>OX457030.1:18622887-19236788 GCA_949752745.1 Protula sp. h YS-2021
ACAAATTTTGCAAAAATTGCGCCGGGCAACTAACGTTTGTGTCGGGGGAGTAACTTTTTAAAGCTGGTCGCCCGGAGGGCGACCACAAAATTTTACGAAGTCTCAACCCTGTAGAAGATAGATAAATAGACGGACAGACAGACAGGTAGAAGATCGATAGCTAGATAGACAGATAGACTGACAGAGAAATAGACATAGAGATAGATGAACAGATAGATAGAGAGATAGATTGATAGACAGCTAGATAGACAGACAGATAGGTAGATAGATAGATAGACTTATAAATAGATAGATATTCCGACAGATAAAGAGATAGATAGGTAGATAGCTGGATAGACAATTAGATAGATAAATAAATGGACAAAAACAAAGAGAGCGATAGAGAGAGTAAGAGAGAGACAGAGAGTGAGAGAGAGTGAGAGAGAGTGAGAGAGTGAGTGAGAGTGAGAGAGGCAGAGTGAGAGAGTGACAGAGTGAGTGAGAGAGTCAGTCAGAGAGAGTGAGAGAGTGAGTGAGAGTGAGAGAAAGAGGAAGTGAGGGAGAGAGGGAGTGAGAGAGTGAGTGAGAGAGAGGGAGAGAGAGTGAGAGATGTAGTGTGAAAGAGTGACAGAGTGAGTGAGAGAGAGTCAGCCAGAGAGAGTGCGAGTGAGTGTAAGAGAGAGTGAGAGAGTGAGTGAGAAATGAGATAGAGGGAGGGAGAGAGTGAGTGAGACAGAGTAAGAGAGGCGGAGTGATAGAGTGACAGAGTGAGTGAGAGAATCAGCCAGAAAGAGTGAAAGAGAGAGTGAGACAGAGTGAAAGAGAGGGAGTGAGAGAGAATGAGAGCGTGAATGAGAGAGTGAGTGAGAGAGAGAGAAAGAGAGAGAGAGAGAGAGAGAGAGAGAGAGAGAGAGAGAGAGAGAGAGAGAGAGAGAGTACCCCCAGCTGTTTGAGCATGGCGACATCTTCCGCTATATGGTTGTAGCTGTCACAAGCCACGTTGGCCGTTTGATTGTTCTCTATCCTTCCTTCCGTGCAAAACCTATCCCATATATTCTCTCCTTTTCCTATAAAATGCATTTATTCTCTTTAACTCTCATATACATGTAAACAAATCAAAAAAATTTTGTTTGTAATATAAACAGTAGTATCTTAACTAATACGGACTTAATTACCCCTAACCTTCATCGATGCAACCCCTGGGACGTTTTTTTCTATTTTATCCACGGCATATTGAGAAAGAAAGGGTAACTTTACCGTCTGCGTCCCAGGCACCTTCTACTTGATGCGCAGAAGTCGCAACACCCCATAAAAAATCGTCAGGAAATCGGTCATACAAAAATTCTCCAGTATCCATGGCAACCGCGTAGCTAGCACAGACTATTGTGCAGATCCAGCGACAAAGAAACAGCGCCATTTCCTCAAAGAACTTGGTTTAAAACTGAAGTGCAGGCCTTTTTTGAAATTTAAATCATCAACATTTAGCAAAAGCTTCAATTTCGTTCGCAATCGCGATCTTACACACAACTTTTTTTATTAAGCCCCTTGAGAATTATTAACACACGTTTTTATTGTCCCTCAGATCAAATAAGTTTTCAAGTGTTTTGTGAGTGAGGGCAAACATAAACACTGTATCCTGTTGTGTTTGTTGTCCACTCCATTTTTGTCTAGCCAATAATCCATCAGCCTAAACAGGTTATTTTGGGTAAGTAATCCATGTCAATTTTGTGCATGATATCAAAATGCGATTCTATCCTTCACCCTGCTTTTCACTGGTCTTCACCCATCGAAATTTATATGTTAGGGAATTACTTTGGATGTGTTGTTTATTGCATGGCAATGCTGTGGGATATACCTAGAAACACATTCAATAGACATAGTAACAAACCTCACTATGTACAGAAACACTGCTTAGTATCTGTGCTATAAATTATTTCATGTTCTTGGCCAATAATTTCCAATTTATTAACCCAATAACATTTGCCAACCCTAAACTAATGTTCATTGTGTTTTTGTATAATTATACATGTTGTTAAGTAACACTGCTTATTAACAGATAAGAAGTTTCACCACTTTTAAAAAAGTCCTCCCTGCTTCGTAAACAGGTACTTGACAGAGAAGCACAGTTCGCTAATAGTAATATAATTCTTACAACCCTAACCTTAGCAATACAATTCTTCTTCTTCTTCTTCTTCTTCTTCTTCTTCTTCTTCTTCTTCTTCTTCTTATTATTATTATTATTATTATTATTATTATTATTATTATCTCAAGGATTAGTAGCAAAGTTCATAAGGTTTATGGAAAGAAATGTAAAATATCTTTTATCAAGTGCAAGCATGTTTTTATTGAGCTTAATCAAAGCCTGGCAAATATTTCAAGCAATCTCAATCACTGTCATCATTTACAGAAAGTTATCTATCAATTTCTGATACTTGTAGTCTTTTTTTCGAATCTAACTTTCTGTGTGACTTAATCGAAAGCTTAATATATTTTTTTGCACACAATTAACCCGTGGTCATACTACATGCTGTGACCAGTCGGTGCTGTGCTATGACCAGTTGGTACTGTGCTATGACGAGTCTGTGTCTGTACTGAGCAGCGAATGTTCCCGGGGATGGGATATTTTCAAATCCATGTTAACTTTAAAATTTCACAAACTATACGGTTACTTATACAGAACAGATTTTTTCAAAAAGACCTTTACAATCGTTTTTCCCTTTCTTTAACCACACAAAGTTTTGACATATTTTAATTTTTGGAATATTTTATTTGACCGATTCATAATTTCAAACAATTTAAAATATTTGCTGAAATCACTCATCACCATCTCGGGCAGGCATCTCGCTACATAAGAAAACTACAATTACAACCGAGGCAAGAGGAACAAACGAGTGTTTTTATTTTTGTTGACAAAGCAGTTAAAATCGTTGAAATTCTTATGTTTTTTTTTCAAGTTTCCCAATAGTCCATATAACACGAAATGATACATTACTGGGTGATCCCGAACAGTAACGTTTTAAAATTCACAGACAATGACATCACGAACCAATATATCACTTCCGTATAGAACTCGCAAATTCATGTGAAAACAGTAACTTTGTGGGATAAAACATTCATTTTCTTGCATCTGGTATTTTAAATAAGCTACATTCTTTAACTCTCACTGAAAAGGCGTTTTTTCAAGCTTGTTCGCAATCTCCTTTTCTCTAATTTCGTCAAAGTTTCTAGCACCTGATCCCTTTGATATCTCATTGTTAGCCCCACAAACACCAGAGACATTTAGGAGATGGAGGTTTTAATTTTGAGCTATTTCTCTGTGCTCTATCACTTAGATACTGAATGGCACTGTGAATGTTGTTGTGTTTATATATGGTTTGTAGCTTTTCAAAGACAAGATTTATAGTGCTTTGCTTATCTGTGTTTATTGTCAACTTCAAGCTACAAAATTACCAAGACTTTAATGATGCTCGAGTCATAAATGTTTAACATTACAAAATTACATATAGGAAACCACGACAGAAGGATGCTGGAAGAAGACAATGTATTTCTACAGACACATGCTTTAGATTTCACAGACTCATGATGTACCCCTATATAGATCGCTCAGAGGTAGAAGTTGAAAGCCGTCTGAACAAACACGATAAAAACAATGCAAGTAAAACGAAAAGTCTAACCAAACTTCATCAAGTAGTTTAAAAAATATTTTTTGCTATCTGTAATGAGTATTAATTGATATCCTACCACGTAAATCCATTCTGTTTTGTTTAAACTATGTTTATTACCACACCAAAGCACAATATCATCTTACAATTATAACATAAACAATGCTCAGGAAAAAAATAAAAAATAGAAAGATATGACCGCAACTTATATATGCTATCTTTACTAAGCGCAGACAACATTTTGACAACATTTAACATTAAAGTATTCCTTCAGGTGACTTCAGGTGTAAATTGACACATTTTATAAATTCAAGCTAATTTGTCATTATTACGGATTGTTTTTTAAAGAAAATAATATAAAATTATAAGTATTAAAATTAAAATCATCTGCAGCTTTTGTGTGAAATCTTTTTCATTTGACTTTTGGTCCATTACTGAGGCACGGAATGCAGTGGACAGACTGCCATTTCATGCTGTAATAAAGCGGGACTTGTTTTTCGGCTGGACTTAATGGAAGCTGAACATAAACATACATAGTTTTCATTATAAAAGCCTTCCCTTGTAAAAAAAGGTGGACAAGATCTAGCTATAGAAAAACACACGTTAATTTGTTATTGTGGATACCATGACCAATCGACGCCTCTTATGAAGTCGATTTATAGGTACCACGCCTTTAATCAACCAGAACATAAAGGGTCGCGCTTTCCTACATCTATCGTGACCATGTTATGAATTTCAGCGGTTAAAATAGGGAAATCTTAACAGTTCTAAGTACTTTTAATATAAGCTTATTTATGTCATATTAAAGTCGAGTTATGTCCTGTTAAATGCTGCATCATTTAATTTGCTCTATCACTTAGTTTGGCATGTCATATAACTGATACAAAAATAACTGATATAAAAATATATTAAAGTATTAAAGTAATTTATGAAATGCCCCAAACATGTGTAAACTTTTCACAATCAATACAAAGACTTTTTATACATGTAAATACATAATACAAGTAACATATAGCGATCACTGTATCTATAATAAAGCATGATCCCTGGGGAAAGTGTATTAAATAAGTTACAGTCTAACAGAGCCGATACCACCGTAACACAAGATGCATCACACGTGCACACCAAGAAGGGGCGGGGGAGTTCAGGGTTGAAACCCTCCCTCTAATTAAAAAAATAATTCAGGCGTTGTGTTTTCACCAAAAAGCTTTTATGGTAAACTAGCTGCAACGGATGAGTTTGTCCAGGTGATCAAAACATTTAACATTGTTTTAGTTTTAGACTACAATAACGTCAACAATAACACGTGACATACAGAACACTGTTGCAAAGTGTTACCCCGCTAATCACTCGGGATGTCGTCTTTGGTTTTGTTTATAGCAGCTAACTGCCAAACATCAGGTATTCCCAGAGCCACTTTGTTCAGTTGTTGATTTTTATGCTGCCATTTATAACACCAGCAACAGCTACCATAAAGCTCAGATAAACTGTTATAGTTTTCTTTGAATCTGTCAAGTTTTAAAGTGGGCAAAGCTAAAAAATCATTTTCAAACATGTTCAAAACTATATTCTAATGGATATCTGAAATATCAATGGAACGTAACCCCTGTATGTGGGGCACTGCGCCGTGGCATTTTCTGAATGAACTGTGACGCTTTTCCATTATTTTTTAAAATGTTTTCCTTTCAGCTAAGCCTGTTCATATATATTTATATACTTCAAATGTTTTTACATGGTGTACAAATGCAGTTCAACTGTACAAGATATTTCGCTGTTTTATCATTATGCTTGAAGGAAAGTTCATATCACCGTGACACGACAGCTAGTGTTGTTACTAATTTTCACAGTCTCATAATTTTACCATGTTAATTTTAGCAGATGCTAATGATGTAATAGAATAGCGTAATCTATGAACACTCTCCGGTGAATAGTCACTCGTATAGTGAGCTCTGGGTGACTGGCCGCAGAGGCGTAAGAGAGCGTTCCTGAAATCGCGCATGCCCCACGCGTAGAGCGCGGGATTCCACGCGCTGTTACAGTGAGACAGAACGATAAGCGTTTTGACCAGTGACGGCGGATAGGAGCATTGTGGGCAGAAACATATCACGGTGTTGAACGTGTAGAGCGGTATCCATGATACTATAAACAGTAACACCACCACGGCTATACTTTTGGCTGCTTTCGTTTGAGATCGTAGACATTTCCTCTGAGCTTTTAAGTTTTCCTTAGGTAGCATTTGACAAGACATGCGCATCACCTAAAAAGGGACACGAAACTTTTTTGAGTGTTTGGTGAATTTAGTTAGAGTCAAGCAGCTACAAAAGATTTGACTATAAAACATTGTATTTGTATTTGAAAGCAGCTGGACCATTAACAGATGTAACAAACAGGATATAAATGGATAACGAAACAAATGTCTGTAATTTTAAGAACAAACGCATGTATTATGGGTGTGGTACTCTATTACTGGGAACGTGATCAATGCCTTGCATCACCTTTATTTCCAACCACAGCGCTAATGCCTAAATGGTTTTACAACCTTTAACAGTGGAAAGGAAAACGGGCAACATCAGATCATATCTTATACGACTCGGCTATTGAAAATTAAAACTGATAAATAGCACTTCTTGGATAAGTCTAATTTTTAGTTATATGTTTTGATACGTCTAATTATTAGTATTTTAGTTATTTTGCTTCGATTAAGCTGCTTGTGTTTTTAAAATTAAAAACCCATATTTTTCAATCAAAATGTCCACCAATAAGTGTTGCAATGAATGTCAACTACAACAATAATTATGGAGTTACTCAGTAGCCAGTATAGCAAAGAGAGTGATATTAACTGGTATGAAATGTGAACAATAAATAAGTCCCAGTACATAGTTGCTACAAACATGGTTTCTTAGTGTATAAGGAAAATATATTATGTTAAAAGGCTCAGGGCTACGCAGCTATTTGAAATAGATATACAATCGTGAAAACACAGCACGAAATCTTATGAATGCGTTAAGTGTTCGTGTGATGCATGCATTTTGACAAAGTATTGTTGCGCTCCTAAAATGAAATCTAATGGCACCAAATTATAGTATAAAGCATAGCTTTCACCATATAAACAATTATTTGTCATGGCCAGCCAGGTGTGCATATTGAGTAAATTGAATACCAGGCATTACACATACAGACAAAATGGAGAATGAATATACTGCAAATTCCATTAGCGTGATCACTGCCTATGCCATTAAGTAATATCGCCTCTGCTTTGTCAGTATCGACAAACAAATATGAGGGTGTGCCAGTGCAGATTAATTGCAATCAAATATCGAGCAAGCGAAACATTATCTCTGGACAAATGCTAACATAGCAAACTAATGAAAATCGCTTTAATACTTTTAATTGCTGCAAAAAATTATTATCAAATATTTATACTGTGATTCATGCATTTCAAAAGGAATCGCGAGGACTAACCTGGTCTCTGACAGCTTTGTAGATGAAGCAATAGACAACAGCCATAAAGGCCGATGGGAGGAGTATTGTTGTGAAGTATAACGTTGCTAAGTAGCGCATGTCAATCACTTCCATGAACAAGCAACGAGGTATCGTGGGCGGACCCTTATTCCAACCCATAGATGGTAGCAAACCTGTTTTATAAACAATAAACCTATATGACATGTGTAGCTAGCATCAGAAGTATTAAAAACCTGGTTCTTAACCTTTTTTACTTTGTGGTGCTAGACTAAAGATTTTTCCACATTCAATAAATTTATTTCTTATTTTCTCTTGTGATTTAGCGCTCTACTTTAGCCAAAGAATGCTACAGTAAGACAAATTGCACTACTTAATATCCCATAGTTGAATGGAAATCAAACTACTGTATTTGTTCTATAAGCCAAACATATTTATAGCAATTCATAAAAGGAGTGACAACTACCCTCATGTGTGTTTAGTCTCTGTTTTATGTCTCTACAATAAACAAGGAGCTTTTAATACGACAAGGAGTTTTTAAACACATAAAGGGCACCCATTGACCTACTTAACACATTATAAGTGCACTCTTTGTCCTTCCAGGCCATTTTCATGTTAAGCAACGCTCGAGATTGATTCCAACAATTCCCACAACATTGCTGTCCCACGCACAAGAACCGAACACATATAAACTACCTAGTTTTTCAAAGTACCCTAAGTTACTTTAATAACTTCCCAAAAGTGAGTACAATATCTGTGTCTATTTTAACACACGGCAGATATCTATGATTTGATAAACTTATGCATTCACATGGGTATTTAAATGTCAGATTTCCAGACTGGTCGCACTTTGTGGTTCTATATAATGGATGGAAGGGAATTGTTGAAAAGTTGTTATATTATAAGATGGCTATATTCACGGGGCAGTTCAATCATGGGAGGGGGGGGGGGGTGCCGCTGTTATGATACAGTTATGACGAAGAGGGCTAGAGTGTGCGTCATTCTGCTATTATAAAGCTGTGGCTAAGGTCGTAGCTATGACGATGTCGGCCAGCCTGCGTGTCATATTGCGGGGGGGGGGGGGCATCTTGAGGATAAAGGGGAGGGCGGGCTTCCTATACCTAACCCTACGGCTAGACTCCAAGACACGGCGATAACTGTGAGCGCCAGCCTCTGCGTTATTTTGCCCGGGTGGACCCATCCTGGGGATAAAAGGGAGGGCGGGCTCCCTATACCTAAGACTGCGGCTAGACTCCAAGACACGGCGATGGCAATGAGTGCCAGCCTGTGCTTTATTTTGCGCGGTTGGACCCATCCTGGGGATAAAAGGGAGGGCGGGCTCCCCATACCTAAGACTGCGGCTAGACTCCAAGACACGGCGATAACTGTGAGCGCCAGCCTCTGCGTTATTTTGCCCGGGTGGATCCATCCTGGGGATAAAAGGGAGGGCGGGCTTCCTATACCTAAGACTACGGCTAGACTCCAAGACACGGCGATAACTGTGAGCGCCAGCCTCTGCGTTATTTTGCCCGGGTGGATCCATCCTGGGGAAAAGGGGAGGGCGGGCTCCCTATACCTAAGACTGCGGCTAGACTCCAAGACACGGCGATGACGATGAGCGCCAGCCTGTGCTTTAATTTGCGCGGTTGGACCCATCCTGGGGATAAAAGGGAGGGCGGGCTCCCTATACCTAAGACTGCGGCTAGACTCCAAGACACGGCGATGACGATGAGCGCCAGCCTGTGCGTCATTCTCCTCGGGTACGTCATGGGCCACTGTATGGCCCAGAACCTGTCAATGGACACGGCCACCAGGGAAAAGATGGAGCCCGTGCAGAGCAACAACAGCAGAGAGTTCATAAACACGCATGCCTGCAACATGTCACATGTACATCGAGTCATTGTGAATATTAATTAATTCAATTATATCAGGACATATCCTGAAACGTTTTCAGACACACAAATCGTGAATAAAACATTATCTTATTGAAACTGTTTACAAGCTTTTGCTTTTGGTACAGAATTCAATGACAATTGATCTGTTGTTTTTATAAGGATTGGCAAAACAAGTGCACATGCTCATGAATGCAAATGCTACGTGATTAACAGCTCTGTTAGAGCCACATAAGGCACAGGAAGTTGGAAAAGGCAATTGAATGTTTACAGTTATGCCACAATTGAATAAAGCAGAACAAATTAGGGAAGTGCAGTTTTATCTCAATGGTTAAAAGTAGGTTTGAACGCCAAAGCGATATTAGTTCAAGCTACAGCAGTAACTGGAGCACAGATCTGTTTGTGATTTTCTAGAGTCACAACACCCAAAATATTTTACAACAGTGGCATACTGGAAATAAGACCACTCATGAGAATCTTTTCTCGCGATGATAGTAGTTGGGACGTTTTTATGTAGGAACCGAACTTTTGGTGCTGACAAAAAGAGTTGATTCTGTTAGCGAGATGCCTGTATAAGGCATTAAGACCCACATGCAAGTCCTTTTATCTAAAGCATAAAACTGGTTACAAAAGCCGTCAAAATTTACATCATAATATTTAGAGACAACCTTTGCTTCTCTCATTAATCCAAATACAAGCAACAATGAAAGAGCGGCACGTTTTCTGTAGAATAAGCTTAAAAGCTCCGAGGCCACGAAGCCAATATCGGGGAATGTAGCGGTTGAGTCGTGTTTTCTGGCTGTTGTTGAGGCTGCAATCATCAAACCTAGTAATGTGTAGACTGATGTTCATATTAATGACAATCTGGTTTCAGCTCTTCCGCGCACAACGCCAATCATAAGTAGTAGGTTTTCTGTCGGTGCGAATCTTCACTATTGTATAATCAGCAGTTGTGACATATTGTCCAATGACTATTCGGGAATATGCGCATCTCTTACAGAATGTTTGGCTGTATTTAATAGAGTTTACATTTATCAAATACAGAGAACGAACTGTTATTTTTACAACAAGCCAGTAATGTATGGTGTCACTTATTAACAATATTGTTATCCCATATTCTAAAAATCAAATTACGTTTGTACAACATTTTGCATAAAAAATAGCGATTTAATGAAATTCGTGTCACCTGGCTAAAGTCATCAAATACTTATTGCATTACTTATACTTATTGGTAACGCAAATCATGGGCATAAATAAAAAAATGCATAAAAAATGCATAAAGCTGCGCATAAAGAAAATGAGTTAAGTGATAAAAGCTAAACTGGTCACGGCCACTGTGCATTGTTTCCGTAAGATGAGGTTATGGACAGCGTTTCATTTCTGTCGTTAATATCTAAAGAATCTCGTAATAGCTGGTGTGATATTTACACGATATTAATAGCAAAGTAGCGTGAGAAAGGAAAATATTGCCTCAAAATAGAAATCGAAATGATCATAAATTATGACGCATAACAGTTCAATTGTGTTCACGCAAAACCTGTATTTTTTTGCTCTTATTTTTTGATTAATTTAAGACATTTTTTTTCATTGAAATACCTGATTTTACAATGGACATGTCTCGGTACAAATGCAGCATATTTGAGACACTCTCTATGTGTCCCCTGTTAATATTACGAATCAGCAAAACGTGAAAAGTGGAGCTAAAGTATATGCCATAATTGCTATCAAGAAATGGCAACAGTAACAATGTTAACGCAATATCATAAGCATTGCACATATAATCTATCAACAGAGATAATATAATCATTTTGGGTAGACTTTATCTAAGCTGTCTCTTGTCCTGTCAGAATACAATCAGACGCGGTGGTATATTATTACATTAAGCATTAAAACGGCTTTGATGTTGTCACATGTTTTTTTCTTTATATACACAGATGGTGCCTCCTTCAGTTTCTGCCGGTCTTTCCTAAAAGGAATATTTTTCTTATTCTTGTTTGACAATTTTTGCGTGAGATTTGCTTAGTTCCACAGAGGCAGCATTTTGATTGCATATTAACTTCAAGCCTAAACATAGCCATTAGATTTTTGTTAATGCATAACCACAAAGCAAAAATTGCCACAGGCAATTACCTGTGGTAGAAGAATGTTCCCAAGAATATGGATAACAGCACCAGCTGTGTAATTAATAGAATGTTAAACATATTGTTTATTTTAGATATACATTCTGTTCTCTTGTATCGAACTAGTCTAAAATTCACTATTTTTGTTCAGGATAAGGACTCGTTTTTATAGCTCAGTAGTATAATACTCCATGTTGAAAATTTAGTATTCTTATACATAACTCAAAAGTGTAATTTGGCCAATATTGTGTTAGTTTGTTGTCAAATACGATTATATTCAACTTTTCATTTAGTTGCCCAATAAAAAATGCTTTACGTTTCTTTTCCAAAAAAAGATAATATTGTGCTAAATTTGTACTGTCAAACATGCTTCAGATTCTTGACTGGCATTTATTTTGATTATTAGTAAACACAATCGCTTTAAAACCTTAGTTTTGTTTATAGCAAACACAGAACTGATTTTCATTGTACTATTGCTTACCTTACTTAGAGAAGCTATGACGTTGCTAAGATACATCATGCTTTTTTATTTACAGTGTTAATTAATAGAAATGGTTTTCATTTAAAACAGGCTAAATACGGAACAATGAAGTCACTAAACCTATTTAATGATTGTTTGAACGCTGATTGATTTAATAACATTACAAACACTATGACCAAGCGAATATTTAGTGTTCATAAAATACATTTTAGAAATACCACTGATGGAAAGAGTAACCTTGCTTTTCAAGTAAAGAGTAAATAACTGTCCACCATTTAATAACAGTAGCAAGGTCATCATCAGTGGTTTAGCTTACTAAATAACACAAGTAATCCTAACCTACACATTGCATTGTCATTCTCAATTACGTTGAAGCAAAATAGGAATTATTCGTAAACATACAGTTTCGCTTTATTTGAACAGTTTCCAATGCGTTCGTTGAGGTTTTGGTTAAATATCAAATCGTGATGACCTTCAAAAGAAAGGAGAGGGAGGATGGTGCTTGGTTGACTATCAGGGCAATAAAGTGTATCATAAAATCTATGAAGTGGCACCATGATACAAAACTTTGCCCCCAGCATTTACATTTAAAGTGTTTAGTACATTACAGCTGGAATCACAACAAACTGACATTTATTTAATATTTCAAAAATAAAAATTCCACATTTAATAGTCATAAAGACCAAAAAATCCGCTTAACATGAACTGGTTAAAATATGAGGTGCCTGTAGAAATTGCTTGTAATAGCTAAGATTTTCATATATAAGAAAAAAATGCAAGGCAACCGGTATTGTAAAAGAAAATAATAAACTCATAAATGCTTGGTATTTGCGGTCATGACATAACCGCTACTTATGAGGAATTCCTAGCAAGTCAGCATTTATGTTGCAAAAAGATTTTTATAACGCTGCCCCCCCCCCAAAAAAATACATATACATATTTTCATCTTGCATCTACCCCACACAAACCTAAGAAATAACACCATGAATGCTATTCATTGAGTCTACTGTTATCACTCAACAGAATGAATGAGGTTCGTAACGCACTGTGTAAGTTTCACAGGATGCCCGTTGGCGTGGTTTTTAAGTCTGGTAAGCTTGATCCACAATATATAACTTTACTAACCCATGCTGTTTAACACAAAAAGTAGAAAGTCTGGCAAATGATTCTTTTAACTACACTTATATTTGACAAGAATATGGACCTGGGAATCTGAATGACCTGACAACTACCAAGTCTCATAATGAAATCGCAATGCCAAATTAGAAATAATTTTTTAAACCACGTTGCTTAAGGGCCATACATGGTACAGCCACCTGGCTGTCCTTATGAAGGTATGTGTTTCAGCAAAATGGTCAATTTCGAAACGCATATGCCCAACAACAATTAAATATGGCCAAGTTATTAAAAGATCTATGGTATTTACATAATATGTACTGTTATTTAAGATATATAACTGGTTTTAAAAGTCTAAGTGGACATAATTATATTCAGTAGATTTAAGCCACCTAAGTTTACTGTACACCTGACCACTGCCAGGCTATATCAGGCATATAAATTCTGCACAGGTAACAGCGTAAATACATTAGTAAAGCCTAAGTCACAGTGTGAAAACATTAATCATATTGTCTTGTAGAAACACATATGTAGAGTGCAGTTAAACTGCGTCTTGCCAACAGATCACGCAGGAGTAATCACGAAGCTGGGCAGGGTAGGGGGACCTTGTGCGGCAAATTGCACATTATGTCCTTATGGCTGTTAAAGGTTTGCAGCACAAATGGGTGGCAAGTTACAACACACTCGATAATTGCCAATTACAGTCGTGCTTACAAACTTAACCACTGTCAAAACCATTATCATTTAGGGGAATAACGATGTTTTAGACCGTATTTAAAGTAGGTATAATCTGTGAAAGTAGAGATTATTAAAGACCCAGTAACTGTTAAACCAGTTTAATATGGAATGATGGCTAGTTCAGCTGGTTAGAACGTTGGTCCGGGAATTTCGATGTGCAAACGAGCAATCTGTGAAAGTAGAGATTATTAAAGACCCAGTAACTGTTAAACCAGTTTAATATGGAATGATGGCTAGTTCAGCTGGTTAGAACGATGGTCCGGGAATTTCAAGATTTCAAGGTGTAATCTGTGAGCGTAGAAATTATTAAGGACCAAGTAGCTGTTAAACCAGTTTAATATGGAATGGTGGCTAGTTCAGCTGGTTTGAATCCTGGTCCGGGAATTTCAAGAGCCTTGTGGGTGAATCCTGTCCGTGACGTCAAACAAGGGCTTGGCGTTTGCTTTAGTTTTCTTAGTTACACGAATGCAGAATGATGGCATATCACAGGAATGAGAATAAATAAACCATTCACAGCTTGCTCGTTTGCACATCGAATAGCCAATAAGATTCAATAAAAAATAAGGGCCCCGTATGTGTTATAACCGTCTTTATGATATCACACGATGCTTTTTATAATAAAACAGCAAGTGCCAATGCAATAATCCCACATTTTTTCTCTTATTTCGCTATATTACAATGACATCCTACATATCTGCTGAAAAATCCGTTTTCACCTAATTTACCCAGATATGTGTATTTCTAACGTGGATGCATATTTTGATAGCTTCGTGGCATTCGGTATTTAATCTGTAAAGTCACTTTAACTTTTTTCATTAAAGCTGTTTAAGCAACAGTTAAGGCTTTGATATATTAGTTGTAATCCACACAGCTCCAATGAAAATTATATTACTTACAACCAAGGCGCATTGTTTAATTATGGCGTTTACAGAACTATGAAATCGTCAGACAGTTAGAAAATGTGGTATAACACAAGGTTTACGAAGTTTCATTCTACGACACGTCATCTGGCGACAGCTCGTCCTAAAACATTTCGATGTAGCGTTTCAAAGTATGTCTTGGTTATTACATTTTTTATATTTTCCTCCAATGATATCGCCTGATATAAATACAAAGTCACTTTTTCAACATAAAAACTCATCAAGATATTCCTTTGCACACTATCTCCATATACATCAGGCTAAGTGATTATGTGACGTGATTACGACAGTGAACAGATATTATCGATCTAATGAAGCAACCATGAAAAGGAAGCAATGGAGTAAGGAACTTGCAACAGAGACGCCATTGGTTGGTTATTTCACTTAAAAGAACGAAATCGTTTACACAGTGAAGATTCTAAATGTTACCCTACATTTATGTTACTTCTTCACGGATGTTTTTGAGTGATATTTGATGTGTATGTCTTCTGTGTTTACTTTACTTGATTGGCGTTGTATTAATAATACAAATAAAATAATATACTGACATAAATGAATTCAAAGCAAAAACTTGAAAATTTCACAAGAAACGTGAATCATATATTACATGATTCAAATAATATCATAATATTATTTTGTTTTCTCTTCAAATTACACAGGATTATTTCGGCTACATTGTAAGGACAGTCAGATGGCGTTTCTATACACCATTCTGTATGCGCTTTCCTGTATACACTATGCTCTATACTCTTTTCTCTAAACGCCATTCTATTATTATCACTTGGAAAACTCGCAATTTGGAGAAAATATACACATGTTTTTATATAAATTTATGAACATTTTGCTGCTGAATTAGTTAAACATTGAACTTAAAGCCTATCAAAGGAATACAATTGAAATGGCCAAAAATAGTGCAAGAAAAACCTTTTTAGATGATAACATGAAACGAAACTGCTGTAAACGCTACATACAATCCTAATGCGATAGTGTGTTGTTCTGCCTTTGTTTCACAACAAGAGGTAATTTCTCTGTTAAAATGCGAGACCACATAATGCATAGCTCTTACTCTAAATAACTTTCTCACAAACACATCACTATGTGTCGTCACAAGCATCAACGATTATCCATTTTTCGATCTCTGCTTGTTTATTTGCATCTTGTTTTGTATTAACGCAGTCAAATACGCCAAAACTGTCTAATATTTATCATTAATCAAATCCTTTATCTATCACTGGAACACATCATGGAATGGAAATTTAAATTAAGCGAGAATGTAGGTGATACAGTAATTGCCCCTTTTACACTACAACTGATTCTTGCCCATAAACACGTATTGTTTATGACAAGAAGCCTTCAAAAGACCACAATGTTGTTGTGCTGAAGTACGCAGGGCCTTGGTGCTGTAAACAAGAAAACAAAACATAAAGGACGGTTTGTCCTGTTTGTATTCGGAACATCGTTTTTACAGCACGCATACACTTGTGCCCTTCTACTAACTTACGGGTCATGTTTAAAGTGAATAATTGTTCATTAAACATGTGTGTCTTTTCAAAGCTTTTAAAATATACATATAAACATACACATAAACTTCAGATGAACAGCAACTAGAAAAAAAAAAACTAGAAAAGAAAAGAAATAAGATTCTTATATCAAGTCAATTGAAACTGCTTGATTAAATTTTGACGTGGCATGACATTTTGGCGTTGCTTGGTTACATACGCAACGTTAGGGATGACTGCCATTTTTGCTTCAAAACAATTGACAACTTCTTCTATCGCAATCTCTAAAATGTCGATAGCGACAGCTTTGCAGCAGAAAGGGCAATTCCACTCCCAATAAAACTACTCTTCTAAATTAGATTTGGTATGCGTGTCATATTCATATAAAAAATGGCAAATATACAAATAACACCTTGAAAAATCATAAATGGGTATAATAATCCAGTACTTTGGTTGTTTTGAGGTGGGTGGGGGTAGTGCTACATTTTAACGTTTTTCAAGGGGTCAGATATATGCCTTTATATATATATATATATATATAGAAATTTAACGTAATATGATATATACAGCAGCTGCAATAAACACAGATACTTCTTTAATAATATTTAATAATCGAGTGTTTTTTTATATTTTGAGTGTTTTCGGTTTTATTGCATGCGCCTCTATCACTAAACTCACCTTTATTACTAGACTCACCTCTATAACTAGACTCACCTGTATCACTAGACTCACCTGGAAGTTTTTCGGCAAACCGGCAGACGTCGCTATCGCAAACGGTATCCCAAACAAGCCGACCAATAAATCCGCAGTCGCTAGCGAAATGACGTAATAGTTGGTCGTCGTTCGCAACGATTCGTATTTTATAAACACTATAGTGACGAGCGAATTACCGACGATAGCTAAAACTGCCACAATGAGTTCCACAGTCACATATAAAATATCAATATCATAGGCAAGCGTTCCCAATGTAGCGTTACTCATTGTGATTTGATTAGAGCTATGTTTTTGTTTATTTACTGTTGGCTATATATCTGTCAATTTAGCCCTGGGACGCTCGCTTGGAATAATTTTAATCAAGCGCAATATTTGAATGCCGCATAATCAAACAGCTGTTGCAAACTTTAGTTCACTCATAATAGTTCTTTTCTTTACTCTTTCCTCCCTATAGAGATTAAGATTATAAAAGTAGATGCAATGTGGTTACACTAATCTACTGTTTATATATAAGCAAAGCATTTGGCGAAATAAAATGCATTAGCAACTTTTGGGTGTTTAAACAACATAATCTAATCCAGAACAATGCAATAAGTAATTCCATGAACTGACCGCACTATAACACACTAGTTGTGACTATTAGTACATATCACGGTCCTCATTTTATGCCCATGAACATGGGTTAAACAATGCTTGATAAGGCAGATGCAATAACGCGGGAGGCTTAATGTATAAGCGACAATTATTGGATGGGCCATGATCAAGTTTGTCATACCATAAGAGCGACACTTCTGTTTATCAAGTACTTTTCTACATCTGCCCAGATTCTTAGGCATTTGTATCTGTGGTAACGAATAACCAAGAGAAGATGTTTATTGCTGTAAAACTTTAAATTTATCTCTCTGAAGAGGTTTGGTAAATACTAAAGTTACAACAGTATGTAAAATATTTAACAATATATGAAACATTGTACTGTGTTGCAGTATATCATTAATATGTCTTATTTCATGCATTATGCTGAGAGCAAGGACATGAAGCAGCAACGATTAGAAGGTCTCTTAAAAAAGGCAGTACCTGTTTTTTTTTTTGGTTTCGAATGATGCGCCATCAAAGATCACCATCACAGTGTAACACAGTGGAAATGACATGTTTCAGAGATATATTTGGTGTTGCGATGGAAAAAGTACCCCATTGCCACTTGATGTTATAGACTCTAGTACATTTCAATAGCTCTCATAGGTATCTTTGTTATCAGGTCAATAGTTTCTGGTTTGTTAAAAAATATCTCTAAATGTGCCCCTTTTGTATTTAGTATGCGTATGGTACTGGATTAATGTCGTCGACATTGTTATTTACAACAACCCATTTGGAAAGGATTCTGTTATAAGACAGTGAATTAAACAACAAAGCTTGATCAGCGCTTAAAAAGTTTGATATCACTGTTCTATAATAAAAACATCTAGCCACCCTTGAAATATGTGGAAGACAAGATGAGCAAACGTAGTTAATCAAAGACCAGGTATTAGGTGTGTACTGTGTCTGACTGGGTAGTATATCTTACATTATTTCAACTTACCAACAAACAAGTAACTTGTGTTGATTCAAGCAATTAGTGTCTACATCAGTAACCACACCTCGGACCTGTCATACTCACGCCTCCAGCAATCGCTTCCGTTAAAGAAGTCTTTAGTCGCAGTAAATGTGATTACCGAAACGACAGTAAGTGAGTTTCCCTGGAGCTAAATTAAACAATTTTGCAAAACGCTATTCTGTGTGTTGTGAGTGGTAATGAGCTTTCCGCAACAGTTCTCTTGTTTTCATATATATATATATATATATATATATATATATATATATATATATATATATATATATATATATATATATATATATATATATATATATATATATATATATATATATATATATATAAAGATTATAACAAGAGAAAAATCTACTAAACGTTCTAAGCAAACAGTGAAGGCAGGTTTCACCAATCTATACAATGATGTGCAGCGTTTAATTTGTTTGAAGTTAATTTAAATCGTAATCACTTCTAGTTGTAGCATTTTATTGCATGCGTTAGAGTGAACAATCATGTGAACGTTTACTATACATTGTAAATCCGTTATTATTTAGGTTTTCCGGCTGTCACGTAGTTAGTAACACATTTTTTATTTACTTACTTTTAAACGGATGACCGACAGACTCAATGGGCGATAATTCTTAAATGTGTAATAGGTAAACTAAAGCATTACATTCACTTGGTTGAGCTAATCGGAGCGACAATCAATCCCTTGCTTGCTTTGGTCGGATTTGAGTCCTGAACCTTGGGATTGCCGGATCAAGACTGTAACCACTGAGTTAATCATAAGGCACATGCTGGGAAATCCTGCGAACATTTTAATCTCCTAAATTTGTACTTCGTTATCTCTTATGTCATTACTCAACATTTGCAAAGAAATGAGCTGTTATCTGAAAGTGTTCCCACTAAAATAAAATCACCTGATCATTACCAATTAAGATGCTTGAAGGCTGAGAAGTGTGCTTTGTTAAGCATTTTCATAAAAATGTAATCATTGTATTTGCAGTCAATCACTGCTGTGTCAGCAATCCTTTCTTTGCTTAATGAGCTTGTGGAAATCATTTCATAAGGCAGGCATACAGTGTCAGTACTGGAGTTGCCACATCTGTCCATATCGTTTGCATTATGGTTTGAACGAGAGCTGCAAGATGTTGAATGATCACGTTGTGAATCTTGAAATTTTTCTATATTTAATTCTCAGCCCATCACACATGTCTGTCTATAATGCTCTAGAATCTCACACATATTAACAGTGCTTAACATTTTCACACTTACCATTGAATATTGCCAAAATACTTCACATTTACTAGTGCCCAACACTCTCACACATACCAGCCAGTCGTACTCAACAATATCTAGAATGAGATATATATATAAACCCGCAATAAATTTGTTAAATTTAATGTGAAACTGAAACTTCATTCAGCTGCTCTTTTTATGTAAAATACAATTTATTAAAGCTATAATGGGACAAAATCTCATTAATACCATTACATTTCGTGTCATATTTATAAATACCAAATGCCAACGGGTTCATTAAGAACAGTTTTCTTTCTTAGACCCAAAAAACGCATTTTCGCTTGTGTTTTCTTACGACACTTTGCATTGCTATTAAATTGAGCCTGGGTCTTTTCATCTTAGAGTGTTTGCAAACACTCTTAAAACCGTTTGAAGTAGCCAAAGTAACCTATCGTGAATGGGTAAATGGGTGTGTCTACGTCACTCAATCCCACTTGTGTTTTGCGGTATATATAGTGTGACTTGCATACCAGACCGTCTAAGAAGACAGTTGACATTTTAAAAAAATTTTACAGGATTACATCATCTAGCTACTAAACAATGCTTTGCTTTTAAAAAAATATGAAGTAGTCTTGTTGTTCATCACATCTGTTCCTCTGTACTTTTTTGGTATGTGATCGCAGTATCAGGATTGTATTGTTAAATTATTTTAAGAAATGGGTGAGAAGAGTGATTTCATCAAGTCTGACATGTATTCTGACAGCTATTGCTCATATATTTCACAAAGAAAGGCTTGAGTTAGAGCAGTACTTTAGACGTCTTAGTTTTATCGCTCTGCGTTGCTTTTTATTGCAGGCAATATCACTCCTCTAAAAATGATTACGTCATAAAAAGAGACCATATGGGGGAGCAAATTGCTGTTCACGCGCTCTTCAACTGGGCATTTTCGTGGTCCTTAGCGAATTCATACAAAAATTTCGACTTTGTCGCTAGGCCAGTGATAGACATAATCTGTCCATGCCACAGTACATGCACAATATGTTCCTTTAACTGTTCAGCAAAACAAGCACTATTAAAACACAACGTTTGAAATATTTATAGTAATAATAGTATTGCTCTTATAAATAATATCTTTTGAGTAAATATTTAAAAATCATTTCACAAATCTGAGGTGATTATTATACTGAATCCGTAATGTTTACTGCATACAATGTATTTATCACTGACTCATATTTAGTTATTTTCTGAATTCTAATAATTTTTGAATCCCTTCAGATTACATTTCTTTTTATTCGATCCGCGTCTACTTTTGTGGACATTGGTGAAGTGTACTTTCCAGTTGTATCGTTTTCTTATGGACAAATTAGGAATTCAATAAAATGGAGATAAAGAAGAATAGACGCCAAATAAAATTAATATATCTTCATAGTAATATCAGTCTCATATCAAAATGTGAACGTAGAAAGCTCCTATTCAACCTCAGTCTGCAAAGAGAGTAATCTCAGACACACAAGACATTGTTTATTCTTTATCTTTGGTTATGAAGTTTGTACTGGCAGGACATTAGGCTATTGCATCACACATCAATACTGTGGATATCCTCTTCTCTAGTGTGCCAGAATACAGTCCTTTGAGACAACACGACTGATAAATATAACACAGTGTTTGAATTAAATTTGTGGTTTTGTACTGATAATAAATATTTGGTATAAAGTCATGGTCATAATTTTTTATGTTCCAAACACAAAATGAACTGGCTGTAAAGAAGCTGTATTATCAGCACGGTACAACTAGCGGTGTCAATTGAGACCATTTCACAGGCAAAAAGACTGAATAAAGTTGGAAAGCATTTTGTTAAAATTTTGTTACTTATCTGGCCAATACTCCAGAAAGAAAATAACCTTCCAGTTTATTCAATAAAATAAAAACGCATGAGGTTTTCAGTTGTTAAAAACTAGAGCATTAATACATTATACAATCAGAATCATAGTGCGCATACTCAGACTGAAATTCTGTCGTTGTTAGGGAAAGATAAATTACCAAAAACAAATAAGAACTAAAAAAGTTCTCGAAAGCTTTGAAACTATTTAGACTTTTTGCATTTTACAAGATGTAGGAAAACAAAATTGCGACATCATTTAAAATGGTTTGTCCACTACCTCCATATATTTATTGCTTTTGCAACTAGTAACGTAATTTTTCCTCAGACGATGGAAAACGAAACGGTGGAGCGTTTTTAGGTAACGTTTACCAGGTCATCTACAGATATGTGGGGCGAGATTAGTGAAATAACCTACGGGGGTGTGGACCAATAATTCTCATACAGCACATACCAAGGGCAATATCTACGGAGAAAATAAGATTTTCCCAAATGAGTTAAACTTCATTAGACATATCTTTGCATCGGGTTGCTGTGGACGCTCTAAGACTGTGGAAGGTAATTGACAGGCTGGTATTGGACACGCTGTCTAATATATTTAGTGGCTGCTGTAATTGTTTTGCAAAGGCAGTGTTGATTGCCAACATCTGCGTATTGGACCAATTTCTTAAACTGATACATAGTTAAAATCCAAATACTTCAAATCCATTGTTTAAGTTTTACACCAACGCAAAGTTTTATTAATCTCCTTTATTAATGCATATCTGAGGGTTCTAAGACAACTTTACAAAGCCTACTAATTTGACTTTTCCTTAACAACAACAAAAGGAGAGGAAACAATTTTCCAGTGGCTAAGCATTAAGCAATAACTGCATCATATCATCTCTTTGGACTATTTTGAAATGCTATATAAATCTGTCAAAGAAAACTAATAAAAATGAAGACAAATACGGTTGCAATTAAAAGGTCTTGCTCATTAAAATCAATGATTTATTGTCGGTAGTTATTGCAGATAACATCCGCCGGAAGTGTGCAGTGTGGGTGGCGGGCAGATCTTTACTGTAGTATTCCATGCGTGGGACTCAATGTTTGAATCACGGTAAGCCAATACTATAAGATCAATGATCATTCAATAGTTTTGTTTTCACTCCGGGAACGTTGCGTTAGTAATTTTTAACTCCATTCATTGATACATTCTGCGAACATATGACGTCATATCAATAAGAATATAAAAGGAAAACAGTAGTACTTCGGGTTTACCCTACAATGAGCATTGGTAACTGTCTCTATATAAGAAAAATTTTAAGTTTTTACACAAAAATTCACATTTGTAAGGCTACTTGTTGCTTGAGTACTAAAAACAAAAAGGGTTTTAAAGGAAATGAATTTATTTTATTCATTACTTTTTAGCAATGCCTTCTTCAGTAAAACACAAGTTTGGGACCAATATAAAGTGCCATCAATTACGTTGTGTATGAGGAGTAATTAATGCAGAGCAAAATGTCCATTTCTTTTCAAAGCAATCTATTTTTAGCCCCATTGTGGTGTACTAATTGAAAGGAAAAAACATGAATTGCCGCCACATAAAGGCAGACTGGACTGTGTGCGTATAATGCGTGCTAATGGCACCTCTAGTGATAGCAGCACTTCTTCATAAGGCACGCTACAACTATCCATAAGAGGAAGAGGGGCCATTTTTTTGCCCTTTCACTTCCTCCGTTTCTCATTGCGTCGTGATATCATTTTAGCGCCCCACTGAGTGCTTAGCCTCTCGCTTTTATCTCTCATCATCAGTTTCAACTCATCACTGGTGAGATAAGAGCTATCTGTATCACATCAAATAAGGACGCAATAGATTGGAATTATTGGCCTAATCTGTACCAAATTCTAGGCAAGATGGATTATTTTCAGAAGTTTATCTGACAGCGGAGGGTCTTTAAAATAAACAAACCTAAACATAACAGGAATACAAAGGGGTATGTATATTGTTATTCGTTAAATATAACGCAGTTAATCAGTGTTATCCATAATTAAAATTAAAAACTATTTTTAAGTTCATCAATTAAAGGATAGTTTTGACAACGTTAGCAAGGGTGGAAAAAAAAGTTTTTAGTATTTTGATTGTATGATTACTTTAGGTACTGTTCAATAACAAAATAAATATATCCTGAAAATATATTAAAAATTAAAAAATGACAAAGCTTTTTTGAGTAGGTTCCTACGCAACAATTCAAATAAACTGCCAATAATATAATTTTTGTTTCACTATTATGGTATCAAAAACAGTATAAATAGCATAGAAATTATATCTTACAATAGGAAGAATAATATCAACCAAAAGTGTAACAAAACAAATAACAAAACAAAACAAGCAATCTTTTCTATTTTTTCATTGTAACATCAGACCAGTTTGACAGTGCAGACGGAGAAGAATCACATTTATACAATCCTAAAAAGTCAATTAAAGCAAATATATTTTTATGTTTGTTGAGTTTTGAATTCACCCCATCCGTTTACGATTTCAAAATTATCTGGAGGCTGTAGCCCTCATCCGCCCCCTCTCATACCCCACTCCCACTACACACTACCGCTACCCCATCCCCACTACCCCTTTCCACTATCCCCCTCCCACTACCCTACTACCATTACACACTACCACTACCCCCTCTCACTACCTCACTCCCACTACCCCACTCCCACTAACCCCACTACCGTATAATAGGTTATTCCTGCAACCATCTACTTAAATAACTTTTCAGTCACACTGGAGGCACTTATTTTAAGTAAATATAGCAACGTAAAATGAGTGCGGGGGGGGGGGGCTCACAGAAACCCTCCATTAGATCCATATTGGATCCGTCCCATGTTTCAGGTTTGAAACTTAACGACAGAGAAAATAACTGACGTGCATTGGCGTAAAACTGGCGTAATGCGAAGAATAAAAAGCTGTTGCTTGTTTTTACTTCTACGATGTTAATATTTTAGTACACATCGTCTGAGTTTTAGCAATGAATTTTATAGCAATTCGATCGTAACAGCTATTTTTTACACAATATCACATCAACAAAATTGTATTTTAAACAGCAAAAATTTCCAACCAGTGAAAGCTTCTAAGCTTGGCCTAACCACATAAGTTAACCCCTTATGCTTTGTAAAATAACGGTAGTCACGTCATAATTATTCCGACGCTGGACAAACATAGACAGAGTGAGTGAATTTTGAGGATTAGGCATCAGTTGTAAGAAGCTGTATAGTCGCAGTTTCTTACAGGCAGAGATTACTTTTCCTGCTAATATTTCTACAAAAAGAAATGTGGAATTATAATAAATGATTTTAAAATTTAAATTATCCTTATTCGATTCAAGAAAAACATTGAAATTCGATGGTCATTATTTACGTTTGTGAGTATCATTATTTATCGCGTGAAAAACATTGTTTAGCTTTGCGAAGTATTAAAATTTGCAGATCTTGATAAATTATCGACCTTAAACTTAACAATTACCACTGTTGGATAAGTATTCTGTCCAATTATTAATTTTCAAGGTACTCCTCGTGAAAATTCAATCAAATCATTGGCAATATCAATACGTGATTTCTCGCTTTTGCCGCGTCATTGCAAACAGCAGACGATATAAAAACGAGTCTGAATATTTCAGAGTCAAGACAACAACACTTGGTTGCCGAGCATTGATCAACCACAACATATTACAGCTGACAATTAATTGCTTTCTAAAGTCATTCAATGGAAGGAATTTCTATGTGAAAGTTTATTCAAAATGATTTAGAAAAATACATATCTGAAATATCGTAGGTATATATTTGTAAATTTAATAAAACAGTTATGGGTTATTTCTAGGTTATTTTAGGAATGGCGACAATAGTTGATTTTCTGATTGAAATATTTCAGTAAAAACTATCTTGTATGTACTTTTTAGTAAAATTAGTAAAATTATATATTCTATCTTCTGAATTAAATTTAATGATCTTGGTAATGGCTTAAAAACTGGGTATCGTGAATTACTTAATGGTCCATAGATCGTTATGTTTATTTTCTCTTGCTTTTTTCAACGGATTGATGGTGACGCCATTTTTAATATTTTAGGAAATTTTTAAAAATTAAAATAACAACTTGTAAAAAAATATGGAGAAAACGGTATATTTAAACCTTAAATATTATTGCTTTTCAATTGAAAGAGGAACATTGACAGTTTTGTAACAAACATTAACGTTATCGAGTGTTTCCTTTCAGAAAATATCAATTCCCTTGAAACTAAACTAAAGACGTTTGTTGTGAATGTTTTGTATTGACTTTGAAATCATGCCCATAATATATATGTATGTATTTTCAAAACAGGACGGCCGTAAAGAAAAGCAAATGAAAGATGGACCGCCTTATCAGAACTATATTCAGCTTCAAAGAGTTCAAAGTTCACCGCGATGACGACTTTATCGATCGATTATCGCGCACCTATACGTCCACTTTGCTCATTCTTTTCGCGTGTATTGTTTCCACGAAGCAGTTCGTCGGCGACCCTATATCGTGCTGGTGTCCTGCTCATTTCACCGAGAGCCACCGTCAATACACGAACACAATATGCTGGATATCCAATACTTTCTATGTACCATTCGAGCAGCGAATACCGGACGATAATGAGCAGGTATGGAGACAAAAACGCGTGGTTAGTTACTATCAATGGATACCATTAATACTGTTAAGTATGTTAATGTTTTCGCTATTGCCTTCATTAATGTGGCGGTTTTTTATGCTTCGTTCTGGAATTGATGTGTCTTCCGTGATGGATGCTGCTGCCACTTGCCAGAGGGCGACGTATGCCGAAATACGAGAACGGACCATTCGGTATATGGTAAATCAAATAGATCGCTATCTATTGGCTCAGAGGGATTATGCAAAGGGATGCTGCATGCGGATACGCCATTTTACAGCCCGATACTGCTTTCTGATTGGCGGAAAACGCCATGGTAATTATCTAACTGTTGCTTATCTAATAGTCAAAATATTATATCTCTTAAATGCCGTCGGGCAGCTATTCCTACTGGATAAGTTTCTAGATATAGATTACCATTTGTACGGTATCCATGTGCTGACGCGATTAATGCGCGGCGAAGACTGGACTATTTCCGATCGATTTCCGCGCGTTACTTTATGCAATTTCGAGATACGCCACCAAGCCCGTGTTCACGACTATGTCGTCCAGTGTGCACTGACCATTAACTTGTTCAATGAGAAAATATTCGTCATCATATGGTTCTGGTACATGTTCCTCGCCTTAGCAACAGCCTTCAGTTTAGCTCAATGGGTGTTGAGGGCTATCGTTTGGCCAGCACAGATCCATTACGTCAAAAAGCAATTACGTGGGTATGAAGTCACTCATCGCTCTAAAGCTAATCTCAGGAAATTCATTCAGTATTACCTCAGACGAGATGGGCTGTTTTTGATAAGACTTATCTCCATCAATATCGGCGAGCTGGTGGCGGCCGAAGTGCTAGCAGGCCTGTGGGAAAATTATGGACCCGATAAAAGGTTCATTGCTGAAAATCCTGTCTCTAGGAGACAAGCTTTAAGGGGCACACAAAATGGCCGCTTGGACGTTGTGTAGGCCGTAGATCCATGTATCTGTTTTATTATTATTCTAATTATTTTTCTTTAGCAGTAAAAATTGAAAATATGCTAGATCAGCGCGATTCTATTAATATTGTTCCGAAATGTTGCTGTTTTTTGTTCTTTTTATTGTTCTCTAGAAAAAAGTGAAATTCAGTGGTACTTGCAGCATTTCAATTTGCCTTTGACAATAATGATTACATAAGTAGAAATGCAACAATGTGTAAAAATAGAGAGTAATGCTTCAGTATTAGAATTAATTTTGATAGAAGATCTTTCCAATAGAGACACAAAATGGTTTTGTCTTGCCAGTATGATAAAGAGGAGATCGCATCTTGTACAGTGTACGAAAAGTGCACCTGTACCGTTGCTGTCCAACAGCTAACCTCTACGACCGTTTGCGCTGTTGTGTGTTAAATCGCTTTGTTTCGTCGACACAATCGGGATTACGCGAAAACAGTACTCTTAGTGAAAGAGCAGAACTACTTTTATCTACATCCGCATTGTAATTTACATAGAAACAATTTCTCCAGAGGTCAGCTGTTTTATAACAACGCATCCTGTACTGGGTATGAACCCTTGTCCATATGAAGAAAAGCTGCAGCTTCGAAAACGACAGTTACAAATGTACCTATGTACCTAAAACTGACGAATCTTTGGCCTCCAAAGTGACTGTGCTTGATGCTTATTTTAATCAAACATGTTAAATGTTTTGAAAATAAAAATAACGTATTAAGTTAAATTTGGCATTTATTTGCAAACACATTTTCAGACTCATTTCGTCTTTGGCGTTGTAAAAATATATGACACAAATCGACGTCAAAAAGACGTCTTGAAAAGGACGTTGCGGAGACGTTTACAAACGACGTGTTTTTTTGATGTCAACATGTTAACGTCCTTGCGTAAGGCACCTGCAACAGACCAGAAAACAAATGCCATATTGTTTTTTTTTTCGATAAAAGATAGTTTTGATCAATTCACATTGGATAGCGCTTATGTGTGCGTGTTTGTGTGTGGAGGGGGGAGGGGGTTGGGGGAGAGGGGTATTTATCAGCCACAGCAACCATTCTACACAGCTACTCTTTATTTCCCAAATGAATACAATAAAGAGCGGGTAGCAAAGGGTAACCTGGAACAGACTCGCTACAGCACAGCATCACCTTCCACCCCCCACTCCCCCCCCCCCCCCCCCCGCTCCCATACCCCAGTCCCCCACTTCATTTTTTTTTACGATATCAAGATTATGATTATGTTATTTTTCTTGGCAGATCTATTGTCCATTCATAGTTATTGTTAAAAACCTGGGAGTTTAAAAAGGTCGGATGTAAAATGATCTATTCTACTCTGCGTTTTGTGAAAGTCCTGGGCAAGAAAAAGAAGGCATGAACTTCTTACCACACGCCCCCCCCCCCCCCATCGCCACACACATATATACACACCCTCGAGCCCAGTATAACCAGCCAATTTACCTGTACGTTGCAGTTATAACGGGGCCATTTAATTTTCTATGCCTATGGAATTAATACCTGTTTTCTTTTGTTTATACATCTGTAATGTTACGGCGGGGGGGGGGGGGGGGAGGCAGTTTAAAATAAATCACTTTTTTGTCCACAGTATTGGTAGCTTACGCAAGAACAGCACAGCTGAAATTACTTCACAACGACTGGTGAATGCAAAGCCAATGATTTGTCTGCACATATGTGAATGAAAGACAACCAATATCGATTTTGGATTTGAAAGGTTAAAAAAAAAAACTTTTTTTTTCAAATCGTTGATTTCCTCACAACTTCCTTTGAGGACACAAAAGACCATTCATGTTGCTCATATGAGCATGTAACAAGATTGATAAATTTCACTCCACAGTAAACCCTCTACATAAGACCACCGGTTAAGGCCACCTCTGAATTAAGATCACATTTATATGGTCTCGTTCTCATTGGCGCTCTTGACAAAGGACCTTAAAAAACGAGAACACCCCAAAATTACCTTATTTTGGTTATTTTATTACCTTATTTTCGTTATTTTATTACCTTATTTTTATTGCTGGCTTTAATTCCGTGGTGGTCTTAATTGTGACGTCGCACCGTACTTGTATTTTTTTAGCAATATGTCAACAATATATAAGAGCAGGAGAGTTTATAAAGCTTCAAGCGCACGTGTTGCACCTGTGCCGTTTACATTATTTTTATTTTCTCTTTTTTTTCTAGTCCTCATTTTAAACTAGCCGTTTCAATATGATGCAGAGAAAATTGACTTTCAGTGGAGGGGAAATGATTGGTCTCGTGGGTATATATAATCACAAATGATTTAAAAACAATACAAATAAAGATAAATGTAGCTAAATAATTTTTTTGGTTAAATTGGCAAGACGCACTCTAGAGTGGCGTTGCTAAGTTTTCTTTCAAACGATTCGATTTGTATAAGGGTGACTTTTCTCATAAAATGAGCTTACTCGTTGCGTGTACAATTGACTATTTTGCAAACTCCTGGCATATCATATATCCGGTGTATTTCTGGTGTACCATTTGCATACTTCCGGTGTACTTCTTGCATACTATTTGTATACTTCTGGTATGATTCTGTAAAAACCATCTGTGTATGTCTGATATACTCTTGGTATACCATTTGCATACTTCCCGCTACACTTTCCGGATAAAACATGGACGGTCAAAAATCCGAGGACCCGAGCGTGGTGGGGTGGGGGGGGGGGGGGGGAGGAGCAGAGAGAGGCTTGTAAAAGGTATGCATAAAGACAAAAAATGGGAAAAATACTCTAAAACCAAATACAATAGCGAGATATTGCACAGCAAGGCTCTTGGGGTGGTGGGGTGGATGGTGGCGGTGGTGGTCGGAGGGGTGGTGGGGGGCTGGAGGGGGTAGGGGTGGAGACGGGCGCTTTGGAGCAAATGATAACGCCATTACATTAGCATACAGAGTGGAGTTCGTTCTCTACGGAGAATATATGGCTCACGAAAATGAACCCAAATGGCTTTTTGCCTTATTAGCCCTATATTTTAAAACAGTGGTCCTGTGTGACTTGTAAACTGAGTAAACCACTGCATCTCTTATTCGGCTCATTGAATAATAGAAAGGAAAGAAAAGAATCGGTAAATTTTTTTGAATTGCTTGGCGAATGAACAGTTATACACCATATGTGCATGCCCCACGACAGTTATTCGCCATATGTGCAAGTGGCACGACAGTTATACACCACATGTACACGTGGCACGAAATTATACACCATATGTGCATGTGGCACACAGTTATGCACCATATGTGCATGTAGCACGACAGTTATGCACCATATGTGCATGTGACACGACAGTTATACACCATCTGTGCATGTGTCACGACAGCTATACACCATATGTGCATGTGGAACGACAGCTATACACCATATGTGCATGTGGAACGACAGTTATACATCCTATGTGCACGTGTCACGAAAGTTATATACCATATGTGCATGTGGCACGACAGTTTTACACCATATGTGCATGTGGCACGACAGTTATGCACTATATATGTATGTTGCACGTGTGATGCAGGAGAAAGTCAACAGAAAGCAGCAACGCCCAGTTTCGTCATTTTTCTTTGGTATTCCTCATCACAATCCAGACGAAAAACATAGTTCCCATCACAATCTAAGCAAAAAAATAGTTACTCGAAATTGTGTTGCTATTTCTAGCATGGATTCAAACACCAAACTGGCGACTCACTGCACATACACCATATGGGCATGAAATTGGTACCATGCAAGCGGTAAGCACTCTTTTATAAGTCCATATAATGGTTGTGTTTTATCTGCTTGTACTTTGACCTTAATCTCGTAAGGAGCGAAAAATGTCTATTCTGATGACTTCTAAAGCAAGTTAGCCATTTTAGCTACAAAATGCAACATTCAAAGGCTTTAACATTAAGTAAAAAGGTTCCGGGAAGAAATGCAGAATGAAAGAAAAAATATTCTGACCATCTGCCATGTTTAATAAAATTCTATGCGTTTTCTTTTAACTAGAGTACAAAACTAAAAAAATACCACTCAATCAAGCAATCGTAACAACAGAACAAGAGCAGTCAGTGACTGAGAATTCCCCGCTTATGCTGTATTATTATGTTGGATTTACTCTGAAAATGAATAAAAGATGAGTAATAATTACCCAAATCTTAGAGTTAGAAAAATCCGAGTTCCACCACGAATTATATAACTGAAACCCTGAAAGGAAATTTAGGCTTGGTGACTGTTACATGTATCCAATATGAATTTAGTCTATCAAGTAGGTTCAGAGGCATTGTCTGGCAAAAAAAATTAGTTTAAGGTGACCCAGATTTGGGTACCGAAACTGAAATACTTAAAGCCACAACTAGGCATGGTGACTGTTATATTATGAAACATGAATTTCATCAGGAAAGTATCTTCAAAGTATAGAGCCAATAAAACATCCTACAAGATATCCAGATTCGGATTCAGATAACCAAAGTCCCAAAGGGAACATCTAGACATGTTATTTGTTGTGTATAAAACATAACTTTTTTGCATGGACAAAATCTGCATCAAAATTGTAAGTTCCACTATGAATCCATGTAAGAATCCAGACATTTGAAACTCCAAAGGCGTATTTGGGTGCGGTGATAGCTACATAGCCCGGACAAAACCTTATTTAAGAAATTCAAAATACCGTCATTAACAAGATTCTACACAGGCAATAAAAATCTCAAGAAGAACATTTAGGCATTGTGATTGTTGCATATATCAAGTATGTTTCTTCACAGAGCGAGATCTGGGTCAAGGCAATCAAAATTCCTAAAAGCATGCTGGTTGCAATATGTATCAAATATGAATCGTAAAGTAATTTGGGTGATGTGATACTGGCAAAATCAGAAGAGAAAGAAATTCAAGATTCTACCATGGATCTAGATTCTTTTACAGACAAAGAGAATCCCAAAAGATGACCTAAGTATAGTGGCTTTAACGTGTGCTAAATATGAATTTCAACCATCAAGTAAATCCAGAGATATGGTCCAGAAAAACATGCGGACGGATTAATGGATGACTCGACAGACGGCTGGACGGACGAACGGACACACTACTTTTGTACATCTCCTACTGAGGTACACCCGAAAGACAATAAAGACACGAAACGTGCATATAAAAACTAACGAATGTAGATACGCAAATATAACTATTCAAGTCAAGGCACTGTAACGAAATAAACATTTCAGTTTGAAAAGCTTTGATACAGCAAGGAAGTCAACGAATACTCATTGCAAATAGATTCTTTTTTCAGACTAAGCTACAAAGTATGATTAGCTTGTAGTTGCTTGACATTTGCCAAAGGCCATAACAAGCATGCCAGCAAAGTGAAAGCTACTAAATTCAATGCATATCATTACAAAATGATCACACTTAATCTTTGTGAAGGCCTTGTTATACAACTACTTTCCTAAGTGGCCTGTTTCCAATGCTGATTAATAGTAACCAAATAGTTGACCCTATTCAGTTAAAGTGTAGTGTCGTGTACTTATGCATGCGGTTTTTTTGCTATTGATTAATATTACTTCCTGTGTATGATACTGAAGGAAAAATAAATATTATTATGAAATCACATATATGTGGAAAAATCCATTGCTGTGTTTCAAGGATAATTAATATATTAAAGTAACATACAGATTTTAGAATTTTAGGACTACGCAACTGTATATATATATACATATTTTACACACACACACACACACACACACATATATATATATATATATATATATATATATATATATATATATATATATATATATATATATATAAATATATATATATATATATGTGTGTGTGTGTGTGCAGCCCAAATTCTAATATATATATATATATATATATATATATATATATATATATATATATATATATATATATTACTAGCGGGCTCTAAAGTATGGCTGACGCGTTAAGTGAAAAAAACAGTGACCAGGGATTAAGCACTGGCTCTGGAACATCTGACAGTGGCTCGTTTGAAATAAGAACTCTTTGTGAAGCGTTAGAGAATGACGAACTTGACATTGCTGAGGCGTTTTGCAAGGACAGAGATTATGATATAAATGAAAGACATGAGGGTGAGGGAATTGAATTTGTTGCATATACACCTCTGATGTACTGTGCCAGCTACGCACATGGGAAACTGCATGACGATGAAATGTGTTCGAAAGACTGGCTGAAACTTGTAGAACTTATCCTAGAGCATCCCAAATGCGATGTTAACCTGACTTCAGAGAATAACAATTGTGCTCTTAACGTTGCTTGCGGAGAGAATGTATTTGGAACTCCTTATTCGTGTGTTGCCCTGGCCTTGTTGAAACAACCTGAAATTGATCTAACTATACAACAGGAAGAGAATAGCTTTACTCCATTACACACATTATTTCATCATTTAAACCAAACATCGTATAAACAAGTCCTGGAAATATTAACCGAAGTGATGCAACACCCCCAAATTAATGAGTGCGTTAGAATAACGGATAAATACGGTAGAAGCGCATTGGACCTGTTTTTACTTGACCCCAGGTTTCACGCATATGATATAGATGAAGTAGAACAAGGCAAACCCATTCTACACGTATTGTTGACTCAGCCAAGCATTCTGAATGCATCTGGACATACTATGGCTATAGCAGGAACGTTTTGTTCGCCTGCAGTTTTTCAGAAACTACTGGACAGTGGTGGGAGTGTAACCGATTCTTTGCAAGACAACGAAACCACTGCACATACAGTTATCCAGCGAAACTCCGTTTCAAAATCCCTTTCAACGTTAGATCGGTATCCTGATATGTCTGTCAAATTCAATAATCTTACACCTTCTGAGCTTGCTCAGAGTTATAGCTGTAAACCAGAAATCATGGATAAATTAGCTACGATAACTGGAACAAAAGCATCAGCCAATAGCTCGAATGTCACTTCAGGTGACCGGAAGAACAAAGGCAGGGGTAACACAACACTGATATACGCGCGTGAGAAACATGTAAGCTTTGCCAAACTCATGCAAATATTTAAGGAAAACAAATCAAGTAAGATTCGAATAAAAATCCCCGAGCGCAAAACGTATACACTAAAGGATACTTCGCCTGTGTTTATTGTCCAAAATAACCAGGTATTATTGCAAAGAGGTAAATCTGAAATCAATAAGATCAAAGAATGCATTGATGAAATATTGATTTACGCGTCCACTCGATTTAAAAACTCGAAAACACATTCATACATGGAATTTGACTATTTCTTATCTGGCAGTGTGGGAGACAACATGAAATGCTACTTTCCAGATGAATTTGACATAGTTTGTGTATTTAAACATACTGACAACTCAGACATTGTGACACAAGGTACAGAGGTAAGACCGGAGGCGGGGAGCGGATGGAAGGAGCATTGTGATTCAGAAGGGAGCCTGGATATACGACAAGCTGCTCAGGCGTTTTATAAGCAGTTTGCAGAAATATGTTTTGACTACAACCTCAGCATACAAGAACGCTCCTTTGGTTGTGTGCGATGTCTTTTCCAAGTCATGGATAAAATATGTCGCCTCTCAATAACATGGAAAGGAAAGTTTTTTGACAATTTGACGACCAGCGTCGACATTGTTCCTGCATTTAAATGCACTACATTCGAACCAGAAGATAAAGTTCCACTTAGTTTGGAACATCACACATTTTACGCAATTGCAAAAATATCTAGAAATGAATTCATTCCCAGGTACGACTTTCCAATCTCCTTCTACATGGCGGAGAGCAGAATTATGAAGATGTTACCGAATCCTATAAGACAAGGCCTTATCTCTGCAAAAGCAATGCGTCTTTCTTCTATTGTTTCTCCCGCTATCAACTTGAAACCATTTCATGTTGTTGAGGATTTGAACATTGAAGACTACGTCACATCTCATATTCTAAAGACGAGCTTACTCAATCTTTTGCAACGAATAAAACAACCAAATGATGTTGAAGGTGAGGAAGCTGTACTTCAGGCGTATCTACAGCGGCATAGATTGACTCACGTCAACATTGAAACCTACTCCGCAGTGAAAAGTGGAAACAAATACTGTAAGTACGAATGGGCCGACAGGATATATCATGAATTAGAAGACGCATTAGAAAAGAAAAGAACAATTATAATGTGGCATTCATTAAGTGGGTCCATATTAAATTGTGAAAATTGTGATAGAGATTATGTCTGTTGCATGAAGAGAAAAATTAGATTGGCTCTCGTGAAACGAATACGTCTGTGGCTGCTAGAAAATATTCGTACGCTGCACGGAGGTGACATGTGTAGCTGTGTGTTTTCTCAAAGCGAAAGAGACAAATATGATTTAACGCTACATCATTTGAAAGAAACAGGACTACTAACATTTTAAACTACGTTGAAAGAAAATTTCTGGGTCATTTTTCTTACAGCTTTTGGATCGGTAAGATATGTACAGTTCTCGCGATGCTCACATATCAGCTCATGGGGTTAAGCTGCGTTAGCCGATACTTGATCAAACTACAAAGTGTATTGGGTTACAAGCTGTGTTAGCCGATATTATATCAAACTGTAAAGTGTATCGCGTTATAAGTTATGCTAGCTGATATTCTATCAAACTGTACAGTGTGTCGCGTTATAAGCTGCATTAGCCCATATTCTATCAAACTGCGAAGTGTATCGTCTTATAAGCGGCGTTAGCTTATATTCTATCAAACTGCAAAGTGTACCGCCTTATAAGCGGCGTTAGCTTATATTCTATCAAACTGCAAAGTGTACCGCCTTATAAGCTGCGTTAGCTTATATTCTATCAAACTGCAAAGTGCACCGCCTTATAAGCTGCGTTAGCTTATATTCTATCAAACTGCGAAGTGTTTATAAGCTGTGTTGGCCGATATCCCATCAAGCTGTAAAGTATATCGGATGAAGGACAAACCTTTTCGGGGTATAACTTAATGTTCGGATAAGCGGCAATTTTTTGTAATACATAAGATGCACGTTTTTTATATAATCATAACTACATGTGATCTACATGGTGATGTGATCAGTTCATGCATAACACTATACAGCTCACATAACTCTGCTATATCGTGACCATTTACAATGGCAAGACTGTGGTGTGAGCATGTCGTTACCAGTTACAACAAAAGTCCGGGATAGGACCACTTCGCAAATAAGACCACGTCACAGACAGAACCACTTCGCAAATAGGACCACCTCACAGATAGGTCCACTCCAAAAACAGAACCAACTCACCGATAGGACCATTCCTATTCTAGACGTCTTCCATTGAGAACCCCATAAATATGACCATCACGAAAAATAGGACCACCTAGTTCAGTCCCACTTGTGGTCTCATTGCCGGAGTTCAACTACAGTATCAAAATATGTTGAGAATTAAATGTGTTGAAAATTAAATACATACAGGCCATGGAACGGCCAATCACAGTGCTTTATGCCATTAGTTGGTAAACAGGTGAGGAACATATGGCTCGCTTTCACGATTTTGATAACATGTGGTTTGGCCGGCATATCTTCATCATGTGGCTTCGTACGTTCGTCGAACATCCTCTGTGCTTGGTGTGAGTCATACCAAAGATGCGGGGAAGCATGGTGTGGACGGGAGGGGGCGGGGAAGGGGAAGGGCAAAGACACTGTATTCCCCGCCTTACACATTTGCTTGTCATTGTGAAAACGATATGGCTTGGAAACAAAAATAACACAACTGGCAATGTATTTTTGTTACATGATTGCTCACAGCGTAGCGCGAATGAGACGCGTCCAGGGACGAACATAACTGGGGTTATAATGGAACCTTAGCTTAACCCTTTTTATGAGAGTAAAATTCCGGCGTAAATCGTAATAAAATCTGCCAAGTTTCAATCCCCCATGCTTTAAATCCCCCTCTCAATTGGCATCAATGCCCTTAACCCCACCCCTTTCCTCCCCCTACCACCAACGCCCCCCTCCCTCACCTACCCCTTACTACTTCCGGCTAGATCCATAACTGCATTGCATGGTTATAATGTCTGGCACGCCAATGCATGCAAGCATCCGCCAGAAAGTCAGAAGACAAACAATGCGTCTCAGATGTCCCCCACTCTCAGTTTACTCACCACTTGTGGTTGAATCTTTGCAGTTGTTGTGCAAATATCCCCCCTCTTTTTTTTTTTTTAGTCATTTAACCCTGCCTTTTATATTGTGGGCAACACAGACCGCTTGAGTCATCCGCACACTCCATTCGAGAAGAATCAACAAGAGGCTAACTTTAATAGGTAAGAAGATTGCATAGGGGATGACTCCACATAAAAGTAATTAAGCCACGTCCCTGCTGGGGGAACAGTTAAGATTAACCTCATAATTCCCCGAGTGCAGAAACATAATGCAGACTTAGAAAAATGTTTTATACTCGCTCGCTAGTGGCTATTTAGGAAGCAGCAAGCAGGGAATACATCCCGGCTGAGCAGGGCTCAACCACTTATTCCGAGAAGGCTGATTATCAATTAGTTGTGATGTGATGCCTGGTGCCTTGACTCAGCGAGAAACTAAATACAAAATGTAAAACAGTCTTTTTTTTAAATTAACAATTTCTTTACAACATGTACATAAACACACAAATATTTTTTAAACATATTAAAACTGTTTTAGTCTGAGTAGGATTACATAGGTGTAGAAAAATAAGACTGTAAAAATTCGAATATTTTTAGAAATATATTAAAGGCTTGAAAACTTCAATTTTTTTAACAAAAATTTAGTGAATTTAATTCTCGCTCGTTAAAATATGCACCCCATAGAAATATTTTTTAAACATATTAAGAATGTTTCAGTCTGAGTAGGGTTACATAGGTGTAAAAAAATAAAGACTGTAAAACTTCGTATATTTTTAGAATTATATCAAAGACTGGAAAACTTCAATTTTTTTTAACAAAAATTTAGTGAATTTAATTCTCGCTCGTTAAAATATGCACCCCGTTTTCAAAAAGCTGGCCACGCCTTTGGGTTATTCAGTCTCTGCCCGTTAACATTTATTCAGCATTTAGGTAAACACAAAACGACCTCCAAAAATCTGAAATAAGACAATAATGTGGCTGTCTTTAGTTATTTTTGTTATTTTACTTATTTGGTAAAAAAAACCCAACCGGAAACCGCTTACGCAGTTTTTTTAGGCGGGAGGTTGATACCGTAATCTAAAGTAGTTAGGCTTCACAATTTAATAACATTTTCACATTGTGCGACCTTATAATTACAGTCAAGGTCATTAAATTTTAATCAGCCCTGCTTGACGTTAATAATTCCTATTTGCTTAGATATTTGTTCCAATAGAGTTCATCTTTCTGAGGGTTAAAAAATTGCCTTGCCAAGACTATCGGAGGACTGGCTTTGTGTTAACACGCATGCAGAAATCGTGGGTGCATTTTTTTCTTAGCTTATTTTCGCCATAATAAGTGCTGTTTTGCAAGTGTTTTATTCAGTCTTTTTCTGATCAGGGCTGGAAATGAGCGAATTGCGGCCAAACTAGTCTGCAAACGGTTCCATTGTACGCGACATGAATACTTGATTGTAAAACTCAATTTATCAGCCTCCCCTTTAAGTACAAAAGTTGATAAGCGGAAGAACAAAAGAGAAGGAATGCATTGATTAACCGTAAGGCCTTGTTGAGCACAAATTGTCGCTGTTATATAGTCTTGTAATTAAATTCCATTTAGCCCCGTCGCTGAGATTCAGATATCTTTGTCACCTCGAGGGGGCGCTCTGACAAACTGTCAGGGGATGCGATAAGCAATGGCAAGTCAGACCGGACCTAGTTTTTTTGCCGCACACTTAGCATTTAGAAAATATTGATGCAGTGATACAAATAAGAACAGTTCATAGATTCAAGGGGAGGGGCTTGCGGAGCGAAATCCCCCCTCCGCTTTTCATTCAATTTTATTTTAAATTTTGGGGCGGGGGGGGGGGGAGGGAGCGAAAACCATTATGTTTTTCTTGTGGGTGTGTGTATGCATGTGTAGAGGAGGGTGCATAATGCCACCCCCACCCCCACCCCCCTCCCCCCATGTCATCCGGGAGCGCACTCCTTTAGAAAACCCTGGATCTGTGTATCAGCAGTAAGCAAAGTAGGAAAAAGTGCCCAAAACAAGTGAGCCAAATTTTCAGGGATTTCTCCGCTGTCCCAGCGTAAATAAAGAGTCCAAATTAACTTAGCATCAAATACAGAAGTGATAACATAGTTATTTTTTGTAAAAGCCTAGTCATTTTTTGATAAAATGGTTATTTTGGTGATAACATAATTATTTGGGTGATAGCATAGTTATTTTCGTAACAATGTAGCTATTTCGGTAATAACGTAGTTATTTTGGTGATAACATAGTTATTTTGGTGATAACAGTGTTATTTTGGTGATAACATAGTTATTTTGGTGATAACAATGTTATTTTGGTGATAAGATAGTTATTTTGTCGATCACATTTTTAAATTCTTTACCTAAAATGTACTTATTACTTATTTCCAATATTTAAAATTGGAAAACTAAAATTAACTGATAGAATACACACCGGTGTAATGAAACGTTTTGACCCCCAAACAAATCGACCACCCGGTCGATTTGTTTTAAAACGAACAGACCACCCGGTCGATTTGTTTTGGGCAAGCCCGCCATAACAAACAGACCTCCCCCATAACAAAATGACCCCCTCCAAAAATTCATGTTTAAATATAAAATTGAAGTAAAAAAAGGTGCATATGGTTTTTCAATACTATTTTAAGCATTTTCTACCTCTTGATGTAGAAAATTATTATTTTGAGCCTTTGAAATGCCGTTATTGAGCTTTGACAGATTTTTTGGTGACTGTATGTTAGTGGTGTTGGAAGTGTTTTCGTGTTTGAAAATGTAGATGTTAGTTGCTAAATAAATTGTTATTCATGGATATAGTTTTTATTTCAATTAAAGAAACTAGTAAAGTGGCCATATGTGGAAAGAAATAAAAAAATCAACAAAAAATAAGAGGGTTAAAACATTTCAGAGGGGGTCTGTTTGTTTTAAAACAAATCGACCGGGGGGTCTGTTTGTTTTAAAACAAATCGACCTGGGCGTCGATTTATTTTGGGGGTCAAAACGTTTCCTTACACCGGGTTTTAGGGCCAGAAGCTCCAATTCTTGGACAAAACAAGCACTAATTTGAGAGCTCAAATTCAACAGCGAGATGATATCACAATTGGATTATTCTTCTGTGCTTTTAGTAATGGATTCAAGTATGTACTGTTGTCTTAGGAAAAATAGAAATATGAATAAATTTAGTTGTGACTGTTGTGTAAAAACTAAAACTAAAAATTCCCAGAGATTTCCTTAAAAAGTGCACTCCGAAAAGATTGTTGTATTGAGGTTGACATGATGTCCGGATGCTCTTGTAGGCGACAGGCGGCTTATTAAGAAACTGTTTGTTTTGCAAAAACGAAACTGTTTACAAAATATCGCAGATATTGTGCAAAACTTTTAATACATCGCTCACGGCCACTTGTGGTTTTCAGTCAAGTCCATGAATTTATAATAGACTCGTAATACCGTGGCAACAGTCAAAGTCCAATCCGCTTCAAACCTGCTGTTGTGTTTAGAAATATTTGCCAAAAGGACTAAGCAGTCATGATTACAATTATATTGTTACATTGAACAGTAACATTAAGAGTCACAATTAACAGACACGTATAATAGTGACCGTTACCAATGGCAGTTAACAATCATAAGAAATATACACCTTTAAAAATTTAATTTAGAGGTCATATTAATCAGCATGAACAGTCACATTCAACAATGTAATAATTATTAATAGCTGCCTTCAACTGGCACAGTTAACAATGGTATTCACTGTCACATTTCACAGTTAAAATTAACAGTCACAGATCGAACATTAAAAAATAAATTCCCCATTATAGTTTTTTTTCGAAGTCAAAATTACTGTGAACCAAAAATGCCCTGAAAAAGTGTCATCTACGACTCATAATCTGGTCAGCAGGAAAACATAAAACATGGTATTGCACTAAGTCTTATCCCGCCGCGGCAATTTCTTAAGGGAATTAACAGTTCTATTGTTTACATTGTGTCTTGGCATGAGAGTGCTCCCTGGTGTGGAGTCTCTAATGAAGGGATGTCGTTTTTTTTTTAGATGACTTGGTGACAAGGTCTCTCCACTTTCACCACCAAACACACTCCATACGAAATAGCAATTTGATGTGTTTCTCCCATTTTTAAAGGTTTTTATTAGTCTGAGGTGGTTAATGCCAAACACTATTTTGACTAGACTTGGGTTTTTTAGCCACACCGCTGAGTAGTTCTGACTCAAAGGCTTAATATTTTTGTCGTTTCGAGGACATATCAATCCATTAACCGTCAATGCTATGCTTTATTTTGATATTCCATACGTCTCTTTTCGAAAATGGTTACGTTAGTAGTTCATCGTTGACTATATGACTGTCAAGTGACCAGAAACGAAGGCCTTACACTCCGTTTAGCTCACTGGGGCACCAACCTGGTTTGTGTCGTTGTTATAAAACAGCTGACCTCGGATGAAATCTATCCGTTGTGCATAAAAGAAGAGAGTGGGTGAATATTTTAAAAAGCAGTTACGCTCTTTTATGAGTATTATTTTCACGGAATTCCCAGCGGGTCTGCGGTTTAAAAAGGTATTATACACAACAGACTGAACCGCTATAGAGGTTGGCGGTTGAACATATTTTAAAAAGTAGTTCCTCTATTTTTTTGAGTACTATTTTCGCGGAATCTCCAGTAGGTCTGCGGTGTAAAAAGGTATTATACACAACAGACTGAACCGCCGAAGAGGCTGGTTTTTGAATAACAACGGGCACATGTACAAAGTCGGACAGTGTAATGTTCATTTCACAACACAGTTACATTAACAACATCAAAATCTATGCCAATACACAAACATTGTTGTTTGATTGGGTATAATCTAATCGATGTACTTTAATTTGTTATCATTTTATGAATCATTCTTCTTGTATGAATTTTCGAATCCGCGACATCTCGCATCTGGACATCTCGCATCCAAATGAAAAAGTGGACATCTCGCATCCGTGATTTTTTGCTTGATTTATCACTGTGTTTTGGGGATGGGGGGTCAGTTAGTCTGGCGATGAACGCATTTCCAGTAAATTCGCCCAAACTTGTTCGTTTTGTTGTTCGTGTACATGAAACCATCGAGACAAAGCTTGGGTTTGCCCCCAATACTTTCGATGAATTCCATTCTAGTTTTACCATTCAATAGCAAAACCCATGATTTTGGACTTCAATATCTTCCCTTTATATACCCTACCTTAAGGGATGTGGATTGGTGACTACATCTCACCCGCCGCATTTTCGAACCTGTGCACGTTTCCCTTCCAAACCGTGCATCAAAGATAAATTTTTAAAAATTGAATCGATCAGTGGGATTAGTGGATGTGGATTCATTCTTAATACTGATCCGCCGCACGTTCATTAAATCCTTCATGCTTTTAAGTGCCTCTTTCGAGGGATAAGCATTTGTGAACTCGCTGCACCGAACGTTGAACTACTCACTATGGCATTCACTGAGTACAAATGTAAGCCTAACTCTTGAATTACTCCGTAAACTGAACTGAGTTTTTTCAGTTGATTTATTCAAATAACTTACGTTTTGGAAACCCCTGTAATTTATTTTCTGTATGAAGTTTCCCAAACACAGTGCTAAAGGTCCCCCTTAAAAGCAGACCAAAATCACGGATGCGAGATGTCCACTTTTTCATTTAGATGTGATATGTCCAGATGCGAGATGTCCAGATGCGAGTTGTCGGATGCGAGATGTCCAGATGTGAGATGTCTGGATACCGAATTTTCACTCTCAAGAAATGAGATTTGCTCATTAAAATCACACGTAAATATATCTCTAAATATATAAAAAATATAAATAATCTTACATATATATATATATATATATATATATATATATATATATATATATATATATATATATATATATATATATATATATATATATATATATATATATATATATATAATCTCCGTAGCCAGATTAATTATTTATGCATAATTTTATGATTTTTGTGCTACATGCATTTATTTTATATTGCACAACTTGCACTACTTTGGTGACTTGCACGACGTTACGTGTCCGCAAAGGACTTTCTATTGTAAATTTTACTGAGCACATCACAGCCAGTGTTCAGTGCATATTCATGATTCTCTCACAAAAGAATACCCTGTCCAAGTGTTATCTTTACTAGCAGACTTGCTCTTGTATAAAAACACCGCTTATCTAGCACTATTGTATAAGCAGTCGTTTACACATAAATCCAACAGTGTGGTCACAGTTCTAAGCTGCTAAAAATACAGGTCTCAAATACAGGCTTTCGTTTTAAGAACTTCTTTCCAATCGTATTGCATTGGATCGTATGATGCTGTTCAACGTAACTCCCGGGATATCGATATCAAAGAGTGCTATGCACAAGATGCACTGGTTTGCCCAATTGGGTGTTTTCATATCAAATTCATAATCATGAACAAATCCCTAATTAACTACGCTCGAACTTGTCTAAGATTATTCCAGATTTCATGGTGAGAGGGCAGGGGGGGGGGGTGAAAATAGAAAACTTGTATCACCTTGTATATTCTGCCCAAAACATTTTGCGGCAGAAATACAAACATTCTGGGGCTGACTAAACAAACAGTTTCGGGCAGGCTATACAAAGATAAACTATGTACCAATCAGGCACAGCTCATGCTTTGTGGTGGAAGCTATGAACCAATCAGGCACAGCGCATGCTTTGCGACGGAAACTATGTGCCAATTAGCCACAGTGAATGCTTTGTGATGGTAGCTATGCATCAATCAGCGAAACTACATGCTTTGTGACAGGATTGACAGGATTAAACTGGTGGAACAGGTGCGCCACTGCGGCGTTAGGATATCGTATTCTGTAGTATCACTCCTCTTGTGAATGGGATAGTGGTCAGCGAGGGCTCCATTTTCTCTATGTCCCTTAGTGGCGTGGGTGGAACATAAAGCGTGTTGCAGCTAGAACAGGCAGGAGCGACTAGGCAGCGAGAAGAAGGAGGAACATTCCTTTGGGTGGACTGTTACCTACATAAAGCATGTTGCAGCTAGAACAGTCAGGAGCGACTAGGCAGCGAGCAGAAGGAGGAACATTCCTTTGGGTGGACTGTAACCTTCCTAACAATATTACAATTGCTACAAAGTCAGACCATCACGACTGTTAATGCCACATAATGTAAGTTCTTACGAGGGCTTCAGTGAATTATTAAAAATATTGCCCGGTCTTATACATGTTTCTGTTCATTTCAACTATTGTACGTGCAAGCAACAAATTTACAGTGAATGTAATTATTTAATGAAATTAATTTAATTAAATGATGTTTCTCGTTACTTTCAATTTATATATGCACAATAGAACCTGAAGTTATTTACATTTTTTTGCGATCTCCTTCAAAAGAAGCAATACTGTTGAATTTTTAAAAATATATAAAAGACGACACTGTTTTTGTGGGAGGTGTTCTTGGATCGTGGGACATTTTAGTGTGGGGGAAAAGCGCTGGCGCTATCACAATATGTTTTACATTGGCGTCTATAATTCGCTTTTAGTCACAAGGCAAATAAACCTTGTGGGTCTTGGTCAAAATGGACAAGACAAGGACAGTTCTCCGTAACTGCTGTAATTGGTTCTCGCTCGGAGACAGGTTTGGTGGGTGCTGTAATAGTCAGGCACAATCTACCGGCTTGACGCTTGAACGGAATTGTTGAAAAGCAGTGGTGAGTGCGAGGTGCTCCCATTCCGTGCGGAGATATCCGAGTCTCTTACACACACACACACACAAAAACAAAAACAAAAACAAAAACAAAAACAAAAAAAAAAAAAAAAAAAAACGGAAGAAAAGAACACATTGACCACCTTTTTTATTTTTAAAAAATTCCAAAACTATCTGCATTTTGATTCTATTTCATTAAATTTGACTTGACAAAAATTTGCGTTGCTCTAGCAACAGTTCCATAAAAATCATGTAATTTCAAGAACGTAAATATCAGTTAAAACGCAAATACTTCATGGCCTGGCCATCTTTAAATAATAACATTTTCGTGTGTGGTGTTTCCATATAGCTACAATAATCTATTCATTTGAAGCATCTGTTCTGCTGCTGCCTTAACTAAGAACCTGATTTGTGGAGATTGAGCAAAAACCTTTCAGCGCGGAGATTGATAAAAATTAGTCCAGTGTGTGCGGTTGGATAAATCCAGTTCTTCTGCTTGATCTAAACATAAATTCGGTGTCTTAACTTATCTTTGTTGAAATGTGATCAACCATTCATCTCTACGTGAAATAAGAATTTTAAAGAGAAACAGAAAAAAAGTTGATTTTCGTTTCATATTAAACATTAAACAATTTTAGCCAATCGCTACTTTTTTAGCCCTCTGTGTCTTTTGACTCTTAAAACTTCAACTCTTATTTCAATTATATATGTCAAAGAGCCCCGGGATAACACGGGAGATAAAATTACCCCGGAAATAAGTCTCTTTTGACCAGGCCTTCTCGTGACCTCATTTCCGGACAGCAGATATTCTGGTGCAAAGGGTTTTGTTTTAAAGCCAGTAATTCGTTGTGTAATGCTGTTTTTTTGTTTGCTCTTTGTCAAGTACAGTTGGACCCCGGAAATATTGACGTTGTGCAATAAAAGCACAGTTGGACCCCATAAATGTGACGTTGTGCAACAACGTACAGTCTGGCACCGGAAATATGACGCTGCTAGGCACACTACAGTTGTAACTGGGTAATTTTTGGTGGGACGGTCGATTCGCGAAGGTTTTTCTGTATTCCAGATATAATTGTGATGTAAGGAACTACAAAGAAACAGGCAAAAACATATAAAAGGTCAAGCTTTTGTCTACACGTAAAAAAAAAGAAAAACAATCAGAGAAAAAAATAATAGCGGGTAGGTATTTGCATGTTTTGCATGCGATCAAAGGAGCCGACTATGGGCGGAACAGGTTCGTCATTACAGGGCCGGCAGAATGTGACAGGTTCGGAGGCAAATTTTTTAAGTATAATGGCGAGAAAAGAGCACCTTGGATTTTGGTTGCCAAAAAAAGAACAGATGCTAGAATTTTTCTTGTGAAAAATGATAATATTTGTATATGGTATGTTACACCCCCCCCAAATGCTGAAAATGTTTCCACTCATAAGAAAGTAATTTATTGCCTTATGTGCCCCGTACCGCATAGAATTTTGCCAGTCAATAGTAATTTTTCAGGCAATTTTTTTTTCACTTGGCTTTTGAGACGACCACTCATTATGCTCTCATGTAGCCAAGGAGTGAAAATGATATTGACAGATGGTTAACTAGCATGTACGAATGCAGTATGTCTGCTCTTTCATTTAGTGGAATCACAAGATCAAGAAGAAATAGTATCAGCAGGTGAGGGCCTGAATTGCAGCAGATGAGGCCCGGAATTGCAGCAGGTGAGGGCCTGAATTGCAGCGGATGAGGCCCGGAATTGCAGCAGGTGATGGCCTGAATTGCAGCAGACGAGGCCCTGAATTGCAGCAGATGGGGCCCGGAATTGCAGCAGATGAAGGCCTGAATTGCAGCAGATGAGGCCCTGAATTGCAGCAGATGAAGGCCTGAATTGCATCAGATGAAGGCCTGAATTGCAGCAGATGGGGGCCAGAGGAATAGCGAGTGAGTGTCATGGCTGAACATATGAGGGCTAGGGGTGGAGCAGGTGATAACCTGAGGTTTAGCAGGTGAGGGCCAGAGATGCAGTTGAGGAGGGCCAGAGATGCGGAAGATGATAACCAGAGGTGCAGCAGATGAAGGTCTGGGGTGCAGCAGATCATGTTCAGAGTTGCAGCAAGTGAAGGGCAAAAGTCCAGTAGCTGAAGACAAGAGGTACAACAGTGGAGGATTGATGGTGCAGCAAGAGGCTCAGATACCTGTTATCTGATATGTGCCACCGATGCGAGACAATCTCTACTGCCCCTGTGTAACCAGTGTCTAGTTTCCGTGAAGTTGAAGGAATTTCTCTTCATTCCAATCGCTTCTGATGCCGGAAAACGATTAGGATAGAAACGATTTCCTGCGTTAATAGCAACACTTTGTGTAAAAAAAAATACAATCGGAAAAACATTTATAGAACAATTAACACTTAGAAATTGAGTTTTGTCAATGTGCAATAAGTAAACCGGTCAATTTTTATCGGATTCACCTTCCCATGACCCCTTCTGACCCCTTCTGACCTCCACAGCGCTGCATTTCCTGTATTTAGAGAATTTTGAATTCACTCCCGCCAATACTTATGTTTCATGTTCAAGTTCACCCACACCCCAACATAAACAATATGACAAGACCGAGGAATTTTAAACCGTTAATATTAAATAGATTCTTTAAAATCTCATGAGCTAAAATATTCAAATACAGAACGATTTTCAATGGCCCTTATAAGTAAGGAGAGGAAAAAAAAATAAATAAAAAACAAAATCGCATTTAACGCAGGCTTGTGCCGTCCCGCATAGTATACCAAAGTAGAACTTTAGTCCTTCTGTTGACAAGCTGAGCAATTTCTCTTGTACATTATGCAAACACAATATATTATACAAGAACGGGTGCACAGCATTTCTACCCACATAAAGGCTGACGATTGAACCGTATTGACTATACAGAAAAGACATAAATATGATCCAGGATAGCCTAAATATAATCATTTATTTGCTGCAGGATCGGATCCAGATTTCTCCTCTGATGTGAACCAGAAAACGGAAGCCAATAACATAAACGAGCAATGTGTGCTTACTTTTCTTTGTTTATTTATTTTACATATTTATTTACTTGTTTATTGTTTTGTTTTGCGCTTTGAAACATCCATATAATATCTTATATTTATAGAGTTCTCTGCGTTAATCTGGGCGTGTTTTAAGTTTATTCTTCAATTAATAGCTAATTTCTAACGCTAAAGAATATAATAACCAAAAAAAAACCAAAAAAAAAAAAAAAAAAAAAAAAAAAACGAAAAAAACAAACAAACAGACGGGCAAACAGACAAACTTTTGCCCATGACCTCATGTCTTCTCCCATAAAACGAGCCTGATTTTTTTACCAGTCAATGAGCACACACTTTTGTGCACATTCGTTTTTGACAGTAAACATTTCGACACCTCTCGCCGCCAGTTTATTAAGAAATAAGTCTGCGGGGCTGTAGCGAGAAATTGAGCACACATAAATATTAACATTTATGCTTAGTATAAGAGTCAGTAAACATTTGTCTGAATAAATAAAAAGCACAGTCATGGGAGATTCAGAGAAAGACAGCGACAGTGATAGTTTAAAGTCGCAAGAAATGGGACCCGGTTGTGGATCGTGTGACTGCCCACCCACGGCTTTCTATAGCCTGGGCTCTACCTTCCTGCTGCTAGGCGCATTAATCTTCGCCATCTTCTGCTCGGAAGTAGTTCCGGGCTATCATTACACAAAGGACTTTGAAAGGGCTACCTGTACGGTGACGTCAGCAGGCTTTGTTGATGACGTTTGTTGTGAAAGCAGTGTCAAGAAAATGTCACAGTGTGAGAATGGATACGATTATCCATGTGCGCACGTTTCTGTGACGTATAAGGATAACGATGATATCATCAGAGCCACGTTATACGATGAATACAAGTCCACCGCCTTTGAAAGTAAAACCGCACATGACGAACAGGTAACCGAAAATTCTTGCGGACACCTTCATGCAATGCATTGTGAATAACTAAGGGCATAATGAGCGATATTTGGAATTTATCGCACTGTTTTATACCAATACAAATTCTTCGATATTTAAGTTAAGTAATAAAATATTTCTAAACGGTGAAAACTATTTAAAGAACTAACTTATTGGCATGTGACAAGTAGGCCAAAGTGTATGCAATCGGCCCAGAACAAGAAAAAATACCCTGTTATATTTGGTATAAAACAATGAGAAACTATGCGTTTTGCCCCGACGCAAGCACTGGCACTTTTTGATCACGTGATGAAAATGTTAATTCTTATTGGTGGATGTGAAGTTGTGACGTGAACTCGTCCTAAGGAATTGCTTAATGAAGACCAGGCGTAATGCTTGGCGTAAAAAAATCTTGTAGATTTCCTTTACAAGCGGCAATTTTTTGGCAGAAGTAGACGTGTTGTTTTCGTGTGTAGAAAAGTAACTTACGACGTCGAAATGATCCTGTCCACATGTTTCACCAAATAACGTCCGCTGGAATATCCCTCCCCTCCCCTCCCTTTCCCCTCCCTAATTATTCGCTAACGACATCTAATTTTTTGTTTACATTGGTATATTTTCAGTGCTCATACTTTCACTGTGGGTCAGCCAGCTATAAGGATCACAAGAAGAATGCCAAGGACTTCCTTAAGAAATACAGTATCGGCGGTGGTGGCAACGGCGGAGATGACGTCACGTGCTACGTAGACGCCAAGAATCACAAGCGCGTTGCCCTGGTTACAAAGACGTCGTCAAGTTCGTTTGGGACACTTCTAGCGTTCAGTCTTATCTTCATCGTCGGAGGAGCCAGCATTTGTCTAATAACGTTCGCGTATACGACGGTTGTTAACCGCAAAGCGATGGCGAACCGGGACCAAAGCAAAGAAGAGTTGATCGACGAGGAAACTCCGGAAACGTCTTCAATAAAAAACGGCAGACAGAAAACCGAAATTCCCTCCGCGGCATCAAAAAGTGGCATCATGTTTGACCTGCCCCAGATAGTGAATGCTGAGGAAGATGCCTAACAAAACGAACCCCACCGACTTTGAAACCTTGGGGCGATATATTCAGCATTTAGTTTTACAAAAAAATGTTAGGAAGTGAATTTACCCCGAGAGGTTTGGATCTTGAAGCCTCCCTATTTTCTCCAAAAAGGACTGAAACCTCGTTTTTTCCCGAGGTCTCGTCTTATCAATAAGATTGTTAATTATCAGGGCACAGCTGGATTTTAATATGTATCTGGATACTGTGGATAGGGGGATCCATAACGTACGCACGCGAAGGGTAAGCGTTGAGTCAATGAGGAGGTGGGGGTGGGTGTGAGGGTGGGGGGGGGGGGGAGGTCTGTGGCTGCACTTGCACTGATACTTTAGTCACAAATGTTACATACAGGCGGGATGGGGAGGGGTATGAGGCTGCACGTGCACTGATACTGTTACATATAGGCAGGAGGAGGGGGTGGGGGGAGGAGGGAGAAGTTATCAATCAGAATTTGTGAGGAATGTGTATTTATTTATGTGTGGCCCCTTATTGTTTCATACGGACAGCGGTGACCAGCGAAAGCAAATAAAGGCGGGGTCACATTTCTTGTATTCTCGTGTGGCGGGATTTTTTAACCCACAAGATGCGCGTAGACAAGAATTTAATTTAGTACACACTCCACGAAAATGACACCACCGAAAAAAATTCATAACAAACCCCTAATTTTACGAAAAACATTTTCAGTACTAGAAAGGAAACGCAAACTACAATGCCACGTGTGTGTATTTGTCACCTCGGCAACACACACGGCAATGTTTTATACGTAAATAACAATTTGAGCGTTGTTATATAACGGCTGACCTCTGAAGGGATCCATTCACACCGAAACGCCGTGCAGGTTGGCTTTTGGACAACAACAATTTTAATCGGGACACCCACTGGGAGATTCCGCAAAAATAGTACTGATAAAAGAGAGGAACTGCTCCTGTCCGACAGAATCTAACACATTGATCCCGCCAGAGGTCATCTGATTTATAACAACGATTCTGGTGTCGCCGTTGTGCCACCTGAAGTGAAATCGGGTACAAAAAAATGTATGAAGAGAACGGCAGTTGGAGAAAAATAATGTTTGGTGGATAATAATTGTGTCCAAAGGAATGCAAGTTTTACCTTGTAAATATAAATTTGGTGGGGAGGGGGAGGGGGCGCTTTTTACCCAGTGTTTTAAACTGGAGGGGGGGGGGGGGTTGTCAAGAACCTTACTTAGTGTATATACAAAATATACAAAACGTACTTGGTTGTCATTAGTCCTTATTTTGTTTTAATGGTTATCGGTTGACCGTGGTCAGTCAGTCAGAGGTCAGTTAACCAATGGTTATTTGACCTTCAACCAACCAACCAACCAACCAACCAACCAACCAACCAACAAACAAACCAACCATCCATCCATCCATCCATCCATCCGTCCATCCATCCATCCAACCAACCCTTTCAGCAATCCCACCAAAATATTTAGCAGAAAAAGAACCCTTCAAATTGGGGATGACGACTATACTATCACTAAGCACTCATACAGCAGTAGTTGCAACGAGAGCAAAAACCCACAACGTGCCCAGTTGCGAATTTGTCCATTCGCGGAAAAATGTATTGGCCTACGCATAAGTCTACAGGTGTACTTGCAGGTGTATTGTATATAAATACTTAAAACATGACTTCGGCCAAGACTCAGTTTGTAAACTTAGTCTCTTTCTTTGAAACAAAACAGGAAAGGTTTAAAATCTATTTTCTCTGACAAAAAATAAAACTTCGCCTGGAAAATAAATAACAGGAAATTTTATCTCAAATATACATCCATATAAAATGTTTAATATATATATATTAAACATTTTAGACGCTTTCCCTGAAACTAAGACTTATCCGGACCTGTTTTTCATCAGTTTCCTTTAGATAACCGACAGTGTTAAAATCTTAGCAACTGAGAAATGAACGAACCGTTCTAAGACTAAGATAGGTGTAACCACCCCACTACCCGGGGATAAAAATGTTAAGCTACCCCACCCCCGCCCCCCTTCCCCCAACCCCTGCCGTCGTCCCTTTTCCTATCACGATAAATAACTCCGCTTTGTTTTATTCTCCCCACAAATTACGGGACGACTCTTTGAGAACTTTTACCAAGAGAGCAATAAAATCCAATACTAAGAAATTGACTATCGCTTAATATATAGCGTGTGGTTTCTCCCCTGCGCATTGACTTCTGACACGATGTCAGATCTTAAGCACCGGTGGGACGTAATGGAATGCACCCGTGTCTAAATGTCCATCCTTATTAACAACACGTGGAGTCAATCATACATGCGCAAACGGCGGTGTAGGTATGAGAGTGAATGGCGGGTGTGGTTTTAACCATCTGGCCGCTTATGCAGTCTCTGAACGGTTTCATCCCTGTACACGTTCGAGCAGAATACTAAAACTGAACAGTGGCGATAATGCGGGATAAATCACGAATTATCGCTCATAAGCCTAGTTGCTACTGTTCCCAATGGTACACGACAGCCTTTGCCAATTTCTTTTTTTTGTGGTTTATTGGTAGCGATAGCTTGCTTCACAGCCGTTTCCAATAAGAGAGAGGGAGAGTGAGAGAGAAAGGGCCTGTATTTTAGTGCAAATGCCATCGTTCGACAGACAGAACGCGTCTGCTCTGGACACCGATACGCAGATTTTTTTTAAAACATCTCAAACAACATATTAACGTTCTTTTGTCCAACAAAATTGTCATTATATAATTCTCATATTAAAAATTTGTGGCAGCAAAAGTGAAGACTAATAATATAATGTAATAAAATTTGTTCTATTAAGATTAAGAGATTATTTTGCAACTTAATTACAACCAATTTTAATACCAATGCGATATGATGGAGTTTTCTAATATTGCAATATAAATGGCAATTCAAGCAAGAGTTCCATCCCTTGAAATATATATCTATATTTTTTTCAGTATTGGGAAGAGTATATCTACCGTATTATTTACAGTACCGTATGAATTGTTGAACCACATATTATCAATACACGAATTCATAGGTGTACTTCTAATATTTCCTTGAAGTTCTTAACACTGGTTTAGTCACACTGTTAATAAATCAATTTCTTATGAGTGCATTTTTAAATATTAATGTTTAAAATATTTAAATATTATTGCCAAAATATTAAAAAAAGCGAGAGGAATAATTGTGCCTAACTGTTTTTTTTTTTTCAATTTAACAGTACTCCAGTCACTTCACAGAGAGAAAAAAAAATTCCCACAGGTGTCCAAAAAAAAGTCAGACTCAGATGCAAAAAGACTGGGATATTTTCTTGTCTGCTCATACTGAGTCCGTGGCTACGCCTGACGTAGGCCAGTGTGCGAAACGGACCTGGCAATTATTGCTTAGAAACCACAAAAATATTAATGCTGAAAAATTCTTTCTCTTAAGTGCGGACATTTGATGACTGATTTAAAAAAAAAATGTTTATTATTTTTTAATCTAAATAAGAAATTATTTGAGAAGAGCAAGCTGGTTTGACTAAAAGGCGACAAGGCAATTCCAATTGTGTGGACGTCTGAACGGAGAAGAGATGAAAGAGTGGTATCATATTTGTCAGCCATCGATCATTGCGGGGACACAACAATGTAATTTCCCCCACAAGCGTTCCTCAATGCTCCCAGTCTACCATTTGAAAAATCTGTGACATAATGATGTCTATTGATGTTGAGGCACTTTTGAATTTTTACTCTCACTATCTCTCTCTCTCTCTCTCTCTTTCTCTCGCCTTCCCTGTGTTGTGCGATCAACCATTTCTTGCTTATTTTTGCTGTCAAAGTTATTGGCAGAAAATTTCCAGAACTTAAAAGAATGTCAAGCGCCTCTAGTGCTGTGTCGTGTTAACTTTATTTCACATGTGGCAGCTGTTTTTATCAAGAAAATATACTATTTTTTTAGCCAGAGAGAGAGAGAGAGAGAGAGAGAGAGAGAGAGAGAGAGAGAGAGAGAGAGAGAGAGAGAGAGAGAGAGAGAAGGATCTATACATACATGCATACATACATAGCGAGAGAGAGAGCGAGGGAGAGGGAGAGAGAAAGAGAGGGAGGGAGGAGGAGCAGGAGCAGGAGGAGCAGCAGCGAATGGGACGGAGGGAAGGAGAGGGGAGTATGCGCGCATAGCGTGGCCTCCGAGTTTTTTAATACCAAATCACGGAACTTTTTTAAAAAGATACGTCATATCTCCCAGACGCTTTGAAATGCCACGAATTTTTGTTTACTTCCCTGTGCTGGAGTTCTACAGACGGCACAAGGTTAATGTCCACGGTTACCGGGAATACTTCAGTTTATTGCAGCCTCCATGAATTGAACCGATTACAGAGTACGTTGAAGAAATAAAACATTTCCCCCCTTTTTCTTTTCTTCTTCTATTTTGCTTTTTCTTCTTTTCCCTTCTTTTTTGAGCAGCAGCATTCTGTTGAGGTTTTCACTTTTCTTGTTTGACGAGGCAAACATGCGGTCTTTTCACTTTTATGTATTGGAAATGTAGCGGGGCATCGTTTCCCTTTAAGGCTATTGATTCAGTTGCCTTTTAAGTATTGTTCACGATTGAATTACACAAAACGTCCACAGAGTCGAAGCAAACAGGTCGACAATTCAATCACAAAATACATTTACTGTTATCCCTGAAGCTAACTGTGCCCCCCCCCCCAATCGCAGTTCTCAAATCCCTCAGCTAACAAACCGAGAAGATCCTTTCATTTGATCCCCCTCTCGCCCCCTGCTTTCCCTCCAAAATCTCGCAGCAAATCAACGCTTTATTGACGGGCATGAAATAAAGTTGTATTTGTCACAATTCTGTCTCGCTAATGTTGAGTTAAATGACAACAGCTTAAGTAAATGTAGCAATTTGTTTAAAGAAGCCTAATAGCTCTACATAAAAAGCAGATAATTGTGACAGCCAAAGCTGAATGGAATTGGAGATAGCCTGTACCACAAGGCTATGAAAAACTGGGTACTTCAAGGTGTTTCTATATGGGCAAATTTTTGGTGATTTGCAATGCTTTCTCCGACCACAGATCCTAATAAAAAATTAGACTTTGTAAAATTTACTGAAGAAATAATCTATTGTGCTGATCGATCGATATTTCACAAACAGTCGAACTTGTATTTTTGGAACGATAGTGGCATAGTTTCCTGCACCTTTTCAGCAATCGAAGCAAAAGATTTCAGCAATCGAAACAAAAGATGCAACGGAAAATTTACAGAAGACTGACAGATAGAAACAGTTTTGTAAACCATAGAGGGCAAGCATTCACAATTTTCAAACCCCTTTTGAACCAACCAGAAAGGGGTATTTCTTTTGTAAATATAAAAAATACATCTCCCCCTTCAAACATATACCAGATTTGTTCTGTGGCATTTTTTATGAATAATACCCAAAGAGTAACTTTTTTTGGAAAGGCCATATGCTTACAGTTCATTTGCTCACGAAGTACAGTAAAACCTGCCTACACCGGGCAACGGGGGGACTGGCTGATTTTGTCCGGTATATAGAGGTGTCCGGTATTTCAGGGGTCATGTAAACCAATGGAGAATACGGGACTGAGAATTCCTGTCCGCTACTGGCAGGTGTCCGATATTTCACGGTTTGTCCAAAATGAGGTTTTACTGTAAATACAAAAAGCAATGGCTTGTTCTCTAGAATATTGTGACTGTATGTTTAGGTGACCGTTGTTTTTATAAAGTTTCATGAATATCTGCCCAAACGAAATTAAACAGAATTAAAGATAAGAAAACATCTCAGGCTTGCAGTTTGTGAGGCTGAATCTCTGATATCACTGTATCTGGTTTAACGGAGGAAGCATTTGCTATCCTTCAGAGCATAAAACATTGAGTCTGATATTATGTATTTAAAGTACTTCAAGTTGTGATTTTTAAAAAGTGATATCATTTAAATGCACAACAAATTGTAACATCATCAGCTATATATGGTCACATATACGGCTGTGCATAATAAATTTCCCTCCCCCGAAAAGCGTATAGTTTTCCCCGGTTATTGTCTTACAATTTTTGACACAGTACATTAAATAATATAGCATCCATCCCAATACAAATCCAAAAGACAAATTGTAAGACAAATCCTACGCAAATTTTAAGACAGACCCTAAGACAAATTTTAAGACAAATCCTAAGACAAATTTTAAGGCAAATCCTAAGTGAATCGTTGTCTTGTTAGTTAGTTTCACGTTGTGAAATCAATATTATGTGAAATGACTGTGGGAGAACGAGATGTAAAATAAGTAAAATAATAAAATTTAATTGCTCAGCAAACAATTGATTGGTGTTTCTTGATAAGCAATAGGGCGGTCAACAAAAGGTTTCTAGTGCGGTTTTATATCCCACTGTCAATTAGTCAAGCCGATATTGCGTAACCAATCTCAGATTATTTATATTTCTAACTATACAATGGTAACCTCAATAGCACGGTCGACGTTTTTGTGGTTCTGTTTCAGTTATCTTACTCAATTAAAAAACCTCATATTTAGGACTAATGCATAAAAAGCACCCGTTTAGCAAAAGTCAACTGAGGTAAAAGTTGCCTCTAAGCACGTGAAACAAACTTGTTGTGTCTCAAACTACTTAAGAATATAAAAATAATGATTTCAAAAAGACATCTGAAATTTCTTACCAATACCCAAAGTCTCACTATGACAGCAAAGTTAGACATATTTATCCAGATATCTGGACATAACGTTGATGGTAAAACGTCGACTACCAAAATGTCGACGGATAAAATGTCGACAATCAAAACGTCACCAAGTGTACAGACTTTGGTGCGCAAGCTAATTAGCTTAATATATAAGTATTTTGAGGTAGAGACTTACCATGTTAGTACCTCCATATCTAACAGGTACTGTATCACCCAACTCTAAAACTGACACCTGATGTATTAAGCAGATTGATGTCGACTGTCCAACTCACTTACTGCTTGAGGAACAATTTGTTATCTTAAGGCTGACACGAAAATATCTTTAGAGGACATACATTATTCTTTAGTTAGGTAGATCACCACGTGCGGACAAGTAAGTATGTTAAAGGTACGATTTGGTATGTTAAAGCAGCGGTTCAGTGTGTTGGGGGAACGTCTTCCGTCATAGACAACTATTAATATATACGATATACCGTAAAAACATGAAAATTTAAGAACCATTGGCCTGATTAGTTCGAATATTTTATTACTAGGGGCCTGGCTTATAGGAGGTTAGTCGGGATGTGAGAAAATGCTTATTCTTATGTAGTGGCTGATCTGAATTTGCAATGAAAAATACTGTATTTACCTTTGGTGTTAAACACTTTAATCTGATACCGCATGAAGTTTCAATATCTACACTTTATGGTGGACTTACAGTCAGGGTTAGATATTAGAGAAGGAGTAAATTTAGGTTTTGTGGTTAAGCTTAAGTCGCACATTAGGTTTAGACTCACTTTAATTAACATTTGACAACTACGGTATTTGTAAAATATATTGAAGCAATACTATTTGATAGATTTAGTGAAATCTACTGTGTGTGGCAGATGTGGCAAGTATCCACAATATTCAGTAGAAATTGCACAAAGTTAAGCATCTAACAGAAAACCTAGAAACAATCTGGAAAATAGACGTAATGTGTTTGAGAAATAACATGGCAGAATAGGAAAATAAGTTGGCAAGATTTTAAAGGAAAGACTTATTACATCAAGGTAAACAGTATCACGTTCAGTAAATGACTGGCTATATTTTATGAATGATTAAGCAACATAAGCGAATGACTTACTGTAAATACGAAAGAAAACAACTTATTCTAATTAGATAATTTCAACAACATTTAGGTCATCATCTATATTAGTATCTACAGTCAAATACCGTATTGTTCAGAATCGACTTGATATCTGTGTACAAGAGACAAAGTTTCTCACGTGACTGTTAGAGGATTACTGACTGACATGACCATTTGAGTGGAAGAAACATTTAGCAGCAAATTTATTTGCCAAATATCAGGGTTCAAGACTCAAATTGAAACCAAAAACTCTAGAAAAATATTAAACAAGAAACATTTAGCAGCAAATTTATTTGTCAAATATCAGGGTTCAAGACTCAGATTTAAACCAAAAACTCTAGAAAAATATTAAACAGTGTAATAATTCAAGAATCATATCATGTATAACTTTCCAACTGCATTTAAGGATAAAGTTTTCTGATCTGAGCATTGAAACTTAAACGAGTTGCAGAGGTATGCTTGGAATTTCAAATGACGGCAGGGTATTGTTTGTTTTGACGTGATGAAAGTGCATCAAAACTAAAAAACATCGTGCAGTTCCAAACATCTACTCATAGAATGCGATCACACAAGAACGTGGGAAAACGGATAGACGAGACCTCGAGGCATGCATAAAAATTACCTGTGCGCTTCACATTTATTATCCCTCGATCAAGGGAAATACGAGCATTCTGAAGTTAGACCAAATTTGAAGAGAAAGCTCGCATTACAATCGCTGGCGGCTGGTAACTTCAGATGGTAAAATTTTCTACCCTGATAAATAAACATCGGGAAAAAGCAGTGAAAGTTTTCTTAATCTCGATTCACAAGCTTGATGTCATTTCCCATTGGCATTGACTATTCAAAGTTTTTGATTAAACCGCTTCCGGTTTGCTTGCTGCTTTGATGTCGTGAGAGGAATGTGTACAGCAACAGGGCTTTGAACTCCAAATCAGCATTTTTGTTCCTTCTTGGTGCGTATTTTTGTATTTAATTGAAGAAAGTTCAATTAAGTTTATTCAGTTCAACCAAAAAACTACTTTTTTACATGCATAAAGTACAAAATTTTTGTTAAGTTAAAAAAAAAGCTTAACTCTTTGAAGTGTTTCTGTATGTATACGTTCCAGTATTAATGCCATTGGTAACATCACCATAATATCTTTTAAGAAGTCTTTTCGAAGCTAGTGTCAGATACTAAATTCTCAAAGGCGAAATATGATATACTTGGTCAAACACTACCAGCATCATATATATTTCTACCTTCGAGTACAATTTTGGTTTGATTTTTCTTCACTGAAAAATAATGATTTTTCAAAACATTCTGAGACCTTTCTAAGAAACCTTTTTGCTAGTTCGAAACCTTTCAAGAAAAAATCAAAGCATTGTCACTAACTCTATGAAACAGCATCCCTACCTCCATCAACCCGTTCAACAATTGCACGTAACTGGTAGTTGATCATGTATATGAGCATTAAGTGTATTTAAAATTAAATCAAGTTAGATTGTGCGTCGAAGCACAAGTATTTCATCCTACTCCGAGTGTATGGCTATGCAATCAAAGCGCGACGCATCATCTATGTAATACACAGTACAGTTGTTGGAATAGGCAAGTGGTTTTTTTGGCAATGCTTCTGCAGCGCAAACACATTGTATTTGTTTTAAAAAAGTCAGTGTTTTTTTTTTACTTTGTAGTTTTTTTACCATGAACGTAAAAACAAAGGTAAAGATACGAGGTGAAGAAATTCACATCAAGTACCACATATGTGGAAAATTTGGTAGTCCTTGGATCATTACGGGCAGAGAATGGTCACGTGATATGTTCGTAAGATGATTCAGCCACGAACCTTACACTTTCTCGATACTTTTCCGTACTTTGTTATTTGCTTGGCGTTTTTTTATTATTCGCTTCCTACGACATGCACGGGAGAGACAGCACTTAGTTTATTCTTAAGGTTTACCGTACTGGGGCAGTCCAAATGCACTTGAATATACTTTAATTTATGACTATAGACAGAAGATTGTATTGTATGTCTACGCAACGCGCTGTAAACAACGTTTTTTTCTCGCAAACACCCTTGGAACATCAAAATTAAGAGAAACATTTTATTATAAATTGTTGAGATTCTCACAACATCAAACAGTATTGTAAAGCCGCTGTAGTTTCAATATTTTCAAGCTTTCGATTGTAATTTTTGGTGAGACTAAGAGCTCCAAACAAAAACAACTTGTATTCTGGTGCATTGGTAAAATACCACACAGTTCCTTTGATCTCTCAGTAACAGTTAGCACTCAAGTGGACCACTTTTTGAATGAAGATCCTTGACTTACGTAGAAATACGCTTCCATCGGGTGATTGACCTACTTCTTGTTACTCACAAATTCGCAGTAATTTTGAGACCCTTTTCTTTTTAAAGTTCAAGAAGATCCTTGATGACAAAATTATTGTTCTTTTTATTGCCGTTCTTATTCTTTGTTCAATAGAAGTTATAATGCAGAATAACTATGGAATGGCGTTTTAACATTTAATGCCTATTTTTGATATCAAAATACAATTAAAGATATCAATAAATCAATGTAGATCTCATTAATTTATATTTTGCAATCAATGATTAAATTTTACATGCTAGAAATTTATTTTTGAGATCAAAAAATCAATTTTACAATCTTAAGAAATCTTAAGGGAGACACAGATTAATATAAAATTCAACGAATAGTTAATTAAATTTTTGGAGATGAAAACGTGAATTATTGATATCAATAACAACAACTCAATTTTTTGAGCTCAAGAATTGCTTCTTTTCTTGTACAGTAAAACTTAAAAGAAAGCTTCTGTATACAAGTCTGAATTTTTTATATATAAATAGACTGATATTTTAATATCAAAAATAAATTTTTGAAATCAAACAATCATTTGCAGATTTCAAAATATAAATTTAAAAAAGTCCCATTCTGAAATAACGATATCTGAAATAAATTCTTGATATCAAGAAAAATAAATTACTGAGCTCAAAAATGAAATTTTGCTATGAAATATTTTATAATATGAAGTATCAATAAATATTTCTTGACATCTCTAAGGGTTTATTGAAATCGAGAATTATTTTTTGGGATTAAGAATGCATTTAGAGATACCAAAAATGTAATTACAGATAGCAACAATTAATTTTTGATATCAAAAAATTAATTTTTGAGATCAAAAATTAATTCTTGATATTGAGAACTCAATTTTTAAGATCAATTCTTGATATCATAATTCCCTAATAAATGTGAGAATGGCATTCCATAAACAACAATTTATTGAAATAATTAAAATAATACTCATGTTTTCAAATAAACTATAAACTGTAAAGCAAATTTTTTAAAACTTTCCTAAAGACTGTTTGCAACATGAAACATTTTCTGATAGCGCATTCGTGTTTTCCATTTTCACTGAGCGATAATACGATCTTTCTTATTTCGCTGCGATCCTAATGTCCATACAGTGTCAAAAATCACGACGTTGATGAAACGTCGCTTCCTCCATGTATATTCAACATCACTGAAAGGACACTTTATAGACGTCGTTCTCACAAATCAATCACAACGATGTGGGGTCGCAATATGATTGCATGTTCAAGGTCATACAAGGTCAATGTAATACCTCCATGCCTACGCTTATTTCGCGCTTGGCAAAGATACTGAACTCACATAAAAGTTTGGAACTTGACTAGGCGTGATCTCGATCACTATCCTCGGCGTTCATGCAACGGCTTTTTTGACGGAGCGAAGCCAATCTGTCAATTCACAACTTTTGCAACAAATTGCAGTTGGTTTTTTTTTTTGTTGTTGTCATCACAAAAAAGAAACATTGCATTTACATTCTTGTTTCATGGCGGCTAAACTGCCACTTTCTCTGACAACGTCACTCCAACGTCATGGTCCTGACGCTGAGTAGGCGTCAAGAGCACTTCAAGCCGACGCGAGCACTTCGTTCTGCCGACGGGCATTTGGTTCACGTTCCAAGGACTCGCACAGGATATGGTGACAGGGCATTTAGCAGGGCCGCCCCTTCACTTTGGAATACGTTACCAAGGCATATTAAGTCAGCACAGTCTGTATATAGAAGAATTTAAGAAGCTATTAAAGACACACTTATTCCGAGAAGCCTATTATATTTCGTAACTGATGTGCGCTCAGTGGCAAGGCTAAATGAGTGCTATACAAGCGAAACCATGATGATGATGATTATGATGATGATGATGATGATGATGATGATGATGATGATGATGAAGAAATCGACGTCTTTTCAAAGTTTAGAAAAAGGCGTTGTTTCCGCTTTCATAAACAACAAATCCCAACGTTGATTCGACGTCTGATCGCGACGTCTATCGACTAATTCAAATATTTCTAAAAAGTTGCAGTTGGTCTTTTGCGGTGAATAAATCGAAAAGTTAATAAACATCTTTGTCGCAATGTTGTACAGATGTCAGAATCACAACAGAAATCGCAAAAAAAATCGACGTTAGTATATCGTCGCTTGTCGAAAGTGGCAACCGTGATAGATCTGTCAGAAAATAAGCCAAATTGATTGTTTAAAGCATCAGAATCTGAGTCTTTACCGCTTATTTTTGGAAACAGACATGACAAGTTAACTCGTACATATTATAACGCAAGGGATGGCAAAAGGCACTTTTAAACAAGGCATCCATAGTATCACAGGTATGTCGTTTTCCAAACGTCAATAGGTCGACTTTTCCCGACGTCTATACAACGTACCCTCCCTCGGTGCCTATCCAAAGTTGATCTCCCGATCTCTTTAAAATGGCAGAAAACAAAACATTGTTTTGAACCAAATTCCGAGGTTGATTCGACGACGTGTTGCTACTTCTGTCCAAAGCCTATGCACAATATATGAATAGTTTTCGACGATTATTAGATGGAATATTGTTTTGTTACAAGGTCATTCGTTATAACCCATTTTTTTTCTTTGAGGCGCTGGAAACTGATTAACTGTAACTTTGCTTTTGTTTATTTTCTTGAAATGTATCACCATCAGCAACCACAGTTTACCATTTTCAGCCATTAATTTTCAACACGGCTCTGCTCTTAATTGGTATTTTTTTGCTGCGGTTATTTTATTCATTTGCGTCAAATTTTGAAAACAAGGTTTCTCGTCTCGCTAAAGCTAGTTCTTGATAGAGCCTTCCGGGCGAGTGCAAGCCACTGAGTGAACTGTCAGAATGGATTTTCATTCCGAGCATAACCACTTTGGACGAATACGATTTATTCTAATCCCCCTAGCCACAGCGTAACACGATGGTAACCCCCTCATGGGAATCTCCGCGGGCGAGATAACAGCGAGGGATTTCCCTCTCTCTCTCTCTCTCTCTCTCTCTCTCTCTCTCTCTCTCTCTCTCTCTCTCTCGGGACGTAGTGTTTATCAGATTGATTCCCATTTTTTAAAAAAGACCCCTATCATAGATACGGCAAACGGGGAATAGAGACCTAATAGCCTCATTGCTGACGCGTGCTTTATTGACTGTTGTTCGCTTAACCTGAAGTGCATTCTTAGATTGGATGCGAAGTTGCTACGTACGTATAACAGTTGTTTCGCTGCCCTGTTTGCAAACAATACAGTTAATTGCTCCAACAGCCTCTGCCTCTGGCTTGGTATAAAAGTTCACACAGGGGATGGCAACTTAGAATAAATGCTAGATCAAAAACCACTGTTGTATCTTAAAAAAAACCTCAAGCCGTAACTGGGATAGCTGTGTTTTTGTTCGCACTTTTTTGTTGTTGCGATAAGCCTTACTTAAGTTGTCCTGAGGGAGTTCAATTTGAAATAGCAACTTGTGATTGGATAAAGAAAACAATGACATTGTTCAGCCATTGGATATCAGGTGTGAGAGCCGAGCTGATCTAATAACACTCACATGGATTATAAAGAAATTGAGATTGGCATATTTAGATACTCCACTCGGTCTCTCACACTCCCCTATTAATTCAGTTTGGGTTAAGTTGAAAATTGGATTATCCAAAACGTGACATCTTCGAGGAAACACTCAGAAATGTAGGTGCATGGTCTTTATTGTTACATTTGGGGATCTTCAATCCCCTACTTTATTGCTTTCGTACGACTCGGTAAACTGTTTCCGTATGTTTCCTTTTTTTTCTTTGCTTTCACTCAAGTTAGTGAAATAAATGTGCGTGTTTTACACTAAAATATTTAAAGTCAAAATCGGATAGCAAATAGAGAAACAGAAGGTATATTTATGTAAAGGGATTTATAGTAAAACAAGCAATTGTAAACAATTGTAAACAATTGGCAGATATTAACTTATTTTGAGTCAACATGAAGCATTATTGATCAGTTAGAAAATGTTGACCCTTAGGTCAACATTAATGCAGCTGGTCAAAAATATCTTAATGTTGGGCGGGGGGCGGCGGGGGGGCAGTAAATATCACCGGTACCGTACAACCGGAGGCAACCTCAACAAATTATCACAATACTTTTTATGCAAAAACAAAATCTCGGAAATTAAGCTATTATTAAGTCATTCTATTGAAACTCATATACATAAAAAATGTTCTATTTTTCCTATATTTTTTGTCACTTTTACAGACAACAGTCAATACACTTAGTCAGTATATTAACCACATTGTTTAAAAGTGGTTCAATACGTGGATGGTTAAATGGAATTTGTCACAATGCATTGACTCGCGTGAAAGCAAATCGAAATTGTAGGCAAACACTTCATTTTCGGATTTTAAGTTTTGTTCAATTGCACTTAATTCACTGTATCGTCGGGTGCAATGCACCTTTATATAACACGTATTTTTTTGTGATTTTATAAACGATCCACGTGACAATCCTAAGAGTCAATTTTAAGTGTAAAGAGAAAATACAGCGGAGCCTCTGAGGTCGGACCACGCTTGGGACCGGAAAAAATGTGCCCCATTTCAGAGGTGGTCCCAATAGGGAGGTGGTCCGATGTCGGGGTTCCGCTGTATCTCCCATTCTCGGTCTGTAATAAATTGAATAAAGGCCAAAAATAATAATAAAGCAATTAACTCAACGCACTAAACTACGTAAATTTCTGCCCTTATATTTTAATTTTTATTTTATTTATTTATTTATTTATCCGCCAAATTACAGAATATCAAAATGTTTATATGGCAGCAAGCTTAAATGAAAAACAGGGAAGTATCACGTGACTTTAAGATAACCAATCGAAGACCTAAGCTCATTTAAAAGGGAAATTCTGTTTGAAATGATATCACTGACACCATATTATTTATGCTATTAAGTAGAAAGGGTGCTAATTTTTAGCTTTACATGATATATTTATTTATTTATTTGCGACACAGTCTACTAAATAACACGGAAATAGCGCAGTTAGGAAAACAATTACACAAATGTTATTAAAGCAAGGTCATTTTTTTTTACTCGACGTAAGAACAAACTCGCCGAAAAGTATTGTGTTAAGAAGTAATATTGCTGTCTTCACCAACTTGCATAGAAGAAGTGTAATCATTATTTAGTGAGCGTTTGTTAAAGCGTTATGGTTTGTCAGCAGTAACGCTAGCTTTCAACTCCTCCAACCACTTAACCATCAAGACATGCTGATGAAAAACTGCTATTTCATCTGTATCTCAACGCTGGCGTAAAACTAGAGGGACGAGTGGGGGGGAAGAGAGAAAATCGCGTCCATTTTTATCACACACAGTTGTTTCCTCAATGTATATTGATTCTTATTTAAGAGTGAAAAGGAAAACATATTGAAAACTGATAATTCGCAATGTATCAAATTAAAGTTCAGTTCAATAGCCCTTTGGTAGATTGGTTATTCTAGAAGGATAAAGACTCGCATTTTTTTAGTAGAATACAAGAGAAAGGTTGTTTCTGTTAAGGGATAGTGTAAATGAATCAATTATGACTCTTTCAAATGGATTGTGTGGATGGTTTCGCATGCGAATCGATGTCTAATAATGTATAAAGAACTTGGAAACAATATAAGGCCGTGTTAAGAACGTCGAGAATAGTGTACTTTGCTTTATTGCGGATAAGAGATAAACAAATTCTATATTTATTCATCTAAAGAGCAATGTTGATACCCCATGCTTTTGTTGATAAACATAGAAATTATATTGACCATTTTACTTGAGTTATAAAACATACACACAAAAAAAATTCTGTGAATATGATATTGGCTGGCTTATGAGTGTATGTTAATCCGCCTCATTTGGTGCGGTCGTCCTGTCTGAATATATGTTTCTGTCCACTAGCTTGTCTCTTTGCGCAATTTATATTATTCTCGTGCGTGTTCATAAAGAAAAGGACTTTATATTCGGTAAAAAGTGGCAAGTTATTTATTTGTCTTTTTTTTCTTTTATATATACACATTTTAGCATCTAGTATGTGCACTCTTCAACTCTTTCTCTGAGCTTTCCTCGTATTTTGCTCATATTATTTTTCTAGTGGATAATAATTGAATATATTTCCTTGAAAAAAAAAAACAAACCAAAACACATACAAAAAAGAGGAAAACGTCTAATTTTCGTTCAGACAATGTAAGTATAACAGTATATTTGATTGCATTCAAAATTTAAACATTTACAATGTTACTTTATTTTGCAGAAGAAAGCTGTTGGATGGCTGATGCACTCGTAAAGAGGGACTATATTCCTCTGTGCTTAAATTGGATAAACTCACAGAGTGACAGGTTTTGAGGGGCTGGAGGAAAACCACAAACGCGTTCCAAAAATAAAAACCCCTTGGCTTAAGAGACACCGCCTGGCAACATTAGTCAGAATACATGAAGCCTGGCCTGGGATAGACAGAAAGTGGGATAGACAGAAAGTGGGATAGACAAGAGGAATAATGGAGAGAAGATGGCTCTGTGACTGCTCCGCGGTTTGTGTCCTCAAACTTTTGCTGCTAATGACCATGTTCAGAAGTAAGTCATTTTATTGTTTATGTATTTCCTTCTTTTGGCAATTACTTTGGCTAAATTAAGAGCATCTTTCCAAGTAATCCAGATTCTAAAAAAAAAAAAAACAACAAAAACTGCAAACAATTGAGTTTTCTATTGCCACCGGTGTGACGTTTATTTTAATCAAATAAATAATAGTTTTATTTAGAACTGAAATAATTTATGACAAAGGAAAATATAAGAAAGCTATTAATCTAAGAAAATATCTGTTAAAGTTGTTTTTTAAATAAATGTTTGATATAACGTAAGATCTATTGAAATAAAGTAAGTCTCTTGTATCTAAAATATTCGAAACACATACACCAGGATTTCCGTGTGGAAGGGTGTAAGTTTGGTCAACTCCATGTAGGGAATTTAAATTAAACTTCTGCAAGACGTTAATTTTAAATTTACAAACACAAAGTGAAGAGATTTGACTGCATTGCGATAAACGTTAAAAAGTACAAAGGGATCACTAACGAAAATGATATTAAACCAGAACCTCAGGATAAGACCAGCCTGGAATGAAGGCCACACAGGAAATAAGACCATTTTGGATTTAAGACCACCTTGGAATTAAGACCACACAGGAAATAACACCACTTTTCGTCAGTCCCGTTCCAAATCACTTCCATCATAAAGAACCCCAGAAATCAGACCACACTGGAATGAAACCACTTTTGATCAGTTCTAAAGGTGGTCTTATTTCCAGGCGTCTGGTGTACATGCATAAGTAATAACACTGTTTGGTGTTGTTACGGATTATTCTTTCAGGTTTATACCCCTAATGATATCAGACGACTCATTTTCACTGGAAGAACTACATGATATTGCAGTTTATGTTTGATTGGTTTTGTTGTTTGTTTTATTTATTTTTTTTTTTGGTGACAGTCACATGTTCTATTACAGATATTGCACTGTCCGTCTATTTATGGACAAAATAAAAAATAACATGACTAAAGAAGAGTGCTTCTGTTGTTTTGGAATGGGTAAAATGGGCGTGGATGTGGCAGTGACAGTGACGTCACGGACTGGGGAGACAGCGGCTGGATCAGTATCCACAGCAACGTTGTCAGCTACAGAAATGTAACCCCTCCCCCCCCCCCTGTACTCTCCTTGTGAAAGTGCGAGGAGGGATGCGCTGTCTTATGATATCGTAGGGAGAAAAACAAACCGGGACAAACAAAAAAACGGTTGTTGAAAAAGCAGCAGACAAATGAGCATACAATATTAAAAGTATTATTGTTTAAAATCTGATGCATATCGATTTCCCGATTTAATCGAACTTGTAGTAAAATTACAACGAATTCCGCCAAAAAAACACAGAGATCTCACGTAGATCCGGAGTCCAGCGTACAATATTGTGGTCCAGTTTTTTTATGAATGATAAATATCGATTTCTTTATATGACGTACGTGTTTGGATGCCTGCCCCCCCCCCCCTGCCTTCCCCAACCCTCCCCTTCCCCACCCATTCCTGCCCCCAAGGAGTTGTTCTGTGGCATCATTGGAGACACATAGCATTCATTGATCATGCCCAAACTCAAAATATTATGTGAAAGTCAATCCTCGTAATTTTCAGTATCGAGAAAAGCATTCCTCGTAGCCAATTTAATAAAGGGCGTTAGTTGCCAACAACGAAGCGTCGAATTAGCCAAAGGCACCCTTGGATGGCCACGATACAGATGAGTAAGCTAGTCATGCTTATAATTACTGGACCACTCTCGGTCAGGAATAATTACGTTGATCCCTGCTTGATTGGGTCACGTTTGGGGACTTGGGGGGGGGGGCGGGGGGGGGGGGTTCTATTCTGTCATCTTGTTTACTCTTAACCTTGTCTTTTGGCCAGATGGTCATTTTCAATTAAAGGCATGTATTGGACTTCTTAAGGCAATCAATCACTGGTCAAACAAGTCAGTTCGGCGCTGAGATGCTTGTTGCTGCCGTCCTGCCAATTACAGCTTCGCGTTGCTTCATTACACTCGGGCAAATGTTCTGCATTCACACCAGAGCTAACGTATTTTGACAGATATCGTGTACTAAATTCTGTTTTCATAAACACACTTAGTGTTCGGCATCCTCTGTGTAACAGGGTTAGTGTCCCGTATTCTGCGTGACACACTCAGTGACAGGGTTAGTGTCCTGCATTCTGTGTGACAGAGCCAGTGTCCCGCATTCACGAGACACAGTTAGTGTCCTGCATTCTACGCGATAGAGTTAGTGTCCTGCGTTCTGTGTGACAGAGCCAGTGTCCTGAATTCACGTGGCAGAGTTAGTGTCCTGCATTCTACGCGATAGAGTTAGTGTCCTGCATTCTGTGTGACAGAGCCAGTGTCCTGAATTCACGTGGCAGAGTTAGTGTCCTGCATTCTGTGTGACAGAGTTAGTGTCCTGCATTCTGTGTGACAGAGTTAGTGTCCTGCGTTCTGTGTGACAGAGCCAGTGTCCTGAATTCACGTGGCAGAGTTAGTGTCCTGCATTCTACGCGATAGAGTTAGTGTCCTGCATTCTGTGTGACAGAGCCAGTGTCCTGAATTCACGTGGCAGAGTTAGTGTCCTGCATTCTGTGTGACAGAGTTAGTGTCCTGCATTCTGTGTGACAGAGCCAGTGTCCTGAATTCACGCGACAGAGTTAGTGTCCTGCATTCTCGATCAGCCACCGCCACTTGGTTTGTCTGTTTAAATAAGTCATATCACTCCTGTGGTACCTGTGACCAAAAGAATAGGCCTTAGGGTCTCTCTCTAAAGCCGGATAGCTATAAATATAATATCTTTAAGTTTTTTCAATGCAGGTCGAAGTAGTTAGGCCGGGGTAGTCACTTTTGGCGCCTGACTTCAGAATAAATCAGAAAAACTTATCGCATTGGCGGGTCATAAACTTGGTGTTTTTTGTCTCACTGGTTTCGATGAGCATTGAGCAGTTTTACGAGGATATAGTCTGAGAACAAAATGGGGCAGATATTTCAGTTGTTATTGTTGTAGAATCCTACAGTGTTTACAGAACCCGTGATTTTCTATTGAAGTGTGTGTGTGATGAGTAAACTGAATATTATGCCATTGATGATCGAAAAAACTGCAGACAGAAATAATAGTTTTCCCCCATGAAAACTTCTATTGAAGGCACAAATCTAATTTCACTGCTTACTTGGGAGATGATCAAGCAATTGGCCAAGGGGAATGTCATTTCAAACACTCTATAACTACGAGCTATGGCAAGTCAAAGATTGGACCCTTAATTCGTATAGGGGTGAAGCCCATTTTTTGTGTGGAATAAAAAATGCAGTTTAATTCCAGAGATGTTGTGAAATGATTCTGTCCTTGCTCGTTTATTGCCTCTGCATCGTGCGAGTTTCACTGATTGCATAAAGTGCACTCCGCTAAACTGCTCAGATTTTGTGAGGTACCAGTGCGCGTTCTCTCCTGCCAGTGCGCGTTCTCTCCTGCCAGTGCGCGTTCTCTTCTGCCAGCGTGCGTTCTCTCCTGCCAGTGCCCGTTCTCTCCTGCCAGTGCGCGTTCTCTTCTGCCAGTGCCCGTTCTCTCCTGCCAGTGCCCGTTCTCTCCTGCCACTGCCCGTTCTCTCCTGCCAGTGCCCGTTCTCTCTTGCCAGTGCCCGTTCTCTCCGTGAAAAGTCCCGTTTCGCGGGATTTAATGAATGCATACTGGAATTTCATCAGACGGGTTACGGTTTCTAGGAGGAGCGCAGGAGGAAGGGGTGGAGAGGGATGTAACCACATTTTTCCCACAATATCCCTCTTTTTGCAGGGGGTGGGGTGGGGGTGCGGTCGGTACTGGCATTGGATTCTCACAATCTAATCGCCTCACCCTCTCTCACCCTCTCTCACTCTCTCTCGCTCTCTCACTCGCTCAGACACTCACTCACTCACTCACTCATTCACTCACTCGCTCTCTCTCCTTCTCAGTCCCCTCCGTTGGGAATAAAATCTGATACGTCACTGAAGTCAGGTTTTCTTTTCAGTATCATGAGAAATTTGTGTGTGTGTATGTGTTTGCAAACGCGCACATCAGACTCATATGTTGGCTTACTGTTCTCTACAAAGTTGTCATAATACATCAGGCCTGTACATAACAGCTGTTTGTATCCAACTGTAACTACACCGCTAGGCAGATATAACGTTTTATTGCTAACATCTGCTATTGGCAAACAGTGAATAATGACTATTCATTTCTCTAAATATACATTTTAATGTTTGATAAATACAGTTAAATGGTGGACCTATCTTACTTTTTAATATCTGTGGTCTACAGTGTTTTAGCTTAGCAGAACGTATTTTTTAATAACTGGTGCAATTGCAGGCTCTTGCGGACAGATTTTTTTTACATATACAGTAAAACTTGCCTACACCGGACAGCGGGGGGACTGGCGGATTTTGTCCGGTATATAGAGGTGTCCGGTATTTCAGCGGTTAAGTAAATCAATGAGGACAAAACGGGACTCAGAATTCTTGTCCGGTATTGGCAGTGGTCCGGCATTTCAGGGTTTGTCCAGAATGAGGTTTTACTGTAGAATACTCGGTATGTTGGCACACCTGTGGGCTGAGGAGCATTCCCAATAAACAACTATTTATATCTGCGGGATGTGACAGTTATTATTCAGCAGCGCAAATTATATGCCTACCACTTTCTTATTTCACCGTACAAATAAAATCTGTAGTATATTTGTTTGTAGATCTCTTGGGAGGGGGGAGGAGGGGGTAGAGGGAGGGGGTAGGGGGGTAAGGGAGCCTGGACGGCAAAGCTGTTCTTTTTATGGCTACTAGAAGCACTGCCGTTGTCCGCATTTGCTACTTATTAAACAAGAATTCCAAGTTCCTGTGTTTAATTTTAGTATGAACTAGGGTGTGCTTTGGGGGGTGAGAAAGAGAGAGGGAGGGAGGGAGGGAGGGAGGGAGGGAGGGAGGGAGGGAGGGAGGGAGGGAAGGAGGGAGGGAGAGTGATAGAACGATAGATAGATAGATAGATAGATAGATAGATAGATAGATAGATACATAGATAGATAGATAGAGAGAGAGAGAGAGAGAGAGAGAGAGAGAGAGAGAGAGAGAGAGAGAGAGAGAGAGAGAGAGAGAGAGAGATTGCTTTCATGGGGAGATGGCTAAACCAGCAAAAAAATCCTATTCTTGACTTCTTCTCCATTCCAAATTTTCTTAATAATGAAAGCAAATTGACGGAAAAGTGAAGTCGATTGTGTAGAGGCCTTACTCCACGAATCACCTCTAACCAGAGATTTCATTGTCCGGATATAGCCGTTAACAATGAATATATGGCTGGAGGAACATGCTTGTTCCTCATTTTTTTCGACAAGCTAGAAAATCTGTTCCACTGACCTTTTCTCTGGCTGTTTCGACTTTTATTAACTCAGACAGCAAACTGGCAAAAATACACTGGGCCCTCAGTTAATTGTATATATTATTTTTGTTTTTGAAGTGCATCTTCTGTGGACATTAAATGAAGTGAAAGGGTGGTCTAAAAACGGAATAATCATATAAAAATGGTAAATTATTTCATGAAACGAGCATCGATTGTTTCGAATTTGTCTGCTCACCGAGGCGAGAACCAGGCATGAAATATCAACTCAAAGATTAGTGTTGAGCTCGCGAAATGTAATTTTGCCCCGACCCCCCCCCCCCCCCTCCCCTACTCCCCTTCCCAGCTAAAAATCGCTTGAAGTCCTCTCATCGCCTTGCGACTCATTTGTGTGAAGTGAATCAAGGACCCGTTACAGCCTATAGCCAAGACCTCTCGAGGTTAACAACGGTCTCCGGCGTTTCCTGCCCCTCCTCAAATCGTTACAAGTCACAAGACCCCCCCCTCCCCCCCACTTCCTCACCTACCCCCCATTTGCTTAAACAGTAGTGATTGGATTAGTCTCTTATCAAAAACACCAGAAAACGACCCTAAACAGTCAACAGCGTATAGTGAATGCTAAACAACCTTTTACAGCCTTGTCATGTCACTTCATACAAACACGATCTCAAACACGCTGGAGAAAGGGATTTCCAATGGATCTATAATGGCAACAAATTTATATCATTGGGAAATGTTATCGCAGAGATATTAAATCACATGCACAGAAAAAGTTACACCCCTAAGTTTAATTACGAACACAATATAATCTTATTAGGGTCTAACAATCACATTATGCACTTTTTGGATTGCATAACGAATCATGGCAAAGACATCTTTACAATGCAGACAAACCAGCGATGCCTTCAAAAAATCACGGAATATCCGACGTTTAAAAGACGTTGCTTAATTATACTTCCCACGCGAATTGATTAGCTTTGATAATTTTGTCCAATATTTGAAATTAGTAAAAACATTTCATTTATATTTTACATTTTTTGTATTGTTATGTGGACGTCATTCTGCAGCATGATTATTTGGTTTTTTTGATATTTTATTATTTTGATTTTTAATTGACGCTGTATAAACAGTACAGACACATACAGGTGGATGAAGTTCGCAAAGAACTGCACATCTTTGGCTAAGGACTTCGATCTTCGGTTCCTGGGCGGTCGCTGCATTAGCCAAGTTTTTTTTTCTATCCGCCAAGTTTCCCGTTAATTCCACAATCCACGAATTCTGTGCTGAGAACCAATGAAATGTGTTTGAGAAATGAGAAAATGTGACCTTCACCTTTTTCCCAATTACTATTTTGTCCACAAGCCGTCGTATTAACTAGACGAGTTGAGTTATCGGACACATGGAGTCCTATTCCGGGTGCGGAGGGGTGCGTAATATGAGAAGACAGCAAGAGCGTCATTGACCTCACGTCATGGCTAATCTATACATGATTCCATGGAAGGGACACAGGAGATCAGTCCGATCGATTTTCTCAATTTAAATGAAGTTATTAAGTGGACAAAATGTCATATTTTTTTAAACCTTAGTGTGAAAAGCCACTGATTTCAGCAAAACTCAATGAAATGACAGCAAATTTATTACTAAAACGATCTGTTGCTTGAATCAGGTTTTTTATCTTTCAGTTTTCCTTTTTTTATTTTCCGACATTGTTTTTATATGGACTGCCACAAATATACTTAGCCATAAAAAATTCCAGATATGATTCATTCATTCACTCTCCCTCCTCCAATCATTCACCCCCCCCCCCTCCTCCCACAAAAAAAAACCGGTTGATATTAGGACTCACTCATAACTCCAACGTGTCTGATTTATTTTTCAGTGGTGTTTTTTAAATAAAAATATTGCAGTGTTTTTGCACCACACCGTGGGTGCCTGGTACAGGAAATGCACTCCTGCCCCCCCCGCGCCCTCCCCCCCCCCCCCGCCTCCGCCCGTTTTCAAATGTATTTATCATAGAGCTCGCACTTGTTTTCGAATGACCAAACACTGGCGTGCACTTCGTCGCTTTCGATAAATATCACTTGTCACCTGACCTGTCACCTGACATGTCACGTGCTGCATCGATCATCAAATATCGCCCTCATAATCAGTCGTGTAATTAGATTTCGGGGTTTCTAGTTTTTTCTGTATTTTTTTCCTCTTCGTTTATTTCGTTTTTATTTTCTTCTGGTTTTTGCAACAAAATATTTTTCTTTCAGAATCTACGAATTGCAATGATGCCAAGTTCTATACAAAAGAGACCCTGCGTAACGTGTAAACAAGTAAAACAACAACAACAAAAACCAACATGAACCATTGTGTGTGTGTGTGTGTGTGTTTTTTTTTGTTGTGGGAGGAGGGAGAAGAGGGCCGGCAAACTAAAGAGCTGATTGATTCCGCAATATGCATGAGTGGAAACAGTGTTTTGTTGTGTAACAACTGCCGGTCCTGATGTTCTTTCGTGACAGGCACTTGATTTTATGGCATTCTTTTATACTAACCTTTTTTTCTGGCTTTCACTAGACTCGTTTCTGTTCTTTGATGACGATCTGCTAGAATTTAAGTTCTTCACCGCGTTCATGTTAATCACAGAATCACACTTCTTAAGTGTTTTTTTTTTACCGAACAAATTAGACTGAATATTGGAGATTTTATTTTAGTTCGAAAACCTACTTATTTTAAATTTTAAAATTTAAATTTAAAATTTTAAATTTAAATCTTAAAACTCAAGAGACGTAAAACTGAAGAAACGATGTAATTTTGTCTTATTCTGGTTTGAGGAATCCGTATGGCGTCCATTCGCATTGCAAATTTTTAATATGGGCAAGTATAGGATGATGGGTTGCGCAAAATTACACAAAATCATTATAAAACAGACCGGAAATAGAAATCCATTGTCAATTGAACAGGTTAGCGTCTTTAAGTAACTATAAACAGATCTATCCTCTTGGCGAAATGCTCCAACTGTTACTCCCAACGGCTTTTTTTTTAAAGCAAGTGGGGCTTCTTCAATACGCGTGTCCTTAGGACCTTGTCTCTTGCATCAGATCAGTGCAATCATTGCATTTTCATGAAAGAAAAAAATGCTATTGAACATGCCTGACTTTGAGAGATAGCTTATCAGCGATTGGCTGTCATAGTACAAGTTATGATGAACAGCAACCCCCAAGGTTATGTCTATTCTCCCATCCCCAAATGCCTTCCCTACCCCACCCTATCACCCACCCCCCCCCCCCCCCCCCCCCCTCAGCAAATTTAAAGACGAGCAACTTGGAAAATACAGACTCGAACCTGAGAAGTCCTAATTTATTTACCCAGTATCCTCCTGGGGCGACCCTAAATTTATAACAATCAACTGTGAAGTGAAATAATAGTTGTATCTCTGATTTGTAGAGGGCTGGCCAATGAAGGATTATCGACTAATCCTTTTTGGCTTGATCATATCTCTCAGCACAGTTGTGTGTTAAACATTACAGTATCAGTTGTGTAGAATCGCCTATGTTCACCATTGTTTAGCATAGATGAGTGCTGTTCGTTAGGTTTTTACTCTTAATGATAACTGATAGCTTTGGCGTTCGTCTGCCGTTATTTATGTGATTACGGAGATGAAGTGTGACCTCGCAATGACTCGCTTTCTGCTTCTCATGATCAAATCTTTCACTTACTCTACATATCTTTTGGTCCTTTACATTTCTTTATTTGATTTTACGTCACAGGGTTTTTTTAAGGCAGCACGCTCCGTCATTAAGATTTGAAGTTTTAATACAGTCGATTAACTGGACTTAATCATGTTAAAACCAGTTGAAGGTAGGGAAACAAGAACAAAAAAAAAAAAAAACTCTTAAGCAATTTCACAGGATGAATATGACTTAATATTGGTATAAATAATTTGTCAAGCGGGTTTTAATTGTCCATTCATAATGAAAATGCATAAAAAAATGTCCTTCGTACAACAACAGATCAGTGGCTTTATTTTATTTACGCAAGAAACAAAACATCGTTTTTTTTGGATTTCTTGGTTAACTCGATTTTCGATTTTAGAAAAAAAACTTTACACTGTTCGCATTGAAATTTTCACATATTTTCTTATCAATCAGGGGACTTGATACGATATATAAAAATCCTTGTACTGAATACACTGCTCTCACATTCTGTTCTCTCCATGAAAAAATGTACACCAGAGTAGAATACAACTCATGGTTTCAACGGCTTTTATAAATACAAAAGACACGTTTCTTAAAAGTAGTTTTTACCTGCTTTAGAGCAATATATTGGAATTTACATTACCTTGTTTTTGCTGAGGTTTGAGTTCTTTGCTACGACATAAAATAGCAGCAGCAACTCGAGTGCATTTCAAGGGTGAGTTATTTTGGTATAATAATTAACTGTTCAGCACTCACTCTTTGTTTGATCATTGATATACAGTGAACCGGTTACATGGTTAATCTAATAAGTCATCTGTTTGCAAATTTGCTGGCTTGTTTGGGCTCTTGGTATTGTATTGGTAGTTTTATTTATATCGACCAAATTACAGAATAAGCCGCACTGTTCCAAAACAGAACGTAAATTGTTCGTTTTATGGAATTTCTGGGAAACAAATAACGGCATCATTTAACACGTTTTCATTGACATGGTGTTTATCCGAAACTAAAACACATAATAAATAACAAAAAATGCCTCTGTTGTTGTGAGAGAAGCAGGATCTGCCGTTTAGTAAACGATCTGTTCGGGCCGTGAAAGTCCATTGTCCTTGTCAAATGGGGTCCTGGTCAGTCAGACCTAATATCACATGTGATCATGGGTACACGTGACCCTGCCCAGGATCTTGGTGACACATGATCCTAGTCACACAGGATCATTGGTACACGTGACCCTGGCCACAGAGGATCTTGGTGACACGTGATGCAGGCCACACAGGATCTTGTTGACACGTGACCCTGGCTACACAGGATCCTGGTGACGTGTGACCCTGGCCATATGTCTTGGTAACACGTGATAATGGTCACACGGGATCTGGATTACACGTAATCGGGTCACATATAATTGTTGTCACTCGGGATCCTCTTCCGACGGGAGCCTGGTCACACCGGATACAGTCACACGTGATTCTAAACAAACCGGGATCCTGGTCACATGGGATCCTGGTCACATGGGATCCTGGTCAGACAGGAGCATGGTCATACAAGATTCTGGTCACACGGGAACCTGGTCACCCTGATCTACCACCAATACCAAATTGTGGATAGATTTTATACACATGTACATAAATATTTTATAATAAATATATTTACATTTTGCCTTTACATGTACTTCAGTTTAAATTTAATATGTGTTTTCCGAGAAGTAAGACCCGTCTGCTGACAGCCGAAGGATCTCAAATAAGCTTCCTTTCTTTTTGCCTGAGAACAGATAAAGGCCTTTATTTGAGCACAGAGAAAGCATTTATCTTCCTGATAGACCGATTCAATAACAGCATAATTATGCGCTATTTAGCGCTTTCAACGCCCGTCGCTGACAGCACGTCACGGGCCTGTACTTGGATTGATCACGTGTTAAGCTCCCCGTGGGCCAGTCGTGACCTTCGAGGTCTGTGTGCTGAGCAAAGCCGCGAGATTTTCCGGCGAAAAAGGTGCTGATCCAGTAACTCGACTTGTCAATTAGACAACAATGGGAAAGGGCTGTTCTTCATTAAGACTTAGTTATACGAAGCGTGTCTGGACAGCAACTGTTACTTATTGAATATAATGGATGTATTCAAAATACTGTCCACAACACGAGTACGAGTTAAAACATCAGGTTTAATTAGGTATTGGGTGCCTGTCAATCAGCCACTGTGTTTGCTAAAAATTATATGGGCCTCTGCAGGAAAGGATGGCGAGACTTTTACCATCGTGTTTCTATAGCATTAAGGTTATATTCTAACTGAGTAATCAGTGTGTTTCCATGGTGACGCAATGCTATCTTCATCGTTATCTAACGCACCACTATTCACTGGTACGAGGTAACCAAGAGGTTTCCATGGGGGTTCCCATGGCTTTTCCGTCGCTAAAAACAGCTTAACAACGTCGTTTGTTTACTACTACAAAAACACAGATACGTATTTGTTAGTCTTCTTTTTTATAACATGCTAGAAAAAGGGGCAGCCGCATAGTAAACTTTTTTTAAAGTAAACACGAACTTGCAGTTGAATTTAATTTGATAGAATATATTCTACTGTAAATCCATCGGTTCTACAGTTTTTTTTTTATCTTTCAACATCTGCAATGAGGCCATATAAGACCAATGACCATCAAGTCGAATGCGAATTGTCTCTTAACTGGGTTTAAAGGGCATTTTGTAGGGCAGACTGGAAGTTTCTTAGCCTCGTTATTTAGATGTTAAATCAAGGAGATTGGAATACTTTTAAGGACGTTAAAAAAACTGTAGCAGACGTGTTGAGCTGAACTGATCTCAGGGTCAAGTTCACAGGAATATAATCTTATTGCATAAAAAAAAATAAATGACATGTTAACGGGTGTTGACAGTAACTTCTCTAAAAAAAAAATCATGTCATTACTTAAAGGTTACAAGAATATGAAAGAAAAATCAGTGTGCGTTATGCAATTGTCTGCATATACAAGTCTGCTCTAAATTGGATTATGTCAAGGATGCAAGGAAGAAAAGTTTTCCATAGAATAGGATGGGGAAAATATTTCGTTTAGCGGTCCGATTTCAATTTAAAACCAAAATCAATTGTTCAGTATTTGTGGTACGTGAAGTTGGTACAAAGTAGTGCTTGTTGATCAGACGTTTTTCAGTAATTAGTTGATGCTTAAACGCCAGAGGTGTTTCACAATTAGAAGTGTTCACCAATTAAAAATTCTCGCCATAGATGGGAAAGCATGGGCAAGAACAACGCTAAAGAAGTATGTAAAAAAAATAAAATTCGTGTTTTAAATGTTTTAACAAGTGTAGCCCAGAACACGATCACTCCTTAGATAAATCAACCACAGTGACGTCTTTATATGTACAAAACAGATCTCACTCAAGGTCAAGATCTGCAAAATCAGACCATCCAAGGTCAAGATCGGAAAAAATTAGACCATTCAAGGTCGAGATCTGCAAAATCAGACCAACCAAGATCAAAACCTGCAAAATCAGACCATCCAAGGCCAAGATCTGCAAAATCAGATACTCCAAAGTAATGATCTGCAAAATCAGATCATCTAAATTCAAAATCTACAAAATCACATCATTCAAACTCGTAGATATATATGCAAAATCAGATCAAACAAACTCATGATTAGCAAAACCAGATCATCCAAACTCATGATCTGCAAAACCAGATGATCTAAAATCACTATTAGCAAAATCAGGCCATCCAAACTCATGATGTGCAAAACCAAACCAGCATTTTAACACAAGAACTATAGAGTGCCAAGGGGTTACTTATATTATGATAAAGATATATGGACTTGATTGAAAAGAGCCCTGCGCATGGGTAGAGGATGTGTTCTAAGTACCTGAATACCATCCAATACCTAGTACCTAGAGTGGGTAGTACAAAGGTACTGACGAGGTTACCGTGCATAGCAATAAGAATGAAACATCCCAGTATCTGAAAGGAAAACAATAGAGAAAGAATCAGAGATAGCTTTATATATGAGGTCAACTACAATCGTTTGCTTAACAATGAGAGACAAGGCTCTACTGATGAGCAAATTATATTTGACTTATGCTTATGACTTTTCTTATAGCTCCCCAAAGCAAATGTTGGGCGGTCATTAATGCTCCATGATTTCGTTACAAAGCTTCGACTGAAGACTCGCTTGAGCGCTCATCTTGTTTATGTTAACTAGAGCGGATTGTTGTTTTGTTATTGATATCCACGTCGCGATAGCGATATATATGTCTAGGTTTACCCAAACATACCACCAGCCAAAATTTTACTGTGATCTATATCGTTCATTGTATTTTATCCTTACCTCATTTATACTTATCACGAACTACATTCGTAGTTGTTACACGGTTTGGGTGAGTGCTATATTTGATTGCTCCATACAAAACATAAAGTGATTCATTGCGAGTCAAATTATCATTATTATTATTGACCAGTTACGAAAATGTTGACCTAATGGAGAGATGTTTCTTCTTCTGGCATTTCTTCATAGAGAAGAATAGAAAAGCTTAAGAATTCTTGTTAATAGTGTTTTGTTTTAAAAAAATCACCGCTATCGAAACGCTCATAATTGCAATTAAATGTTTTCTTGCTGTTGCCTGTGGCTTTCAGGTGTAAGACTAGACGAGACCTTTCAAATACGACATACCTTAACTCAATATAGGTCAGCCAATTAACTCGGCATTAAGAGGTATAAAAACTTATAGTTAAATTGCTATGATGCAGAGTAAATGTTTCGCGAAGCAAAGCAACTGTAACCTTTAATTCAGACTAATTTCAATGTAAACCTTTTAAGAACGTATAGAAAAGCGGGACTGGATGGTCTTATATTCAGCGCTTTTCACAATAATTTTCTCAATTCAGTCTATCATTCTTTATGCGGTAATAGTTTGGGTGTGGGGGGGGGGGGGGGGGGTTCAAGAATAAAACAGACACAGCAATGGAGAACTCACTGTAATAAAGGACCCAGAGTAGAAGCTCCCAAATTATGTATTATTTTCATGACTCGAGTAAATGCTGTGAAATCTCTGCTCAGTTTCCAACTCAATAATTTTTCAATGTTGACTGCGCAACGCGAAGTCAATAACGTTGCAGCGATATTGCGTCGATACCGCGGCTTTGCTAAGGATTAACTGATCCACACAAGATTGGTTAATCCAGACTGTATGCGTTTTATACTGCGGATTTGCTTGGAATTAATTAAGCTAATGATAAGCAAATCTCCAGCATGAAGAAAGCATTATTTTGAGTCAACATGAATATATTGTTGACCAATCACGAAAAGTTTATTAAAAATGTCACAACTTTCTCACCGGTCAATAAGAGTTCATGTTGACTCAAATAAGTCAAGACGAAAAACAGCCATAAAACAACTAAAATCAGTGGATAATCTAATATCTCTCAGAGTCATTTCTGTGATGTTTAAGCGCGTTAGAAGTTACAGAATACAATAGAGAAACTACGGGGAAATGAATCTTGCGATGGGCACCCTGGTAACCAGGGACCCAGTGCTCTTATTTACAGCCATGACGAGACTTTTGTTGTTATGTCAATTGCCCTGACCAATTACACGGGACAATCAGAGATGGTTGTTTTTCATTAAGCCTAAGTATCGTGGAGTGTGTGTCAGGAGTTTCGGCTGTGCTTGGAGCATGCGCTTTGTGGGTAGGGGGGCGGGGGGCGGGGGGGGGGGGCTGATATTAGCCTTATGTGTGGCTACACGTTTGCTAACTGAAGCTTGGTAAATGAGTACAGAGGGGAAAAAAAGCCTAATTACGCGTCGAGTCCCACCCACTTGTTAAAGGTAAAAGTTCTTCACAAGCACAACAAAGCAAGATAAAAAAACAAAACAAAAACGAATAAGAGATGGTATCGATTTGAGCATATCTACAAAACACAACCACATAAATCACCCACAGAATGCCAGTGTAAAGATAGGAGGGAAGGGGGTGAGGGGTGGAGTCAAACGCCACAACAAAACCATGAACGTTCTGTCTCATTTAGTGGCAGTTCACAAAGGTAAAATACAATTATGGAGGCTTTTTTTTCCTTGTTTTTTTTCTGAAGTGAGTGAGAAATAAACAGAATCTGCAATCGTTAAGTAATTGAAAAATCAATGTGATGAACTCGGAGAACTAAGGCGAATCTTTGCAAGTCTGTAAACTGAGCCTTCGTTGGACTAAACCCGTTATGGCTCTACCTGATAGTCGCTGTATTTATTATTATTTTTCTAGACTTATATTCAAAAAAAAAAAAATCAGTCACTACTTTTTTATTGTCTGCAAAATGGAATTGCAAAATTTGCATTATTTATAATACTTAATCATTTTCTCAATTAATTATTTTTATTTATTTATTTATTTATTTTTAGTGTTTTTATTTTTGTCCGGGGGAGGAGGGCGTGTTTCATTTATGTATTATTTGTACATATATTGATTGTTTATTGAATTGATCAGCCATTCCAATGCTCAAATAATAATCAGTTTTCATAAGCCAATGCACCATGCTTTATTTATTCGTATAGATATCCGATAACTATATCCGATAACTATATTCATGAGCAATGGTATCTTGATAAAAGTGCTGAAAGTATGCCGAGAAGGCAAAGGTAATTAGTTTAAATTACAGCAGACACGACTTGTGTTGCTAAAAATATGATTTATATATTTATAAAATATATGCTAATTAAAGAAGATGCAATACGCTTGAAATGCCAGTAAATAAACAGGGTGATATATTAACCTATGTATCACATGTAGAGTGAAACCACAGCAACCTTTTGGACAGAAGTTGTGTATCTGCAGCAGACAGTGTGTCAGAGTAGCGTTCTGAACGATGCTGTTCCTGTGATGCTTGTAGCACTTAAAAACTTCAGGAGTCAACTTATTTGCTGATAGGGGAACTTGATTTACTATATTTTATGTGTTTTATTAAATATAGTAGTTATTTTCTGGGAAGAAAATGTGTATGGTTTGTTACGTAATTGACAGTTGTTGGGAAATATCGTGATTAAAAAATAGTCTCATCGTCTGTATCGTTATACGCACACTGATGTGGAATCAAGACGTAAAAAAGCTTTAAATGTGTCGATATTCCAATAATACGCACATTTCTGGGCCATCGACGCACAGTTCTTATATAAACATTCAGTGCGATTCGCACACGGTTCACCGGAGTACGGCTGCGGCTCGATCACTGAAGAACAAATCAGTGTTGACTTATATATATCCCCCCTGTCGTTTCCCCCCCAGTATAATGGGTGCTATAAATGCGTCGGAGTATAGCTGCCGTGTTCAGTAGCTACGTTAGTAATTTCCTTTACCTCTTTGTCCATCGTTATTGGCGTATTGAGTTTATTTATTGCCAAGTTTGCCATGGAATAAACTTAATGAAATAACAATCCTACGTGTGTATTATGAAATCAGTTACACAAAATACAATAACATAACAGCACTGATATCTATTAATTAAAAAATAATTACGAAATATTAACATTTCTATGACTTAAATGTGCTGAAATTCAAACAAACATTCTTCCATATTTTTGGCGTGTGTTATATCATTAAATCATGATTAAATCATAGAACACACGCCAAAAATATGGAAGAATGTTTGTTTGAATTTCAGCATATTTAAGTCATAGAAAATTTATATGATTAAATTAAGGTTCGCACACAAAATATATTGTAGACTATAGATACCATTATATATATATATATATATATATATATATATATATATATATATATATATATATATATATATATATATATATATATATATATATTCTGATTTTTAAATAATAACAGCATTGACATCTAGGATCAATGAAATTCAGTTTTTGGTGTAAAGATAAAAACAGAGTAACGCCTATAAGAGAATTTAGCTCACTGTATCAGTGAATAAAGATACACATTAATTACCAGGCCGTTGCAAGGGAAAAAAAATCTTACAAAAAGGCGAATTTAGCCTTTTATGGGAAGTTATAATGCTATTTTTACTCTTTGTACCAGGTGTTTTCAAGATATTTTATAGTTGCGTTACTTTTTAGTTTTATTGACATTTTGCAAATATTAAAACGTAACTTTAAAAAAAAACTAGGCCAGTTGCGTTGTCTATTAGACCAAAATAAAGAAAATAAAGTGGTTTTTCGTAGAATTTACTTTCTTCTGCAAGTTCAATGTCTGAGTAACTTTACCGCCTCTGGACTTAATTAAGTTCATTATTATTAAACACTAGTCATTTAGACCCATCTTCTCTTGTAGTTTGTTATTATTGTTGCTATTATTATTATTATTTTTATTATTATTATTACTATTATTATCATTATTATTATTACTATTATTATCATTATTATTGTTATTATTATTATTATTATTATTATTATTATTATTATTATTATTATTATTATTATTATTATTATTAGTGTTATCATCATTAATATTCACTCGTACGTAACAAGAGCTTAGATTGGCACAATAGAGTTTACTTTTATCAGTGCACATCTAATGTATTACTTCCAGGTATATCCGTATTTATATGTGTATTTTAACATACGAGTCCTATAACGGTTGATTTAGGTTGATTTCGATGGTAGTTTAGGGAAATATTTTGCATTGCGTGGGTGGTTTGGTTTCCCGATAGAGCGTCTGTAAGTGATGGCTATGCACAATGCCGTCACAATCTGGATGCTGCATGTGTTGTTCTTATGTTGTTTGTACCGAATGGGCCTCGTAAGGTTTGTTAACATTACAGCTCCGCGCTGTCTTTCCGGAGTGTGGCTGGTGGCTCCAGAATGACTATCGCCGCCATAGCGCCTGAAGTGATGCGCAGCCATACGGTACTTGCGCTGTTGGATATTTGCATGTACAAAAGAATCCAGGCACGCGTGAGCATACGTCGAAATATCTCACTAATTGTACCTTAATTAAGTGCATAGTTTCAGCATCAATACATTTTATGGACAATTATCCAAAGGAAATGTATAGATTCATCTGTAATTAAGTTGAACGACTCCTTTTAGACAAAAAAGGTGAATGTTCGCTGCGCCTGTTGACTTTGAAACGGAATCAAAGGTTTTCTTTTTTCGCTCTCGCATTCAAGTAATTATGGGTTGAAGTTGGACTTCACAGTACTTTGCACCTTTGCATTTTAAGAAATGAAAATCTTCCTGTAGACCACTCCCAAAATACCTTTCTCTTCCACGACTGCAGAATACTCCGTGAATACTGTTCTCTTCCGGCATTCCAACACTGCAGACCACTCTGTGAATACTGTTCTCTTCCAACATTCCAACACTGCAGACCACTCCGTGAATACTGTTCTCTTCCGGCACTGTAGACCACTCCGGAATTACTGTTTTCTACCAAAACTGCACAACACCCCTCAAACGCTGTTCTCTAACAATAATTTTCTCCTTAAGTATACGAGTAGAGCGCAAATCCGGTTGTCTTAATTTTATGTGTTTTTTTAAATTTTTTTAAATAGCTAAAAAGCCACAATTATAAATTGCGTTTATATTAGACTACGTCACAATTAAAGTCACAAATTTAGAACTCTTTTTGTTTTTTATTTTACCCTGTTAATGTAACACAGTTATTTAGTTTTATGGAGACAGTGGTGTGTAGTATATTACAACTGTTATTGTGGTGACTTATATATTATTGCAATTAGACTTGTGCCTTTATTGGATTTATGTGTGGTGTCAAAGTAATGATCCTCTTTGCCAAATTGAAAAATAGCTGTCATATTTTATCGCAGAAAATTTAGATCAAAGGTCTCACAGATATTGATACGTCAAATGACAAAGTTGTTTTGCTCAATCCCGCTGCCTCGAAAATGAAGTTAGAGATCCAACGTTATAGATACCCCAGATGCAGTTAAACTGATTGCTAATCTGGGATCTTCAGTTCTCTTAGGTTTCTGTGGTCAATTGTATTGTGTCAATTTCAACGTCCCCTGGGTCTACTTCCGGTCGATTCTGTTTAAAAGCACCTACAAATGTTTCTATTTCTGACATTATTTACAATTTCCTGTCGTTATGACCACTTATAGTGTCTATAAATGGCTCTAAAGGTGTCTAAGTGGTTGATTGACAATGAGTGACGATGGTTTTGGGGCTCGGATGAGATTATTTACATACAGAAGTTATGTAGCCTGGAACTGTTTGGAGGAAGGTTTTAAGATATGTCGAGATTATCTGCAGTAGGCGATAACATTGTAAGTGACAACAATGTAAGTGATAATTTTGTAAGTGATAATTGTAAGTGGTCAAAAGATCCCTGGTTCTAATCCGACCAGGGATGGTAAGCAGGGGACTGACTGTTGCTCCAATTGTCTGAGCTAGGCAAATGGATTGCGTTAGATTACTTATCACAAAACTATCACCTATTGAGTCTTTCGGTCGTCCCCTTTTAAAAAGATATTGTAAGTGATAACATTGTAAGTCATGACGTTTGTATGGGATGTACGGGTGATTGTGAGTGATAATGATAATATTTAAAGTGAATTACAATTGAAGGTTAATTGCACTTGATGATCAGAGCATGGTTTACATTACTGAACATTGATGCTCTAGATATATTTGGAAATCTGTTCACTTACAGTGAGAATGTGATAATATTTCCTTGTCAATGTTATTGAAAGAAATGATAAAAACCCTAAGAGATCTGTCCATTTCACTGCCAGTGAAAAATGATATTCTACGTAACCGATGAGGCTGAAGACAATGTATAATGATGTTCCATGAGGCTTTCCTAGTCATAGTATTGACAGTGATTGACAATCCCGCAGAGCTACTCACGTACAAACTGGTTACCATGCGTGTCCACGAGTTTTTAAAACGAACCCTAAACGCGGTGTGCCCAGTTTCAAATAATAACCACTTTTAACCAACAGTGTACAGCTTCTAAGCAACCGCGGGGTGACAATATTCTAAGCATGTTTATAAGTTATGAGTGAGTAGTGAATGTTGATGTTTACATATCGAGATCTTAATACTGTTTTAGCTACGTCACTGATAGAACCAATAGATTTCCATATTTTTGGTCAGTTGAACAAACCGTCTGGACAAAGACACCAGTTTGGATGCTGCCTTATAATAACAAACGTATAAGTAAATGATCATTAATGTTGATATACTATTACAGTTCTGTTTTTCACTGGCGCTGGCAAGAATTTGGCACTGAAAAAGGGCACATTTATCACATAATTATCCAATAAGGCACACAGTGAATTGCAATAAACGAAGCTCATTCTCCATGTTCGTAAATAGTGCCAGTGACGCCAGTAGTGACATAAGGATAAAACATGGAAAGGAAAACGTCGATTCAATACCCGAGTGACTGATAATAATGCCAAATCAGACTGCGTTGTGCATTGTAATCAGGACGTTTAAGAATGCTGCTCAGGGTCCAATACCTAAAGCTGTTATCAAAAACTTAACATTGTCCTACACAGTACTTGCAGACTTGATACTACAGAGGCCTACGAACGCGACACTGTCCTATGTCTACTATATCTGTGTTTATACTCTTCCACTGATGCCAAGTACTTCACTGTCTCACTGGTACCTGGAAGCGCGATACTGACATCCCCTGTACAAATAAGCGCCACAGTAATTTTCACTTTAAGATACTACCAACATTGTGCCTATAAGCCCATGCCGTCCTCAGCTGTACCTACAAGCATAACACTGCCATCAATGCGATACCGTTCTGCAATGTATCTACAGTTACTGTGCTCTCTTCTAGAAGCACAGCATTGTGTTTACAGGCATATTAGTTACACATTGTCCTTACACTTTCGTTACTATCCCACAACAACAAAACTCTCAACTTGAAAGCAATAAACTATACCCTCTGAGCTACCACTTCTTAATGCTTCTTGTTCAAATCAACCGCCAGTACCAAGTAAGAATTAGTGAGCAATCTCCCAAACCAGATATAGCTGCCACTTTTCAATTGCTGTTAATTCTACGGTAGTAGTTTGCAGAAAACTTTATTCCCTGAACACCCATCTTCATAGAATTAGACATGCTAAAGAAAAATATCTTTTTATTTGAAAAATTAAAATTAGTTCTAATCTCTATACTGTATTATCTTGCAACAGTTAGAGCTCAGTGATAACACAAGAAGAAGCAGGATTTTAATAAGCAAAAACGCATGAACTGTGCTGTTACTTCTGCCAAAAGCAGAACTATTAAGCGTTTATTAAGTGTATACTTTTATTCAATATAATAAAGGCAATGACCTGTTGCTTCATTACACCCACTTATTGACCCAAAGTTATTTTATTAGTGAATTATGCAATACGTTAAACAACAGAATCCTACATATTGATCAATGCTTAGTTTCTATTTCATTTGCGACGCGTCAGCTGTTTGTTAATTTGAGCATGATTTGTTTTAGATTGTGCATAGAAAACATATGAATATCCTATAGTTTGAAATTTAACCCTAGCTAATTTCTTTCAATCATTCTGAAATTCTACTCACATAATAAGCGTTTTATATTAATGGGCAATCGGTAATCTGCACGATATGTGGAATGCCCTGCATTATTTTACTTAAGCTCAAGCAATGAATTGGGTCGAGGGTTAATATGGAAAGAAAAGCTTGAGTGTTAGCTTAGAAAAATTTACCTTTCTAAATCAGAAGCTGCAATGGCTTAAAAGAGATCTGCTGTCTAAATAGACCACAGGGGAACTTTATTTAATCTGCTACAAGCTCCAAGACATTAAGTTAATTTCTTTGGAATACCAACTTGATTATCGGTGTCTGATGCCCTTAGTTTTTTTTTTGTTTATGCGCTGCAAATGCCTCTCAAGGAAACAAACCAGGTTGAAAAATTAGCACTTAGATAACTGGTAGTGAGGGAAAAGATAATTCTGAAAAATGCTTGAATGGTAGGTTTGGGCATAGCCTAATAGTTTGCTAAAAGTATTAAATATATTGTAAATGTCCATAGATTTCCATAGATAGATACTTAGATAACTATGCAATATACAATAAGTCAACAAAATGATAATGAGGATAACCTGACGCATGACATGGATCCACACGAGTCCTGAACGTGAACATGTTCCATCAATGGATTGCTTCTTTATATGTGTGTGATAGCAAAAACGCCTTTTTTTGTTGATAAGTTACTACACTTAGCGACAGCTAAAAACTCTTCCTGCATGTTTCTTACATAAAAGACTTGATAAAACACAATGCATTGCTTAAGTGCTCTTGTACGCCAGTTTTAAAGCCACTCATTTCCGGCAGTATTTCTAAATTTACATACAACATATTTGCCGTTTGGGGATTTCGTGCGGTGTGCGATAATTGAAACCGAAAAACGATGGCATTCTGTATGGAGACTACTAAGAACGGCAGCATTATGCATAGGTTGTGATTGTGTATGCTGACTAAAGCTAAGAAGGACGGCATTCCGAATAGAGATTTGTCTGTTAAATAAAAGTAATGTAGAATGTGTATGCTGATTAAAGCTAAGGTCGTAGGCATTCTGAATGGAGATTGTGTCTGCAGTCTAAATCTACGATCGACGGTATTACGCATAGAGTGTGTGTATGCTAAATAAAGCTAAGGGCGACGGCATTCTGAATGGAGATTGTGTCTACTGTCTAAAACTAAGAACGACGGCACTATGCACAGAGAATGTGTGTGCTGACTAAGGCTAAGAACGACTGAAAGGAGATCGTATCTGCTAACTAAAACCAAGGACGATATTCTGTATTTCATTGTCTATGCTGACTAAAGCTAAGGACGCCCGCATTCTACATAGTGTTATGTATGCTGACTGAAATTAAGGCATTCGTTATATGTCCTGAGTCATGTTATGCTTTATATGAAGTTTAGTCAATTTATTTCAAGAAAGAATAGCTATTTTACTTTAATTCAGAACACTTCTGAATTTCATTCAGTTACTTCAGGTAATGTGCTACACGTGGTTATGCATCTACAGTACTCCCCATGAGCTCAAGTATGTTATCAATGCCATTCATAGTTCTGCACTTCCTGTATCTATATTGCATTTTATGGAAGCATCACAATCCAGGTTCTTTGGTTTTGCACAAACAATTCACTGTTATGCAAAAACAGGTCGACTATAACAAAAAATAACGTCCCTTTTTGTGTTGCCTCTTATCACTAGCCTTGGGGGTGATAATAGATGACAAGCTAAAACAGCACAATGACTGGAATCAAGACACACATTTCTTACATTTTTCGTGTCTAGTCACTTGAGAATCTTAGCGCCTCATTTTTCACCCATGAAAGAAATGCATAGTTTTATTGCTACGCATTAAGTCAGAATAGGAAAGCACCCAAAAGAACGGACTATTTGACATTAGAATCTCTGTTCTGGTTTGGGCTTTTTAATGTGGGGTATGTTATGCAAGTGTAATCTTTAATCTACAGCTAAATAATGTTTGCATTAATCAAAGGAAAAATATTCGAAGAAAGAACTATCTTATTGAAAAAAAAGAATTATAATTTTGGCATCAAGTATTCTAAGGATTTGAGGTGTATTCTGCATTTCAATCTGATTAGTCATAACGTAAAATACCATTAGCTTTAGTAAACGGTATTTCACCTGTTTTAACGGATTTTCATCATATTTAGATTTAAAACAGTCATGAGTTATAATGTATATCGTAAGGTAATGTTTACAATTATGTTTGTTTGTAGCAAAGAAGAATCCTGAACACTGTTTTACCCTAACAAAATTTTCTCAAAACCAGCTTGTGCTGCTGAAATAAGAATTATTCAATAAGAGGAATAAAAATTTGCTTGTATCGTCCAATGTCTTAGCATTGAATAAATATTTATAAAATATATGGTAATCCTTCTGCTTATAATAGTTTGTTATTTTGCAACAAGAAGCGAATGGTGAAATGTTGTTGTTATTAAAATGATATTTCTTCATTATGATTTTATTTCATTTGTCACATCAGACTGATAATGAGTCATCGCCTATCTACATGGTCTTGAGATCTATGCAGTCATTGCTCTGAAGCGTTGCCTTGGTGATTGGCATTAAGCTCATTTCGTAGTCTCTAGACGCGTTTTAAATGAGTCTGTAGGGAAAAAAAGTCAACACAATGTGATTTGGCTGTATTGGTAACCCTTGAGTATGACTACGTGGCTTTTGCCAAGGCTAGGAATCAGGACTTTGAATCAATCGCTTTCTACAATTTCTTCAACCTACATTGCTTTTACAATATACCTTTTATTAAAAATTGGCTAAATCGACGTATTACGGGGGAGCTAGTAAGAGGTGAAATTTACTGTTCTTTGTCAAACATCTCTTAATTTCTTTCTACTCCGCTTTCTTTATGTTTACTGTCAGGTGTTTATTTTCTCCACTTTTTCTTTTCGTTTCGGACAAGCGCTTACATTCTTCGCTTTTTCTTTTTTCGGAGAGCGTTCACTTTCTCTGCTCTTTTCCTTTCTGAAATGCGTTCTACTGCTCCGTGTTCTCTTTTTTATTTCGTACAGGCGTTCATTTTCTCCGTTCTATATCTCTGCATTCTAACCTCTTTTCAAGCAATTGCTTGTGTTACATTTACCTTGAAAAAGACAGTGTTTATAGGTTAACATGTGAAAGAGTACAGCGTACTCTTTACAAATATAAATGTTTCCCGGTGTTATTTAAAGAATTCTCTACTTTACATAATAAAATTTATGTCTGACCGCTATAGTATAAAACGCGATAGTTGCAACCTGTACGTCAATACCGAAGAAAATGTGTAGTTCTTGTTTTCTTTTGTTTGTTTATGTAAATAGAATCTACCAACAGTTGATGTACATTCTTTTAAATGTGGCCCACGTTTACGCCAATGGTAACAGGTGTGCCGGGACCGGTATTCTCAGGTCAATGGAAGCTTAAAAATTTGTACGGCACTAGTAGCACTAGTAAACTAACAGTACTTGTACGAATACGGCTCCAGGCATTCCATGGTGCTTACCGTGACTCAGCATACACGATGCCAGTGTGAATTATTACAACCAAATAAAACAGAAGTTGTCGGAATATTTGAAGCATTGCTGTCGAAACCAAACAGACTGCAACTTTTGCCCAAAGCACTTGAGGATTGCATGATTTGTGACTTTTTTATCATGTAATTTTTAACAAGAATATTAGGTTAGCCTTAGTTTTTTCCGAGGTGTGTTGTCCACATAATACTTTACTGTTTTCAAAATAAATACCCAAGTACTTTTTATCTGTATTTATTAATGCTTTGACTTTTTTATTTTTTCTTTATAGCAATAAATAGCAATTTGTTACCGTACCATTTGTTTTCCTTCAGGCTTTCCTTTCAGACCAGGTGAAAAGCACCATTCGGTTAAGTTGCATCGCATGGTGTTTGCCAGATGATATTTAGCTTGAATTTTCTGGCACAATAAAATTACATAAGTAATACCCTAATACCGCGATTACATTTTGTGTGACTTGAAGATGTCATCGAGATATTCTGTTTGGTTTATATGGGGCTGTACTTTCTACATCAATGGTGAGAGGTCACATGTTTCATATAGCGCTGAATTATTGATCGTGTTAGAAGCAGAGTTCTAACTTCTTCCTGGCTAGTGACACAATGGATTTTTTTAATATATGAATAGTCATTTATGCAATGGAAAATTTATCGACTTGAAATCTAAAAAAAAAAAAAAAATTGAACCATGGGCTACATTTAGCTTAGCTCGTTATTTTGGAATTATGGACGATATGGTTTTCCATGGTAACAGGCCTGCTTTGTGATAATTGGACCAATGAAAATAGGCTAGCATAACACATCCGTTATCTTTAGTCGCATTCGAGTAAATGCATCGTAAAGGCACGGTTGATAAAAAGAGGGGGTCATGGAGTCCTACCGCCAAGATAGAGTGTGGCCATCTCATTTATTACTCCCACAATCTGTTTTCCTAACTAATTATTTTCTCCTTATTTGTGGGCACTGAACGAGCTTTCTATCTATTCTGAGTGCGATTTGAATTAGAGGGAGTCAGCTTTTGCTCTTTCAAGCGTGTAAAGATTGTAGAGAGGGTTGGCACATATGCAGCCATCGCCCAACCTTACCTCAAGCGAGATTTTTTTTTGTTTTCAAAAGTGTATGACAGAAAGACTCGGTGATAATTTTAGCGATAATTTTTAATTCCATGAAAGATGATCTAACCCACTACATTTGCCTAGATGAGACAAATGAAGCGAACGACAATCCTTTGAATACCAGCCCTGGATCGATTCGAACCAACGACTTTAGGATAACCAGAGCAACGCTTAAAAACCAACTGAACCAATCGTCCTTCAAGCAAGATGTTGATAAATCAAAATGTTACTGCAATGAAAAAAATAAGTATTTTTATATATTTGTATTTGCTAACAGCAGTTACGCCATCATGTATGGAATTGTGTAGTATGAACGCTATCACACGCGTGGTATGATAATATTTTTTTGGATTTAAATAGGCCAAGCTTACTAAAATATTTTGCAGGTTTGGCCCATATTAATCAAGGATGCTTTCGTATAATGCGTGTTAATTCTGATATGTAGCTGTCAAATAATGGTGCGGACGATAATAGCCCACAGACAATATTCTTTCACATTGCCCAACCTTTGACTTGCAAATGACAATTTTTCGCGCGTAAATTACTCGCCCCTGTCACCCTAAATTCACGCTCCTGTTGCAAAAAAAAATGTGCAAGAAGCAATCGAACAGTCTGGCGCCGTCCGTTCTCGAAACTCTGCTTTGGCATTCTCATATTCTTGTCATGTATTAGCTTTAACTTTATTGAAATTATAAGTCAACAAATTCCGGTGTTTTCTGTGGTGGTAACTCTTCAAGAATGCTTGTTTCAAGGAGTGATTTGTAATGGATCACGCCTCCCCAGTTGACACGAGAAAACACGAGAACATATCAGAACTTTTGAAAATTTCCTAAAAGTCCCACGCCTGTACACTTACGAAAATTGTTTATCCCAGAGCTAATTCCTTATTTTCACAATATTGTTGCGCAAATAGTTTCACAATTCGATCAGAGTAGGATAGAAATATATTTTCGAAAACATTTGTGTGTTGTGTCAGTACCCACCTATAAAATACTGGTTCATGTATCAAATAACAATGATGTATTGATACTGTACTGATATCACCATAGCAACAGTCTTAATTTACTCTCAACTGTAGTATTGTTGCCATATATTAAGGACTATTTTAACTGTTTTTATTCACTCTTTTATCAGTGAAAAATTAACGTAAAGCTGCTTGAAATGATGGTAATATTTTACAGGAACCATTTCAAAGAAATATCATAGAACTTTAATATGACATTATAGGTTCCAAGTTCAATAGTGTTTTTTTTTAATGGCTTTAATTTTCATTCTTAATTTCCTAAAAACATTTAGGCTATGTGCTGCAAGATTTCAAAACCACATATTTTTCGGTATTTGCTGTAGGAATGTGTTCTTTAAACGTCGAGGCAATGCTTTGGGGAATCATAGCTTATGGGTGTTTCGTTATCATATGTGGTATTAGGCATTACTTTACCTTACATAACACTGATGAAATGTGCTTGGGAGACCATTTACGTAATTTGTTTTGCCTGATCGTTAACCCTATGAGACTAAATCTATCCGATTTGATTTGGTAAATAATAACCCCAAGACTGTCAAAATGCGCCCATCACTGAAACATAAGTGATTTTTCTACATCCCGTGGCCTTCATACATAATGCCTTTATCTTACAGGCATATACGCTGCCGTTAAAATAAAACGTTTACTGCGTCGTATCATTGTGAAGCGTTGTTTCTAGGCACTAGAGTTGAAAAGACGAGTTTTATTAGAAAATATTTAAAAGAAACATTGGAGATAAATATTAATTGTGTTTAAGATAAAGTCATAATGGGATCGATAGCTGTGATAGTTATCTACTGGGCTCTAGTGATTCAATGTTCTCAAGGTGAGTACTCTTCTTAAAGATTTTTTCTCATAATTCTCAGCTAATCTTATTTATTTTACTTCAAAGCAATTACAAAAATAATTACAAATAAACTTCAGAGTGAAGTTGAATATCTATGTAAGTTTGTCATCGTGACTGACATCGATGACGTACAGAATGTCGACGGAGTTGGGCGCTGTATACTTCGAAAAGCACACATTTCTTAAGAAGCGCATCACAGTGCGAAAAGATGCCTGAAAAGGGTGCCAAAAGTATTTTAAAGGCACCACAATAATAAATAAACTAAAGAAGGGGGCCAGGGAAGGGCAGGAATAGGAGATGAAGAAGAACAAGGAGAACAGCAGAAAAAGGAGTATGACGAAAAAGAAAAGATGACGGAAAACTAAGTAAACAAACGAGAGAAAAACGAAGACACAGAACAGAAAGAAAACGGAAGATAATAAGTTGAACCTTAAATCCCAAGCTGCACATTAGTAATTTTTCACCTTGTGTTATTTTCAAATGATTATGATTGATATAAAAAATTTTCGAAGTAATTATCTATATTAGAAGCTAAAGAAATAGCAGAAAAATATGTTCCAAATGGCAGTATATAAATGCTGCTGCGGAAGTGTTATTGGCAATTAATTATTGTTCTTCCATACTTTCAAATAATAAAGTGAGTTTGGATGTACGTAAAACTGTGTGCTGCCCAAAATATAATAGACTATGGTTTGCACCATTAAGAACTATTTCTTTGATAATAGATATGTCTTACTCACTACGCCCCCTAGTGGTAACTAATCAGTACTAGATGTTTTGAACAGTAGGGGGCACTTTGCTCAAGTTCCCATTTGCCGTCTAGCACCCAGTCGCGATCGACTGCATTAAATGCTTTCTCCCGCAAAGGTTCACTTATTAACAACAAATTTCCCGACACCTGGTAAAATGTTGCTGGTACATGTTTTGCGAGTGACAGAGTGTTTCTTTAGATATCTGGGCTAAAAGTCAACCTCACCCAAGCGGTTTCTCGATTCTAAATTTATCCAAAGAATGAACTAACATTTAGCTATGTTTGAAAATATTAACATTAAAATAGATCTATATATGAGAACCAAGATAGAGAAAACTGGTGAATTAAACGTTCAAATAAAAATGCTTTAATGGCACTAAATCTAAACGATTATCGCTAAACGGATTATCGCTGGACAAGGCGGATTATTGAATGAAAAGTAGCCCCCCCCCCCCCCACATTTGAACGAAATTGGTACACCAAGCTGACTCCATCTGGCCTCAGAATGACCCCTTTCCGTTAGTATTTCTGACACGATTGGTAACATATGATACCAAGTGCCTACCCGCACTGCTGAAAATTAGTATTTCGGGTATCTAAAACATGTGACTCTTAGTCGATGCGCCAACTAGTTGATAATCCTTATTTGGTGCGGATAGCCCTTTTCTTGCCAATAAGTACTCGCAAAGAAGCGTTTCTAACAACTGAATGTTACTGATACTTCAACCTGGAGAAATATCCGGTGTGCGATTGATGGCAGGTTAATTATAAAAACGTAAAATATAAATGCCATGGAAGAAAAGTGCACGTATTGGAGAGGTAAAATGTGAAATGTTAATAACTTTATTTCATTTATTTTGACATGCACATGCTGTTCTACAAAATCACACACCGCAAGACCATTTGATATTTCATATAATAATCAAATGAAATGATAAAATTGCCTATAAATCTGAAAGCATAAAATACTATCAAAAATAGCAAGTTTTGCGTCATTCAAAGAGAATATCGGAAGAGCAATAATTATATTCCAATAAGCCAAATCGGACTTTCAAAATCAGATGAGGCCAATTGGGTAAACATCTAAATATCTTGCGAATGCACATGTATTTATATTTATGGCATTCATGTGCCTGTCACTCGTCCATGGGCATCGCAGTGGTTGAAGTTGGTATCTTTTCCTACATGAAGTATTTAAGCAATATGCCCTATTGACCTGCATTACTTATAGGGAATACCTGACCTGACCGATTTTAATTCGGTCTGTGGTTGGTTAACAACGACAAGATAAAGTACGGAAGTGTAATTACGTTTATGATGTGTAGTTGTATACAGTTTGCCTTTTTGTTGCGTACTTTCTCTGATTGTTTATGTCATATGGAAGTTTGCATATTACTGAGAAACTTATTATTTTCTATTTTCAATAATTTGTAGATAATTTTGTATATCCAGGGTTTCAGGAAGACTCAACTGCAGTTACGTTCTTCAATTAATTAAGTACTTTTTGTTGTAGTTATTGAGACAAACATTATGAACGTCAGATAAGAGCAAATAATGTAAATACCCGCTTAAGCACGAAAGCTTAAGTATATGGCTATCCTCTCCCCAACTCCAATCCAGAAAGGTAACATAATGTTACAACTGTTTTACCACAGAATCGGAGCAAGGTTTTCACGAAGAGAAGCTCATAGATGATATATTTAATGTACGACGATATAACAAGCTGGCACGACCAGTTGAAAACGAAAGCGAAGCGCTTACCGTCAAGTTTGGGGTATCTCTTCAGCAAATTGTGGACGTGGTAAGAATCGGCACGAACAGTTTGGTGTGGAGTGTAGTGAAAAATTTGGTGTAGGTTTACCTAATTTTTAGCTAAATCCCTATATATTTTTTTGTTCATTTCTAAGCTACTAACATTAATAATATCCATTAACTAGTTCTTAAACAGCCTTTATTAAGAACAATTTCATTTCAGAAACGTCTTAATGCAATGGAAACTTTGAATTAAGACACATGAAGCCAACCTTAGTTTAGATGTTCTCCGGAAAGGGGCATTTGGTATCTTGTGTGTTGCCATGCGTGTTAAAAAAAATCAAACAAAAGCAAAACAAAAACAAAGCAAAAGAGGAGAGGGGGGACTGCCAATTTCGTTAAAACGGGGTCATTTTCTAATCAGTACTCAGCGTTTCCTACAAAAGGAATTATTCCGGAATTTCGCTCCCCGTGTGGGTAAAAAGGAACATCATTTCAAAATTACAACTCCGCATTTAGGGGTGTCATGGACACGGATGGTAACCAGTTGTATTGTATTGTATTGTATTGTTCTTTAGATCCCTTTCAACTGCTATGGTCATATCGGGATCCCCCTGCCACATTATACTGAAATGAGACATTCCAGCTCTCCTTCTAACCCTTACATGTGGAGTGCCTCACAGGGACCAGTTTGTACGTGAGTGCCTCCCCCCTGTGAGAGGTCCCATTTTAAATACCTTTTATTATGGAAACGACTCGTACCGGGATTGCATAATAGTGTTTTTACGCGTGGTTTTATCACAAGGTACTAAATACTGAATGAAATTTCACTATAACAGTTGCTTACTGGTCATGAATTGGAATACTCTTCATCATCTCAAATTATAAATTTACCACATTAACATTAATGGTGTAAAGTTAAAACTTGCAGAAAATTACATATGGCAATTTTATAAACCAATTAAACAGCTCAAAGGGAAAATTAAAGTTTCCTCCTGGCGCTTAAAAATAGAACATTGTTTGTTACTTTTGATTCATAAGGAAGAGGAGGAACATTACTGAACTCTGCTTATGATATATCATATCTTAATGGGTGTTGATAGGGTAATTGACCTCCGTAATACCCCGTGGGCGTTTTAGCGTAGGCATCAGTAGTAAATACCACGGCATGCTGATATGTGGCCATATCGCTGTACATTAAGCTTCCCATTTATCGCCCAATAAGCAACCGTTATATCCGTATTTGGCGTCGAACAGCAATGTTTTTCTATTCCATTTACTCGTATAACATGCGTATAAAGTTCCTGATTTGGAAAGTTGAGAAGTGGCGGTTTGGGGCGGCAATGGAGCTATGCGCATACTAGTGCTGTACTAATTTTGTGCACGTATTTTAAGGTTTGCCTCTTAATCCTTTACTTGGGCATTTCCTTTTGGTGATTGGTTACTAACATTGATCTATATCGCTCATCTCACTGGAGTACGAGGCTGAATTCCTACAAGCTGTCTCCTCTGATATCAACAGCCGTATGTCACCAACAACTAACCCCCCGAATGACTAAATTGCATGTGTGCTCCTAATTGACATCCCTAACCTATCATATCGGCTCAGACAGTTTGCCACTAATTCCTCCCCCACCACCACGTTCCATCAACCTATTTTGCTTATTGTTTATTTCTTTCAATTTTGTCCCTCCAAAAATCCCTAAACAGAAACTCTACAGGGAGAACATGAGGAGCGCCTGATTGACGATATATTCACAAACAAAAAGTACAACCGCCTGGCGCGGCCGGTGAAGCACGAAAACGACGCCATTGTCGTCACATTTGGCATCAGTCTCCAGCAAATCGTTGATGTGGTATGAGGTGTTTTCGGTTATATTTTATTTTATTTTTTTTTGGTTATACTTTGAAAAAATAATGAAATGCCAGTTCTTGGCAGTACATCGTTGATGTGGTATCAGACATATTTGCTTAAAATTTATTTTAATTGTTGGTATTTATATAAATTGTTGGTATATACATATATATTAGGCAATTAAATCCCTTAAGCTAGATTATTGGTTTGGGTGATTTTGGTAGATCTTATGGAACTGCATACGTTTTAAGGACCAAAATTTCAACCTGCTTCACAAAATTGTCCATGTAAAATGTGTATGCTACATTTCACGCAAATGGAAGACTCTTCGCAAATTCTCTGTTGTTTGACGAGGGATCATTTATCTGTTGCTTTGTTCTTTGATGAGGGATCATTTATCTGTTGCGCTTACTAAGCGATGTTCAAATGGTGTGTACAACGAGCAAAACTAAAGATGACCAATACTGATTATACGCAAGTGCAAATATTGAAGCTGTCAATTGAATCGATAATGAGTTAACTCAGTTAATAATGGGTAACTCAATTTATAATGAGTTAACTCAATTAATAGTGAGTTAATACTGAGTGAAAGTCGCATCACGTTAGCTCAGTTAATAATTAGTGTACTCAGTTAATAATGAGTAAACCCAGTTAAGGTTAAGTTAAATTAATATTGCGTTGGCCCAGTTAATAAAGAGTTAACTAGTTCATAATGAGTTTACTAGGTGACTAATACGATCTGGTTTATATTATGCACCGCACTGTCTATGTACTCACATTCATAACACTTGGTTTGACATACTAATGATGTTAACAATCACTAGTTTAAGAAATAAGATTTAAAATATTTTACTGGCGTCATAAACTATGCTGTAATCAAGGACTGTAGTAAATTTGAAACACTCTACATTTATTTGGCCAAATCACATCAGTGCCATTTTCCGTCATAATTTATTAACCTTTATGTTAAGATTTTGTTTTGCTTTTAGGATGAGAAAAATGAAATGCTACATACAAACATGTGGTTGGATTATGTAAGTATTTAAGAATAATTTAAAACATCTATATTTTTTTAGATTTTTGTTAAATATAAATAATAAAACACCGAGTTTCGTCATGTAATTTAAAATTCTTAATTCGTTGTTTGCTACAACCGTTTATTATTTATATATATATTTAATGTGCGAATACGATAAATTAAGAGAACCTATTATTTGCATATTTATTTAAAGATGCATGATTTGTCAACCATTTATTCTCTACATGTAACAGTAAATATAGCCACTAACCTGATTAGTTCTTACAATATTTTATTTCCTCTTGTTTATATTAATATCTGAATCAGAAATTATGCAAAAAAATCTATGCATAGACTAATTTAGAATATTTAAGTCTCAATGAAATGCTTATACATCGTTAACTCTTTAACGAGACAGTAATATTAGTAGGGCTTTTGTTTTTGTTGTTGGTCGCCTCGTTAAACATCAGTTCATCTAATTGCATTAGATTGAAAATATCGTCTCAAAATGAGCCCAATTTGAAACCCAAATTTGGAAAAAATACTGCGCCGTTGGTGGACTGATGGAACTTTAAAAGTTGAAAACTCTCTTAAATGATTAGACAAATCCGAACAGAAAATAAACTTAGTTACACGTAGCTTGGGGCAAAAAACTAACGTAAGCGATTGGTTGCTCAGGAATGGAAAGACCATAAACTAGCCTGGGACAAGTCAGAGTACGGGGGTCTAAGTGATATCCGCCTACCCGCGGAATATATTTGGACTCCGGATATATTAATGTATAATAGGTAAGAAGAGGGCTGAGGGAAAACTTGCCAAAAAGTATATATTTTGCGGTGTATATCTAACAAACCACTCATAGAATAGCTGGTGTACAGTTTTTTTGTTCTTTTTTGTGGGGAGACAGACATCGTGTTTTTTGTGGGAAGATAAACATCATGTTCTTTTATCAACTGCATCATTTTATTTTACATTTTTGCAAGGTGCATTTTGTTTATTTTAACACCACATGGTGAATAATTGTCAGAGAGATCGTTCATTACATAATATGGTTTGCTTAGTTTAAAGCGATAAATGGGACGGTACGCTTTAGAATAGATAAAGCTTGACAATGCCAAGTATTTAATAAATATGCAATTGTTTCACTTTCAAAAATTGCAAAACATCAAAGAACATATATATTGCATCAACTAATTGTTCTTTTGTACAAAGCTGTTACATATAAAGGACACCTTATGGAAATACCATTTACGAATCAAACACAGAAACTGTAATTCCTTTCTGGTAGTTGGATTATTTTTTTATTTCTACCAACATATTGTTCGCTATTACGTGCAGCTATGGAGAGATTATAAACTGCAGTGGAACTCTACTGAATATGGTGGTGTGAAAAGCATTCGCCTGCCTTCAAAACTAATATGGACGCCTGATATATTAATGTACAATAGGTAACCTAATTATTTTGCATGCAAAAATGTTGTGACTGCTTTCAAAAAATATTTCTTACGATGTATCGGAGTACATTCATACATTATGTGTGGTTGAGTCTTTACTCTTTTCACTTTTACTTTGTTTCTTTAATTTGAATTTCCTGTTTTATAGTGAAACACAACTCTAAATTATGTACAATGTCGTTTTCTTTCAATCTTTCTTTTGGCCTTTATTGTTTTTGTATGGAAAATTTTCAAAATGCATAAAGCTAATCTTTGGACAAGCAGTAGCTCTTGTGCTGCAGGCAGTCAGCAACGCTATACCTTGGCAGTCTGTAATGCTATGTTTCTGGCAACCAACAATACTGTCAATCACAGGCAGTCAGTGACGCCATACCTAGACAGTCTGTGATGCTATTTTGCATAGCAACCATCAATATTCGCAATTGCAGGCAGGCAGCGTTGCCATACCTAGGCAGCCTGTAATGCTATTTTTCATAGCAACCATCAATATTCTAATCGCAGGCACGCAGCGATGTCATAACTGGATAGCCTGTAATTCTATTTTTCATAGCAACCATCAATTTTCTCAATCGCAGGCAGCCAGTGACGCCATACCTAGGCAGCCTGTGATGCTATTTCTCATAGCAACCATTAATATTCGCAAGCGATGCCATACCTAGGCAGCCTGTGATGCTATTTTTCATAGCAACCATCAAACCACCTAGGCAGCCTGTGATGCTATTTTTCATAGCAACCATCAATATTCCCAATTGCAGGCAGGCCACGATGCCATGCCTAGGCAGCCTGTGATGCTATTTTTCATAGCAACCATCAAACCACCTAGGCAGCCTTTGATGCTATTTTTCATAGCAACCATCAATATTCGCAATTGCAGGCAGGCAGAGATGCCATAACTAGGCAGCCTGTGATGCTATTTTTCATAGCAACCATCAATATTCTCAATTGCAGGCAGACAGCGTTGCCACACCTAGACAGCCTGTAATGCTATTTTTCATAGCAACCATCAATTTTCTCGTTCGCAGGCAGCCAGTGACACCATATCTAGGCAGCCTGTGATACTATTTCTCATTGCAACCATCAATATTCGCAATTGTAGGCAGGCAGCGATGCCATACCTAGGCAGCCTGTGATGCTATTTTTCACAGCAACCATCAATATTCTCAATCCCAGGCAGGCAGCGATGCCATACCTAGACAGTCTGTAATGCTATTTGTCATAGCAACCATCAATATTCTCAATCACAGGCATTCAGCGACATCACAGTTAGGCAGCAACCATCAATATTATCAATCATAGGCAGTTACCGATGCCATACCTAGGCAGCCTACGATTATTCAATAGCATACCTTGGGAGACTGTAATGCACCGATGTCAGCAATTTTACAGGCGTTCAAGTTTAGAAATAGACAATCAAAAAGCTCTCACCGATAGGCAGCCATCTAAATGGTCACTCATGGCAGAAGTTCAAAATTGCACGCACAGGCTGCTATAAAACTGCAACTCGATCAAAGCCCACAAAATATTCCTGTCGTTAGCAAGTAAAGGATCAATCGCGGGAGGCCCACGCTGCAAGCTAGCAAACTGATATTCATAGGCAGCTTATGAAACTACCTCAATCGTAGCCAGCAAACTGGCAGTCAAAGCCACTGAAAGTAGGCAAAAATGCTGAGGCTATGCCACACCCTAGACAGCAGACTCGTCATATTATAGTTATTGCAGCCCGTTTACGAAGTTCAACGATTTGAGCGCACTTCGTTGTGGTGTTTTTATTAGTAAATTCACAAAACAGCACTTAACTGCTACTTAACTTTTCTGTCTGTAATGTAAAAAGACCTTTCATGTTAACCTAGAAATCCTGTCGACTTTAATCGCGATACAGATTTGTACTAAAATGTTTCAAATTATATTTTTCCTTTCCATAGCATGTGATTGAAATATGCTACATTCTGTTTCATAAATGAAACAAATCAATTAATTCGATTTCAAAAATAAACGCATTTCTTATATTTCAAAATAACAAATTGTACCGCAGTAAAATCGACGCCATTTAGTAAGTCTGTACATGGGCATGCATTTTCGTTAAAATTTCAAAATGATGTTAATTATTCTTATGTTTGTTATTTTGCTTGCCGATATAGCTGTTTTGTTTGTGTATGCACTTTTTATAAATATGTATTTAATTGTAACATTTTTGTGTGTATTGTTTTAAGTTATGGAAAGACTATAATTTAGGCTGGAATACATCGCTTTATGGAGGACTAAATAGTATTCGATTGCCTTCTAGAGATATATGGACACCAGATATACTCATGTATAATAGGTACTGTATGTTGGATATCGTATCAAAAAAATATAGAGAGAGAGCCAGTTTCAGGAATTAGTATTTAATTTTAAGCCTCATAATAAATGAAAAGTCTATTTAAAACTCTTCGTGGAGTTAACTGTGACATAAAGGTTTTTCACTATTAAATGTCGGCTTCAATACAAAGTATTGAATACTATAAATATAATATATTTATTCCGCTACACAATGATTAAACAAAAACGTTACGTAAAACAGTTTCATGAACCTTAACAGCGATGTGAACCACATTGATCTGATTGATGTTTCTTTAAAACAACAGTGCAGATGAAGATATCGACAGTAAGTTTCCCACAAATGTCGTGATTGACTCGGACGGGACCTGTAGCTGGGTGCCTCTAGGCCTGTATATCAGCTCATGCGCCATAGATATCAAGGTATTTACGACACTACATCCTCTCTCTGCCAACAATTAGCTCTAAGCTTCCTTAGAGAGTTCTAAATTGCAATATAAATTTTCATTAAATCAAGTGTCTAATGCAATAATGTTTCCTCTGTCAACAAGTGCCTTAGATAGTAAATGTTAATTCATATTATATTCAAATGCCTGGTACTTTTAATAAAGCTGTCATGTGCCAATAGTGTCAAAGTTGCATGGTCCCAAAATGACGTCGCATCTTTGTTATAAATAGAGAAAAAATGTATCTGCCGAGCAATGATCACTTTTTAATACAGCAGATTCAGTTGCATTGGAATAATGTTAACCCTTTTCACACATATACTTGTTGATATTAATACATATGATGAATTGTAATTTTAGTGGTTCCCATTTGATGATCAGAAATGCATCATGAAATTTGGAAGTTGGACATATGATGCCTCCAAAATAGATTTACAAAACAAGAGCGACACCATTGACGTCAGCACATATCAAGAATCCGGAGAATGGGATTTAATTGGTAAAAGAAAAGACAGCAAATCATACTTTACCGGGGACATGGGGCTTAATAGATAAGAAAGAAGTACAGATTGAGATTTTTATGAGGGAGATGGTATTTTTCATATGCATCAAGCTACAAATTTACTAGATGAAAGAGAATAGCTATTAATGGGTAACGACACTTAGTAACTATTAATTTTGCTTTAAACATAGTTAACACAAATTACAATACCATATTTTAAGTATTTCATTTAAGTAATGGAAGTTAAATAGAAAAAAGTTTATATTTTTAAAATGCTTTTATTAGTAGTGCTGTAAAATCATATTAGTTTACCATATCTGATAACAGACAATAGTGTTTTTTCTCTTCAAGCCTACCCTGCCGTAAGAAATGTCTTCAAGTACGACTGTTGCCCAGAAGAATACATTGACATTACCTTCACTATACATATCCGCAGACGTACCCTGTATTATGGTTTCAACCTCATCATACCCTGTGCCTTGATCTCATCACTTGCCCTACTTACTTTTGTACTTCCGCCAGATGCAGGAGAAAAAATAGGCCTAGGTACGTGATCTAATCACCACAATTTTACTAATTTACATGTGATATACGTAGCAGAAATGAGTGCGTCGATGAAGTACATAAATATATTATTAAATATTTCATTTTATGCTTGAAACATTCTCAATTGTGTGTGGTAATAATGCAAACGTCACAATAACAAGTCTTTTATCTTCTTATTGGTCTTTCTCTTCCTGGTCTTTGTCTTCTTTCTCTTCCTCTTCTTTTTTTCTTCTTCCTGGCTTTTCTTCTTCTTCTTCGTCTTGCTCGTGTTCTTCTTTGTCGTCGTGTGTTTTCTTCTTCTTCTTCTTCTTTTATTCTTCTTCTTCTTCTTCTGTTGTGCTCTCCGTTCTGTTTAAATGCTCTCTGAAATAGTTTTGGTTTTTCAACTACATCGAGAATTTTCAATTATATTATAACCATCTTACCACATGCTTTAACGATAAACTTATATTTTCTGCAGTGACGTTCACGAAGAACCGTTGCAGCACTATTTTGAACAACGGTGTGACAAGCGTGACATCATAGGCTCACCTTGTTTAATATCTCCTAGAGAAATTTTATTAATGGGCAAATATGTAGACATTATTTTCTTTACAGGCATCACTATACTACTCAGTTTGAGTGTGTTCTCACTAATCGTGGCCGAATCCGTGCCGTCTACGTCATTAGCCGTCCCGTTGCTAGGTAAGAGTGTGTAGCAACGCCTGTGTAGCAACGCCAGATGTAGATATACTATATATATAGCTACCGTGAGATGCACGCACGCTCTGCTTGTACGCACAAACCCTGCTGCACAGTCCTTCAATGCGCACGTCCAGCTTCTATACGCAAACCCTGCTGCATAGCTCGTCACGGAGAACGGCAAAACCTACACCCACTGTGATATCCTCTCTTACAATTTCTCACAGTTTGCACATGGCTTCAAATACGTTAAAAGTATTTTTTAACAATTATTCATTATTTTCCTCGTATTCTTTGATAATCCTGATTGCAAGAATCCTGTGAACTTTGAACAAAACGTTCAAGCACGAGAATGAAGTTGTTTAAGATTCCAAATACTGTAAACCACTTGCAAGCTGCAGAATCTTTACCAACTTTCCATGTAAGGAAAGAACAATGTTCACCTTGCTCAATAACTGGTTGCAAAAGTATTTTTAGGCATTGTTAAAAAATAATAGTTCATGTGTTTTCTGGCAGGCTAACACTAAAATAGAAATAAGAGATGAATGGAAAAACCCTTCAGTTAGAAGATACTTTTGCAGTCATAAAATGAAAGCATGAACCTACCGTTGTCCTCAAAACGTGTTGTCACTGTCGTGAAAAGTTTCAAAAATCACGTAAGATGTGTAAAAAGAGCTACGGGTATAAAGATGATTTCAAACCCACCCTAATGGTAATAAGGTTTGTTGTTAACATTTATGGGGTGTACAAAAAGAAATTCGCTAAAGCAACGTGGAAATAAATTTTATGGTGTATGTTTTAATGCTGATTTAGTTAATTCCACATTAAATCTTAGTTCTCATGACTTTGTATACAAATGCAGCTTATATTGTATACTCTGCTTGTTCCAAAATATTTTTCAATACCAAAACAACATATAACTGGATACGAACTGAAAATTTTCCTGATTCAGCACCCCAATAAAATTTTTAAAAATCATATGCGGTTTTAGGAATTAAATGCACATCTTTCGGGGTCATGAATTTTTCGCAACAAGCATTATGTTACTGGTGTATAGCACAAAACCATTTCTATGTAATGACGCAATACTTGAGATTAATAAATGATTCATATATAATGAATTACGTTGCATCAGATATGTCTGTCGTTATGTGTTCTGTGAGAGGAAGCCGCGTTATGTTGTGTGAAGCTGAACCAATATGATTTTGTATCTATTAAACATAACTATCATGCTAAAAACTATAACAGATCGCGTCATCCGGGCATTTTTATTGTTTATCCCGCTTATCGTTTCGTCTAAAAATAATACCCAGTCTCTTTTGCAGCGGACAGAAGCTACTTAAATTGAACCACTTTATTGTTGATAATAAATATTTACCTGATATGTCCTCAACATTATTTTGTTTTACAATCCTTGGCGTAGTTACGTTTTGTTGCATGAGCATGCATTGACACCAACACTCTAAAATTACCCAAAAGTGTTGCTTTATTGTGTGACATTTATGGAGAAATTTGCATAATAAAATAATTTATTTAATTTCGACCCAAATCAAAGATTGAAATCTATAGCTTTTGTGTGTTGAGTAGCTGAAATTCCTGGTGGGTGCTGAAAATACCACAGTCGTGAAACTGTCTTAAGGCGTGAAAACGTGAATTCTAATAGTGAACGTTAAAACAAACGCTAATGATTTCATATACGGTGACTGTTATATTTATGTTTGCGTAATAAGCAAAATTTTTTTTAAATTGCATACAGAAGGTGTAGGCAATACTTGCTCACAGCAACTGGCGTGTTTGCTATGTGGATAAATATTGTTCAAGATATCATATAAAAAGTTGAAGCTTTGGGTTTTTCTTTTCTGTTCAAATGTTCAGTATTCTTGAGTTTGTTCCATACTTGGAATGCCTGGTTGATCAATATTTATCCATACATCATTTTAACGGGACACCCAACTAATACTTCAATTAAAATCTTTTGCAAGAAACTTTTTACTCGGATTCTATATCATAAACTAATATTTTAGGAATAACAATGCTTTTGAGTTTGACCGTGTTTTCCCTGAATGTTGCCAAGTTTATGCCTACAACTTCTGAAGGTGTACCATTGCTTGGTAAGTGTTGGTAGTTTTAAAGTGGTGTTGTGGCATTTTTCAATTACTGTATATCGACTTGTCAATAATTAGCGCGCCAAATGCCAGTGTTGTGTGTGTGTGTGTTCCTTACAGTTATGTGTAAACTCATATTCCAAATAATTGTGCATGGCTTAAATGAAAAATATCTAAGACGATAGACCAGTTTCGATGGATCAACAGAATAGATACAAAACACATCTATCAAAGCATATGTTCCCTTAACACATTCACCACAAAACATAATACAAACCAAACCAAATATTGTGTTTAAATTTGATCAAAAGAATGAGGCAATTAGACTCTATAACTTTGATGGTACTAATGGATTCTACCTTACCATCTAATTGGTTCTTAATGTTTCTTAGTCAGGGGTCCATAATGTTGCTATTTGAGTTTATTATTATGCCTATGACAACGGGGTTTATGACAAACATCTCTTATTTTTTTTGTATGTGCATTGATTGGCGCTGCTTTGCAGGTGTTTATTTTGTGTGCATTATGATCATGTGCACCATATCCGTCATCGTCACAGTCATCGTTCTCAACTTCCATCACAGAAATCCAGACACACACGAGATGCCTGAATGGGTACGTCACCATTATTTCTCTCAAAAGTGATCATTATTTGTCTCAAAAAGTCTCATAATAAGCAGCATATCGGTCACTGCTCTAAAATAACTTGATGTCGAGTTCATTAAAGTTACTACTGAATGATTCCAGACAGAACCTTCGTTTCTGCCATTTCATATATAATAAATCCAATAATCGCATTTGTGTAAGTACTAGGTAAAAACTGCAAGATTTTCAGATACTTCAAGTATTTAGAGAAATCATCACTATCATAAATCATGGAGCTGTTGCTAAATATGACTTTACAGGTGAGAACAGTAATTTGCGAGTGGCTCGCATGGATATTAAGAATGTCGCGTCCTGGCAGAGATTTATCTCGTCAATTCCTCCTCCGTAAAGCCAAAATGCGTGAACTTGAGTCGCGTAACCCACCTTCATTAAGCTTAATCTCAAACGTCAAAGACGTAGACAATGCAATACCATTAAATAGTGAGTACCGCAATACAGCAACCGAGTACCGAACACAGTATGCAAATTCTAACCACACGGGCAACTACATAACAAACTCTTTAGACGAAGCTTTCAAATCCAATGTGAAAGGGGAACTACTCGGCATACTCAATGAACTGCGATTTATCACACATAAGATTAAGGAGGGTAACGAAGCACAAGAAGAAACGAATGACTGGAAATTTGCAGCTATGGTTATCGATCGACTTTGTTTCTGGATTTTTACAACGTATTTGGTGATAGCTACAGTAGCCATATTCTTCAACGCGCCACACATCTTTGGCGGAGGGTAATTAAGCAAAATATCTCGTAGATCTAATTCAATTGAAATTTTTATTCGATGTTAGAACAACAAAAAACAATGCTTCCATTTGTACGGGTAACTGTAAGACATGACAGTTCATAGACAATGCATAGCAATGATTGACAGTTATTCGTAATTGATACTGACATAACCATTGACACTTATACTAGTTCGTCATCGGTTTTTTTTGTGTGATACAGTGGATATGATACATTTTAAGCAGTGGCTCGTGTGTATTTTATATTTTATTTTGTTTTTGTTTTTTTTTTTGTATAAACTTTGTATTTATTTGAATCCCGAGTTTTGCTTAGAATGTATCACAGTCAGTTTGAGAGGTTTTTGCTTTAGTGCATTTGTTTTTATATGAATAGTTAACCTTTCCTTTGCTTTAAGGCTGTTCTCTGAATTTGAAGTTCGTACAATACCATAAGAATATTCACCAGTATGAAACAAGAATAAGAACATTTGCTAATAAACAGATAAAATAATGTAACTTAACTCTTTGACAGAATAATAACTCCAACAAAAATTCTTAGTTGTAGCTGTTAAATCATAAAAAGTGACGCAAAACTGCCGCACATTGCGTTTATGTTAGAAAATTCGGGATCGATTCTGGCTTGGGATGACAAGCGTTCGATTGTTTAAGGTAGGTGAATAGAGGTGACCTAAAGGACACTTGAAAATTATCGGCAATTGCGTATTTCGATCCTATTTGCAAAGAAAGATTTCGTCAAGTGTTAATCTGTTATATTGTTCTCTGGTCAAGTTTCTGTTATATTGTCAAGATGTATGACCACAAAAATATAACTTCTTGGCATAATTTGTATGTCTTCGATGGAAAGCATGAAGAAGAATTGGATATACTAGGTGGTGTTTGATGTATCATGGTGCAGTTTCTTCCATTTCTGAAAGCTACATCAAAGGTTTTTCATAATTTTTATAAACGTAACAAAGCAACATACTTCTGTTTTAACTTCCCATCTCTTTCATCATTATGGAGAATCTGTGAGCCTGAAAATGATAAAATTTGCCAGTTTGTAATGGCGCGCAAGATACACATCAATATAATCGTGAACAGGTTTATAGAAACTAGACTATTTATGCCATGTAAGATTATGTTTCTTATCGTGTTTAATATGAATCGAAGAACCAAATCATTTTACAATTTATTATGATCGTATATTACGAACATTTGTTTTTGAATGTTTATGCATTATTTGGTGATTACTGTTAGAGTATATAGCAGTAATAGATAGTATATTTAGAAAATAGGATGTACATAAACTGTTTTGTAGTGATATTGAATATGAAGTGAATGATGCACTCAGCCGATCGCGTGTTTTGTGTCATTTTTAACTGAATAATTAAGCAAACATTTGACCATTGAGAGAATAAAAAGCAAACAGCAGAAGTAAAAATCTTATCAAGCTTTTGCTTTATTTGTATAAAACTGCGCCTTTGCAGCAAAACGACCCTTTATTTCAAATATACCTGATGAGTCACTTTGCAAGTAACACATTACTCTACTTCATATATCATCACTATTTTTATATTGCAAGACCAACTGCTGTAACACACTGATACTTGTTTTTTTACAAACACATAAATTTCGACTAGGTTGCATAAAAACTACAAAAGTTTCACGTGTTCGAATTAATTTGATAACTGTTCAAATTTTCTTTGCTTTCTGCATTTGCTCAGTTGATAACTTACTAAAGAAACGTTACGTTACCATAATTTATGGCAAAGGCAGCTACTTTAAATTTTTGTAAGAGAAAGTACAAAATATTTGCTGCCAAATTGTAAAATTCCGCTATTTTTTATTTGAAATAAGCTTGTAAAAAACATTTTTGTCCAATTTTTTTAATTAGGATAAAACCACCCTTAATATCAATCAGTTGAATATAACCCATTAATTATAACCAGAGACGTGAGATACCTTTTAGAGTAAGGTAGGGCAAGAGGTCCCCCTTGAGCGCGATTTGCTATATAATTTTACTGAGTTCAGATATGTTCCTTGTCTTTTGGTTGGTGTTCAACCTAAAATCCTTCTACCTCCACAACAGTTAATAAGTTATTAAAGCTTTTTACCTTTCATGAAAAACTGAATAAAAAATGTTTACCCTTGCTGGGCCTTTTGCCCCATACCTGGGGCAAAAGGCCCACGGGTGCCCCCCAAAGGGTACAATGTGAATATCATCTCAAAAAATTACCATCGCCTATCATCGGTTACACTCTGTTGTGTTTTTAGAAATAGCAAGGCCGCTTATTACTATCATGATATTACCCTAAAATCTGTAACCAATAAAAACTTCTATGGCTTACCAAAAAATTCTGATTATGAAATTGACCCACTTAAATTAAATAATGTCTTTAGTTGCAACATTGTGCCACTGTTTTGGTTTTATTTAGATTACGTGTGCTTTCGCCATGTGGTGCTTCAAACAGTTTTGATTTTGAGTGAAAAAAGTAACACATTTCAAAATAACGTTGAGTGGGCCTTTAACCCCGCATGGGCGTCTTGCCCCACCTTACTCTACTTAAGCAACTATATTTTTAAAAGGCTAAACTATGTAGGCGAGCAAGCTTCTCTTTCGGAATGAAATGTCAGAGCGGACAAGACTAGCTGTTCCTAGTACAAACGATACAGGCTATTTTGCATATATATATAAAGATCAGTTAATAAGAAATCACCTAGCATTAACACATTCGTTTGAGTATTTGCACATTTGTATGAACATTTTAAAGAAAACTATCTAATTTTCCAATAAAGCTTTGCATAAAAGAATACATATAATGCTAATAATATGATCTTTTTAAATCTTAAAAGTTATGCACTTAAATATATTTTAATCAAATTTTTAAAGCAAAATATAGTTAATATGATATAATGCTGGCTTTTGCGTGTCGGCATAATATTTTATGGCTGATATTACACGCGGCAATCCGAGACCATGACTGAAACTGAATAGATGCTATCTATATTTGTCAATAATATTGTCTTATTTAGGAAGCAACGTTTTGAACAATTTTCCTTTAAAATTTCGTTGTGCTATAATGTGCCCTTATATTCTTGCTGATACTTTCTTCACACTCTACCTTGCTAAAACTAGTCGACTCATTAAAATCTCAAACTGGAACAGTAAAGGTTGTAAAAGAATTCACTCTACATATGATCATGTCGAACCAAAACTAACTTCAGTCCAAGTCCCTTCTATTCTTAAAAAATAAAAAGGTAGGGTGATCCATTTGTAAAAGCAAATCTGCATACATTTCAATCAACGTTGTGACAAAACAACGTCTAATGCCACATATTATCCCTTTAACGTTGTCTGATAAAGCTGTGATGCTGTGCAAAAGCACCAGATACTACACAAAGCTCTCAAGCATAGAGCAAGTTATTTCTATCTGCGACATAACAAAGCTTCTTCAATGTTCTTATTGATAACTACAATATTATCATTTAATAGTATTATATTATAACAACCTCTCAAGCATAGCGCAAGTTATTTCCACCTGCGACATAACAAAGCTTCTTCAATGTGCTTATTGATAACTACAATACTATCAATTTATAGCATTATATTACAACATCCTCTCAAGCAAGTTATTTCCATCTGCGACATAACAAAGCTTCTTCAATGTTCTTATTGATAACTACATTATTATCACTTGATAGTATTATATTAAAACAACCTCTCAAGCATAGCGCAAGTTATTTCCACCTGCGACATAACAAAGCTTCTTCAATGTGCTTATTGATAACTACAATACTATCTTTATAGTATTATATTATAACAACCTCCCAAGCAAGTTATTTCCACTTGGGACATAACAAAGCTTCTTCAATGTGCTTATTGATAACTACAATACTATCAATTTATAGTATTATATTATAACAACCTCTCAAGCGAGTTATTTCCACTTGGGACATAACAAAGCTTCTTCAATGTGCTTATTGATAACTACAATACTATCAATTAATAGTAATATATTATAACAACCTCTCAAGCAAATTATTTCCACTTGCGACATAACAAAGCTTCTTCAATGTGCTTTTTGATAACTACAATACTATCAATTAATAGTATTATATTATAACAACCTCTCAAGCAAATTATTTCCACTTGCGACATAACAAAGCTTCTTCAATGTGCTTTTTGATAACTACAATACTATCAATTCATAGCATTATATTACAACATCCTCTCAAGCATAGCGCAGGATATTTCCACCGACATGAAAAGCTTCTTCAGTGTGTTTATTGATCACTAGTATATTTATAGTATTATTTTATAATAACTATCAACAAGAACAATGTAATTTTAATGCTGATTGACAATGACGCTGCTGATGACGTGTCAACAGAGTCGTCTTCGCCTGTAACAGAAAAATGTCAAATCGTGTAGCTACATTTGACAAAACATAAAAGAATAATAGCGGCAACAGTTCACGTTTATGCCTTTGTCTACAAACATTGAATGGAGTTACATTGAATATTAATATTAATAAAGCATACAAGAATATAAGGAATCTCGGGAAAAGGAACTACCAAATGTCTTTTTGCTGAGGTACTGTTATTTATGTGTTTCTGTTATTGCACCTGAATTTGGTTCTGTCGAAAAGTAGTCCATTTTTTCAAGGTTTTCTCATTTGTGGACTGGTCCTTTCCGAATTTTCAGACTGAATAGTTGCTAAATACATTCTTAGAATTCTCGTTTATACTTCGTGTTATTGTATTTTGCACTTTAACATTAGTGGATTTAAAAACAATGGCTTCCGCTGCATTACGGGGTGAGTGGCGACGCTGAACAATTTCAGTAATGTACTCATTCAAATTATTGTCGCAGTAGTCAATATGTGGGTTAAATACCAGAGCTCATATTGCTTGCAACTGATGGCTCTAAAACAAGCGTGACTTCGTCATCTAAAACAAAACCAATAAACAAACCATTCGAGTACGCCTTACAAATATTGATTGCTAATTGATTATTGTAAATAAAAAAATGTCTGACCATTAGTATTTGTTTCTGATGGTGTAAACTGAGAAAAGTGCCCGAAGAAACAGGGAATTTTCTATAAATGTATTAACAGATATTATCCACTAACCAAGAATGCTGTCCGTTACTATAAGGGGTTCTTCCACAGGTGTCAGGACGTCAACTGTTGCATATATATATAAGATTAAATGTGCTACCACCATAATGCAAACATACAAATTAAATTTAAAAAAAATGATTTAATATTAGCTGCTGTTTTTGTCATACTCCATTTGACTGCTTCATTCAGTTTGTAATTGAATAATAAATAGGTGTAGAAAATATCTTGTGTGAAAAATATATGTATTTAAACGCACCATCGGAGCAGTTTCCTATTTCTCCAATCCACTCTGAGTTTTTGCATACCAAGTGCCATGTCTCCTGTGTATTATTACACCGTATTGTTAAGGAAGAACCATCTCCATCATCTGTCCTTTCTACAATACGGCCCGCTTTCTCTGGGATGTCCGCACATCCTGGGGCTTACAAAATATACACAACTTTAATCAACGCTAACTTATTTTGAGATTTGTATGAACAATGCCAATAAAAAATTGACTAGCGAAAATAGAGAAAACGCTAAAACCAAATAAAGAAACATTTTTAACAAGCGCAATTAATCGAATTGGCTTCCACCAACGGTTTAGATCAAATGATATAGATGACTGATTTTCTCGCGACATTAAATGTGTGATCTTGTCTCTTAATACAAAATATCCATATCTTTGTGTATTCTCATCTACGTTTTCAATCTGTTTTCACTTTAAATACCTTCTTTGAGATCAATATTGATTATTGATTACATTTTTTATATTTGACGCCATATACAACAGCTAGTGAACTGGCTGAATTACCATGCCACACATCATAGTCACATGTCATGTGAAGAAAATTCAAGTAAGTTCAGAAGCAAGTTATTACATTTCAGATTTGTGATATTAACATCGCATTTTTTTTCTTTTGGCAAGCTATATTTTTCCATATGCTTATCAAAGACGTCAAGAAGTACCACTGCATTTTTACGTCAGAACACCTAGAACTGTTCCTTTTTTGGGAAGGGGAAAGAGGTGATGTTAAGAATACTGGCAATGGCAATTAAGGGTTTGAATTATACTACTGGTTGTACCATAAATCCAACCCTATTAGTGCCATTGATGTTTGAATGGTTACTAGCCATCGTTCCGAAGTACTTACAGTACTTTATACTGAATGACATCGATACTTTGTCAAAGGGCACAACTTCCGCTGTACACGTCAGTGCTTTGCCATCATATACGACCTGGGCAAGCTCTGGGGACGTTTCGCCTTTGCAGTAAGTACCACTGTACTTATTCTCGAGTAAGCCATTTTGGCTGGCTACCACTGGAGCGTCATTGAACTCCATGCTGAAAAAACAATTACAGGAAATTGTTCTGGGAGAAGGGGTGGGGAGGGACAGTTATATAGCAAATTGTTACCATGCGTGTTCATGATTATTTAAAACGAGTCCTAAACACGGAGAGCTTAGATTGAAATACTACCCCTTTTTGTAACCAAACGCTGCTGAATGCACTTGCATATCACCCCCCAATCCCTCCTTGGTGAGAAACGCGCAGCACTGAATGATAATTTCCCCATCCCTTCTTCTAACCGAGAATGGCACTCCGCGTGGACCAAGTCTGGTCCCAAAATTTCTCTCACTTTCTTTGCGTCTTTTGAAAAGGCGTGGTAACAGATATGACACCACATGTGCCGACCCCCCTCCCCCTCCCCCTCCCCCTCCGGCCAATGTGTTAAAAGGAATACTTTTTTTAACATTTTTATGAAGTTTTTTTTGTTTCACAAAATTTTAGAAGTATTGATTTTCGTGAATATGTGTTAAGTCATAACGTAAATAAAGCACATTGCAAAATATTTAAACAGGTCAACAATAAGATTGATAATTGACATGAAGTGTGCATGAAGAGTGACAACCATACAACATTCAAATGAATGTGAAAAATGTTGTGTGACAGATATCAAGTAGAGAAAAACATTACCATGTACATAAACACGCTGTATATGCAGTATTATGATAGCAATTAAACGGGATTTGCTTTAACCACTTCGTATAGATGACTAACTGTCATGTTATTATTTAAATTGTAATGTAGTCTCAGTACAGAACACACATTCATGTGTGTTTCTCTCTGAGAATCACATATTCTAATCTGTTATAAGTTTAAACGACCTTGGAATGAATTTAGATTACATTGGTACTATATTCTAAAGAAATCATTTTGCTAAATGAAATTTAGAAAGCCAATTATTTCCATGAAAACCAACCTTGCTGTGATGTCTTGATCCCCTAAAATGATAGAAACAGCTGGGGGTGTCAGATCACCGTCCACCGCCACTACGCATGCGTAGTCAGCCATGTCATTGTTTGTGACGTCAACGGTTTCGCCGTCTTCAACAGCGTTTCCGGAATATCGTAGTTCGACAGTGGGGGGTACTAAATACAACCAAAGCTGTGTGCAATTTCTCTCCTTAAAACTCGTTACAAGAGCCCAGTAATGTTATAGACGTGATAATAATAACAAGCAAGTGCTAAACACGTTTTCAGGCTTGATCTATATATATCGTATAATTTAAAACGAAATAAAATATAACGAAATAAAAGTCTTTGACTTACATATCACACATCCTGGAACTACAAATCGGATGCTATGATACATGCAGAGTGAGAAGAAACAACACGTGTTATGATACAGATTCACAGAGTGAGATAAAGCATAAGTATGATACCTATACATACACTAGCAGAAGAAACAAGTACGTGTCATTTTTACAAAAACTGCAGAAAGGCACATACAAAAGCGCCCACTGACTCGAAAAGAAAGTCACATCTTACATCATATAAACATAAACCACGTGCTTTCATGTGCACACATGTATTTCAAATGTGAACATCCATTAAAAAAAGATCAAATTCAAATCATTTTTTTTTTACATTGTACAAGCAGCATTCAGGTCTCAATTTAAAACTTGTGTCTACTAACTTTTGACGTGGATTGCTTCAATGGCGGTCATTGGATCATTCTGTTCACTGTTACACGCTATCGTGCCCGAGTCTGCACCTTGTACATCTGTAACAGCCGCAAACAGGGTTCTCGTTACTTAATATTTTTTGTTAACAACTGGAAAGATGGCATGAATAAATAATCAAACCGTAACGTTATGGGGCTATCAGACAGCGATGGACGGACGGACAGACAGACGGATAACAGCGAAACCCATAACCTCACTTTGAGGTCTAAATCCCCAGTTGTGGCTAAGAACTTCAACTATAAATTTTAAAAAAAGCTTAAAAGATTTCAAGAAAAATGCATGAAAAATACCTTCGGATTTACTGTTCTAGAGATATGCGAGTACAGAACAAATTTTTCGCTCTAAGCTCTGAGAAACCTTAGTTAAAAATTTCCAAAATTTCCGAGTTAAAGTGTTTAAGAGCAGTATCAAGACTTGAGATTTTTGGCTTGAGCTGGGTAAAGTTGTTTTTACCTAACTTTAAAACATTTTACAGGCTTATAAATATACCCACTGATGAAGAAATGTTAGTATATTCATTGAAAGAAAAGGATATGAATTGTGATAATGTTACACTTTTGAACATTAAAGTGTTTGCAAGACAATAACTGGTATAAATGTCTGCATGTGAGCGTATCACCTTCAATAACAACCTCCGATCGCGCAGTGGGATCAGTTGAATTTCCTGTTGAATATCGATCGATTGTGTCAAAGGGAGGTTGCAGCTCATTGTTACTGGCGATCACGTGGTGCGTAGAATCGATCACTTTTGATATATTATTTACACTGTCTTCTGTCGGATTTGCTATTGTGCATATCAACCTCACCTGGAACGAAATTAAGGAGTCTGCTTACTCTATAAGAAAAATAAGTATTCTACCGTTGTGCTCATTATTCAGCAATAGCAAGTATGCTTCAAGTATATTCCAGTGTAAGAATAATCAGTACACTGCTGGTCTTCTTGCAGTATAATAATAACAAGTATTCTACCAGTCTGTTCATCACTTAAGAATAAGTACACTATTGGCATAATAAGTATATTAGCGATTAACTTACCGTATCACCTTGTTTTATTATATCTGGTGGGTGTACTTCTAGATTATTGCAATAACACAAATGGAAAACTGAAAAATAAAAATATAGTCATAATATTTACAACAAGTACTTAGTGGTGCGCTATTAATTGAGATAAGACGTAAAAACACAGAGCACACCTAATTATGTACCCACAGTACCGCTATATCATGCTATCTAAGCATCAATTTCAGGTACAGTGACTAGTTATATTGAGACTGAGAGGAACCTTGTCTAACTGGCTGCACATAGGTATTGAAAGCTTACTTTGTCAGACTACGGGCACTGCCTTAGGTGTATAATTCTTGGTTAAACTAACTCTTCCCTGGCATTACAGGTTTTTATGGTAACAGTTCCACAGAGAGGTGATGGTTAGTGAACTGGTTAAATATTTGTGTAGTAATCTGAATCCGTCGATTTGAATCCGTCCTAGGGTTGTAAAGAGGGGATTGACTGTCACTACGATTAGCTAGGCTAGGTGACTATAGTAGGAGACATCACCTTTCACAAAATTGAAAATTGGCAGCATTGACTCTTCTTTTTTTAAAGGAGTTGGTAATTAATGCTAAATTTTACTGTTGCAACGTTGTGTAAAGTGATCAAACATTGCAAGTATCGCAACTAACCCATATCAACAGTAGATTTATTTTATCCATTAGATGCAATTCCCCCAAATGGGGGTGGTATGTAAAAAAATTTGATCTTGCGCACATTTCCATTTCAAAACCTCGTTTGAAATTCGAATAAGTCACTATTCTGGGAGTTTCTGCCCTTTTCCCCCCTTTTTACTTTTTTTCGTTTGTTTAGTAAACACAGTAAACAAAAAATGAATGATTCCTTAGCAAAGGGAATATAATATATTTTGTTTTAAAATTAAATTTGTGTCTTGCCACTTGATAGCAAGCTAAAAAATATAATATTTTTTTTTAGGCATTATCGGGACCTATTGTCCTTTAAAATAGGCATTATCGGGACCTCGAAATTAGCGGGACTAAAAGCCGGTCTCGATAATTTTGACTTCGGTGCTACATGTAATATAATTGTTGAAAACATTAAATTTTGCTGCTATTGTATAGAATTAACATTAGAATATAATTTCAATAACTCCAATACTTTGCGAAAGTTTTGTTTTTAGATGGATTTTTAGTTTTATTATTTTTCTCTTGTATATATTATATATTTTATAAAATAGGCATTATCGAGACCGCCTTAAAATTTGGGCTTTACAACTACTATTATACATCCAACTATTATTTATTTTATGCGTGGTTTTATGTATGAAATGTTGACCTTCAATCAAAATCACCCAATATTTCTAATATCACTTTAAAAAAATAAAAAATTACAAAATATATAAATATATGTGGTCCCGTTAATGCCGTACGTATAATATACATATAGTCCTGGTCCCGATAATGCCTAAATTGTCCTTATATCCTTATCCTTATATATATACCTGGTCTCGATAATGCCTAAAGCGCCCTCACATATATATATATATATATAAGGGCGCTTAATATATATGCGGGCGCTTTAGGCATTATCGAGACCAAAACTACGGTACATAAGAGGTACCTCGGTGACCGTTTCCTTCCTGGCGAGAATGTAACACACATATTTTCTTTTGTGTTATTTTCAAGTGGGTCGTTCCGGTATCTACCTGAATTTGGTCTAGTTTCAGTCACTCCCATATTTATGCGAAAAACTTTCCTTTTCTATTTATAACAACAAGTTTTTAGACTAATTCTATACAATTGCCTAACAGCTGAACGAAAATGAGGATAGCTGTTAAATGTTAGGGCAGGGACAACTTTGTCCTTTCTTAAGATCACGCCTCACTGGGTCACTTAGTCTGCATATGAAAAAGACAAAAAGATTATACTTCTACTTATCATTTGTTAAAATTCATCATTCCGTCCAGTTATTTTTAACAAAATTGCCTTAAGGATTCATAACTATTGTAAATGCTTACAAATGGAACCATTATTTCGGATTCATTTATTAAAATAAACCTCTTTTTACACAAAAGAAATATGCAAAGACTTCAACACCGGAAATACTTGACAAAATTACTCTTACTTATAAAAATATTTATCAAGCTAGACCGAATTCCGCTACCTAGCGGAAATGGCCCACTTGCAGAAACTATTACAGAAACTATTTGTATTATATCATGACAAAAAACCTCGAAGTAACGCAGTACCCCTTCTTTATCGGTGCTTTGATCCAACTGGTTCAAAATGAACCAAAAATCCCTCTATCTTTAACCGTTTTCGATATAATAATCAACTTGCGGTTTTCCACCTTGACCGTGATCCAGAAGGTCAAAGTCACCGAGGTACCCCTTATGTAACGTTTTTTAGGCCCAAAGAACAGAAAATGAGCTAAAAAGTCGCTCTAGCTCTAACCGTTTTCGAGACAATACTCAACTTCGGGTTTTTGACCTTGACCGTGACCCAGAAGGTCAAGGTCACCGAGGTACCTTTAATGTAGCCTTGTTTAGGCCCAAAGGGTCGAAGATGAGCTCAAAATCGCTAACCGTTTTCGAGATAAGTCGACCTGTCTTTAACGGCACGGAAGTCACGTGACCTTTGACCTTGACCCTTAAGGCTAAGATTAAGGATGAAAGTTTACCCCTACTTAGTACGTTTTATCTGTTCAAACTGGAATTTCAGCACCTTTATGGCTACATTTCATGATTAATAGGCGTTAAAAAAATATTTTTACCTCACTTTGAACTTGACCTCTGAGGTTCAAGGTAAAAAAATTCTGCGGACTTCACGACAACTCATTACCCTCTATGTTTCTGCCAAATCCCGTCTTTCTACAACACACCCTGTAGGAGGAGTTTTCAGGAAACAAATTTGAGGTAAAAAATAACTTTGGCCTTAATTTGACCTTGCCCTTCAAAGTCAAGGTCAAAAAAATTTGCGGATTTGACGACATCTCATTACCCTTTATCTCTGTGCCGAATTTCATCGTCCTACTTCAAATAGCGAAGGAGACGTTTTCTGGAAACCTCCAAGACGAAAAAAAAAGACCAGAAAAAAAACGGGCAGAAATTTCGAGAAAACTACCAACTTATACCGATTTGCAAACGAGGTTTGCAAGTCGGAATTATTGTTACGTTGCAATGGCTTATGGGTTATTCCGAAGATTGGTGTAAAGACGTGCAAAAATTACAAAAAGAAAACGCTACAGGAAATAAGAATTTAATTTTTTGCGAAAACCAGCCTATCATTCAGCTGAGTATGAAAAAAATTTCGAATAAAAGCGTTTATATGCCTGAAATCGCAGCAGTCATTTGATCAGAACATAACAATTGACTATTCGGGGATATCAGCATTGGATTATTATTCAGGCAAAGAGCTGACCTTACAAGCGAAGATGAATTGGAAATAACAATGAACTAGAAGCTCATTCCGCTAGCGAAATGTTAAACACTTGACAAAAATTAAAACGCAAAAATACTTCCTTCAATGGGTTATTTCTTGAATAATATATTCCAAACAGCACAGCTTGAATACGTCTTATAAGCCGAGTAGTGTTTGGTTGTTGTTGAGTTTTATTGACTGATCAGGTTACGCATTGTTATCTATTTACGCAATGAGAGCTCGCACAAAGCTCACTGAGCAAATGTGTATTCTGTGCTGTCGTTAAATGCTACGCATCTATTTGCAAAAATACACTCTTTTCACATGGCGTTTTAACCAAGAAAACGAAATCAAAGAGGAAAATAAAAAGTGACATGCACATGTTCAGATCAAGCTCTTCATAAGTCCCAAGTTTTATGGTCTTAGGGCCCATAGTGTCAGAGAAGAAGACAACACAAAAAAATCGGAAAAACTGTCAAGAAGGAAAAAAAAGGACGAATTTTGCTCGCACAAATTCATATAACCCTTGCAAGCCAAAGGCTTGTCAAGTGTTAATAATATGGCATAAATAAATATGAATCTTCTCTTCATGCATCAGCAACAAACATTTTACCGATCTCTGTGTTGTCGCAAAGTAATACACGGCACAAAAAGGCACCCGGGTCTGCAACATTCGCATTCGAGTGTCATCATTTAAAGCAATACGACAAATGTCTTTTACAAATTCGCAATACTTCTAAAAGACAAAAAGAACCGCCTCACAGTATTTTCCGTTGGATCATATGTTAATTTGTTTTTAAATTATGCGCGAACTGGCTCAACGGTGAAGTACATACAGACACAGCCTATTACATATTTTGAACACTGGTGTACAGCCAAAATGATAAGCAGTTGTTAAATATTCTAAAGTTTTACTAGAGATTGGCATATGACGTCATACAGTGGAGCCTCAGTAAAAGGAGCATCAGTGGGACTGAACTGAAGTGTTATCATTTCTGGGTTGGTTCCTTTTGTGGGGTCCGTTTTAGTGGAAGTCACTTAGAAAGCTCCTATTTGAAAAGCACTTCTATTTGTGGGGGTCCTGTAGCGGTGTTCTTCTGCATTTCCTTTTCCTAAATCCTTTTGGAAAATGATTGCGTTGTTGTTAACATGGTTAGACTGTTATCAACATGTCAGCTATTTTGTATACGAAAGTACATTGTATTAACGTTATGTGCATTGAACCTGAATCAAAACAAAAAAGTAATCTAATCTAATACCAATATCCTATCCTTCGCTCCTGTAAATATATTGAAAGACAATTGTTTATTTATTCTACCCCTTGGGGAATTCAAAGCAAATAAAGAAAATGTTAGAATGATATCAAACATATCATATCATATCGTTCGATAAAAGATTTCAACAGAAAAGACATTTAAGGATCCACCATGAAAAATTTGTTTTGAGTTACAGTTGTTGTATATTTTTAAATACTTGGAGCTGTATTGAATCAATTCTTGCCAATTTTGCTTTATTTATTTTGACACAAAAATATCCAGTTTTACTTCGTGAAAGCTTTAAATTCGCTTATCTCCACTTCTAGATGGGTTACCTTCCGGCTGTGTATTACCACGCAAATGGAAATGAATTTTTTTCTTTCAGTTAGATTTTTTTGTTTGCTTGGTGATTGAAGTCACGTTCATCAACTAGGCTGGGAATATTAGTACGCACTTGCTCAATAAACAAGGTGGAGAAATAGAAGGAAGAATGCAGAAATAGTGAAAGAAGAGCTAGAAAAAAAGAGATTCCGATTAGCCGATCTTACGCCATGCACGGAAAAGAACTCTCATTTCAACGACCAATGAGAATGAGGGAATTCTTAGTATTTCGTCATTTGAAGACATGTCATTTCCCTTTAAGCGTGGTGTTTACAACGCACGCCATTCTGTGTGCTCCGCAATTTTTTTTAAAAAGGGAACTAGTTCAATTTGCGAAATTGCTTTAAATCAGTTTATTTAACATTTTAAGGATTAATATTTATTCTCTGAAGAAGCTGGAAAAAATTAGTTCAGGATTTAAGCATTTTTCGGCACTAATAACTTCGGTCTGGTAGTTGTTGAGTCTACATGTTGCGGTCACACCTTTATCTAGTCCCGGGAAGTGTGCCTCTCTTCTCCACACTGAAGCTGCAGGATCAAAAATAATGTTCGGGACCTATTAGTCGCGTCAGGATTCTCCACACGGGGCTTTTTACAGTCCAGGCGGAAAGAAACGTTTTCAGGCGTTTCAGGCACTTTTGGGAACTTTTAGCCAGGTGCTCCTTTATGGGTCTGCTGGATCCCATCGATGGCATCCCTAGGTTTCATTTATGGCATCCCCAGCATGGGACGATCGTTAGGCCAGGGGCAGAAGTTCCATCTGGCTCAGACCCTGTTTGGCACCCCTAGGTACCGTTTTCGACACCCCTTCGGGGATCCCTCGGGCAAGTCCTATTTTTAGGATTGATCAGAATGAGTGCCAGAGAATGGTCCCAACAGGTCCCATTTTGGGTCTCATTTTTGGGCCTCATGGGCCAGATCCCATTTTTAGGCTCACCCTCGTTTAGAGCCAGAAAATGGGCCCATTTTGGTCCCGTCTCGTTTTATAACCGTCAGCCACTGTCTCTCGTCCTCCATCTGACACCCAGTCCACCCTTCCCAACCCTCCTGAACAGGCCTGCAAGCATTTTTCGCGCCTATATGGTGGGACTGAACATTATGTAGAGTAGTGTAGAAACTAGAGTTCTGGCTCACTTTGTGACGTCATACTGTCTGGACCGGAAGTGTAGAAACGAGAGTTCTGGCTCACTTTGTGACGTCATACTGTCTGGACCGGAAGTGACGTCATGTCTGGAAGTGACGTCATCATGTCTGGACCGGAAGTGACGTCATAGTGCCTGTTTGTTTTTATCTGCTTCAGTTTTTGGATGGAGCGCGCGCGCGTGTTGGGATGACGTCATGATGAAGGGTAAACGTCACAGCAGAGTGTGCGTAAACGAAACGTGATTTTGTTTTCGTAATTTGAAATAACGGACTTCCGTTGAAGTGTGGAACTTATATTTGTAACATGTTGCCATTTTAACTGTATAAAAAGTGAAAAAGTGGGATAACTTTCGTTATAGTTGACCGATTAACATGAAAATTTCACTGTTTGATTCAGTTTTATATCTAGTTTTGTTATAAAGTGGTCACAGGCTATTTACACCGGTGGCTATATGCATTTTTGTAACATGCCACCATTTTAACTTTGTAAAAAGTGAAAAATTGAGATAACTTCCGTTATTTTTGGTCGATTTACATGAAAATTTCACTGTTTGATTCAGTTTTATGTAAATTTTTAGGATTAAGTAGTCACAGGCTATTTACACCGGTGGCTGTATGCGTTTTTGTAACATGCCGCTATTTTAACTTTGTAAAAAGTGAAAAATTGAGATAACTTTCGTTATACTTGGTCGATTTACATGAAAATTTCACTGTTTGGTTCAGTTTTATATCTAGTTTTGTTATAAATTGGTCACAGGCTATTTACGCAGCTGGCTGTTTGCATTTTTGTAACATGCCGCTATTTTAACTTTGTAAAAAGTGAAAAATTGAGATAACTTTCGTTATACTTGGTCGATTCACATGAAAATTTCACTGTTTGATTCAGTTTTATATGTAGTTTTGTTATAAATTGGTCACAGGCTATTTACGCAGCTGGCTGTTTGCATTTTTGTAACATGCCGCTATTTTAACTTTGTAAAAAGTGAAAAATTGAGATAACTTTCGTTATACTTGGTCGATTCACATGAAAATTTCACTGTTTGATTCAGTTTTATATCTAGTTTTGTTATAAAGTGGTCACAGGCTATTTACGCAGCTGGCTGTATGCATTTTTGTAACATGCCGCTATTTTAACTTTGTAAAAAGTGAAAAATTGAGATAACTTTCGTTATACTTGGTCGATTCACATGAAAATTTCACTGTTTGGTTCAGTTTTATATCTAGTTTTGATATAAATTGGTCACAGGCTATTTACGCAGCTGGCTGTTTGCATTTTTGTAACATGCCGCTATTTTAACTTTGTAAAAAGTGAAAAATTGAGATAACTTCCGTTATACTTGGTCGATTCACATGAAAATTTCACTGTTTGATTCAGTTTTATATGTAGTTTTGTTATAAATTGGTCACAGGCTATTTACGCAGCTGGCTGTTTGCATTTTTGTAACATGCCGCTATTTTAACTTTGTAAAAAGTGAAAAATTGAGATAACTTTCGTTATACTTGGTCGATTCACATGAAAATTTCACTGTTTGATTCAGTTTTATATCTAGTTTTGTTATAAAGTGGTCACAGGCTATTTACGCAGCTGGCTGTATGCATTTTTGTAACATGCCGCTATTTTAACTTTGTAAAAAGTGAAAAATTGAGATAACTTTCGTTATACTTGGTCGATTCACATGAAAATTTCACTGTTTGATTCAGTTTTGTTCAACATGTTCAACATGTTGAACATGTTGAACAACAGCTTGTTGAACAATTGTTGTACAATTGCTAAACAACTTGTTGAACCATAGTTTGACGTAAAAATAATTCAAACACATGTTTGAATGGTGGGCGCGCGCCATTCCAACAACCCATCTATGCAAACTACTGTAAACTAAGACATCAAACTGAATTCAATGGTGAAATTTTCATTCAAATCGGTTAACCATAACGAAATTTATTACACTTTTCCACTTTTTAAAAAGTTAAAATGGCGAATGTCAAATTATGCATACAGCCAGCTGCGCAAATAGCCAATGACTACATTATAACAAATACTAGATATAAAACTGAACCAAGCAGTGAAAGTTTCATGCAAATCGACCTACTATAGCGAAAGTTATCTCATTTTTTCACTTTTCACAAAGTTAAAATGGCGGCATGTCACATTATGCATACAGCCATCGGTGTAAATAGCCTAAAACCACTTAATGTTAAAACGTTACATAAAACTGAATCAAACAGTGAAATTTTCATGTGAATCGACCAAGTATAACGAAAGTTATCTCAATTTTTCACTTTTTACAAAGTTAAAATGGCGGCATGTTACAAAAATGCATACAGCCAGCTGCGTAAATAGCCTGTGACCACTTTATAACAAAACTAGATATAAAACTGAATCAAACAGTGAAATTTTCATGTGAATCGACCAAGTATAACGAAAGTTATCTCAATTTTTCACTTTTTACAAAGTTAAAATAGCGGCATGTTACAAAAATGCAAACAGCCAGCTGTGTAAATAGCCTGTGACCAATTTATAACAAAACTACATATAAAACTGAACCAAACAGTGAAATTTTCATGTAAATCGACCAAGTATAACGGAAGTTATCTCAATTTTTCACTTTTTACAAAGTTAAAATGGCGGCATGTTACAAAAATGCATATAGCCACCGGTGTAAATAGCCTGTGACCACTTTATAACAAAACTAGATATAAAACTGAATCAAACAGTGAAATTTTCATGTTAATCGGTCAACTATAACGAAAGTTATCCCACTTTTTCACTTTTTACACAGTTAAAATGGCAACATGTTACAAATATAAGTTCCACACTTCAACGGAAGTCCGTTATTTCAAATTACGAAAACAAAATCACGTTTCGTTTACGCACACTCTGCTGTGACGTTTACCCTTCATCATGACGTCATCCCAACACGCGCGCGCGCTCCATCCAAAAACTGAAGCAGATAAAAACAAACAGGCACTATGACGTCACTTCCGGTCCAGACATGATGACGTCACTTCCAGACATGACGTCACTTCCGGTCCAGACAGTATGACGTCACAAAGTGAGCCAGAACTCTCGTTTCTACACTTCCGGTCCAGACAGTATGACGTCACAAAGTGAGCCAGAACTCTCGTTTCTACACTACTATGTACAATGTTCTTTCACACTTGAGTCACGGGATAAGATGTGAAGCGGCATATCAAGCGCTATTTAACTGTATGTCTACAGTTATTTTACTTTCTGCTTGCCTTTCAGATATGACAGAAGCTTGCCTGCGGGATCCGCCTAAACTTCCGCAGTGCACTCATCCTCCTTCGGCACTCAACACACACTCGATTTGCGATGGGTGCAGACGAAAGAGCGGTTTGCCTCCTCTCTGCGACGAATGGAATACGTGTACTTAGTGCCACTATCTGTCAGCTAAGGAGTGGAAACTAATTCATAAAAACAGGATACGAGACGATCTTACTCTGTCCCATTCATTACTCTCGAGTTTGTGGAAGAAACCATGCGGAAGGCCAGCTCAGTGATACCAGAACAGGTTTCCACTCCCATCAAAACGGATACGGGATCAGAGTCGGACGCAATCATTTCGGGCAAAAAGGACAAAAAGTCACAAAGGAAAGCCTTTTCGAAATAGTAGCAGATACAGACATTCCAGAAGGGAAAGAACTAGAAACCTTAAGAAAAGCATTTGTAATTACCCCCACTGATCCCCAGAAGTCCCAAGGGGAAGCAAAGCAGAAGCCCAAAGCCTCCCCAGAACTACTCACGGTCACTCTACACGGGCTCGGGGTCAAGTTTTGCTACGGTGACAGCCAGCTGGTTCGCCTCTCTGCGACGAACGTAGACCGTCAGCCACTGCCTCTCGTCCTCCATCTGACACCCAGTCCACCCTTCCCAACCCTCCACGATCCCCCTCCGCTGGGCCCAGGCAATCAACCTGCAGAGGTGGAAGTGATCAGCGATGGGGAGTTCACAGAGCTCCTCTCTTCGGGTCAAGTTTCTGGCTTAGGGGGTGAGGAGGAAGCGTTGCTGCAGACCGTTACATTCCCATTATCATCAATCCCCCTCAACTGGCAGCGTGAAATATATACACCGTCAGGGGATATTCAAACTCACCCTAAAGCCATAGAGCACAAGGATGATCCCAAATAGGACTCATATGAACAGGACTCAGAGGAAGCGGAAGAGGAGGGAGAAACGGGAGACACAGCCAGCCTCCCAATTCCGCCTTCCCCTCAGGGAGATGGATTACATCAGATCACTGGGGAGTGGCCAGAAACTCTGGAAGGATCCAGCGGCTGCGGAAAGACGACCAATCAGGTGCCCCTCTCCCCAGATTTCACTCCTCGCAGTGACAATACAACTCCCTCGATAACGTCATCAAAACTGGCCACGAAAGACGTGCCCTTTTGAGACGCCATTCGAGAGATCGCTTGGCAAACGTCATCGTCGGATCACCAACCCTCGACAAAGAGGATCCCTCATACGGATAACCTCTCAAACCGCTCCTCAGCACCAAGAGCCGCTCATCGCACTGCCCACCAGCGAAGGTATTGCCAATGCCATAGCAGTGCGATCGAAGGAATTTAAAAGGACGGACAATAGCGAAGGCCGTACCTTATCCCGTTTTCACGCTTCGAGACACTGCGCTGTGAGACTGGGCCCATATCGATCATCAGACTAACTGATTCCGTCAAAGCACTAGAACAACCCGCAAGACGGAGAGTTTGGATGCCTTTCGTCCGCAGTGATTCGGACATCCCATTCGGTTTATTTGTTTTTTTTGTTTTTTTTTTGTTTTTTTTTTATGTTTAAAGTCCCGTTGAACAACCAGGATGGATATATTAGGACGCACTTGCTAAAGAAACAAGTGGAAGAAAAAGTAGGGAGAATGAAAAAATAGTAATAGCAGAACGCAGTGGGTGTATTCTTAAGATTCCCCCACCCTACAGGGGACATCCCATTAATAGAGAAGGACGCTTAAACCATTGAGGCCTACTCCCGACATATCCTCAACATGATGTCCTTTCAAGATCACACCTTGAAAGCGTTAAAGCGTGATGGAAGGATCTACACCTCAGTGATCCAGTGGCTTCCAAACTGGCACTAGCAAACCAGGAACGTAGTCAAACTGTCTACCTTTCTCATGCTTTCCATAGTCTTCCTCAGACGGGACGCATTCTTGTAGCACAGTCGGCCGAAGGTGCTTTAAGGGGTTGCGCCATGCACCCATCCTAGGAGAGAAAGAACTGTTTCTTCCCGCGGAAATCGAAAGGGTAAACCAAGAAAGCCGCTCCCTGTCACAAGACCTTGCGCTCATGTCAAGAATGTCCCGCGCATCTTTCCGGTGTCCTCTCAAACGCAAAAGACCCATCGCCAGGGATCAGAGCAGGCAAAATCCGGCATCCAGTCCCAACCAACCCCTGCCAAGAAGCCGAAACCAAGTTATGGCAGCAAGTTGGAGAGACCACAACAGAGCATGTAGCAGCCAACCAAAGTACCGGCCAGAGATTCCTTGGTCTCTTGGCGATATTTTAACAAACTCAAAAGTCTTAGATTTGCTATCTTACAACGCTTTCTGGATCGTAGGAGGAAGGCTAGGCAAATTCTGGCATGGAAGGAACGGGAGCCCCCCCCCCCCCCCCCCCGTCTAGTAGTCCCGTGGCTAAAAAACGGGTACTCCCTCTTTTTTTCAAACGTGAACCGAGAGATCACAAACCTCCAATTCCCCTAACACCTCAGGTCCCAGAGACCCTAGCCAACTCCTACCCGAGAGGTTCAGAAAGCCATCTGGCCCTCCAGGAAATGCTTTTGACTCTAAAAGAAAAAGAGGCCATAGAGAAAATGCCAGAGAACCAGACAGCTTCTTCAGCAGAGTCTTCCTGGTCCCCAAAAAATCCGGGGGATGGAGACTAGCAATATACCTCCTCCCTCAACGAGTTCCCACTGGTAACTTCATTCCAGATCAACACTGTCCAAATCATAAAAGAAAGCCTAACACTGGTGCACAAAGCCCTACAGGTAGGTCTCATGGTCAATCAACTTAAGTCAGAACAGACATCGTCTTCCTCGGAGAGAGATGGGATCTAGAAAACGCGAGGGTCTTCCCTACCGAAGAAAGAGGTCACAAAATTTTTAACACTATAACAGGGATTCCAACAGCCTAAAAGCAATGGAGTCTCTACTAGGCCTCTAAGTAGCAGCCGAAAGGAGGTCGCCTTCACTACAGTCTATTCCAAAACAGGTAAGGTTTGCTCTAAAACAGGGAAGGTCTCCTCATGCAAAAATGACAATATCTCAAACAATCCTGGTTCCTCTGAGTTGGAGATGGTAATGACCGAAGGCGTCCCATTCCACCCTTTGTCCCCAGAAATAGAACTTCAGACTGACTCATCCCATCAGAGGAATACGCTGCCAAGGTCAGTATGGAAAGGGACAAGAACCCCGTCCATAAGCAGGTACTACATCCATTGGCCAGAAGTACGAGTAGTCTGGATATCCCTAAACAAACTGAACTACCTACCTAGGCAAAGCAGTTTAAATACTGTTAGACAACTCGACGGCAGTGGCGTATCTAAATATGCAAGGGGGAACCAGATCCCTTTCTCTATAAAAACTGACATTCAAAATTCTTTCTTTCGCCCGCCAGTGTCACATGACACTCCTATCCCGTCATGACGACACAACTACCCAGGTTTATCTCCCCTGTCCCTGACGGGCTATCGAGTCCCATTTACATACTCGGGTTTTTAGATACGTAGCATTCATTTTTTGTACACAGTCAGAGCTAATTTCTACTGTGTCAACTTTTATTTATGTAAATCATTTAGATTTACTGTTTGTTTTTGGTCATATTAAACACAATAAAACTTTATTATTGGAATTTTATATGATACATAGCATTGAGTATCCCAGGTCGGGATCCATCCAGTGGGAGACAGACGGGAGTTACTCAATCGGTCAGTCTGTAAGTTAATTACCAGACAGAACCCATCGCTACAATTTGTTCTTATTTTACGTTAAGCATTGTTATGGTTCGGCAGTGTTCCCCCGACCAAATCATGGAAGAAATTAAAAGAAGCGGACTTAGTTTCGAGCCTTAAAATCCTGCTACAATTCCAGTGATAACACACTCTTACGAGTTTTTATGCAATTCGCAAACTTTTTTCACGCAGTTCCACTGATTTGCAGGCTCCCCTGCTCCAGACTCTAGTCCCATCTAAAAGTGGAGATAAACGAATTCAAAGCTTTTACGAAGTAAAAATACTGTTTTATTTTCGTAAAACGCGCTTTTACGAGTAAAAGCGCAATTCACGTTCTCCATTTTAGCCTTCTCTCCCTCCCATCCATCCCACAACAAACCTGGGTGAGTTGATACCACCTAAATTGGGCTTAAAGGGAATGACATATGTCTTCAAATGACGTAATGCTAAGAATTCCCTCATTCTCATTGGTCGATGAAAGGAGAGTGGAATAGGACCATTCTAACTGCAACTGCTTGGTAATACACAACCGGAAGGGAACCCATCTAAAAGTGGAGAACGCGAATTGCGCTTTTACTCATAAAAACGCGTTTTACGAAAATAAAACGATAGGATTGTTACACTTGCGGTTTTCAAACCCCTAGTTTATTGCTTTCGTACGACTCGGTAAAGTGTTTCCGTATGTTTCCTTTTTCGGCCAAAACCTTGTCACGTGGACTCCTCTGAGGCGACTAAGGCTAGGAAGGCCAAGTTTGGCCGAGCTATAGTATAGCATGTCTAGTTGGCCCAACTCAATTCTTTTTAGAAATTCATTAACATTTTATATGCAAAAATGGACACTGAAATTTAAAATTTGAAAACCTTGTCACGCAAACTCCTCTGAGACTTCTAGGGTTAGGACGACCAATTTGGCAGAGGCATAATGTAGGATGTGTAGTTGGTCCAGCTCATTTTTAAAAGAAATCCATTAACATTTAATAGATAAAATGGACATTGAAATTTTACCACTGTTGCCAAGTAAAAGGCAGGCAATGGCTTTGCTTTCGAGGTTAAAGGAACTGTTATTCTATCAGCATGGGCAAACTGACGAACGACTCTCTACAGTGAGAGCGATTACAGTATGTGTGTGCAAGCTGAAGGCTGCAGCGTTTGGGTTTTTCCCAAATGCTAAAGCGTGGTGAAATTTGGCTCAATGATAGACGTTGTGATGAGACGTTGTGAAATCCGTATTTTTTACTATGACCTAAAAACGACTGACCATTGTCTCGACAACGGTTAGAGATTTTGAGCTTATTTTAGACTCCTTGGACCTAAAATACGATATGTAAGAGGTACCTCCGTGACTTTGACCTACACGGTCATATTCAAAGTCAAAAATAGGAAGTGGACCATGATCTCGAAAACGGTTAGAAATAGAGCGATTTTGAGCATATTTTCGACCCTTTTGTGCCAAAAAACCTATATGGAAGAGGTACCTCGATGACCTTGACTTCCTCGGTCACAGTCAAGGTAAAAAAAACGAAGCTGAAAATTATGTCGAAAACGGTTAGAGATAGAGCGACTTCAGCGATTTTGAGCTTATTTTCAACCCTTTGGGCCTAAAACATAATATATAAGAGGTACCTCGGTGAAATCGACCTCCTCGGTCATGATCAATACCAAAAAGACGACATGTTAGAGGTACCCCAGTGACTATGAACTCTTCGGTCATGGTCAAAGTCAAAATAAAGGAAATTGACCATTATCTCGAAAAGGGTTAGAGAAAGATTGATTTTGGGCTTATTTTCGAACCCTCTTGGCCTAAAAGATTTTATGGAAGAGGCACCTCGATGACCTTGACCTACTCGGTCATGGTCAAAGTCAACAATCGGAAGTTAACCATTATCTCGAAAACGGTTAGAGATAGAGCGATTTTAAGCACTTTCTCTTCCCTCTGGTCTTAAAAGACTATATTTAAGAGGTACCTCGGTGACCTTGACCTCCGTCATGGTCAAAGCCAAAAACCGGAAGTTGGTCATAATCTCGAGATTGGTTAGAGGCGACTTTGAGCATATTTTCGATCCTTTGGCCTAAAAGACTATACATAAGAGGTACCTCGATGACCTTGACCTCCTCGGTCTGGTCAAGGTAAAAAAACCGGAAGTTGACCATTATCTCGAAAACGGTTAGAGATAGAGCGACGTTACCGATTTTGAGCTCATTTGCAACTCTTTTGGCCTAAAACGCCATGCATAAGAGGTACTTCGGTGACCTTGACCTCCTCGGTCGTGATCAATATGAAAAACCGGAAGCTGACCATTATCTCAAAAACGATTAGAGATTTTGAGCTTATTTTTTACCCTTTGTGCCTTTGTCGCCCTGTAAAAGTTACCTCGTGACCTAGACCTCCTCTGTCATGGTCAAAGTAAAAAGCCTGAAGTTGGTCATTATCTCGAAAACGGTTAGGTATATATTTATTTTGAGGTTATTTCGACCCTTTCAGTCTTACGTAAGAGGCACCTCGGGTATCTTGACCATTTCATTCATGGTCAATGTCAATAACCGGAAGTTCCAAAAACGATTAGAAGTAGTGCGATTTTAAGCTTATTTTCGATCGTTTGGGCCTAAAAGAGAAGATAAGGGAAGAGGTATCTTGGTGATCAGTTCAGTTTTAAAAGTTCAGAATCGTATTTTTATGGCCCACAAGTGTCATTTTCGCTACTCGGTAGCGAAAACGGTCTAGTTTCAAAACCTTTTTGTGCATGCTAGTGTATTCGGCATTTAGATAACACTATTCTACCAGTAAAAGGATTCACTTAACCTTCCATACAAACTTAACTCTGAACCCCCACCCCATCCAAACCCCATCCAACCCTACAGGGGTTGTATTACAAAGGTAAATAATAACAACTTCATTATGTATATGTTACGCACCGTTTTGGGACCGGCGCCATTTTAAGACAGCACCGGAGCCGTTTTTGGACCGATGCTGGTCCAAAATGGCCTGGCGTTTTGAGTCGGCTAGAGGCCGTTTTCGGACCGTCTGGGTCACGAAATGGCATATGCCCTGATTGAAACAACGCATGTGCCATTTTAAAACTACAGTTCAGTTTTAAGAAGCAAAATAAAAGGGACATTTTACTTTTTCTTAACGTTTATTCAAATTATACTGTAGCTACTCTTACAATAGCTACTATGAGTTCTGGAATAACTTTTCAGTACACCGCTCATTATTTAACACATAAGAATTAAAATCTCAAAAAAACATATAAACATATAATAATAATCGATTCAGCAAAATACACTAAAACTTAAATCTGCATGATCCGCAAGAATTATAATTAACTAATTAAATAATTAAAAACACACTACTAATTGTTCAATTAATTTATTAAAAATATATGGAAAAAGAATACCCAAGAAAATAATATTTAAATAGATTCTCGTTTCTCCTTTAGCCCAGTAATACTTGTTGACTAGTGGTCGGGATGCAGGCACGTGACCACAAAGTCTGTAGTTCGAAACCGCTTATATCCCGTTTGTTTATATATATATATATATATATATATATATATATATATATATATATATATATATATATATATATATATATATATATATATATATATATATATATATCACCCAGTAGAAAATCAACTATTTACAATACTTACTAGAACTAAAAAGTAACGCTTTAATTACAGTTCTCTATCAAACAGCTAGATATAAAGAAACATGGATTTATTAATAACAAATCGGTTTTCGATTTAATTACAATTGCAATTCTCAATTAGCAATTCGTGTCAGATGGTAATTTAAAAGAAAATTTATTCTTAATTGCGATTTGATATCAAACCACTTGATTGCAGTTCATCATTAGAAAGCTAACAAGCCAACAATTCAATGTCAATTGAATTGCAATTCGCTGCGATTAAGCAATTTGTTTTGGTCCTCAATTTAATTACAATTACAACTCTACATCACCAATTCGCGTCAGATGTTGACTTAAAAGAAAATATAATCTTAATTTCAATTAGATGTCAAACAACTTGATTGCAGTTCATCATCATCAGCTAACAAGCCAAAAAATTCAATGTAAATTTAATTGCAATGTTTTGGTCCTTTAACAGTTATTGCAAAACCAATTCTCTTAATTCTGCACGCATCTAATCGTAACTGACACAAACACCATGATACCAGCTGTGACATCTGTCGCAGTTTACCATTAAGGAACCATCGTCCAGCATTCTGCAAGTGCAGTGTACATCTATGTTTACTTTGGCTACAACCGTGTTTTGTCTCAAACAAATTTCGCTTGGAAAACTTGAAATAGAACAGTTCTGTAAACACTGTTTCAAATTTCTTAGTTGCATTGAATGACTGACAGTTTTTCACCCATCTCCGGTTCTTTACTGCAAAATTTAGGGATTAACTCTGGAAAAAGTTTGCTTTCAATGGACATTCACCCTAATCACATCTGAAGAAAGAATTGCAATATGTTAATTGCAATAACTTTTAAATGAAGTTAATTTAAACCAGGTCCTAAAACGGCACCGGTGCGGTCATGGTAATAATGGTCCTAAAACGACGCTGGTGCCGAATCGCGCACGGTCTCAAAACGGCCATGCCGTTTTTGGACCTCCGAAGCCTGGAATTTGGTCCCAAAATGGCACCGGTCCTGAAACGGCCCTGAACATATACACTTTAGATTCATATGCATCAACCATTACTAACTTTTCACTCACAAAGTGCGTAAGCGAACTGTTCACCCCCGCCCTCCGTCCCCCACACATATTATTCATCCCATTTCTTGGCACAACATTTGTGAATTTATCCATTTCCTTTAGCAATGTCATATACATAGAGGGCAAGACAACACCCACCCACTGCTTCCTTAGCTTCCCTGGATACTCCGAAAATAAATTCGAAAGCGACGCGTAGTACGACTTTCTCTCTGTGTGTGTTTTTTACAGTATAGTGCATCCTTCAACGGTAACTTCGGTTCTGCCATAACCTGTCATAGGCTCTACTCGATTTGATCGAAAAGGACGCCGAATAGCGAAACTGTTGTGCTCCGGGTTCCTTCCACCATCTTCTGCAGTGATGTCGATGGCAGGTTGGCCTTCCATGAAATCTGCCATCTCAACATTCCTATTAGACTTAATACGTATGCAGCAATGCACACCGTTGCTACAGCATCGCATATGTGGTATTATCCCATCTCCCGAAGTGTACTCCGGATCGTCTCTAATAAACTTCAAAATATTCTCACACATAAAGAGTGTAATGTCCCGTTTCTGACAACACTGTCGTTTTGAGCTGTAAGGGATGTCAATGCTGTGATTACATTCAAAGAGGGTCAGCTGCTTTTCATCTGTATAATACGGTCTCATCACACCCGCCCGAAGGTACGACAGCAGAGTGTCATAAATAAGCTCTGCCCATTTGATGTACGATTGTTCTTCCCCGGTTGCCGAGCTGAATGAGTTCTGGCGAAGCAGAATGAAAAGAACATTCTTTAAAATGTAAGACTTCATGAAGTCATCGATGTGAAAGCCTTCTAAAAGCTTCAACTGTTCCACATTCCCACGGAAGCAGATTTCGGGAATCCTTAATGCTTTGGCAAGGATAAATCCCTTAGCGATATGTTGGGGTAGGTTTAAAATGGTATCAGTCTCCACACTATTGAAAGAAATAGGAAGGCATGAGTCATCGTCCGGATGGTGTAACTTCGGAATTACATAGAGCGTTTGACTCTCCTTGGTAAGAACCATTTTCTTGAGGTTTTCAAACTCGTCTTGAACTTCAATGGCTGGAACCAAATCAACGGTGATATCAAGATCGTTGAATTCCAACCCACACCATTTGAGACGCAAACGAGGGATTTTGCTATTCCAATCAAAACAGTATTTATGTGTATATAGATTGCCTATGCGTGTGACATTTTCTTCCTGGATTACTTTCTCTACAGCCCTTAAGAAATAGCGATTGAATGTCCACGAATCCACAAAAGGTGTCCCTTTGCAATATCCCAGCCAGGCTGAATCAGGGTTAATAACTCCGATATTAGCGTGAACAGCGCTGTATAAACCTTGTTGAATGACAATATGTTCGTAGGTGTTTTGCAATACGCACACGAAATCGTATTCGTTGGGCAGAAATACTTTGCTATTTTCACTCACACTTCCTGCCAGCACTGGTATAAATTGAAGATGTTCATAACAAAGCATATCGGAAAGTCCAAACGACACCTTATGTAATAGTTGCGTCACGCAATGCTGTATATCCTGAACCTCATCTACTGTGTCGATTTCGAAATGCGAGCGAGCCGAATTGTAGAGTTCTTGGCACGTTAAGCTTGTTGTTTGGCTGTGAGTAATATCTCTCACCTTACTGGACCATCTTCTCCTCTGCTGATACCACGTTTTCATTGTTTTCTCCATGTTGGTTCTGGTATTCGGATATATGGTCTGCAAAAATTCGTATATTGCTCTATCCTTCATCGCAAAATCAAGCGGACACAAACCAAAATAGTTTTCTTTCAGTAATTCAGATTTAGATTCGAGAAAATCGTAAATACCAGATTTGATTCCAAGCTGGATGAGTTCGGAGAGTACTGAGCTATTGATATCGTTGCCGAGTCGGAAATTGTGAATAATTGCTTCCAGCTGGGAATTTGTTGGTGTGTCATATCCAAACACGGCATCTCTGACGTCAGAACCACAGTCTGTGACAACAGAATACTCAAATGGGGACATGCCGTTCCAGGTTCCTTTGCGCACGTTATTATCAATGAGAAATTTCACTTTCTCTAAGGAACCACTCGCAATAGCTATATGAAGAAGAGGATAGCCTTTTCGATGGGTGCTGTTGATATCTGCGCCTTTGGACAGTAACAGTTTACAGATATCAAGAGGAGCTTTGTCGATAGCTGTGGCGAAGTTCCAGAATGGCTCATTCACGGGACAACCGGAATCTAGCAGTGACCTAACCATATAGTAAACTTCATCTGGTACCTTGAAAGTCGAACACATGTTTTGAAGCAATATGGTAAGCACTGTTCTGTCATCATCATCAATATCGTCTACATCCCCAGCAACTTCTGGCTTCAGATATAAAATATTAATGATTTTCATATTGCAATGTTTCATAGAACGATGTAGAAGAGTCATTCCACCAAAATGTGCAATCCGGTTCGGAACACAATAACTATTTATAAGCATTTTCAAGGCAGTTACATTTTCATTTTCTACTGTAATGTGTAATAATTGCCCGGCTTTCCCTATTCTGCAGCAATTAAGTGCCGACCATATCAAGAGTAACCTCAGTGCCCAGGGATGCGTCAGCACCCAGTCTCGGAACGCTGGCGACAACACCATAGCCGACTGACAAATTAAGGGGCTGAAGACAATAAATTGCACTGCAAATGGTGCTGCGACAATATATTGATTAAATATTGGTGCAACTATTGCCCCAGCAGCAATTCCTACGATAAGAAAGAAAAGAAACGGTACAATAAGACTAACGTTCTTTACTGTATATGCTCGGCCCGGTGCAATAATAGATGTTCTTTCCATTTTATTTTGTCCGCGAGGGAATATTCTCCAGATGTTTTCTAGACCAGTGTCATAAACGATAATTTAACAAATTATGAAATCACTTTATCAGTCCATATTCCAGTCGGAACAATATCGAAAGTACAGCAGCTGAAAGAAATACGGTATTGTGCAAAATAGTCTTTACACGAAATGGCTTCCTACTGCCGCTGGTATGACCAGTTTATGCAACCGGTATTTTCAACAATAAATTATGGTAAGGAAAGCTGCATAAACTAAAACGCCTGCAAACTTTACAACAGTGTTCTCATTTCTGTGGGTTTACTTTTACAGGGCTTATCCATAGGACCACCCCGCGCATGTAATTCCCTGGCAAGATATAAGCACTATAGCTGTCTAATGCTAAAAAAATACCTCTACCATTGGATAATCCAGTTTAAGTTGCCATAACTTATTACGAATCTCATAATTAGGAGGCCAATGCCATTTCCATGACTCCACTGCACTTTTTTTTTATCACAATTGCAAAGTTAGATTGCCAGGAGTTGATACGCTAATACTAATGCCAAAATGCACTGAGTAGATAATGCAATTTATGTGCAATATTGTGAAATGGGCTATAATAGATATCCTCATTGACACAACCAATAAGGAAGTTTTTCAGATGGTTTCAAACCGAGGATGCCAATTTCGTTAATTGTGTGTGTGTTTTTGTTCAGGCCCCCCCCCCTCCCCTCGTGTCTAACAAAGAGGGTGTGTGTGGTCGTTGGTTTCGAACAGCAGTCTGTGTTTAACTTAAGAGGGATAGAAAAACTGTGCACATACTTTTCAAGTGTTGGTATCAATCTAGTTTTCCTTCGCTCTGTAACTGTGGTTATGTGCGCGTCCTAGCTGCGCTTGTACTCATGAATATTTTGCGACGAAGAAAAGAACTCTCTTGCAGTCCGAGTTAAGGAATGAAATTAATCATTCCTCCCGAGCCACGTTAGCTTGGTTATATATATAAGCAGAGTGCACATTCTTATGCCCCAATCTTACTAGACCAAAAAGTGGCATCCTGTTGACTGTCTGCCAGTCCCCGCGTTTCCTGTACACACGACTGCGGCAAAACCCGTTGGTTTGCCAGAAGTTTATATTTTGATTTCATCAAAGCTTGTTAATGGATTTTAATAAAACTAGGTGTGAGTGTTCATATGGACAACCTATCGGACATTTAAGATATGTGTGACCTTGAGAGGCCATTCAAGGCCATTTCTGGACTTTGAACATCTACTTTTCACTCTGCCTAAGAATGGACCTTGTACGTCTTGTAAACGCGATTCCATCAAAATCTGTGAACGGTTTTTAATGAGTGAAAGTGTCGGTGCTAATATGGTCGGCTGATAAGAGGCCAGTCAAGGTAACCGCTTGACTTTTATTTGTACCTTTCAATATTGTCGCATGTGTGGATCATATGCTTCTTGTTACAACGATTCCACACAAAAAATGGGAACGGATTTTGACGAAACCAGATGTGAAATGTTCATAAGGGTGACCTCTGAGTCTGATTATACTTCGCTGACCTATCTCAAGGTCACCGCTGGTCTTTGATTATTTGTTGCTAGTGTTCACAACGGTGATCTCTTGACCTTTCAGTTTTTTGCGGCCTGGTGAACACGATTCAAAGAAATCATGTGAACGACTTTTCGTTGAACAAATTGTGCGTGGATGGGTCTCCTCGCAGGATGACTAAAATGTTTGTCCTGCGAGAGGTTGATCAATGTAATTATTTCTCTTCTTAGGTTTCCGTTCTAACACTGTTATACATCTGTGAACATGAAAAACCTGTGAACGGCTTTTGGTGAAACAGTGGTATGAGTATTTTTATGAATAACTTGTGGAAACTATTTTTTATATCCGACCGCTATGTTAACGCATATATAAGATATTTTATAAAACATAATTATATTTTGATGACATTGAGCTGTCACTGAAGATTACTTCTAGACTTTGAGCTCCAAATTCTAGCACTGTCGCTCCCCGATAATTATAATAAAATTGACATAATCTCGAGTTGATTTGACCTGTCACAGCTATATTCATTTGCCCTGGTATCCGTATTCCAAGGCATATTTCTGCATATATATATATATATATATATATATATATATATATATATATATATATATAGAGAGAGAGAGAGAGAGAGAGAGAGAGAGAGAGAGAGAGAGAGAGAGAGAGAGAGAGAGAGAGAGAGAGAGAGAGAGAGAGAGAGAGAGAGGGAGGGAGAGAGAGGGAGGGATACAGGTTTGACCAGGAATAAAAACGTGCCGATCAATGGTGGAAGCAATGACGATGTATATAATTGGCCCCACATCAACATTTTAGATTCCCCGTCGTGAGTCAGTATACATTAACTTACCCATGAGGAGTACCAGTATCCCTCGCATTTCTCTATCCATTTTGTATACGGTAAAAAGTTGTTTATATACGCCGACAGATGAACATATTATTTTATTCACCCCGAATTAGACATGTCATTTAACTCGCCACTCACAACAACAGTATAACAACACGCATGCATTCAGTCGTGGGTTGCTGGGCATAAAAACAGACAATTGTATGTTAAGCAGCCAAGATGCTGCATTCACATCACGCCGAATTATCAGTTCCCAATAGTTTCTTTAAAACTTTTCCTTTCGATCGCTCAGTATCAAGTATTGTGTAATCAATGACTTGTTTCGAACACTCTAATGTTTTTCGAGCAGGAGGTGGAATAGTAGGAGGAGGAGGAGGACATGCAGAAGGAGGAGGTGGAATAGCAGGAGGAGAAGGAGGAGATGCAGAAGGAGGAGGAGGTATAGCAGGAGGAGGAGATGCAGAAGGAGGAAGTGGAAGCAGGAGGTGGAGAAGGAGGAGATGCAGAAGAGGAGGTGGAAAAGCAGGAGGAGGAGAAGGAGGAGATGCAGAAGGGGCAGGTGGAAAAGCAGGAGGTGGAGAAGGAGGAGATGCAGAAGAGGAGGTGGAAAAGCAGGAGGAGGAGAAGGAGGAGATGCAGAAGGGGCAGGTGGAAAAGCAGGAGGAGGAGAAGGAGGAGATGCAGAAGGAGAAGGTGGAATAGCAGGAGGAGGAGAAGGAGGAGATGCAGAAGGATGAGATGCAGAAGGAGGAGGTGGAATAGCAGGAGGAGGAGAAGGAGGAGATGCAGAAGGGGCAGGTGGAAAAGCAGGAGAAGGAGAAGGAGGAGATGCAAAAGGAGGAGGTGGAATAGCAGGAGGAGGAGAAGGAGGAGATGCAGAAGGGGCAGGTGGAAAAGCAGGAGGAGGAGAAGGAGAAGATGCAGAAGGAGGAGGTGGAATAGCAGGAGGAGAAGGAGGAGATGCAGAAGGAGTAGGTGGAATAGCAAGAGGATGAGAAGGAGGAGATGCAGAAGCAGGAGGGGGAAGAAGAGGAGGAGAAAAAACAGACGAAGAAGATGGTGATGATGATGATGATGATGATGATGATGATGATGATGATGAGGAGGAGGAGGAGGAGGAGGAGGAGGTGGAGGAAGAGGAGGAGGAGAGAAGGAGGAGGAAAAGGAGGAGAGGCCAACGAAAAGACGAAAAAGAAGAAGAACAAGATGAAGAAGAAGAAGAAGAAGAAGAAGAAGAAGAAGAAGAAATCGTAGTTTAACGAGTTTACCAGCATTTCAAACGGCTATGTGATCCTTTAGCTGAGTTCAGGTTCTGCTTTGGCTAGGATTTCATATAAAAACACTTCCTATGCGCACAAAAAGAACAGCACTCTCGACCATATAACTATAACCTGGTCTGCTGAAGAGTCATTTGATCGACAAATGAAAACTTGTACAGTGAAGATACGGCGTTTGATAGATGCTGGGTAGACGTCGCGACCGTCGGACAGGAGGGGGGTGGGGGAAGAGGGGGGGGGGGTCGTTGTTTCGACTGTTATCAGTGACCAGATCCAGAGGTTCTTTTAACGTTGTGTCAAAGAGATCGGACAGACGTTGCAATTTGATCACAACGAAAACAAATCAATTGCAACATTTTAGAAAGTTTCGACATTGGTCGATAGACCTCAGTTAGACGTCGCAATGTTTACTGGGCCACTACAATCTTGTGACAATGATATATAAGACCGAAATAAAGGTAAAAACGAACAAAAGGAACAAGTTACATTTTGTGTTGTTACCCTCCTTTCCACACCACTACAAAAGCAACAAGATATGTAGTCGTTATTTTATTTGAGGTTTTTCTTTATGAGATTTGGGACAAGCATATTGCCGATCGTGCGCATTATTCAAAACAGCATGACGTCATAAAGAAAGCGTTGTTTTATGTTATACAATATTTCCTCAGTGTCAGTTGCTATGAACTGTAAATGACACTAATAAAAACACCAGTTGTCACGTGACGCTTCTAATCGCGCAAAGTGCGATAGTTGAATGTAGATAAATCTACCACAATCGTAAGGCCCCCAGGATTTTCTCAATGAGAGGAGAGGGTAGGGGAAATCTTGATTTTAAAAGGGGGTTGGCATGCTGTACATCGGGGGAATTTACTTTATTAAAAAATTCAGGCTTAAGATGGGAGGGGAAATAATTGCTCGGATTAAACCGTGTATTGAAAAATCGAATGCAAACTGCTCCGGCCGCACTGCCCTTTTTTCACATTAGCAGTGATGACGCCATATCATGGAATTACAGTAGATTATTCCGATCTAATCAGACGATACTCGCTAATGTCGCTTAAATTATCCAGGCTTATCTTGTATAGTGTAGGAATTATTTTGCGAAGTCTGCCTGATCTTACTAGTCTTGCACCAGTGGATTAATCTACCAAGGTATTATTCCTCGTGCGTAATCTACAACACAGATTTCTTTGTTCGTTTATCAGTTTTATCTCTTATCAGTGGTGGAATTGGTCTTACTTGTCATTACCTAACTGGTTTGACAGTTAACTTTAACTAAATACGCCACCGTCACTATCTCCCCCTCCCCGCCCACTCCCCTCCCCCCCCCCCGCGCCAACTCTCTCCCTTCCCCCGCCAACTCCCCCCCCCCTATCGCCCACGCTCCTCCCCTGCCAACCACGCGTCAGAAACCACCAATGATTATCATAATTCTGGCTTGTTCCAAATCACCGCTTTTTTTCACGCTCTCGTTGTGTTTTGTGTTGTTGTTTTTAATAAGAGTTGTTTTTTTTTTTCGCCTAATGGTGGGCTAAAGACCATAAATTACGCCCCAAAAACTTTAGTCAAACAGTAACTGGGGGTGCATTCTGTTTGTCTATTGGGTCGAGTGACATGGAGTATGTGTTGGGGGGGGGAATCTATTTTAGGACATCTAGGATATATCCGCACGCTATTTTACAGTGAACGAGTGAAGCACCACTCTTCGTATATTTTTGACCACACCCCAACTGGTATTTTTGGCGGTCAATGTTGTTTTTATATTGCGGCTGACCTCTGGAGATTTCAACCTGCAATGTACATAAACATTAAGGGGGTGGATATAAAAAGTAGTTCCCCTCTCCCGATAATAGTGCTATTTTTCGAGGAATCCCCAGAGGGTCGGCCAAACAAAACAGTCTAACGTATAATAGATCGAACCCCCTTTGAGGTTAATTGTTAATTAACAACGGGTCAATGTAGTCTAATGTTTATTAATCGGTCTCAGTATTGTTGAAAATGTGAAGGCAACTTTACAGTTCAATACCAACGAGAGCCAAGACGATGGACAGATGCCAGACAAGACCATGAACAGATGCCAGACAAGACGACGGACAGATGCCAGACAAGACGACGAACAGATGCCAGACAAGACGGACAGATGCCAGACAAGACGACGGACAGATGCCAGACAAGACGGACAGATGCCAGACAAGACGACGGACAGATGCCAGGCAAGACGGACAGATGCCAGGAAAGACGGACAGATGCCAGACAAGACGGACAGATGCCAGACAAGACGACGGACAGATGCCAGACAAGACGATGGACAGATGTCAGACAAGACGACGAACAGATGCCAGACAAGACGACGGACAGATGCCAGACAAGACGACGGACAGATGCCAGGCAAGACGGACAGATGCCAGACAAGACGACGGACAGATGCCAGGCAAGACGGACAGATGCCAGACAAGACGATGGACAGATGCCAGACAAGACGACGGACAGTTGCCAGGCAAGACGGACAGATGTCAGACAAGACGATGGACAGATGTCAGACAAGATGACGAACAGATGCCAGACAAGACGATGGACAGATGCCAGACCAGACAATGGACAGATGCCAGACAAGACGACGGACAGATGCCAGACAAGGTGACAGACAGATGCCAGACAAGACGGTGGACAGATGCCAGACAAGACAATGGACAGATGCCAGACAAGACGACGGACAGATGCCAGGCAAGACGGACAGATGCCAGACAAGGTGACAGACAGATGCCAGACAAGACGACGGACAGATGCCAGACAAGACGACGGACAGATGCCCGACAAGACGGGCGACCTAACAACGACGGACAGATGATATCTAGGTGTCCTACTTTAAGCAAAGCTAGCCGACGGTGGGAAAGTAACAGCCAAGACGTTCGACCTTAAGCAACGCTAACTAGCGGCTAACAGTAAAGATTTTAATTTTCCAAGTGCGGTTCAGATTGGACAACATGAAAATTTCCAAGTGGTCACTTTCTTCATCGCGCTGTTTGTTTGTATGCATGTATGTTTGTTTGTTTGTTTTCATTTGGGCAGGAGCAAGGGCTCCCCTTTCTTTTCCTCAGCTGTAAGTGCGTCGAGCCGTTACCCCTAACACTCCCCTCCCCCCGCCCCCGAACGACAGTACCCATTCTTCCGATGTCCCAAGCCAAGGTCTGGGGACGAACAAAATACAGTACTGTGCACTGTGTGGAATAAAACGCTAACAACAAACCTGTGATGTTTTATGGAACGGGCTATTCACAAAAGAATTACAAAAATAAAAGAACCAGTTAACATCTATGTATTAATGCTCTATAAAGTACAAAGTCCTTTCGATAATGGATGGATATTTGTTAAAAAAAGACCAATGCAATGTTGAATTTGTATTGAAATTCATATAAGAAAATGACACCAGTTAAAGCTACAATAGATTAAGTTACAACAATGTTGTTGTTGCGATCACAGCTTAATCAAATGGTATATAATTCCTGTGTTTCGCCTAAGAATCATGCTGCAGCTGATTACTCAGGTGTTCAACAGCTGGACACTCAAGATAGAACAGCTGACACTAGAGTTAACATATTACACAAGATAAAAGAATTGAACACCCCAAAAGAAAGATCCAATCAATAATACTTTGAGCATACTTTGACTTGTCTGCCCATTTCCAGATAGAATAAGCGGCCAAGAGCTTTCGGCTGTTCCAGCTATAAAATTACATAGTCTCTTGTCTTTAAAGAACCGCTTTGGTTTGTGGGGAGGGAGGAGGGGAGTACATGTTTTTTAACCCCAGAATTCAAGAGACCAGGTGTGCCGCCTCCAACCTCAACAGAACCCTGGATCCTGACCATGGATGCGGATATGCGCGTGACTACCTCTTGTACCAAAACAGACGTGCGTTGTTATAAAACAGCTGACCTCTAACGATATCTGCCTGTATAAACACAAAGCGGGCGGGAATTTTAAAAAGTAGTTCCTCTCTTTTACGAGTACTTTTTTTCGCGGAATCCTCAGTGTGTCTGCGAAATAAAAAGGTAATATACACAACCGACCAAAGCGCCGTAGAGGTTGGCTGTTAGTGAACAACGGTCGCATGTGTTTTCAGTGTACACATGTCGACACTTCCGACTTGTCCATAACGTGGTCGTATATGACACTGCCCACGTATGGCCTGTAAACAAATCTGGCTCTTACAACGACACCTGCTTGAAATTTCTAAAAGTAACACATGATTTTTTTATAGTTTCATTTCTTCTCGACTGGGTTGCAAAGATGATTGTTCGCTGATAGCTTTACGCCAAAACATATTCGTCGACAGGTTTCTTCTGTGAAGTATTTTCCAGATGATAGTTGCATTCGCCCAGCCAATGGGAGACCAGATCTGCGCGCGTCCGTGGCCGTTGATAGGCTAGTTTTACCACGTAACCCTCACATCATATGATATTATTATTTTTATGATGAACAACCATTTGTATCCGCACATTTTTGTGTCTACTGTTTGGGTCTGTACGTTTGCATCATATTATTTTAATGCTTAACTTTGGTCCCAACCCCCACCTTTACAACTACCACGTTCAATTGCCTTTATGATAAACAGTGGCTAAGACGCTAAGTTTGAAAGAATACATAACACAATAAACATTGTTCAACATCAATCGCACCGCATTTGTAATGTTCAACAGTGCACTGGCTGATGGCTAAACAAACCCGATGCTCTGTACAGTTTCACAACAAACTTGCTATATTTCTGGTAGAATACTTGAGAGAATTGAAATGCCAGAGAAAAATGCCAAGCTCATGACAAATAAAGAATTGAGTCTAAGAAGTGAGTACACCACAACGCAGTCATTGTTTACTAAAACCCAAAACGAGGCTCGTTACTAACACACAATACCGCCGGGTTGTAACAGGACTACAGCAACCTTTATTCTACAATATGTACATTTTGCTTTATTTTCATGCAAAGCAAGCCCTACAATGAAGTAAGAAGATAAGCTGAGATATAACAGCATCGCCATCACACGCCTCCAAAATCCCCCCGCCCCCCCGCGCCCCCCGCCCCCCAACCACCCTCACATATTACTGAGCATCCCTTGAGACAAGAAATATTATATCTAACACAACTTATTTTTTGGGTTAATACAGAAGCAATTCACAGTGTTTGCAATAATGACATTTGGCTCCGGAGTAGGGCTGGCACTTGGTACCATATGTGTTCCCATGCATGTCCAAAAAAAAAAAAAAACGCGTAGAACGGGTGTAATTTTGAGGCCAGACGCTGTCCGCGCAGAATGCCAAGTTCATGAAAAAACGGGTTCTTTCAGAAATGCACTCAGCGGTTGGTTAGAAGGTGGGTATTGTTTTAAAATTAGCACTTCGCGTAAAAAAAGCCCTGGACACGCTTGGTTACTAGTGCCCGCCCTCGGGCTTGGGTATCAGGTGAGTGTTGTTGAAGCACACTACGTGTACATTAAGCACGAGAACTACTTTTCATCTTCTACCATTCTCACTATAAGTACATGAAATACATGAGTTGAAACAACCGTTTGTTTTAGTGCAACAACAATTTACACAATATCACTTGATCCGACGTGCTGACATAAATAGGCCAAAGAACACCTTACTTAGCCCAAGAAAAAAATAACTCGGCCCCCGCTCCACCAACAATAATACGCCATGTGTTATGTAATGATCAAAGTAGAGATTTTTGATTATAATAAAAAATGAGTTTCTTTTCCTCAGTATTGTTTTTCTTTCTTTTTTTTTTTTTGCAAGACTATTAAAATAGAATTAGCACAAGAATTAGTATCAGAGTTAGTATGGGAGGAAACACAACTGACATGAATCGCGTCATTGATGACACACACTGTCGGTATGAATGAAGCGACTTGCAACAGGAAATACAATTGGTTGGCGCGATCACGTGACTTGTGACAGAAAATGCAGCTGGTCGACATTAATCACGTGACCTGTGACATGAAATACAATTCGTCGTCATTAATCACGTGACGTGTGACAAGAAATACAATTGGTCGGCATGAATCAATGGAGTTGTGACACCACAATAACTGTTACACTTAGTTCGACTGCATTATGAACAGAACGGCACCAGAAAGGGCTCATGAACCAAAGACATTCACGTTGTATTTACCAATGGAATACACGATGAGTTCCATGTTAATAAACGTGTCAAACTTTACATCAACAACTTAAAACGTAGATGCATCACATCTTAATAGAATAAAACTAATAAAACTCAAAATCTGTTTTTCATATGAGTTTGACTCACACAAACAGCGAAACCCCGGAAATAGGACCGCATGGGGCAGTGGACTAACTTGGTCCGATTTCCGATGTGGTCCTGTGAGCTGGGTTCCTCATAATGGAAGGCACCTGGAACAGGGCTGTTGAAAAGTGGTCCACTTTTTGGGGTGGTCTCATTTGCGGGAATGGGAGTAGGGCGGTCCTATCTCGGGGTTGCACTGTAGATAACGCCTGAGGATTTTCCTATTATTCGTATTGACCAAATCAATTAGAAATCACATACAAATCTAAGTACTTAACATGTGAGGTGGAATTTTATTCTCCGGCTGATTACTCATATGGCTATAGCTATATATTATCTGTTGATACATTTGAAAATCCTAAAGTTATCTCGAACAGATCACGCTAACATAAACACAAACATGACCAAAGTAAAAAAGAGGCTAGCTGACACTGGCGATGCTGAGGAGCCATGGTCAGACGTTTTCTGTTCTCCTGCAAACAGAAATACATACAATATATATATATATATACAGGATTCGCGCTGGGTTCTCAGAAAAGTGAGTCAAAAAAGGAAAGTGTGACTCAGTTGGGTCCAGAAAGACTCGATGGGTTCCGAAAAAGTGGGTCATTTCTGTAAAATAGCCCAAAAAGTGGACAAAAACCCAGCCAACGCGAACCCTATATATATATATATATATATATATATATATATATATATATATATATATATATATATATATATATATATATATATATATATATATATATATATATATATATATATATATAAATTAGTTGAAATTATTAGAATATTTACAACGAGACAACTTAAAGACTGCAAATATGGCGAAAACTTTGTATTTTTTCTGTTTTTCATGCACGAAGATATTCAGCAACTCAAATTTTACATGACAGTAACTTCCAACATGCCAACAATACAGGAAAAATATTTAAAAAAGGAATAAATTAACAAATTATTAACACTGGTCTGCAGAAAAACGGCATTAATCATATAACACAGAAAACACTCATTTATTTCTAATTAAAAATGGCCTCGGATGAGTCTTGCAACCTGCCTAAAAACTTATTTTCTATAACTTTCGAGTACACGTTACCCACCCCTTCCCATCCAAACCACCTCCACCCACCCCACCCTTGTCATTCCCTGCCGGACAGAAAGACCATTTGCCCGCAATACAGTACACATCAACACTACACAGAAGCGAAAAATAAGCTAGAATCTGACAGACAAAAAATACAGATCAACTTAAACCGTTCAGAAACAAACACATGAAAGACTAAGAGTATAAAGCTGCATTTGTTTACCAGGAACTTTTTTCCGCAGGATTTATAACCCCGGTTTCTGGTCGACTGTTAGTTACTTTTTTTCAAACACACACGCATTTAGATGCAGTCCATCCGCTCCAGTCTCCCATGCCCTCCCTTTAACAGTCGTAATGAAGCTACAACTCAATCCACTGAAAAAGCCCCTAGTATAAGGAGGTCACATACCGGTCATTCCGTCAGTAACAACAGGTGTTGGGGTAGTAGTTTCTGTTTCAACCGGTACAGAAGCTGAAAAGACAACAAGAACACTAAAGCTACTAGAGGGTCTAACAACTGAGAACAGATGCACACCTCGATAAATAAAAATAGGACAAAAATAAGAAAAATAATATCTAACCAACATACAATAAATATTTGGTCTAAATTAAGTGAAATTATTATTATTGCCATTTGCTATTATGTTAGCAATTATTTTTATTGCTGACTTATGATCGTCATTGTGAATATAATTGCAATTATTATTCGTATTGTAAGTTTACGGGGCATCAAAGTCAGCACGAGAATACCACTTACCGGGAGTTTCCGAAAAAAATAAAAGCTATGATCATATGAATTCAACGGACATTATTTGGAAACTGCTCCCTAATAGAAACTCCTGTTTAGGAGCCCAGGACTTCTTTTCGGAAACTCCCGGTAACAAACTGGGCTGGTTTTATTTTGTATTCATAGTCAGCCTTACTGAGGAGTTATCTGAATCTGGTCTATCGAAAAGTTATCGAATGTAGACAAGTTATCGAATACGGAAAAGTTAAAGCCAGGACACCTATTCCCACACGTTTTTTACTATTTTACTTTTTGTTTTGTTTTTGTTTTATTTTAAAACAATGTTTCCTTTCAAAATAAAATCCAATATTGCCTCAAATCTGATCAATGCGGTAAACTAATAATTCTCATGAAAATAAATAACAATACTGATATTCAAAATAACAGAAAAAAACTCAAAATGAGCATCAACATTTTTCTTAATGTAAAATTGAACATGCACACACCACGCAATCCCACGAAATTTACTTTTCATAAGGAATTTCATTTCGAAAGCACTAATAGGGTGTTTAATGAACGCAGCCACTTCTATAGTCTTCGCATGTCAGTGTGATTCAGATGTCACCTGGCATCTGAACACCTGACATCTCAGCATCTGGCATCTGAGCACCTGACATCTCAACATCTGGCATCTGAACACTTGGTATCTGAATGTCTGCCACCTGAACACCTGTCATTTGAACGTCTGCCACCTGAACACCTGTCATCTGAACGTCTGCCACCTGAACACCTGTCATCTGAACGTTTGCCACCTGAAGACTTGTCATCTGGACATTTTGCATGTCTGCATCCGGTATCGGAACGCCTGACATTTGAGCGTCTCTCGTCCATAAGAAAACGCCAATATCTTCGCATCTGTTTCGATTCGCATCATGCGGCCAGCGAAATATTAAGAGACTGCCACATTTCTTAGACCTCAAGAGGTACTGTAGGTTTGGGTGTTGTCCGTCCGTCGGTCCGTTTGCCCGTCCGTCAATCAGCAGCTGTTACTCGCAGCGTGGTAATCCATTTAGTACGATATTTGGTATATACATGACATTTAGAAGTAGGTAGGTGAATATTGTATTTGTTTTGACCAATTTCAAGGTTATTATGGGGGCCATCCTGGATTTTCAGTTCCAGTTGAGAGCTGTGCTCTCTACGATAACTTGTTTCACTTGTGTGTAAGATGTCCATTTGAGTGCTGCCTGAATTCTATGTGTCCAGATGCGAGGTGTCTGGATGCCGTGTGTCCAGATGCGAGATGTCTGGGTACCACTCTGCGGCGATTGTTTGGCAGAAAACACACAAAACTTCACCAATTAAACATGCACCATATAAAAAGACCACAATCCCATCCCTAGAAACCCAAAACCCCTCTTCAATGGCCACGAAGGAAATCCACCACCATGCTATTACCCCCCCCCCCCCCCCACCACCTCCATGCCTAAAAAAAAACAAAAAAACAAAAAACAAAAATAAAAAACAAAACAAAAACAAAAACAAAACAAGAAAAAAAACAATACTTACTGGGTTCAACTTTGATATCAACCGTAGCTTTGTCTGCTGCGTTTTCTATTGATAATGTGAAAATATGATTGGAGAGGTCATCTGATTCTAACACGGTGTCGAGAGTTAGGGAATAAAGATATTCGCCCTTATCTTCATTCGTCAGCTACAAAGCAGAGAATAAATATTCCTTCCACTTTTGAAGATACACTGACATTTAAAGACATTGCTTATAAGTTCAAGTGAAATATTAAATAAAATAATGAACTGCCTTTTCGATTTTCATTTTTTTCGGGGGTGGGGAGGGGAGAGTTTAAATGTGTGTGTGCGTGTGTTTTTAATTAGCGTGTTCAGAGCAATAAGGAAATGCACCCCGACGCACCTCAACTCCAGTATCATGACAAAGGTGATTAATTCGGTCCGAATTCGTTTTTAAACGATACGAAATTCTGCGCATTTTCCAAACACATATATCGCAACACCCCTCCCCCGACCCCCATGCGCTCCACCCCCCTCCCCGCCTCCCCCCAGCACCTCTTCTCATTGATCCCTTGAAAAAAAAAACCGGATGAGAGTCCTTCCAGCTTACATCTACTTCTGCGGTATAGCGCCCGTCCCCGGACGTTTCCCCAGAAGAAATCTGATTGGCTCCCCACGACCACGTGACACTACTCGGTGGTGGATACATGGAGGATTTGCATGACAACACCATACTCCCACCAACTTGATACAGCTGTGTGGTCTGGCACTTGTCTACCTTAGGTCCGTCTGTAATGATTAAAAAAAGGCACAGTTACATCTACTCATTGTCTGTCAAAACGATATTCGCTTAACGGTTAACTGCACAGTTAATTGTTGTGAATACCGGAACAGAGAAAAAGTCTCCTGGGCAAACAACTACTTGTGACATATCAGTACTTGCAGTACCACTTACACTAATACCAGTACTTATAGTATTCACAGCAATAACAATATTTACATTAATACCAGTACTTAAAGCGATACTGGAACTTACACTAATACCAGTACTTACAGTAATATCAGAACTTAAAGCAATACCAGAATTTGCAATAATAGCAGTACTTGCAATAATTGCAGTACATGTAGTAATACCAGTACTTGTTGTAATTATGGTACTTACACTAATGCCAGTACTTAGAGTAATACCAGCACTTTCACTAATACTAGCGCCTGTGGTAATAGCAGTACTTACAGTAATACTCGATGGTAAAAGAGGTTGATACTGGAGCGAAAGGTTCAGTATGCGCCGTACATGTCAGTGTCTTTCCGTGGTACTTTTTACTGGCCAAATTTGGCGAATCTGAAGACTTTCTGTAAGTGGCACTAAATTTGTTGTCAGAAAAGCCATTTTGGCCTGATATCACGGGTACTTCTTCTTTTTCCATGCTAAAAACAAAGAAACCAACAGCATGGAAGCTGTAAGGAAATCAATGGTCTTTGAAAGAAACGTCCAAATTCTCTCAATGAGTGAACACATTTGCTAGAAAAAGGCCGATAAGGATCTAGTTATTTTATTACAGCAATGTGAATATTTTAAATTTAAAGATAAAAGTCAAATTAAAAATCCTGTTTACAAAGAAAACAAAAATTATTCACAGGCACTGTATATATCTTGGTGATCAAGGTACAAAGTTCGTTCGTAATTTATTCCTTTGCTTTTATCTGCTGCTATTTTAAAATAATCAAGTCGAGTGTATAATGCGCGGCCGCGTGGGAGCAATGACACACCTCTCCCCGATCGCTTTCGCTCCTAGCGTAACACCGATGATGGGTGACAGGTTATCCCCGTCCACCTCCACGACGCATGCGTAGTCTGGCTCGTCATGGCCTTCCATCACAGGAATGGTGTCACCATCCGCCACAGCCGTGGACTCTAGCTGCAATTCTACTTTGGACGGAGGAACTGTAAGCAAACACACACACACACACACATACACATATATATATATATATATATATATATATATATATATATATATATATATATATATATATATATATATATATATATATATATATATATATATATATATAACAAATATGCAACATAAGATAAGATATGTAGCACAATATACATAAATAAAAATGAAGGCATGTGCAATAAACACACGTTTGGCGTGGATCTTTACGGATAACCTATTATCCACTACTTTTAGCACGCATCGTTTTAGATAACCCTTTACCTTTGACATGGATCGTCTCCACGGCTTCCATATTCTGTCCGCCTCCTTTGCTGCAAACTATTTCACCGGAATCGGCTGCCTCCACATCTGCAATTCAAAGATGTTATTATTATTATTATTATTATTATTATTATTATTATTATTATTATTATTATTATTATTATTATTATTATTTATTGGCATAGATTTGGGGAACAATAATATATCATGGGATATATGAATCCCGAACAAAACGGCGACGGCCAATACGGAGAAGACCAAAACGGCGACGACCAAAACGGCGATGGCCAAAACGGCGACAAGTGCAACCCTGGACAAAACGGCGACGAAGATAAATAATTTAATGTTGGAAAACCAAATACAAAGAATAGTGTTGCCAGATAAATCAATTCATTGCTACTTGAAGATTAGTATAATTTGAACCAATATTGAGACAGTGACTCGTGGCAGGAAGGAGGTGGTTAGGGAGGGCAGGAAGGGCACGTTGGGAGAAATGCAGCACTTTCTTCAAATTTGTTTATCTCTGATGTTTAAATAAACTGTGTTGGCAACTTGTTACTTTTTGTTTCGTTTTTTTTTTTAAAAATAAGCGTTTTAAAGCATAAACTTGAAAAAAACTTGCACTTGTCGCCGTTTTGGCCATCGCCGTTTTGGCCGTCGCCGTTTTGGTCTTCTCCGTTATGGCCGTCGCCGTTTTGGCTGTCGCCGTTATGTTCGGATACCGGTATATATGTATATATATATATATATATATATATATATATATAATATATATATATATATATATATATATATATATATATATATATATATATATATATATATATATATATATATATATATATACTTCTCGTTTGCAGAACTTTAACAGAATAACTACGACAAAATAAAAATCAACACACTTTCTATGACGACTTCCGCGCGTTGCACTGGGTTGTCTGACTCTGCAGTTGAATATCTACCAGTGTCTTGAAACATTTTCTCTAGGGCATTGTTCGTGGCAATGGTATACCGTTGTCCAGTCACAACCCTCGAAATTCTATTTATATCAATGATTTTGGCACCCTTGATCGTGCATGTAAGTGTTACCTATAAAATGCAAAGAGACTTATTAGCAACACACGAATATAAAATATCATCGAAAGAAAAATTACTCATTAGTTTAGCATGTCACAGAAATAAGCAAAATAATTGCATTAAACAAACACACAAAATAAAACTAACTAGCACAAAATGCACCAGTTAAATATTTAAACAATATTCTGAATGAGTTTGGCTCGGTCATGAAAACATACTTATTCGTTAAATAATTTTCCCTTAAATGAGTAGAAAAAAACAAACAAAAAAAAAAAAAAAAAAAAAAAGAAAACGCTTTTTCACCATTTTTCATTGACCATTTTTTCACAGTTTATGGTTACTACTTTTCTCGTTTCCTACCCCTCACCGTGGCCTTTTCCCATTTTTCATTGATCATTTTTTTCACAGTTTATGGTTATTACTTTTTTTCGTTTCCCGCCACTCACCGTGTCGCCTTGTTTGATGATCCCTGGTGGATGAATTGTTAGTTCTACATCTTGACCATTTTGACTATTACTCACTTGAAACACTGAAAAATAAAAATATAACACAAGGAATGTTATGAGTTTTGATTTGATTAAATAGCCTAACTTAACCATTTATATACTAATTTGTTATAAACAGATCCCCCCACCTTGTCGGCTGGTAAGCTTTAATTGTTTTATTTATTGCTATTATATTATTATTATGAAATTTAATCAGTAACACATACGTGTCATGTATGCGTACATTATGCCGTGCCATAATTGTGCGCTAGTACATGCTTTTATTCACTCTTGTAACACACCCGCAGAAAAGCTAACCACATTCGACCAACGCTTTTTAGACAAATAAAGGTAGCTGCAATAATAATAATAATAATAATAATAAGAAGAAGAAGAAGAAGAAGAAGAAGAAGAAGAAGAAGAAGAAGAAGAAGAAGAAGAAAAAAAAAGAAAAAACAATAACAGTAATAATTGTTGACGCAAATAATAACAACAACAGTCAGAAGCTTCAGGGCGAAGAGTCCAAATTGGGGCAAAGAGTAAAAGAAATCATTGGGTCCATGAGCCCCCGTGAGGCTACGAGCCACACACATTAACCACTGATATTCTATTCACTGCTAAAGCAAACTAGAGCGGGGGAGGGGGGGGGTTAATGACAGCTTCTCTGCGGTCGCTTTATTATATCACTTTATAGACAGGAAACTGTACGGAGAAAACTGTACACAATTCACTGGTGTAAGAAGCGTCCAATAAAACTTTCAACTGCTTCGTAATTCACTTGGAATGCCTTTCTATGGACAACGCTTTGAAGAGCGCTAAACCATTCTAACAGCTACTCATTTGCCAAGTCATGCAGATAACTTAAGGTATGTAAACCTTCCATTCACACAGGGCAACCTCACTAATCTGTATTTTATTACAACGTGTGTATTGTAAACATCCATACAGCCCACTCTCTTTAATAAACATGCCGCATACCAATCAAAAATTTCGCTTAAAGCAAGGCAAACGAGGTATTACCTAAACAAAAATTTCGTCTGTCGGTATTTTACGCTTATTCCGGTGATTCGCCGTTTGAATGCACAACATTTATGTATGTATGTGGTTAAATGTTTTATTACGTGGTTTAAAATGTTTTATCTGTCCGTTCTTGATCCTGTCAGGACCAACCATCAAGCTCAAAGCTAATGAACATTTATTTTCCAATAAAATCCTGCAAAGAGCAAAAATATTGATCACTTTCGAGAACGTTTCCAACAACATGGGGAAAATATTATAAAGCAACCGATAAAACTTTGACGAAAAGATGAAGGCTATTTTCCTTTTTAGGATATTCCTCACCTTTGAGGCGTCGCCGTCCCCCCCCCCCCCCCGCTTCCATTCCTTCCCCGACCCCCCCTACCCTTCTCGGCCCATCGGCCTAACTCCCCTCCCCGGTCCACCGCCCCCTCCCCTACAATTAACGACCCACTCTGTATTTTTGGGAGCCATTTTGTATGATTCTTACTTCCATCACCGATTGCTCTTTAACGACTTTCAACTCGTATGAAAACAGATTAACACTGCAGAGTGTGATGACCTGTCCGAGCTTTGTACTGTGGTAATATCTCAATTTTGAACCCTTTTTTGCCATTGTTATTTACTGGTAAAGTTTCTATAAAAGAAAAGATGCCCTTGAAAATATAATTATTTCAAACAAAGATTTAGTTTTATTGGGTATTCTTTGCAGATTTATGTCCAATAACAAGTTTTGTTGAGTTTTCCATCTTATTGCTGGAAACAAAGGGTTGTTTTCTTAAAACTTTCGTCTTTACCTTGTCTTTTTTTCGCCTGGCTTCTTAAAGGCTTACCAGGTTTATGACCAGTCGAGGTGTCCGAAAACGTTGTTTATGGTTAGCTTGTAGACAGCGTTCTAATTTCAATGCACCCCACTCAGAGTTAACACCCTCCCCCACTCCCTCCCCCCTCCCCACCCAGCATGACCCTTCGGGACACTGTGACCTACGCAACTAATTGAAATCAAGTCCCCCAGTGAAAAAAGACGTCGAAATTGTTCGCTTGGGACACCCGCGCCGGTACAAAGAGATACTTATAAGTGCCCTCCTTGAAAAAAAGGTGCCGATCACTAAAAGTATATTCCTAGCCTTGAAATTTCTTTCCTTGAAATTAACTTCAGGAAAATTAATCTGTTTACAATCGATTTGACATTGAGGGCTATGGACCATAGTTACAACTTCCTGTATTATTTCCTTCTTCCGTCAAACTACTGCTGCTATTATGCACAGTCCCTTTTATTGTTCTTTTCAATCACGCGAATTTTAACTATGTAGAGGACCGGTAAAAAACGTAACCAGCCTGAATAAATTCTGTAAAATTTATATCAATATTAAAATACCATCTCTGGGGTTTTTTTAGGTATGGAAATAACTAAAAAAGAGGGTGAAGAGGTCGAGCGTTTACAAACTGAGTAATTATTTTTCGTAATAGTTCGTTCTGTGTTACCTCTGTAAGAACGGGTTCCTTTCAAATTATCAGCATCATTAAAATAGATATAAAATGTTGGCTTCGCACGAAGTCAAAACAAGGGACTAACGTTCACAGCTAGAATTTATTAATAGCAATTATATCAAGAGCCATATCGGTGAACACAGTTAAAACAACAAATGCACCATGATGACCATGACAACGACCACACAGTGACAGCGATGACAAGGGTTATATAGTCACAATGACAACATCGGCCATATAGTGACAGGGATGGCAATGGTCATGCAGTGACAACGCCGGCAACGAACATATACTGACAACTATACGTTCGTTACGACCATAAGTGACCATTACGATAATGACCAGAGAGTGACAGCTACGACAATAGCCATATAGTGACAGCCATGACAACGATCACATTGTGACAATGGCCATATGGTCACAGCGATGACAACGGTCATATAATGACAGCGACAACACCGCCAACGATCACATCGCAACAGTGACAACTGTGACGTCAAAAGCGAAGGTTACAAAGATGACAATTACAAGGACGACACAGACAACGATACTACAGAAGCTGGCGTAACTTCCTCGGACTGATCCAATTCAAAGCTCAGCAGTGGCTAATTAAGACAAGTTTGATGTGACTGTTTTTTAAATACTGTATAGGAAGCTATTGAGGGAATCCCCCGCCCCATCTTCAATACTGAGTGTTCACAGGTTATCAACTTTGCACAAAAATTCAATGGTTTGAAGATTAAGCCCGAAGCAGAAGCCTACCGGGCACATAGCCACTCCACGGCATGAATACGCAAAACAACACACGGTGCAAACTTCCAATTAGGTGAATCATGCAAAACTGACGTGCTCAAATTGGTTTTATTGAAGCGAACTGACCCTGAGTTTGCCGCCCTGGTGAATACGTTGGCTTGAGAAATTCAAACAACTTTCGGGTTATCAGAATTCGGTATGAAGACTAACGCGTTTCTAACAAGGCTCGATGTGTTCCTGTCCTTTTAAAAGTTTTGAACAAAGATTTCAAAGGGACTGCTATTGGTGTAACTCTACGATATAGTTGGAAAATAGGGGGAATACAGGAAACGTTCTAAGGGTATACTACTCATACTACCTCAACAAGGCAAAAAAAAAAAAAAAAAAGAAAGAAAAAAAAAGAAAAATCAGAGTTAGAAACACTTCCGTGCAGACTCTACAAAATAAATTTCATTGTTGTATCACAAAAAACACATGAAATTCGTAAATCGTCAGCGATATTTTTGGCCAAAATATATATTTATATAAGGAAGTATTTTTATAACATCTATCGTTAAAAGTTTTTAAAATTTTTCATTATTGTTTATTTTATCTACTACAGAACAGGATATCATGACCCAGGAACGGGCTCTGAAAAAAAAAGAACTACTTTGTACAGAGCAAAGCTCTTGCGTCAACATAAGCACAAAAGATCAACTGCATTCCGGCTATTGTCTCACAATGCAAACACACTACGTCTGACCCCTCTCGAGACGTTGCATACAGTTAACGCCTCACTACATCCTCACAATGATAGGTAATGGGCAAAAGCTTTTAGGAAATTTGAAACTTCTCACTCAACTCGTTTTTACGCGGGATATCTATAAGCTTCATGTTCAAACTAAAATCGTTATGAGACTGTATATTACTTTGAAAATTGAGAAGGACTTTCATAGCTGACACTGTCATACACAAGTTGTTTCTCTTAGTCCGTCTGAAAATGTCTTTATTTTTAGTGGAAACATTTTCTCAGTCCATTTTGACCGTTGGACAAAAGATACCAAAACTAATACTTTCGTTTGTGATTCTGAAAACTGATAAGATATTATGTCACGTAAGCGACAGCTACCCCTCACCCCCCCCCCCCCCCTGTCCGGCCCCACCACCTCGCGATACTACACACCGTTTAGGCGTATCTGTATGAGTGACCTGTCCACTGACATTAGCCCAGCAAACCGTGCATTAATCAATGTCATCTTCAACATTGACATACCGTAAAACAAAACACCTATGAATAAATTTTCATAAACAGTCCAACATTTTTGATCGGTCACACGTTGTCAGAATTTTAACCCACACCCCCTCCCCCCTTGCCTTCACAAAACGTCGTTTAATGAGAGTGAATGCATAAAGATAACCTCAAAAGAGTTATCTGCTGGTGACGTACTCTGTCTTGATTATTGCACGCCAAAACAACTATTTTAGCTCAAAACAAAGCAATGTTATTCTTCATGTGAAGACAATAAATTTGGCAGAAATGCCTGATCTGACTCGAATCTCGGTTCTTGATAGATATTGTCAAAAGAATTTCATTGTCATACTGCAGTCATTTGACCAAAAAAAAAAAAAAGAAGCGCATTTTAAGATGCAATTCATTTTCAATTTTAAACGTCGAAGTGAGATTGAAATGCTGAGAGAACATGCCGACAGCGGGTCGAAGCTTGACTGCTGTCACCGCCACATTGCGACACTCCATTGTCTCCTCAAACCTTAAGAGTACATTTTATATCAATGCTAAGGTTTGTAATTTCTCAAATTTCTCGTCGTACGTCGTTCATTCGCCGTTTTGAGTATCCCTGATATTTGCATATCGAACAGTTGCTATGCATTTATCGATGATCACTGTGATTAGTCGGCAGTCACACGTGACGTAATCTGCCCTTGGATAGAGGCAGGGGGAGGGGGAGGGGGGGCGCGGGTGATCAAATTTTGCATGCATTTATCACACACTTCGTAACCACACATAAAGAATATACAACCCCCTTCAGGCTAATGTTATCACAAGGCATAACGTCTCCAAACAATAAAAACGGTCCCTTCAGCTGTTCATACATTTAAATATTGCTAAACCCCTCCCATAGATCTTTTGCAGACTGCATACAAATCTCTTACACCTGCACCATCGTGGGGTAAATAGTTACTGCCGAATTCGTCTCATAGCATTTGAATATTATCATACACTTTTAAAATAATTTACTTTGAAACAACCCACGCGTAAAAATTTCAATGCTTTTTTTTTTAATTAACATAAATCAGTTCTGTCTTAATTTCCCACGTTGCTAAAACCTACAAACTGCAGCATATAAAAGCCAGAAAGACACTGATAGTTTTTTTTACAAGCCTCTGCACTACAGTAGTATTGTCGTATAATCACAGTGACTTCACGACAGTTACAATAGACTTTGTGCTTGTAGACAAAATATACATTCTCTATTCAACAACACAACAAAAAAAAAACAAAAAAAAAAAAAACAAAAAAAAAGAGAGAGAGAAAAAAAAAAAAAAGAAATGGGGTAAAATGACTTTCAGGAAATATGAATAAAGTAGTCACTGGTTTTAGTGGCAAGCGATGCAGTTTATGGGGTACAAGCTGTACACGCAAAATCAAATCTTGCAAAGCCAATTTTTTGGGGTTGTAAGAATTAACAGGGTGACAGTTAACCGATGAATGCTAGAGTGAGGATGGGGGGCGAGGGTGGGGTGGGAACGGTCTAAACTCCACAGGAGAGCTAGTGTACCCGTGTCCCAAGTGTGGGGTCTAGTTCGAAGCCTCTCTAGTCACAAAAGTGCACCACGGGGTCCGGGGTACATACAATTTGACCAACCGCAATTTGACCAACCACAATTTGACCAACAGAAATTTGACCAACTGCAATTTGACCAACCCCTTAATGGAAAAACTGACATTTGACCAACTTTCAGTTTTAGATATACATAACCTTGTAAATCTAGGAGTTCGACGTTTCTAAGAAAAAGTAATTTCAAAGAAGTGCTCATTCGCATCAAAGAGATGTTGTGCTAATCCTCTCGCTGTCAATGAGTGTCATAAGGTTGAGTTCCACGTGCCCCGTTAATCTCCGTAATCCGGCGTTATACAAGGCGTTATACAAACAAACCCAGACCTGGTGGAAGCTTTAGTCTCATCTCAGGTACGTGTTTTATGTGAAGTTTTGCGAGGATATGAGATTACTACCATCCCGGTACATTTGGACAGTACTTTTACTTGTAGTGTTATAACTGTTTAAATGTTGCTTTTGTCGGAACATTTGTGATTGCTAATGTTTTACTGATAAGTGGTACGAAAAACAATAAATTATGAAGTTGGTCAAATGTCCGTTTTTTCATTAAGAGGTTGGTCAAATTGCGGTTGGTCATTTTTCAGTTGGTCAAATTTCGGTTGGTCAAATTTCGGTTGGTCAAATGTCCTACACCCACGGGGTCCAATCCGAAAATGGGCTCCATTTCGTCACTATTTCTTACTGTTACAATCAGAGGTTCTGAACTCTTCTGATTTATTTAAAGTTGTCAACACTTTGGCTTTTTAATCTATTGTTGTTATGGACACCTTAGTAAACCACAATGCTGACCAATCTGACTATATAAGATTCGTGCACTAAGAAGCTGGTATTATCGCCCTAAAAAAAAAAAGAAACAAAGCCAAGGCGAAGAGGGCTTTTGCCATCACCACAATAGTTACCTAGCCGCAGAGCACATATGTTTCATTGTCTTCACATGTTTAGCACTGATAATTACAATAAAAACAGATGGTCATGGAAAATAAAAACCTTTTTTTTCCTCCATCGTTATACCGATTGATCGACTACAGATGCTGTACGATAGACCATGTCCGCCAAAAGTATACTCCTGTTTATATACGGTGTGTGCTTTTACGAGACTAAAGCAAGCTTTACTCTAAGGTCATCCCGGAATAATTAGACAACTTCATAACTCCTCGTAAACAAGACTTTTCTTGACTGTTGTGGATTCGTTTTACGGTAACACCTTTTGGGTAGAGTTTCACGGGTATGCAACAGGCTTCTCTGTGAAGTCCAACAAAGCGTGCAGGATGCACGGTCAGGATTTAAGTGCCCTTGAGGCAATTCATTTGGATTTGAGAGTGAATTCTGTCTGGCATTGCGAAAAAAGAATTTATATTACCCCTTGTTACCACTTAATTAGAGAATACCACCATAGTAGCAACGATAACGAATAATTCCTACTAAATTAAGTGTTATCTGTTTATTATTAGTCAATTAGGAGTTGTAAACCAGAATGCTGCAGCCAAAGGGTGGGGGAGGGGGGAGGGGGATAAAACGTTCCTGATTCGTGGCCAGATGTATTGGAAGCGGACAGACGGATGGACAGGCCAAGTAGAAATTTTTCAAGCCTCGTCAACAGGCTTTGTCGGCCTCTTAACACAACAATTGGACTGAGGCTATTTGCATACCGATGGTCCTTTCCCCGTGAGAATACCCGCTTCTTGCATTTCACACTTGAAACCTCATCAGTTTGAATAAAGTTATGTGTCAACAGGCGATAGGAGCTAAAAGCCCCTGTGATCGAGGACTCGGTGAACCATTGATTATCATTGCCAACCTGCTTTGCTTCTGAAACAATTTCCATCCTTGCTTGTCACTTTATTACGTAACCTAAGGTCTTTCCCTCAGAACTCAACCAGTGGGGGGAAGCATGAGGTGGGTTGTATGGTGATGGGGTGGGGGTGGTAGAGGGAGGGGTGGAGGTGGTTTGCAACTATTGGCGCATTGTGAAAATGGTCCACTCCAACAATTTGTAAACAAACATCTGACTCCTCTAAACCCCCTTTGAATTAAATTTAGTCCCCAGTTCGGGGACCCTGTTATTGTCTAGCATGTTCCATGGCAAGATTTACCCCCTTCCTCCCACCCTCCCACCCCTTGTCGCGTTTCCCTCATACAAACATGAACTACACCGTTACAATATGTGGTCCAGTCACACCAGTCTATGGGCTAAAACAATGCGCGCACACTGCTATTGTACACTATTTATATGTTTTTATATGGCGTCTGCGTGTGTGTGTATGCGTATGTGTGTATGTATGTGTGTATGCGTACGTGTGTGTGTTGGAGGGGGGAGGGGGGTGGTGGTGGTGAGGTTTGGGGGTTATCCATAGAAATGCGAGAATCCTATACAGATGCAAAGCGCAGTTTATTCCATATTGCTTGATTCCTCGGCAATGCCGATAGAAAGATGGCAGCACCATTTCCTCCACGGCACTTATCAGCAGAGTCTACATAAAACCTCCACTGCATAATTAATGGCTTTTTTTCATTACCAACTGGTTATGTTATAACTAAATGCCACAGTTTTATAGCTTACAAGTTGAGAATAAATACATAAACAAGTGCAACGGAGGCCGAGAATAGGACAACTCCGCAAATGGGACCTTTCACAAATTGGGCCACTTTTCAAAATACCCGTTCTTGACAGTGTCAATTATTAACAATCCCTATTAAATGACCACCCCAGCAATCAGAATATTTTAGTTCAGTCTTAATGGTGTCCCTTTTGGGCGTAGGAAGGATTGGGGGTAGGAGGGTAGGAGGGGGGTTCCACTGTACGGTTTTGAGAGAGAACGGGGTCAGCTGCGACTACTACAAAAGACCGGAAACGATCTTCTCTATGTCTGTAGTTGTGATAATGTCATAAAAATAAGCGCTTTTAAAACCATATTATTATTTCCTCTTTGCACTTTTTAACTAAATAAAAACAGTTCGGTCCCAAAAGGCATTATTTTAAAATTATTGATATACATTTCTTGTGTAAAAAGCTCACTGAGAACATTAACCTGTTTTTCTTCTTTTTTATATAATTGCGGTTTGGTGAATTTAGAACATGAAAGGACGTTATGACTCAATATGGCTTTGTTTCCGCTTTCAAAGTTCACATGTCAAAAAAACTGAACTAAATAACGCTTTGTTCTGTAAAGAACAATGAGATAATTCCCGATTTATGGTTAATTTATGTGAATTTTATCAGGGTGAAGAGAAAGAAAGTTTAGTGCAAGTTTCGTAAGCACGTATATTTTGATACGACGCAAGTATTGTGTTGAAGAAATCCCGTATTGTTCGACTCATCGATTCATTTGCTCCCAGTTAGTAAGCATAAAATGATGATGACGTGTTTGTCTTCCCCATTATTGTGGAGATCCCCCTCTTCTTTACTTAACCCTCATGGCCTGCACATTTTTGTCAGCACTGGGGGGGGGGGGGGGGGGGAAGTGGCTATTGGTCATAACTCACCGGCACACAAGTGGAGCTCATTCCTAAGGTCAATATCTTTACAATAGGTTCACGAATACAATTGAAGTCTATTGTATCAGCCTCACGTACCCATAGCACCGGCCGATCATCCTCCTTTTCTTATCTGTGGACATTTTGACCATTTTTCAACATGAAGCTTAACCAAACAAACATCCCTAAATGCACAGCAGGGGCAAGGACTACAGTGCCAGAGGAGGGACAGATGCAAAAAAAAAAAAAACAAAAAACAAAAAAAAAAAAAACAAAAAAAAACAAAAACACGTCAAAAAGGGCGTTGTTATAGAAAAGTTCTTGAGTGAGTCAAACTCTGTCTCTTTGAATGCGATTGGGGACTGGAGGGCAATTATAGTCCGATGGATGTGGTGATTGGTGATCAATATTTTTCTTATTGAACTCATATTGGGACTCGCACATGCTAGGAATGTGGATAACTTGTCTAAAACTTCATTTATTCATTTCCCGTAATATAACTGCCCCGAATAACGACTCCAGTAATTACTTAATTCGTTTTATTCCGTCAATTACGGGTACCGAGAGGTATGTTTGGCACATCACAAAACTAATACTACACCGATTACAAAAACTAGACTCAATGAACCTTAGGTATATTGACTCCGCAACAATTAATATGTGATAATAATATTTTTAAAAAAAACAGAAGCTGTGATAGAAACAGCGCCATTTTAGCTTAATTCCAAACACCATTTTTTACTGCCACAATATGATTATGTCGCGTACAGACTGACGAGATCATTGCATGCAGGTTTTTTCGTAGTTATTATAATAATAAAAACTATTACTTGGGGTAAGTTCCGTTGTCCTTGAAATAAAAAAAGGGATGCTATGTTGCATAGGTTTGGTGATATGTGTTCAATATGAAATAAATTGAACTCAGCCATTTTTCTTTTATTGTATGCAAAATACGGTCATTTAAGGTAATTATTAACCGATAATTATGACACATTTATATTCAGGAAAAAGTCGAAGTGGTTTTTAAAATCTGGGGGAGAAAATGAAATGCTCATTATGAATGAACATGCGAGTGATCGATCGAAATGTGCACAATAACAACAGCTCGTTGCTAGGATACGAGAGAACGTTTTTGTTTACGATGTATGCGTAGGGCGTTGGGATGGAGGTGGTGGTGGGGTTAGAGGGTGCTGCTGAGTTTGTTGCTTTTTCGATTCACCTTTTCTTCATGCTGTTATTATCGTAATCTTGCAGTGTTGACTTGTACCAATTTGTACATATACATGACGAATAAATAAATCTATCTATCTATCTATCTATCTAATACTTAAGGGATAGTGGAATGGGGGTGGGGGGGGGGGTGAGGGATTGTTCGTCAGAATATAACGTCAATACATGTTAAAAGGTTTGAAAACCGTATCTTATTTTCGTCATTTTTTAAAAGATCTAGGCAATCCTAGGCAATACCTGGAAATTAAAAGACCCAGGCAATCTCCGGAAATACCCAATTGAAATACGCTCCGTTGTCTAAAGTGCTGGTCCTTTATCGGATATTGAGTATATATTTAAAACTGCTGATCTAACATCAAGCAATACCGCTTTCGCAGATTGTCTGGAAATTACCCAGACGTTTCCGCCCGAACCGGAAGTTATGAGTGTTATTGCTTCCTTAAATTTTAATAAGGGTACAACTGAAATTTAAAAAGATTGCAGCAAAAAGAGTTACATTAGCTTTTTCAGGAGCACCTTTTGTTCTTTTTAATTTAATATTCCAGTTCAGCTCCCTGAGAAGGTCATAATATCCCCGTTGCCTGGGTGAACTACTTTGTTAGTAGGTGCATGAGCAGGGATATCTAGAAAGCTTTAGGACGATACCTTGCATGCACATCAAGGTTATGACTGTCCCCGAAAAAAAATGATCCACCACAGTCGCTGATGCATCTAAATGCTCTCACTTGGCCGCCATTGTTCATTTTATAGTCACTTTTGTATCTCGGTCACAACTCGCTGCTAAATGTTGTTTAGACAGCAAATTAGGGCAGGAGAAACATGCCAATCTAAATAGTGGCCCATAAAAAACGCGGTGCTATAAATCTGAGTCATCGCTGCAAGTCTACGTTTCTATTAATATAATCAAGCGAACTACTGCCATAAATTACAATGTCAAGATCATAATCAGCAGGGCTATAGGGGAGTGGAACATTCCACCATGATTAGCTCTGGCTGATCGCCTTCCTTTGATACCCGGAATTCCGCCCAATAGAATATGTTCTGTCATTTCCGGGTCGCGTAAATTCAGCTTAATAAAACATGTGTTGTGTGAGTATAGCGTGTGAAAGGAAAGAATGTGGAGGACCGAAACTCGGGAATCGCAGCTCATTTATGAGTTGGTCACTAAACAGAATTGTTGTTAGTCTAAATCCCTTACATTACATATAATTATGTTGTATATTGGTTGTGACTACTCACACCGATTTCACCGATTTAATGATTAATGTGAAGCTCCAGCGAAAATGGAACAAAGACCAAGGGACAATTAAAGAAATCAGAATCTTTTTTTTTCTTGTCTGAAAATCTCTGAATTCCCGGACAGAGCCTGGGACAGGCCTTAGCCACAGGGGGGAAGGACAGGTGAGCTTAGACACTGGCAATGCAAGCAGCTGGTAAGAATATGAAAAGGGCATCTTTTTATGTAATCAAACAAATTAACAGCTCGCAATGACAGCCCTATGGTGTAAAAACTGCATGGCAACGGTGCTCCCATGATACACATCAATATCGTTTTCAAACCAAATTTTGCCTTCGGAGGGAAAAAAAATGTCACCGTGTCATTACATATAAGTGAGGGAATATTTTCTGTGTGATCTCTTTAAAAAAAAAAACTTCTAAAACCAACAACTTTTTTTCTGTCATCATAACAGCGGTACCTTTCATTCAAACCAATTCACAACGGAAACAGCTTTCCGTTTTCTCAATAACATAATGATTTTCTGTTAATTTCACGCGCAATCCCAGCCGTCTCGAAACTAAAAACAAACGCCTGTCGGCGGGCAAACTAATCAATAGGGATGACATTCGAGACGCGACTATTTACCAAGCAGAACAAGGCATGTCCTTCCGCAATCAAGAGCAATCATCACACACAACAAGTGAATGGTTTCTCGCATTGATTCTCATTGATAAAAAAAACCCTGTAAAAACGCTGTGCGTAAGAATGGTGTAGTACGTAACGATAACCAGGTAATGAAACCAGACAAGCGTCAAAGGACATGTGCTCGGGCGTAAAACTTGGCTTTCTCACTTACTTGTACTGAAAATGGACACCCAAAGAGAAATGTTTAAGCGAAGTAAAAAATATTAAATATTGTCCAAAAAGTAAAAAGTAAATTCATTGCGATATTACGTGGCTCGTATTGTAGTTTACTTTCTAATATAAAACCAGACCCTTTCATAAAACAATTTTGTTTAAATGCTTTTCCACATTATTTTTCAATCTTGACTTTTTATAAACTTACTTTAAAATATTATATTTTGTCAGACAGAGATGGGGAGGGGAGGAGGTTAAACAGCAGATGGTAGTTATTTTCGCTTCTGCGTTTTTTTCTGACAAAAATTGCGTTAAAATGTGTTTTCTTTAGCTATCTGTTACGGCCAGGCAAGCATGAGCACTGATCGCATGCACACCACCGTTCAGGACATGTGCATGGCATCTTCCTTCTGCATATTTTATCTCCCCGGAATATCAAATACTACAGGCGTTGACCCAGTTTTGGTGGACGGAAGGGGTGGGGGTGGGGGGGAGGGGTTGAAGAAGTGGACAGAATTTAAAATTCCATAGCGTTTTGCGAGAGAGGCGCAAGGTTTTTGGTCATTTTCATGAGATCCCTGGTGTTATACGACTTGAACAACATTGCAAGACAAGGTATACCCTCCCCACCCATGCCTTCACCTCCTAGACCCACTCCAACCAACAGGGGTGGGGATTCCCGTGCGCCTGGCAAACGCATTCTATTGCATATACACATCAGATTCCGTGCGATGACATCAAACTTCTCAGACTGCTAAAAATGGAAAACAAAAATCCGCAATCCATGCATAACATGGCATCTAAATTTGGCCGACGCCAACCTCTAAGCATTCATGCCAACAAAACAACAATTGTCTGTATTACCAAAGACTATAAACTACTTTTTGGTATTACTCTCTCTCTCTCTCTCTCTCTCTCTCTCTCTCTCTCTCTCTCTCTCTCTCTCTCTCGCTTCCTCTCGCAGAATCCCCCATTCTCCCAGTCTCCCTCCCTTCTCTCTCTCTCTCACTCTCTCTCTCTCTCTCTCTCTCTCTCTCTCTCTCTCTCTCTCTCTCTCTCTCTCTCTCTCCCTGTGAGGGGGGGGGGGGGGGCGGTGGAATTACACACAAAGGTTATGTGGGTTGTGCACTGCTATTTTATAATGACACGAATAAAAGAAGACAAGCATATCACAAGCCAGCTATCCATAAACAAGTATTATATTTAGATTAATTTTTTTGCATATGACATGCAATTGCAATGGTGAATTGCAGCCAGATTAAGCAATGAAAACGTGTTTTTTTTTAATCAAAGAGAAGAAACATAATCAGTCTGTCGAACGCTGGTTTAGCAAAAGAGAAATGAATGACTTTTATATGAGGGTTGCTCTAAAAGTTTTTCACCGTGGGAGAAAAGGCGGACAGCATCTGTTTCCGGCAGACTGTTTAGATGCTAGGAAGTCCAACCCCACCACCCCCATCCCCCCCATACCCAGCCACTGAAGCGCGGCAAAGATGCAGTCCCCAAGTGCATTTCTCAGATCGGCATGGGTCGGGAGGCCGGTGTAACAGAACATCTTGGGCCCCTGAACAACTTCCCCCGGGGAACAAGCTATACTAAGCTACTCCCCCCCCCCTCTGGTATCTCCCCCCCCCCCCCCATCACATTTTTTTTGTTTGGCTAATATATGTGATATCAGTAGTCCTAAAGTCGATCAAAGATTATCTCACTGCTTATTAGCGCAATTCAACAATAAATGAAAGAAAATAACACTAAAAATCAAATCTTAGATCTCATAAACTGGAGTGAAGTGCTCGTGCATGCTCGCCAGGTACATTGTTTTGGACGACTTCCGCAGCTAATTGCAACTGAATAAATTACCCGAGATCTGTATTTAGATGCTTTAATCCTTCGTTGCAAAGAGGCACAAATAATAATTCTAACAAGGGGGGTGTGGATTCGTTTCATTTCCAAACAGCAGGGGGATAGCTGGACAGGGGGCAAGTTATTCCGGGTGAGGGGAAGCTATACCAGGATAGCGGTGTTATAGGATATCCTGCCCCCCTCCCCCCGCGTAGCTTCCCCCAGGGGGGGAGATATTACTATATTACTAGTATATCTTCCCCCGAGGGGAAGGTACACGGAGTGGGGGGGGGGGGGGGAGATATCCTATCACACCGGGATGCGTTCAAACGAGGACCACGATTGGTTGGCATCATAAGAATTAGTTATTTATTTTGTTAATGGGAGCGAGTGCCAAGGAGTAACCAATACAGTGGGGACAAACGACACGGCGATAGCTTGCTTTTTGGCGTGACTCCAGCCCAAATCACGCTAAGTTATGTGATACATCTCTGGGTCTTCATCAGGGTGGGGGGGGGGGGGGGGGGTTGAGATCGATAATGCAGTAAACCCGTTTTTATCCTCCACTGTGCGGGGGTCAATCGATCATGACATTGAGGTGATTTCATATCAATATGATGGTGTCTGCGAATACTTTCCTTAACATGATTTTCTCACTTTTGTTTTCTGTTTGTATTCTGACAGTTGATTTCCATTTCCGACCACAGGCAATATGACACAATGACATCAGAGCGATATCACAAGACGCATCCAACATTTGCACACACTCAGCTGACAAAAAGTTGCTGGTAAAATGTGCCTAAAATTACCCCGATTTTATTTGGTGTACGCAAATACAGGATTTTTACAAATGAACGGAAAAGCAAGTCGAGCAATGGGTCACACATAGCGCCTTCATACACAGTAGTTACTATGACAATGCAGTGTCGGAGTTTTTAGGGTTTTGTAAACTGATGCAGCCTCGCCCGACAATACGACAAACACTTTCCTCAGTAACTACGCGTAGATCTTGTTTACCCGAAAAACGCTCTTCACGTCGCAGCGAGCGGTGGGCGGGGGGGGGGGGGTGGGGGGAGTCGGGGGGTGGAGCAAAGATCATGACAGTTCTAGGAAAATAGACCAGTATAGCTTATCTATTTTTAGAAATTCGAGTGTGCGTGTCAGTGGGGGGGGGGGGAGGGAGGGGGGTTAGGCGCCCGCGTTCGTCCCCTCCCTTCGACTCGCTCTTGATAATGAGCGGAAAGATTTAGTTTTGCGTGATATCGATACAACTATACCGGTATTAAACATATTTGCTTGACTCATGACTGATATGTAAATAAATGGTTCAAGGCAGACCTAAAATTGATGTGGCAACATTTTCTCACATCACACAACTGATTTATTAAATCACTTTTTTTTGGCAATTTTTAAGTCACTTGTGGAACGTATATGCTTCAGTTTTTATATTCTATTAAATACTCTTGTCTCAAGCTAGAGGTATTGGGGGACTGTACATTTAGCCTTTTCTGAGCAGTAGCGCGGTGGGGGGGGGGGGGTGGGCGGTAGAGGTGGGAGAGGGGGTCACAATCGTCTTTCTTTCTCTCAAAAATAGGCCACAGAGGTGTCCTTTCTTTTTCACCTAACGTCATCCCCACCTCTTCCCAGATAAAAAAAGATTCCCAAATTAAAAGTCACGCATATTAATATATGCTACGGAACACGAAGCACGACAGGGTTTCTGGTATTATCTTCGCTAAATATCTTGACTATGGTTGACGCTTGACCTTGCCACGGTACCACATATATCAGCGTGTTGTATCAAATTAAAGTGCTTTTCCTGCATCAACTGTTCCATTTAGAGTTACATTGCTATCAAAGGAGGGGGTGGGGGGTTTGCTATTCGTGGTCTAAATGGCAAGTACTTCAAAGTACTATCAAGATTGCTCATTCGCTTCTCAAGTGCAGAGTACTTAATTCACGCTCTTCTTATGCGAAAATGAAAATTTAACTTACACTTGACCTTTTTCCAGGGTCTTCTTAAGGTGAAGGCCCTAGCCTTGCCCCCCCCCCCCCCATTCCCCCCTCCTCCCTACCCTCGCCAAAGAATCTCTTGCACAGATAAACCATATATAATGGTGTCTACTTCAACAGTTTTTGACAGCCCTCAATACCGTTGTGTGTTGATTAAAATTCGAATTTAATACTGCCTTGGTATTTATCTTGTAATTCTGGTTGATAGTGTCAACTTGACATTACTTTTTTTTAAAGTATTATTTTCAGTATACATCATATGGCAGGAATTTAAATGTTTTGCGTACTACATAACGTAAAAAGACACCACAATTTTACCAGTTTCAAATCCGACCAGGGTGTCAAATTATTCTGTATAAATTTTCCCCGACACAGGCCTTCACTGTGTTACACTGAAGCATTCTTCATTTTCAAATAAAAGTGATGTGAGTAATGAATTCAAATTGATACTCAGGTGTAATCAATACTCAGCTACTTATAAAAACAAAATGAAGAAGCTATTCGAGCCTCGATCTTTTCATTCTCTTTCTTTCTTTATATAATTTCTTTTTATTTCTATGTTAAGACTGAATTACCACGTGTTACAGCTATGCACGAACGACACAAAAAATGTTAACGGTAAAAGTTATTGACATGGAGTCAGACCAGCGCACAGCCGGTGAATAAGTTCAGACATGAATATAGCTGATACAGCCTCGACCCAATATAATGCCCTATATTGAATATTGTTTTCACAGGATTTTTCCGCAGGATCCAACTTCAGTTCAATCCATATTCTGTTCTTTTTTTTGAAAGATATTCTTCACTGAATTTCATGATATTTATCAATGTAACATATATGGCTTATCGGTAACGGGATAGTTCCCTCTCAACAGTCAACATTTTAATATTCTGAGGTCTAGACTGTGAATTACATAACGGACTCAACGCTGCTACACAAATTATTGAATAGAACCTGAATAAATATTGGCACATGATTCTGACACTCAGGTAAAACTGACCTAAATGCGAGGTGTATGAGAAAAAAAACGCAGTGGTTTCTCCCTTAGAAAATGGCGCTAATTACATACAATGCTAATGCGTTATTACAACCCCTTTCCTTTCAAAATTAACAAATTATTATATACTTTTCCTTTATAGCATTAAGAAGGTTTTAGCCTACGCAGTGAAGGGTGGAGACAGCGTTTTATACGACACACGTGACCTTTGTGCAAGCATCTAACACGTGCTGTATTCGGCATATTCAAAATTGTTCTTAAGGTGAATTACGTTGCCTGTGAAACACATAATTTAATGCTATTAAAATCACAGAAATAATGTTAAGATTGCATGTTTACATTTTACTGCGTGGGTTTCTGTTAATATTGCGCTATATCTCATAAAGTAGGCAATTTTCCCAGGAGCTGTTTTAAGTGCCCGTATGTCGTCTTGTAACAAAAACAGCCAGCGAAATGAATAACAAGTCATTATAGAGTTAACCCAAGTACGACTCAAGATCAAAGACCTTTCTTCTGCTGTGAGATTTCTTACTTGTTTTGTTTTGGTGAAAATTATCAATGTCTTAAATTGCCAATTATAGCACTTGTAAATAAAAAAAAACTGCATTTCAACACATGTCAAAATTATTATTTCAAGTTAGTTTTAATCAGTCATGCCATGTGAACATTTCGCTTTAAAAAAAAAGATTCATTCGATACATTTTGCATGCTACCAATAATAATCACGTAATGATGCCAACCTGGGTGTACCCCTCAAATTCATGGCGAACTGAATACGATTTAATCGCTCGTTTAATTTTATTACTCTTCTAAAATTGTGCTCATATTAAAACAAATCTTACCGACAAGAAAGATGAATAGTCCCAACATTGTTGTATCCATTTTTAGATGAATTCAAAATATGTCCAGCCAAAAAAGAAGGAATGAACAATATATTATTTTCTCAGGAGGGTAACCAGACTTACTAGGCTTCAAGCCTATGCATAACCACATGACACAACAAGCTCCACGCTGTGAGGTTTTGCTAATATCATAAAGCGGCTATGTAACGTCCAATCAAATGCCTTTTTCCGCTGATTACATTCACTGATCTGTTACACCTGTATATAGCGTTAACTTGGGCATGGTAAGTTCATAACGAACTCGTATACTACATATCACAGATTTATAGAAAAAAATTCCCATTTTAACTGTGACTAAAAGAATAAAAATATCTGAAAATCAAATAAACTGTATTTTACAGAAACCCTGTTAAACGATGGGTTATGAAGCCTGTGGATAATATCTGAAAATACAAAACTATTAAAGCCCTGTACAATCACACTTTTCACATTTTAATGATTTTTTTCCTTATAATTTCTTTATGAATTAAAAACTTGATCTTGCAGTGTAAAATCATGACTGAGAATAGGATTATACTAGACCGTTTTCGCTACCGAGTAATGAAAATTACACTTGGGGGCAAAGAGAAAATACGATTCTGAACTCTTAAAATTCAGAACTGACCAGGACCGAGGAGGTGAAGGTCACTAAGATACCTCTTCCCTTATCTTCTCTTTTGGGCCTAAACGGTCGAAAATAAGGTTAAAAACGCACTACTACTTCTGTTTCTGGAACTTCCGGTTTTTGACATTGACCATGACAGAAATGGTCAAAATCACCGAGGTACCTCTTACATAACGCTTTTAGACCGAAAGGATCGAAATAACCTCAAAATAGATATATCTCTACCCGTTTTCGAGATACTGGTCAACTTAAGGTTTCTCACCGTTACCATGACCGAGGTGGTCATTGTCACCGAGGTACTTCTTACATTAAATCTTTAATCCCAAAGGGTCGAAGATAAGCTCTAAATCGCTTTTCGAGATAATGGCCAACTTCCGGTTTTTTACTTTGACAATGGCCGAGGAGGTGAAAGTCACCGCGGTACCTCTTATATGTCGTCTTTTAGGCCCAAAGGATCGAAAATAAGCTCAAAATCGTTCTATCTTTAATACTTTTCGAGATTCTGGTCAATTCCCGGTTTTTGACCTTGATTAGATCATGGCTGAGGAAGTCAAGGTCACCGAGGTATCTGTTATGTGCCGTCTTTTAGGCCCAAAAGGTCGAAAATAAGCTCAACATCGTTTTATCTCTGACCGTTTTCGATAAAACTGTTAATTTCCGGTTTTGAACTTTGACCATGACCATGGAGGTCAAGGTCATCGAGGTACCTCTTATATGTAGTCTTTTAGACCCAAACGGTCGACAATAAGCTCAAAATAGCTCTATTTCAAACCGTTTTCGAGACAATGGTCAATCGTTTCCTAAGCTCATGGTAAAAAATGGGAATTTCACGACGTCTCATCACCCTCTATCAGTGAGCCAATTTTCATCACTCTTTAGCAATTGGAAAAAAACCCAAACGCTGCAGTCAACTTCAGCTTGGACACATATACTGTAATCGCTCTCATTGTAGAGAGTCGGGCGATCAATATGCCTATGCTGGTAGCATAACAGTTCTTTTAACTGCGAGATTAAAGCGTTTGCCTGCCTTTTAATGGGCGTAAGTGGCAAAATTTCCAAAAAAATTGAGCTGGACCAACTAGACATCCTACATTATTTCTGTACCAAATTTGGTCGTCCTAGCCCCAGAAATCTCAGAGGAGTTCGCGTGACAAGGTTTTCAAATTTTAAATTCAAATGTCCATTTTTTTACATATAAAATGTCAATGAATTTCTAAAAAACTGGAAATGGAACTAGACCAACTAGACATGCTATACTATGTCTCTGCTAAATTTGGTTTTCCTAGCCCTAGCAGTCCCTGAGGAGTTCGCGCAAGAAGGTTTTGGCGAAAAAAGGAAACATGCGGAAACACTTTACCGAGTCGTACGAAAGCAATAAACTAAGGGACTAAAAATCCCCAAGTGTAAAAAAAATAATATTAATAAAAAATTATTTGGCAAGAGTACTAAAACATCTAGGAATATTTAAATTATTGGTCTTTTGTATGGCATCTAATACTTAGATGATGGCACCAAATCGTCTGAAATTAGGAGTGGCTGTACGGTGTAAATTTAGAAATTGACGGGTGTGTGGCTACAGCACGAACTGACCACAAGCTAAGTGCATAACAGCATTGTATATGCAAGAAAGGTGTTCACATTGCACTCTTATACGACGCATCTTTACGAGCAAAGAAGTAATTGCAATTTCATACAGAAAAGCGCAGAATTAGCAAGTATACAATCAATATACATTTGCCTTCATAACTACAGTTTCACCAGATTCATTTTCAGCTGTTAAACTTGTTGACTAAAATGCAATGTGTGTTGTTGGTTCAGCTAAAGTTTTGCATATCATAAATTGAAAGGCACTGTGATTTTAAACAACTTTTTATACAAACTGCAATATGAAAATACCCCCTTTACGTTTTCAAAAATCAAAGTTATGTAAAATGTTCATTTATGCGAGGCCTTCCCAGACGATTGATTCGAAAAATTAAATAAAAAAATTACGAGAAATATCATCTTTCTCGTAATATTTTGTACCTGAACTAGAATTCAACTGTAAACATATATCAAAATTGTATCAAGTGAGTGTTTATATTATATATTACCCCCTAAATGGATCATTCAATAAATGATTAAGTCATAGGCCAAAACTAAAGACCAACTGACCTGCCTTTCTATAGTATGATTCGGGAAATTGTTTCCGCATGATTCTTTTTTTCGGCCAAAACCTTGTCACGCGAACTCCTCTGGGACGGCTACGGCTAGGACAACCAAATCCGGCGGAGGTATAAAGTAACATGTCTAGCTGGTCGAACTCATTTGTTTTTTTACCAATTCATTAACATTTTACATGCAAAAACGGACATTGAAATTTTAAATATAAAAACCTTGTCATGCCTCCTCTGAGACGGCTAGGGCTAGGGAGACCAAATTTGGCAGAGACATAATGTAGGATGTGCAGTTGGCCCAACTCAATTTTAATAGAAATTCATTAACATTTTATATGCAAAAATGGACATTGAAATTTTACCACTGAAGCCCATTATAAGACAGGAAAATGCGTTGCTTTCGCAGTGAAGGCACATGGTATGTCAGCACAGACATGTTGATCGCCCAACTGTCCACAATGAGAACAATTATAGCTTGTGTGTGCATGTTGAATGCAACGTTTCAGTATTCCCTATTTCCTAAATAATAATATATACACCGGAACCCCGGAAATCGGACCAACTACGGGAATGGCCAAAAGTGGTCCGATTTCCGGGGTGGTCCGATTCTCGGGGTTCGAGCAAATCTGATGTGTAAGAGTGCATTTTTGTTATGTTAATAGTGTGCCCATATGAAATGAAATAATAAAGCCTCTTTCGGTTCTAAAATCATCAACTATATCCTTATATCCATTCTACTGATCACAAAATAATTCAGTGACCATTAATATTTACACTTATGTAAAAAATCTAAAGACTTAAAAATCTGACCAGAAAAATTAATCAATTTTTTACAGGCAAATCTATATAATCTGGAGAATAACAAAGTCTGACACAGAATAAATCAGTGTTTATGGTAATGGTCATTTTTTGCCCCCTTTAGATACAAAATCAAAATACAATTAAGAATCTGAATATACAAATCATTTGAGATTTTAGGATTAATGTTAAAAAACTTCGGTCTATTATTTTAAAAATCTCCTTTTTGTTTGAAATGGATTAAAACTGTATGATCAGCACCGAAGATGCGACATCACACACCATAAAAATCCTGTTTCATAATCACATTGACGGAGTTTCTTTTAATCAAGCAAGCCCTTTGTGTACTCAAAAAGGCACAATCCCCACCCCAATCAAAGCAATGAACCTGTGATCATGAAACATTACAATCCCCAACACCGATAACCTCAACTGATGTTTGTTCACTGAGTAGACGTCATGTGCGTAGCCTGGTCCGATTTCCGGGGTTCTGTCTGCTTTTAGTACTCACAAAAGTGCTCCTATGGTTCGATTTGCGGGGCGTTCCGATTTGTCGGGTTCCTGAATAATAGAAACCAATGGGTTTCATTCGGTTCTGGCAAAAAGTGGTCGATTTCCAGGTGGCCCGATCCCGGGGTTCTGATATATATATATATATATATATATATATATATATATATATATATATATATATATATATATATATATATATATATATATATATATCTTTTGGATGCTCGGGTGTCAACGTAACAAAACATTTATTTGGGCTGCATCAGGCAAAACTTAAACCCCTTTGTATACACTATTGCTAATCCTATGGTTGTTCGGGTGCCATCACAATACGTTTATTAGGGGCGTTATCTAGAATGAGCAACATGCTCGTGATATTACGCTTAAGAATAAATTTGACAAATTTGATAAAATTTTTATTTTGTTATTTTGCCATTTTTTCGTTTTTTTCTTCACTTTGCCATTTTTTTCGTTGCTATTATTTTCACTTGCCATATTTTCCGTTGCCATTATTCCCGTTGCCTAAACCCCTTAATACCACATACTTGTTTATATTGCAGTATTCTCGTCTGATTTTTAGCGCTGTTCCCGGATTCAGTGCCTCTATAATAGAGAAGTACTGCTCTTTTTGTAGGAAGACCAATTTGTGTTATTCATGCATCTTGTAGAGCTCCGGTTTGAATTTAACCTACATTTCTTGGTTTCTTCCATTTTGGAATGTTATGAAAATCTCTTGAGTTCCACGAAATTTATTTCAAAAATATGTGCTCCAGAGAATTTATGAAAACCAATCACTAAAGAATAATCAACAATATTTGAAATGAAACATTTTTATACGTTATTTCTTTCTTTCTAGAGTAGTTAACGAACCAATTAGTTTTCTCTCCTGAGTACATCATCTTACCTGATTTGGAAATGCAACTGTGTGAAACTACAATCTGTAATATTGGTTTTTCTATTATTTTCTCATTAATTTTACAGATTAGCAAATCAACGAGACCGTATGAGTTTAAAGTGATCAAAGACCACCTGTGATGTTATAAGAAATAATTGGCCTGAATTGCAGTCTGTAATATTGGTTTTCATAATTGTATGGATGGGATCTCCGGAGTTGAAATGAAGGTCCAGTTTTATTAATTACAAAAAATGGCATTATATCTAACATGAATATGTTTCCAATATTCGACAAAATGTAATTTGCCAATTTGTGAAACTAAATATCAAAACTTTAGGCTATTTCAAGAAAAAACACAAAAAAGATTATTTCGTGAAATGGCAAAAGATTTAGGAATTACAGGAATTTGCCACTTTGGTTTACAAAAACGTAAAATGGCGGATTTTCAACATTGCTTTTACAAAAATATTTTTAGATTACGTTATCTAACGTAGCATGATGACATTTGGTTCATTTGAGAGAGGATGATGAGACACCCTGACCTCACAGACCTCGCTGACCTTGACCTACTCGGATGTTAACCATTATCTCGAAAACTCTTAGGGATAAAGCGATTTTGAGCTTATTCCGGATCCTTTGGGCCTAAAAGACGATATATAAGAGGAACTTCGATACTTTTGACCTCCTCGGTCATGGCCAATGTAAAAATCCGGAGGTTTACCATTATCTCAAAAAGCCGTTACAGATAGAGCGATTTTGAGTTTATTTTCGACACTTTGGGCCTAAAATACTATATGTAAATGGTACGCCGGTGACTTTGACCTGCTTGGTCATGGTTACGGTCAAAAACCGGAAGTTAACCACCATCTCGAAAACCTTTAGAGATATAACTATTATGAGCCTATTTTCGACTCTTTGGGTGAAAAGGTGATATATGAGAGGTACATCTGTGTCCTTGACTTCCTCCACCATTGTCAATGTCAAAAATCAGAAGTTGACTATTATCTCGGAAACGGTTAGGGGTAGAGCAATTTTCAGCTTATTTTTTACCTTTGGGCCTGAAAGGCGTTACGTCAGAAGTTCCTCGATGATCTTGACCTCTTCGGTGATGGTCAGTGTCGCAAATCAGAAGTTGACCATTATATCGAAAACGGTTAGTTGACTATTATTTCGAAAACGGTGAGAGACAGGGCTATTTGAGCTATATTCAACCCTATGAGACTAAAAGACCTTACACAAAAGGTACCTCGGTAACCTTGACCTCTTCAGCCATGGAGAAGGTCTAAAACGCTTACAGACAGCTTTCTTGCTTATTTTCGACTTTTTGAGCCTAAAAGACGCTATGCAAGACATACCTCTGTGACCTTGGCCTCAAGGCAAAAACCGGAAGTTGACCAATATCTCGAAAACAGTTAGAGATAGAGCTATTTTAGCTCATTTTCGAACTCTGGGCATAAAATACCATATGCAAGAGATACCTTGACCTCCTCTGTAATGGTCAAAGCCAAAAACCGGAAGCCGATCGCTATCTTGAAAACGGTTAGAGACAGACATGTTGAGCTTATTTTTGACCTTTTGGGCCCAAAAGACGTTCTGTAACGTACGTTGGTGACCTTCACCTCTTCAATCATTTCCAATGGGGGAATGTTTTAAATGATTTCGAATACCTCCAGATATTTACACGTGCATATAATCAATTACAGGTCGTATCACCAGAGTTATTATTTCTCTTATGATCAAGTATATTTAGAAATTAGAAAAACATCAATTATGTGAATAATGCATTCATAACAGTGAATCTTTAAATAATTTAAAGACACAAATTCAACGAGAATCACTTCAAGTAAAAAATCGAGACACCTGACTACCGAGAAAAATTAGAGATATCCCAAGATCTTTTTCTTTAAGTCGTCTAAGTCAAATCAAAGTGCGATAGCAATCTGAAATAAAGCAGTAGAGTTATAATATTGTGAACTTTTGATATTTAAAAAAAATAAGTACAAATATGTTTTTAAAGATATAGGCACAACCTACTCAGATAGAATTATTAGAAAATAAAAGATATATCTTGCTGATTAAGATTCGTCCATAACCCATTTTCAACAAAAACTAAAAGTTTCGGAAACAATTAAATTTTAAGCAATATAATAGGCAGGCACATCTTCTATATGTCGCACATCTACATTTGTTAGAAATGATTGTACATAAAACATACTCAGCGTAATAGGTGAGATTGGACAGATTACTTAGACGTCAAAGGTGCATCTAGATATGACACCAAAACTTTCGTCGAAAAAACAGATAGGCAGTTCGGGGAAATCTGACACATTTTGGGTTATGTTAGGAATAATCCTGCGCAGTAACCAATTCTCTTTGTTAAATAGTCAGGACTTGTACCTTGACATGTACTGGTTCACCACCAGCATCAATTGCTTGCGTCTTACACGCACAGGAATTTTGTGGATGTTCTATGTTTACGTGTAGTAAATGACGTCATGAGTCGAGGGAAAATGTTAGATTTAGGGAATGAATGGGAAGGTACGCATCCAAATATTATGCACCTGCGATTGAAATGCTCATTATAAAATGCGTAGTACGAACCCTAAAGGTTTTTATCGTGCTAATGACCTAAGTTTAATCAGATTCTGGGCGATAATATCAGTTCTTTCAATTGTCTTATAGTTTCAACGCAGTTCCATGCAATCCTTAGGAGCGCATAATTAACACTTGGAACACACTGAACTTGTAAAGGTTACAAAGGCTTCACAACTCGTATCAACAAAACCAGTCTTGTAAACCAAGTAATTATTTGGGCTGTTTCGAATTAGTCCCGAGTGACCCTAGTCCATCACCACTCTTCTACCCTACTCTCTGGAGTTGGGAGTCACCCGGGACTAGTTCCGAATAAGCCAATTCGCACTTTGACTTTTGCCGAAACGCTTTTGCGTTTCGGCTCAATTCAGTTGGGATAAGGATATAAAGAACTGATAGAGAAAAACGGCAAAAATCAACAAATTACATTTTCTCATAAACATATTGACATGTTGGTTATTAAAGGGACTGAATAATATGTAGAATAGTCTTTAAAAGATCACGCGATGGCTTTTAAAAGTCGAAAGTGTGCATGTTGAACGAAAATGAGAATTTTGATGTTTTTCCTTTACCATTTCTTTATAATTATCACAAAAATTTGCAGTTGAGCCGAAAGTGCGAATTGGCTTATTGGACAAAAAAATCAAGAAAAAAGAGAAGAATATATTAAAACGACCGCTACTGAACCATTTCAGCAATAACAGTGGCAATGATCTATCTTAGTTTTTCGCTAGACCTGACGCTGCACTGCAGTTAAAACGAAACTTCTCAGAAAAAATGTAGAGCACATACAGCAAAATGTACGTCAGCGAAATCAAACCTTTTGCTTTCTTTTAGATCTGCGGAAACAGGCGCGTCAACTTGAAAATGAAGTTGACTTAAAACTAGTTTCTTTCAGTAAGCTCGGAACCAGTTATGGCTCGTTCAGGGACTTCAGCTCAACCAGGTATTTTGTAAATAAACAAACTACTGGTTTAAACTTGATTAAATCTTAGAAAAAAATCGCTAGAAGATTAACAAATGTTAACGTAGAAAAACTTTTGATGATGACATTATTGCTTCACCCATTCCCCATTTGACATAATCAATATATGTGAATACAAGGTATTTTTTCAAACACTGAAGTTGGTGTTCCCCCGTACTGATGTCGTATCACTTTGAAGCTCGAGAACTCATGGAAACGAGAACCCCGGGAGTATTTTTTTCCAATGTCAGTATTGCTTTCAGTGATACATCGCCGCTGCTTAACAAGTCCAATTCGAGCCACATGTTTGAAACAATGGCCATGGAGATAGAACAACTTCTGGCAAAGGTATGACGCTTGGAAGGAGAGGACACAGCTTAATCAGTTACATTGGGCTAAAGCAAAGTTTGTCACGTAATTGTTAATCGCATAAGAGAAGTTACGATTCCGGAGACAATTTTAAAAAGGCATCTTTTCAAATACTTATAAATTCACGAATTTATTCAGCTGACAGAAATCAACGACCGAATGGCGGACTACATGCAAAACAACAGTGCTGTGAGTTCGTCAAACGCCGCGCTACTCCACACGCTACAGAGACACCGCGATATTCTGCAAGACTACTCGCAGGAGTTCCAGAAAACCCGCTCCAATATTATAGCCCAGCGGGAAAGGGAGGATTTACTGGGTTCTGTGCGTCGGGATATAGAGTAAGCTGAAAAGTCCGAGGTTCACATTCGAAACAGTGATATTTGGGCTTAAAGTTAATTTTTGAGGCTCTGGTCCAGATAATAAACTCAAATATATCTTACTGCGGAAAATTCTTAGTCCTACATTTAGCAGAGACTTAAGCATTCAAGTTGATGGGGGGGGGGGGGGGGGGGGGGTTGCACTGGTGCTGTACTAAATGTAAAAGCGCTAGATTTAAGCCCTCTGGTTTCAAATCTTGAGTGCAGTAAATTAATGCTCACACTTTGTGAACTTGGTTGTTTGACCAATTCAGTGTTGTTTTTTTTTCGGTAGTGCCTACAAGTCTTCGGAAAACAGAATGCAAGATCTGTACTTAAAAGAACACGAACACTTAAGAAGGTTTGTTTATTTCCGTAAAGCACACTTTTATTGTGCGTAACAGTCTTAACTAACTCAGCATCAAAGTAAGCGGCGTCATTTGTAAAAGAAATTCTCGTCTTATATTAATTTGTTTTGTGTCATGTACCGCTGTTTAACAAAACATTCATCGCTCAGTTCAGAGATTACAAATACTTATAATATATTGTGCAGGCTTTAGAGTGTAATAAATGCGCTTCTTGAAGCATTGTGGTATGGTTGTTGACAGATATATATTTTTAAATCTTTATTTACTTACAGTTCAGAGAGATTAGTCGATGAACAAATCAGGTAACTGTTACGTGTCTTTCGATTAATTTGAAACTATTTTATGGCATTTGAAGTTTTGTTTGTTTTAGTTTTAACAGTAGAAAGGAAAAAAAAAAATGAAATTAATTGTTGGGAAAGAACGGCGATTCGCCCAGTAAAATTAGAGGTGGCAAATTTTACAATATCCTTTTTTTTTGTGCGTTTTCGTGTGGCACAGTATGGCGATGGCGACGAAGGAGAACTTGAAGCACCAGCGCGGCATGTTAGGCAGTATACAACAGAAAGTGCAGACGCTTGGAAGTATCCTTGTCCCAAACTCCTCTCCCCCCCCCCCCCGCCACTCACTCTCCCCCCCCCCCGCACTTATTTACTCCAAAGCAAGGTAAAATACAATGGATTAAAGAAAAAAAAAAAACAAACGTCGAAACGAAAAAGAAAGAGAAATTTTTCTAACACTCCACTCTTACTTACTGTAAAAAACAATGGATTGAAAAAAAACTGACATTTTCCTTAATCGAATGTTTCAGATCGATTTCCTGTGATAAACAATTTAATACAAAAAGTCAATCTAAAGAAACGCAGAGACGCTTTAATTATAGGGGCAGTGATAGGCTTCTGCTTGATACTTATGCTGCTTTATGCGTTCTCATAAAATGCCAGAAACAAAAATAATAATGAAGAAAAGAAAATAAAAAATTGTGAAAGCTTAATAAAAAGAAAGGCGAATGTGTGACAGTTTTGTCAGATAGCTGTTTTTTTTTTTTTTTTTTTTTTTTTTTTGCTGCTGTCATTTTTGAGAACATCTGAGAGCGCTTTGGCAGACTGTGTTCACAGCTCCATCTGTGTGACGGAATGTGGGGTTCATTTTTTTCAAGCATGTTTTCGAGCGAACACAGTACTGAGCGCAGCTTCCGGGTCTGGGCACTAAGTACTGAGCACAGCTTTCGGGTCTGGACACTAAATACTGAGCGCAGCTTCCGGGTCTGGACACTACGTACTGAGCGCAGCTGCCGGGTCTGGACACTAAGTACTGAGCTCAGCTTCCGGGTCTGGACACTAAGTACTGAGCTCAGCTTTCGGGTTTGGACACTAAGTACTGAGCGCAGCTTCCGGGTCTGGGCACTAAGTACTGAGCACAGCTTTCGGGTCTGGACACTAAGTACTGAGCGCAGCTTCCCGGTCTGGGCACTAAGTACTGAGCGCAGCTTCCCGGTCTGGACACTAAGTACTGAGCGCAGCTTCCGGGTCTGGGCACTAAGTACTGAGCGCAGCTTCCGGGTCTGGACACTTAGTACTGAATACAGCTTCTGGGCCTGGGAACCAAGTACTGAGCACAACTTCGGGGTCTGGACACTAAGTAATGAATACAGCTTCCGGGCCTGGACATTGAGAAAGTTTTAAGTGTTCAATTAAATAAAGACTGATTTCAATGCAGAAAACGGAGAGTACCCTTGTGATAGGATTGGTTGTGTCTATGTGTGGGACTGTCTACGAGTTCTCAGCTGTCTATTAGTATAATAAATAAATGGTGTAAAAAGTATTGCGGTGTAAATACATGATTATGTTAAGCTGTTTATGAAACTATTAAAGGGTTAATTCATTCATGCATTGCATTGTATTCATGCATAAGTGAAAAATGAATCAGAGGTGATAAATAAGTGTTCATGTGGCTAAGATGCAAGGTTGACGTGTGGGAAGAGTTAGTCAATGGGATTACGATTTGGTTGGGACGCGGAAAGTCGTGACCGATTTAATGTACCCAGATTTATGAAAGACTTTAAAACAAAATATGGTGATGCAAACAAAGGATGAAATGTAAGTGTGTGAGCACGTGGATTTTTTTCATCTATCTTTCAGAGGGTTTCTGAAACACGGCACGTGTCAGTTCGCACACCTGTCATTTTCGGCACGTGTCACTGTCACCAGATACGTTTCCTAGTATTTTTTTCCTCCTTTTATCAATTCCTTGAGGTAATCAGTTAAGTTCATTGTTTTTCCTTATACGACGAAAACGTATTAATACACAGTGCTATAGTAACGAGCATGAAGATAAGTAAGTTTTTTTTTTTTTAATTTAAAATGTGAAGTTAATTTAAAGGTAAAATTAATCGGTTCATTGCAAGCAACTTAACATTGAAAAATCTCTTTGCGTGAGATTAATGTTGTCAGTTAATACAGCTTTGAAGCAGAGAAATAATAACGACTGTAAAATATTTTCCAATTCATAAATAAATGGGGGAGTTATTTATAGCTGCCCAGTTTGGCGCGCCCGTGCAATCCGCGTGCTGTAGTCGTTGAGGGCGTTGTTGTTCCACTTTATGGCGTCGCCATAAAAAAAGTATAGACCCTGCTTGACTATTGACTACCTAGAGATCTGCTTACTGTGTCAATTGTTTATTTTTTTGTTTTCAAAACTTTGTACTTATTTTAAACTAGAGCAGTGTGCATAGCCCACATATTGCCCACAGGCCCCTCATCAGTTAAACACGGCCATTAATAGTCAATCAAGAGCTGAAATTTTCCAAGTCCAGCTGGTCCATTTTCCTTGGACGAACCTGGCCCATTTACAGATCTGTGTTTGTTCCCATAGAAGCTATATACCTAGTTTCATTAAAATGCTTGCATGAGTTTTTAAGTTATCGTGTCAGCAAGCTCTTGATGACAGACCGACAGACCGACACGCAGTCGATCGTATATATTCCCTGTGGGGAATAAAACAGGAATGTGACCCTGGATAGCTGTAAAGTTGGTGAGGGGTAGGAACTTCCGGACGCAAAATGGTGGTGTATTTTTGAAGAGTGGTGCCTAAAACCGAAGATAACGTCAGAGTTTGGTAAAACCCTAACCAAAACTTTTTATATACAAGGGCAGATGTGCTTTGCCCATCCGCTGGAATTCGGCTGGCGCGCGGGTACCACCCACCGTAAATGTATGAGTGTTTTGCCCTGTTTGGCTTCATGGTGTTATTAAGTACACTTCTTAGTCTAGATGGAATGGTTTAAAATGTAACTAATATAAATATATATCGCAAGGCAAAACTAATGAAAAGTAAAGAATGTAAATATGCCAGAAAATATAGCTTAATAAACTGATTTTTTTAAAAAGGGAGTTCGATTGTGTATTCATTGTAATATTCATGTAAAATCCCTCTTCAAAATGCTGGGACGTTGAAAAAAAAAGAAGTGGTTTCGGGTAAAGGAGGTCCCTGGTAGTGGGCGTAATAAAGTGCAGTTACCCAAGTCACTTGTCTTTTATATTCAGTGCTAGCTGGACAATATATGGAGAAGTACTGGCACAGGAAGTCAGCCAATCATTTCAAATACACGTAGTGACGTCACAATAACCTGTTTTTGGGTATGCCCGAAGGATGCACTTATATTTGGATACTTAAAAGAAAACCGGTTTATTGAGTTCGGCAGTGTTCTACGTGCAACTGTAATGGGTTAATATTCTGCTAACAGAGACTCCCATCGTGTGTTATCCCAAACGTAAAAAGTACAAAGACTATTTATACAAGGATCCAAAATGCTTTTGCACTCACACCAGTGAAAAAAACTTCTTTCGTGGGAAGTGAACTTTTCGTTCACCCCTTACAAGAAAACTCGCCAGGCTCAGCCAGCATGAAATGTGTGTGATTTTTGCTCGTCTGTCATTGATTGCGTTTTGACTGAATCAAGTAGCTACTTTGGCTCCAAGATTCGTTTATCTTCAATTACAATGACGCGTGCCAGACGGCTTGATTGAGCCCAAATCCGGGCTAATAAATGGGCCAAAAATTCCAGTTTACAAGCAAAAACGTCACAGCTGATTTCGTGAAGGCAATGGGCAAAACTAAACAGAGGTTTGTGATATTATAGGTTTCGGGCATCAGTGTACCAATTAGCCCATGTTCTTGTATAAACCCCAATAAACTGTGTGACGTTGATTCATGACGTCTCTTAACTCTTACATGTTGTTTTGAATGTACTAAGGGACAAACTAGAAATAAAAATTGGCATTCAGTTCAGACCTATTTTATTCGTTTTGTTTTTTTAAGAATTTAAAAATTGAGTCATTTTGGTTTTCTTTTAGGTTGCAATTTTTGCTAACTATTTTTGGCTAAATATGAAAAAACAAAAAACAACGTGATATTTTTCTCTAGAAATGAAAAGTTTGTTTGAAATTCTTGTGGCCACCAAGCAATTTATGACGTCATAAACAGTTGTCCGTGTGAATCTTGGAAAGATATATGAGAACTTAATCAACTTAGCAAACGAATCGCCTTTCAGGCTATTAAGTACAAGCAGCATTAACTGGCCGCTTTGGCAGCAGTGGAGGTCAGGAGTACTCCCAGTTTTGATCTTTCTCTTGTGAACATTCTGCCAGCTTATGAGAACCGAAGCTTTAGAACACAGCACCTTTGATGTGCCGTGCCCCCCCCCCCCCTCCCCGCTGGGATGATAATAAAAATATAAAATGAAAATCTTAATTGATTGGAAATATTGTAGGAAATAAATAAATTGAAAAAGACAAAAAGGTCGAATATATGGGTTATCGAACAGGTAAATTGAATAGTTCAGATACACATCGATAGTCTTGGTATTACCAATAGAAAACTGAAAAACCCAATGGACCTGATTGGGTGACCTGAGAGCGTCAGTTATGTATTGTTACTTCCGGTGTGAAGGACCAACATCCATACACTACCCTAACCCCCCCCCCCCCAAAAAAAAAAATAATGATAAATAAATTTTTCACAAACTGAGACTTATGACCACTTTTGATCAGAAGTCTTGGATATATCTTTAACAAAAGCTTATACTGTACAGCTGTTTTTCTGTGCCCCCTCCCCAAAACAACCCACAATGATAGTAGGCGTTCAAGCTGAGCATCATTTTCTGAAATTGGATAACTGCGTTTATCAATACCCAAGGGCTGCTGATAAGGTTCATTTTCAAGTTAAAGCTGTACTAAGCAATCGTTGACAAAATCACATTTGAACTCAGTAACACTTAAGCGGAGAAGAAATCCCCATAATATGAAGGTCGAGCTGCTGGAATCGGGGGCGTACATAAAGTCGTGATTTATTGAAATGTAGTGGAAATGGTATGTCCCCCGTGGCAGAATCACACATTGATGCTAACAGACTCCGTTGTGACTTAATTTGCTTGGTGGGCAGGGGGAAAACGTGGGAAGGAAATTAGTGGAAAATGCCATTGATAAAATAAAGAGAGATATCCCCGCGTGCGTCGTTAAACCTCAGGTCGGTTCGGCATGTTGCGTACTTTCTTATTTAAGCCTGTCGATACATGCATTAGGCTGAAGCCTTCATGAAGAAGAACTGTTTCCCTGTTCTCAGAGAACAGATTGTTAAAGCGTAGCATACAACCTTTAGATTTACGTATTAGGCTGAAGCCTTCATGAAGAAGAACTGTTTCCTGTTCTCAGAGAACAGATTGTTAAAGCGTAGCATACAACCTTAATTTTTTCTTTCCACTTCATAAAATGGTGCATGAAATATTTTTGGAATTCATCTTTATAGGCCAGTAGTTCAATTTAAGCATCTGCATTTGAAGTTCCAATTATTTAAATTTAAACCCACCTTCCCGTTTGAATAACTCTTGAAAAACTCTATTTTGCGCTCTTTCTTTGTTTGGTAACAGATAGTTACTTGTTACTTAAAATAGACTGGAGCAGACATTTCTTCAAAGAAAATTCGGCCGACGTCTTCACTCGATTTTAAGAGAAATATAGATAAGAGACGCCAGTTTTTGATCTTATTGTTAAGCAATAAACGGGTACTATCGGCATTTCTTTCAGCTGTTCTCCAAAAAACAAACTGTTAAAGATGCTGACTGCTGACCGCCCCCCTTTGGTATCTTTATTTTGGCCAAAGAGTTTAGTTGTCAGTGACGCAAATCCATCTGTACAATAATGTGTTGTCTGACTTTTAACTCAACCCCAAGCATGTATAATCCTTTCTGTTATAGTTTTTAAGACTCGTGAACTAAGCTCTAAAGCATAAAACAACAGAATGAAAAAGGCAATAAATCGGGTTCTAAGCGAGCCAAGCTTAAGTCATTACTATAAATTATCTTGAGATTAATGGCAATTTAGGCTCTTAAGGAGTTTCTAGAACAATTCCAAGCAAATTACAGCAGTCGCTTGACTTTTATCGAAGCTATCAAGCCACCTTTTGCTCGCTTACATTAAGTCAGTGGCATTAACAGTGCATAAATAAGTAAAATGGTAGTCTATTTCGCATTCCTAATACCAGAAAATAGTGGCCTGGATAGTACACAAGGTTTGTACGGTGCATGCCACAATTGAACCAGTCTCTCATCACCGTCCGGGTCAAACTAAAAATATACGAGTTTACCCATGGAGGGGTGGCAAGCAGAAGTACCCTGAAACGAGCTCCATATATACATTCTACATAAAAATAATACAACTACTCCATGAAATATCTAGAACTTGTGATAATGACGAAGGCAATACTTTGGGCATCTAAATGGACAAAAAATGGAGCAATAATTCTGTGGGCGTGTTACGCTTCAGATAATTACATATTTAGTGCTTTGACCAAAAAAGACGAAATAATATATCTATTAAATCACTTTCACTAAAATTTCTTTATTTAGAAAGACAAGTAAACTCCTCAACCAGAATTTTTTCTTTAATAATCTTCAATTATTAAAGAATTTGTTCCTTACTAGAGGCGTTCCCCAAATGTCCCACATAAAACAGGTTGTGGTTTTGCATCACCAAAGATGAATAACACCTTCTGTCTTTTCTAACCACAAAAATTAATGACAAGCACTACCTTTTAGTAGTAATGTCCTCATATAATTGGCCAGTCTCGTCCACATGGATAACTGTTGCGTAAGTTGCTTATTATGCATTCTGCTAGCATAAAGTGGGGCACAATGACACTCATAATGCCCAATAATTTGCCAATTTCATGCTATTATACCCCGTCGCACTACATTTCTTGCTCACTGTAAAGATTTCAAAAATGAATCATAATTCATATTTAGCTTCATTGTGGTGAATTACATGCTTCATAACTTTTCTTACATGTTTAATGGAGAGGCAGGAACATTTTTCAAAACAACTTTTGCATAGACCCACGTTTAATAGAATACTTTTGTTAAACCCAGCTTTCTTCTAGCTAGAACTACTCCCGGGGGCATTGAGATACGACTAGTTACCATGCGTGGTCATTGAAAAACCTTTATAGCCAAACTCAGAGTGAAGTTCCGAAAGAACCCTCCCCTTGTTGTGTAAAAAATGAATGAAAACAAACCTTTTTTAAAATAAACTACCATTCCGCGCGGACTGCGGCTGACCTCAGAATTATCCTCACCTTTCTTCGCGTTTTGGACACGATTGTTAACACATGTTATTCTAAGTACCCCTTCCTCGCTTCCTCTGGGATACTATGTCGGTGATCTGATTATTTATACAAGTCTCAAGTAATACCGACAGGACTTTCATACGATATTTAATTCATTTAATCGTATTGTTATCTTTACATTGTCCCTATATTAGGTGTTTGAACCTGTTATTTTACATTATAATAAAGAAACTTTGATAATTGTCTTCATAAAGAGAGGTGCCAGGCTATCAAAAGTAGATTCTTATCTCAACATGAAATGTTGGTGTTACCTTAAAATATGTTCTCCTGGAATTCAAAGTAAATGTGGTAATTGAGATCTCATCTGTAAAATTCTAGCCTTGTTTTTATGCTCGTTGCTATGTCAGTAACACAGCTTTAGGTTTGATTATAACTGTTGTGTTCAAATTTAATCCGGAGTCATAAAGTGCAGGTAGCACACAACTGGTGCAAATAACAAATTCACTCTTTGCTCAATCTTTCGTAAATGCTTTGTGACAAGCTGACAAACAATAAAGAAATTGTATTGATTTCACCTGCAACTGTATCAGGAGAGAGAAATCTCGTATATGTTTTGCATATTGAGATAATTTTTTTGTTAAAAGTTCTATTTTGCAATGAAAAAATAAAAATAAGTGGTAGAAGTCAGCACAACCTTATTTACAACTGTACCACATACATAATATAGCTATAAAGCCATCTGTAATATCAACATTGACTTTATTTATACTGATCTGTTTTTATCTTTTCCGTCATTTATACTGTAAGCAATATTATGATTTACAAATATTTGTCTTGTGCAAACACATAAGCATTATCTCATGAATTCATTTTACAGCACGGTAATTCTACAGCAATTATTCCAATACTATTATACGAGCTAAAACATTTCAGCTGTTATCTCTAGATATTGCTGTTTCAGGCCTATTGTTGTTAAGTTATTGATTATCGTGAACTGATCTACAAATGAGATTTTTTTTACAAGAAACAAAATTCAAATATCAAAGTTGTTACAGTAAAAGCAACGGCTGTGAACTTAAACTATCAATGCAAGAATTAAACACCAAGTAAATTTAAGAGATTCCAGACTAAAAACCTAGGCTTGATGCAGACACAGATGTTTCGTGCAGTGTTTATTTATGACAACCTGGCTTTATGCTATAGTTTATAGCTCATTGTACCCAGATTTTGTGATTTAGTATCATACCCTTCATGTAGATTATTCACTTACATAAAAAGCACAATACAATTGCCCATCATTGCACGTATCATAAACTTCACCTGCTTCCGCGTCAACCAATTACGATCGCTTCCGGTGCATGGAAATGTCACGTCAGTAGTATGATTGCATCGTGCCATATTTATGTTCTCGTGTTGTGATGATGGTAAAATTTTCAACAATACTTCGCTGTAACAGAACCTGAACCATAAGCAAGACTGCTAGGTGACTGTTGCCCGTAACCACATGTCTATTGACTTGAAACCTCAGTTAGCAATCCTTGGATTGTGCATTGAAAAAAAATCATTCAAAATATTTTATAATTTCACCTGGACGAACAAACGCTCTGTTTCAGGATGCTTTTTGCAATAAATTTCGCTGCTTAGCAAGTCAAATGTGCTGCACGAACGTCTTAATGCAGCTCTTTAAAGCGTTTCTCTTTAAACCTTTTTCTGAAGGTAAGCAGTATCGACACTATAAATGCAAACATGTGGTATAAAACACTTGCAATATATCTGCAGTCCCGGCTCAGGCAAATATTACAATGAATGATTAAAATAACCGAAAAAGAGAAATGTTAAGGCTTGTAGAAATTTAGTAATAATACTTTGATCTAACTCGTCTATGAACCCATCCTGGTTTACTTAGTTTATCGGATTCCCAATCGCAGTTATAATCAACCACACTTGCAATATCAAGTTACAAGCTACAGTCAGCAATATCTTGTAAGCCCATGGATTTGATTTAATTTACACATAAAGACCTCTACACTACAATCTAACCACATAAACTGAGTAGTGCTGATGCTAGATGAGAACCGTTGATGCTTTTTGGATTATGGTTATAGCACTACACTGTATGAGTATTGTTTATATCAAACAAGTATTAATAATGTACGAGTGTTTTTATATCACACAAGTATTATCAATGCACGGGTATTGTTCATATCATACAAATATTAGCAATATATAACCATTTGAAGACTGGTAAGAACACAACAGTTTTTTCCTAAAATAATCCGCTTTGATTTTAAATGCATTTTTTTTTATTTAACCTGACGCGTTTCGGCCGGACGGACCTTTTTCAAAGGTGGAAAATGCCAAAAATTTATCCTCTGACCTAGGATAAAATCGGTAGTTTTTAAGGTTAATTGTAATATTCATAATACCATTATGACGTTATCAATTGTTGAGTGTCTCGTAATAGAAAACGAAAAGTTTGTCCGTTGCTACTCAACTTAGTAATAGCATGCAATGGTAACCGATGATAAAAGTTCTTTTTAGATTAAATTTTTAAAAAGTTCTGGTTAAAAAGCATTAATAAGTGAATTTAGTTACTATTTCTAGTGTCGCTTCTTGAAAAAGAGCTAGAGTAAATTATGCATGGATGCCTCTTGGGAGCTAAAAGTATTAGCAAGGTACGAGTATTGTTCATGGCATCAAAGTATTAGCAATGCAGGGGTATTGTTCATATCATACAAGTGCTAGTGATACTGAATTTTGTCTAGATCCACAGTGTTTGAAAATAAGCGATATTCAAATAATTCTGTAACTGTACTAAATGTGTCGAATACACTGACCACTTAGATACTACACTGAGTCTGTTTCGTTGTATTATTGCTGGTGTAATTTAGTTTTGGCCAAAATTTACAAATCTACAAATTTAAACTTTTTACACCTTTGTAAAGTTGAATTAGCAACTTCCTACACAAATCATACTTGTGATCAGCATAAAAATCATATCTGCATGTTCAAAATCAAAACTATACCAGGATATGTCATTTGTTTCGATTTGTTGATTCATTAGCAGAGCCTCGAAAAGTTAACGGCACGCAATATTCCCATCTTTGCCTTGTTATTCACTGACGCAAGAAGTGTGGGATGTGTAATATTAAGAACTGTAGACTGAAACAATCAAAGCTATCACATGAAGCGCATTTTGTTAAAAACATCAACCAAAGGAGATACAATTCAAATATTTTCTGGAGTGATCATCTTCTGTTTTGTTTTCGTATTTTAACCGCTGCAGTAGATAAAAACTGTGACCAGCAGAAAAAAAAATTTAAGTGAAGCTATGTTTTCAATTGATTCATCTGACGTTATCATGCCGCTTTGTGTCTTTGCTCCACAATACCCGCTTGTTTTTGTCCTTTGCTCTTCCGTACTCATTTGTTGTTTTCCTTCGCAGCTGATTGTGTGTTCTTTTTCCGTACTTGCTTTTTGCATTCATGTGCTTACATTGCTTCCACGTACCTGCTGGTCGTTTTCTGTTGCCAATCCATTCCACTTGTTATTTTCTTTTGCTTTTCTGTAATCTTCTATATTGTTTTCATTTGCTCCTCCCCGTTTTTTGTTTGACTCTGTTCATCGCTGAACCCCTTTTGTTTGTCCTGTTGATCCTCGGTAATCTCGGTAGTGTTATTATGTTTCTTTGCTCCTCCGTACCGGCTTCTTGTTATCCTTTGATAGATGATTGTTTAATAGATGATTGTTTTACTCTTTATGTCATTCCAATACATATAACACAATAAAAATTTACACTGTATCCACTCGTATCAAACTCACTCGATTGAATATTTTTATGCTTTGTACTGCCGCGTCTGCACCTTACTTTCCTCCCACCCATCCCCATTCTCCGACGGTATGGAGGCAGAGTATAGGTGTCGCGCGAATTGACAGATGACATATCATTTTTGTATCACTATATCTCTATTACTAAGACAGCGCGCGCACATCATTATAGACTTGATTGTTTGGTGCATCACAATAATTTTTCTATACGTGACATGAGGTTGTATTGTTACTTTGTTTCTTGTTACGAAACTGTGGGAAACTGATTTTTATACTAATATGGATATGGAGGATGGGCGCGGAAGGAAGGAAGGAGCAGGAAAGGCAAGAGGAGCAATGGAGAAACGCACAGCAAGGGAGAAAGAAGTAGAAAGCGGAGCAAAGAAGGTACCAGAAGCAGGGCAGGCAGGAGGAGCAATCGAGAAACGGACAGCAAGGGAGAAAAAAGTAGTAAGAGAAGCAAACGAGGCACTAGAAGCAACGAAGGCAGGAGGAGCAATGGAAAAAAACGGACAGCAAGGGAGAAAGGAGTAGTAAGAGGAGTAAAGGAGGCACCAGAAGCAAGGCAGGCAGGAGGAGCAATAAAGAAATGGACAGCAAGGGAGAAAGAGGTAGGAAGAGGAGCAAAGGAGGAACGGGAAGAAATGTAGTCAGGAGACGCATTCGAGAAATGCAAATGAGAAAGAAGTAGTTAGAGAAGCAAAGGAGGCCGCAGAAGCAAGGAAAGACGGAAGTGCACTGAAAAACGGAAGCAATGGAGAAAGAAGCAGTAAGAAGAGCAAAGGAAGCATCAGAAGCAAGGCAGGCTGGGGAAGCAATTGAAAAACGGCAGCTAGGGAGAAGGAAGTAGTAAGAGGAGCAAAAACAAGGCCCCAGAAGCAAGACAGGCAGTAGGAACAATGTAGAAATGGACAAAAAGAGAGAAAAAAGTAGTAAGAGAAATAAAGAAAGCACCAGAAGCAAGGCAGGCAGGAGGAGCAATGGAAAAATGGATAGCAAGGGAGGGAGAAGTAGTAAGAGGAGCAAAGGAGGCACCAGCAAGAAGACAGGGAGGAGCAGCAATGAAGAAATTGACAACAAGGAAGAAAGAAGTAGTAAGAGGGAGCAAAGGAGGCACAAGGAGCAAGGCAGGCAGGAGGAGCAATGGAGAATTATTTTTCTATACGTGACATGAGGTTGTATTGTTACTTTGTTTCTTGTCGTGAAACTGTGGGAAACTGATTTTTATACTAATCTTGGATATGGAGGATGGGCGAGGAAGGATGGAGCAAGGAAGGCAAGAGGAGCAATGGAGAAACGGACAGCAAGGAGAAAGATGTAGTAAGAGAAGCAAAGGATCACCAGAAGCAAGGAAGGAAGGATCAATGGAAAAACGGACAGCAATGGAGATAAGAGTAGTAAGAGGAGCAAAGGAGGTACCACAAGCAAGGCAGGCAGGAGGAGCAATGGAGAAATGGACAGCAAGGGAGACGGAGGTAGAAAGAGGAGCAAAGGAGGCACCAGAAGCAAGGCAGGCAAAAGGAGCAATGAAGAAATGGACAGCAAGGGAGAAAGAAGTAGTAAGAGGAGTAAAGGAGGCACGAGAAGCAAGGAAGGCAGGAGGAGCAATGGAGAAATGGACAGCAAGGGAGAAAGAAGTAGAAACAGGAGCAAAGGAGGCGCCAGAAGGAAGGAAGGCAGGAGGAGCAATGGACAAAATGGACAGCAAGGGAGAAAGAAGTAGAAAAAGGAGCAAAGGAGGCGCCAGAAGCAAGGCAGGCGGGATGCGGAGCAGGAACAGGGCGGAAAAGAAAAGAACGAAAATGACATAAAACAGAAACAGGCTGAAGATAAGAAGATTATTGTTATTATAAAACTCTCGTAATAAGTTATAATAGCCTCTGTTATTGCTATCCTGTATGTAGTATAATAGTTAGCCCATGTGTTTTAGTCATAAATTATGTTTGTCCGGTGACATTTGACGATGGCACAAATTGCGTGACAGGCGGTAATAATTATGAAAATAACAGCGCATATTGTGTTTTATTTTTCATATTAAAAAGTATAAAGCGTCAAGTATCGGTCACTTTGTAAATTAAGAACAGGCATGCAACTATGCTATTATAGTTATTACTGTTGGTTTTATCAAAACAAATTGGACAAAAATACCAGTTTTATGTTGTGGAGTCAGGCTCAGTTTTGTATTATTGGTCGACACGTGGTTAACATTGCTCAATGACGTGTTGAAAAAAGTTGGAAGTTGTCTTTGCGCTGTCCTGTCTATTGCTAATTAATTTCTACATGACACACATTTCTTCAAAAGTGATGTATCATAACAAAGAACACACGTATTAAAACTGCCAAGCTAGAAAGTCTCGGCGAACAAAATATATGAATTATGATAACGAAAATTTAAGTGATCTGGCGGACATCATTAGACGCTGTCCCGTAGATGTGGGAAAAGCAAAATTTGCTTAGAACTTAAGGGAATAATTTAAAACACAACTGCGTTTCTTTTACATTATAGAGATTTCGTTTTCAGCCCCAAACCACTCCACTAGCAATTTAAAAAAAGGAAAGACAAATCCACACGTGAACTGATCCGAAAAATCCTCCCACAGCTTATAGTACTAACAGGCGAGTTCGAACATTGCGTAAGATTGAGGGAGTGTTTTCGATTCAATCCGAACTACGGTTTTATTTTTAATTCTTAATTTTTTTTTACAAATATATGCTCTGATAAATTAGATATTTTTGCACAGCGCTGCGATATTTTTGTGTAGTTCTAGCGCTATGACGATAACAAATAAACATTTTCAGTAGATCTTGACACTTTCGCTACAGCGTACTGCAATCATGAAATAAATTAATACACATTCATGCCTACAACTGGAGACAAATGTACTTATGCATATCTTGAAAGATTGTTAGGCTTTTAAAAAAAGCTGTAATAAAAAGTTAATGAATTTTTATGTGGAATGCTGAAATCAACGAAAGCCATGCGATCATTATATAGCGTTTTAATTAATTCAAGCATTCAATATATAGCGCTTTTCATTTATTATCATAACGCTGAAGCAATGATAACCTGTATCCCTAGCCTACCTTCTTAAACTTACTTCACCTTATTGGTCATTCAGATGACTTTGGTATTTCAAGTATCAACAATGTGAACAAGAAATCATTAAATTTTTAAGCCTTTTTCGTAAAATATCTACAAAGTATTTTCAAGCGTTTACGCAGTAAAACATAAAACAAAGTGCGGAAGTTCCAGAACTTACGATTTATTTCTATGGAAGTATAACGTTTTGGAAGGCAGAATATTTACTGATTGATGTATCGCACAATCGTATACATTGTGAACCTGACCACGACCCTATCGTTTGGGTATGATAAAAGCATTCACTTCACCTCGATGAAACGAATAATCCAGACAAGAAAGAGAGTTTATTGCAACTGCTTTTCTTCTTTTCTTTTTTTATTTTTGACTTACCATTGAGATAACTTACCATTTAATACCAATATAACAGTTCTAGCTATTAGCAGTTCAAATGCCATGAAATCTCTGATAACTACTTAGCACACTGCTACTTAAAACACATTAGGGGTGGAGAATCAGCTCGCTCACTTCAAGCCAGGGCTTTTCCACCCATGTCAAAAGGCGACATGGGTGGGAAAGAGGGGGAGAGGGGAGAGGGCACTCGCTCACTTCATGCCAGGGCTTTTCTCTCATGTCGTCTTAATCTTCTAGAAAAATACTATACCAAATTAAGCAAAACCTCTGATCAACTTTAACCATTAGTGATAAGTTTAACCAGCAGTGACAAGAAACCATGTTATCTCGATTTTTCCACAGCAGAATATATTTCCGGCAGGCGCTACCCGCGTTTGCTTTGAGGTTTTTCCATGGAGTAATTTGAAGTAACAGTGTTTTCTTCAAATTGTCACGACCTTGCACGTCCAAATGACAAGCTGTTTGCCCAGATTTGGTTCAGTGATAATCGCTTTGCAATCGCTATTTTATGAACATTTTATAAGTTCATTAAAACATAACTTAAAATAACAAGAAAAAAACACATAACATAATAGTAGTCCTCCTATGTAATTTTCACAATAAATATCCGTTAATTTATACACACTATAGTTCTATATAAGTTTGAGTATTTTTAACACTTTTTATTACTCTAAAGCCAATACCTCTTTTTAAGCAATAACTTGGAGCTAAAGCATTTGCAGCTGAAATCCCGCACTATATATATTGAAAATAGAACATGTAAATCGAGACAAGCATTGAAAATCTCTTTGTTCGTTTGTCGAATAAATTATTAATGTCTTTATTCAGGGATAAATTAATTTAGGTGCATCAGGCTATATCGGACAGATGAAATGATTTCTAATTTTGAAAGCGAAAAATAAAATATTAGTAGGCCAGGAACTGGTTGAAAAGGTTTAAAAAATTGTTCAAGCTAGGTTTAGAGTTTCCTTGTTAGGGAGATGCCGGTACAAAGCACGTTTGTGTTTAAATAAGTTTAGGTTTCTAGAAGAATCGTCAAACTGATTTGCTACATGGAAAAATAGGAATTCTTCTGCTATTCTAATGGATCGATTTCAAGTCAGACGCAAGGTTATTCATAGATTGGGTAATATGTACCAGATATAGGCCAAGAATCATAGTTAAAAGGCCCTTCTATGAAGCACTTCCTTCATCCAATACGTCCGATGCAGTGTTTCTAAACGCATTCAAATGGTATTCATAGTGCAGAAGACGAAGGCCGTGCCGTCATTCTTAGAAAAAATCATGTTTTTTTCTGCAGTTGATATGCTTTAATGTGTCCTTATTCTGGGGAAAAGCATGTGGATTTCTGTTGTTAGTGTGCCTGAATGTGCCCTCATTCTGCGAAAAAGCATGTTTATTTCGCTGTTGATACACTTTATTGTACCCTCATTCTGAGAAAAAAGCATGTTTTTTTCGCTGTTATACACTTTATTGTGTCCTCATTCACAGAGAACATGTTTTTTTCGTTTTTGGTAGAATTGATTGCGTATACTTTGGCTTTGGCTTGCAAGGGGTTTTTGAATTTGTGCGAGCAGCCGTTGGTACCTTTTTTCCTTGACAGTGATCGCATTTCTGGTGTCATTTCCTCCACTGGCACTACGTGCCCTATTGCCACGAAACTTGGGACTTAGGTAGAACTTGAAATGAACGTGACACTTTTTATTTTTGCCTTCGATTTTGTTTTCTTGTTTAAAACGCCATGTAAAAAGAGTGTACTTTTTGCAAGTAAATGCGGAGCATTTCACGCACACCAAAGAACACACAGTTGGTCAGCTTTGTGCGAGCTCTCACTGCGTAAATAGATAACAAGGCATATGCCTGATCAATCAATAAAACCTTAAGTCAACAAAAAGCAAACACTACTCGGCTTATAAGACGTATTCAAGCTGTGTTGTTTGCAATATATTATTCAAGAAATAACCCATTGAAGGAAGTATTTTTGCGTTTTAATTTTTGTCAAGTGTTTAACATTTCGCTGGCAAAATGAGGCTCTATTAACATATGAAATGCATACTGATCCAGATAAAGATCGTAAATAACAGAGCAAGGGAGAAGTATTGGATTTTCGCGAGCATTCCTCAGTAATTATAGTGGAAATTATTGACGCAAAACTTAACCTGCCACACAAAATACATCGCAGTAACTATTTCACCGTTTTATAGTTACTTGTTTTATGACTATTTCTACTTATTGGCGTGTCCATACGTCTTAACAAAGTTTCAAAACATGTGGAACAATTTCTAGCCTCAGATATCACGGATTCCAGCCTTCAATCATCCCAACAGTATCTTAAGGACTGAATAAAAATAGTCACTCTTATTCACGGTCTACCTATAGCACGATTTGTTTAGTCGGCATTGCACGGTTTGACAGTCACAATGCACTCCCGGTACAGACGTGACGTCACAAGCAATATCTGACACTGCCTCAGCAATCGTGACGTCAACAATTTTTGCTTATATGGCTTCTACCTCATAACGACCCAGCTCATTCCAATCATGACGCAAAATAGATTCTTAAATCTGTTCCAAATTTCTCTCCATTTCCCCAACGAAATTTTCATTCATCAACTAAACTTGATTGAAGTACCTTCACAGAGGCTATCACATCTAAGTTCCAGAACAGAAAAATGCCTTTGATAGTGTTATGAACCATAAAATTGTTGTAAGGGCAGCCTGCTATAAACAAGTTTATGAATGCCAAACATATGAAAAATAAGTGGTAACTTTTCCGACAAAATGACTAGATTAAGTATTTTTGTCTGACGGAACACCAACGAAGCTTATCTAAGATACCAAGATATTTTGTTTTGAAGTATTCTAGTTTTACGGGCTATTGTTTTGGAACACAGAAGGATTAAGTGCATTTTTCACAGTAATATTTATGAAAAAACGATGTCTTACTGTATTAAACATGAAAGCCTTACAGTAGACATACTTTATAGCGAATAGATGAATATTTTGGCTGTTAAGAATAAGCAGTCAAATAAACTTAATTTTAAATGTAGTACATGTTATCCCTTGAAACATCAGAACATAAAACACAAATTGTTTCTTTTATCCAGACACATGTAGAAACCAATTCCTACTGCCATTTGAGGAACTCATTAGAATTTATTTTTAACCTATAGCACGATATAGCCATTATAATTAACCATGAAAACATATTATACATCTCTTTATTTTTTCATCCTATTAGTAGACGTCTTGAAAAACAGATCACATTTCCACTAACACTTCTGATTATAAACTTGACCTGAATTAACAAGCCATTTATGGGATCTACTTTATTTAATGACACTTGATATGATCCGTGCCAAATTGTTAGCCCAATATGCATGAAGCATTAAGTCCACAGAGCATATAGCAGTGGTTTGCCCGCTTTGCATGATTATTTTCTGTACACATGCACAAACAATAATATCACATTTTCTTTGCTTTTGGCAGCAGCTTATATCCGGAGTTTCAAAATATACATTTTGAATAAATTTCAATAAGTATGGTTAGCAAGGAGATATATCTCAGAACATGCTATTTTTAAGATAGTGATTATTTTTGTACATTTTCACACACTTGGAAATACTCATGAAAACTATTACAGGTTTTAGCAAAGTCATCTTACTCTGAGTATGACGTAGCATAAGGTATTACGAACTTCAACGTTAGGTTCTAGGTCGATATCGAATTCTGCAAAGTTCAGATCTTCTCAAGAATAGATGAGCTAAGCATCTGACCGTGTGACTGAGCATCATTTTACATAAATATATAACACCATTGATGTTGGTCTGTTTTGTTCTGCGGTAAAAGAGAAATATCTCAAAAAGCAACACTTTTCGATTTTGCGCACTGCTTAATAACGCTATTTAAAGGGATAATGCTGGGCTTTTGCTGAGCTGAGAAACAGATAGTATGGCATACTTCCATGCTTCTGCTGAGCTCAGCATTAGCGGAACTTGATTTATTTCATGGTTCTGTTGAGATTATTTTACCGAACTAAGCTTAGGAGGAGGATGCGTTGATATTTTTCGGTTCTAGTATACAGTTGAATAAGAGGAACTCAGTCTAGTTTAGATATCAGATCAGTTGATTACATATTACTTCAAGAGAAAGATTATATTGACATATATTGTCCATATTTTGTTGTTTTATTTCAATCATGGATATTTTGGTATGTCTCTCTCAACTACAATCAGATAAATAGCTCTATTTTAACAACACGATAAATATGTTTTAACAGTGGCAGAATATATTGATAAATTGATTAAAATACCCCAAAAAAGTGACCTCTTTTATGGCTGCAGCTTTATGACCATATTCACATTTTACAGCTCATCTAAGGCAATTCTTAATATGATTTCATATACATTTATCGCCTTCATACACTGGAGTTTCTTTTTACATAAAACTAACAAGTCAATTGGATATTTTTTCTTATCAAGGCATTAAATTAAATATCTCACTTCCAATTATCACAAATAGTCTCTTGCAAGAATTGATGACATACTGATACTGATAGACTGAAATACTTATAATGTAATGTTACGCCCAAAAGAATTTACTTTCACCAAAATTGAAATAATCGTAAATTTGCTTGCATTCTTTTTTCAAAATTAAAGAGGAAAATTATATTTTGATATTATCATTTTGATTCATAAGTTAATCAGGCGTTGATCGTTTCCGGTAGAGCTTTAAACAACTCTTTCGAACCTAGTCTCAAATTTGAAAAGTGACGTCATTTTTACGTCCAATACCGACCAAATGTCACAGTAGAACTATACACAGAAAGTTGATTAATGCAAGCCAATCACATCATAGATTTGCGATTAAAAATGGGCATCGAATGAAGGATCAAAGCCTTAAAATTATGAAACATTATTAACAAACATGTGTCTACAAATGTACCTTTTAGTTCATGATTACTATTTTTGCGTGCGGTATAAATCATTCCAGCTCAACATCGCAACTCGAAAATCTTTCAGTTGCAGCTGTGTGTTAACAACATTATTTTTAGTCAAATATAGGTTTGCCTTTACATCCTTGAGCGGCAGAATTTTTTGTGAATTTTGTAAATATTACTCTAATGATATTTGAAGTTAGTCATATCTTTACTTTTTCTGATTAAGCTTCTGTGCAAAACGTTTTTATCACATCAGTACAGATTTCCTGTCTATTTTGATTGGCCACCGTGATTGTCTGCAACTTGGTTACTATTGTGTTGTAGGATAACTACGTCACAATGACGGTATTATCTGCTTTTACTTGGCAACATAGTGCTTTAAACGCTGTGGCCATTCTTTGGATGGTGAGCGGAAAAGCTCCTGGGCAATAAGCGTTATCATACTAAAAGTCACTTTTATTCTTTTTCTAGCAATGAGGGCGGTGATAGAGATAAGATAGCGACCAAGATTACAGAATGTTTCATGAGCCAGTTGATCTATGCAACGATATGTTTTAAAGAAATGAAACACGTTCTTGAAGTGTTTACTTAAAAATAGTTTTGATACTTAAAACATCTTTGCTTCTAAAGACTTTTGCCAAGCAACCCCGATGCATCATTTATGAAAAGCGGATATGTTTTTTTTTATTAAATAAATAAATGAACAGGATAAAATTCCCCGTGGTAGTGCGATCTTGATGGTAGTTATGACAAACAAACATAAAAGGCTCCTGTTTGTAGAATAATGAATATGAAAGAAGCCGGATCCACAATACGGTACATGAATGCTACTCACGGCATGCAATGAATTTACACAGCAGCGATGCAAAACAAATTTATCTCTTTTTTATTTTTAATATTAGCACTTTTGTATGGGCAATAGGTAAATCGATGGCTACAAAAGGTGAAGCCAACTCCCGAGTAAAATGTAACAAATATTATTATTATTATTCTCATCCAAAATTGCTTTAAGGAAATAAAGTACTGATTTCTCGGCATTTACGTGAAGTAATTTGCCAGTGTGTGAAAGCGAAGAAAAGTGATAGATACCATGGAACAGGGCGAAACGACGAAAGCTACAGGTGAAGTGACAACGAGTCAAATGACGACGAGTCAAGTGACAACGAGTCAAATGACGACGAGTCAAGTGACGACGCAACAAGTGTCCAAGGGCAAAACACAGCGTCAAAAATGCGTCAGCTGCTGTAAGAAATTCCTGGCATTTTTATTTTCAACCCTTGGGTTATGCTGCCTGATGATAAGCTACACAATCTTCGGTGGATATATTTTCATGCTGTTAGAATTAGAAAATGAAGAGAATCAGCGTAGTTCCATGAACGAACTGCGAACAGAATATGTGGAGATTATGCGTAACCTCACTTGGAAGATGAATGTGTTCCACAAGGAAAACTGGACAACGGTCATCGATGCGGTCATGTTGAATTACACGCGTAAGGTGTACCACGCGATTGATGAAGATGGCTGGGATGGTAAGGATAGCGACGAGAAATATGAACCTCAGTGGGGATTTCCCGGCTCCATGTTATACAGCATCACTGTTGTCACGACAATAGGTACGTCACATATTCACGTTTTTTTTTCATATTTATAGACCTTAAACAGTTCTATTTTCTCTAATTTTATTAGTAGTTTTGTTAGTTTTTTTTAAATATTTTTAATAGTGGTATAGTAGCATAGTTGCATTGCTGCCGCTGTGATTTTAACGGAGGTGATGGCATCCCATGACTCCACTTAAGCTCAATTACAGCGGATGGATGATCCAAGTCAATTTACTCCACTCCCATCTTCACTCATAAGAAAGACTCAATACGCTTTGTTCTCCTTTCGACAGTTAACGTTACGCTTGATGACCTTTGACTTTAAAGAAACCTCAAGCGGTTATGTCGAATCCAGTAGCCTTCGAACTTAAGAAGCTTACTCTTCTTAAGCTCCCCGGATCCCCCTATAAGGCAACCCCCGTATATGGAGCCACCTCAGAATTAGGATGACTTTAAGTAGTTCTTTTCTTCTATCCGCCTACTTTTGAAGCATTTCATAAACTGTTCGGGAAATTCGGACAAATTTAGTACACTCTAATTTCTTGTGCTATCGCCACTGTTAATGTGCCTAGAACAAACAAACAAAAAAAAACAACAAAAAAAACAAAAAAAAAAAAAACAAAAACAAAAAAAAAAAAAAAAAAAACAAATAAAAAAAAAACAAGCAAAAAATCGCCACACGCGGTTAGATCACTGTCTTGAGGTCCGGCTTCTTCCCAGTGATGTAACCAGTAATTTCAAGATTGTTATAAAAGTTACGAAAATATTGCTTGTGAAACCACATATATAAGTAGTAACAGACGGGTAGTCTACTAATATATTTGAAAGAACAGAATATTAGTAGGTAAAGGTTCGGTAAAGTTCTGTTTAACAAAGGCTTTACAGCCAGACCAATCCATTCCAGTCGATTGGAATCTAGGGCGGAAGTGACGTCACCTCTATTCACACTGAGAACAACCCCTCACCCTACTTGTCCCACCCATGATCTCTGATTTTCCGATAAAATGACGCGCCAAAAACCCGGACGAATCTGTTAACTACAGGAAGGTTTTCTAAGTTTCTATAGGCAGAACCCTTGACAGATAAGGGATATATGTATGTCTCTATCGACCAATCTTGATTGGGCTGTCATTGAGAACTCAGACGCAGTTCTTTTCCTTATAAGGCGTTCCGAGAAAGATTACGAGTTGATGAACATGTATTAAAGCAAAAACCACCGAAGACTTATTACGATTTGATGTCAGACGTCCTTATATCACATAGCCAGAGCTAAACCATCCAAACTATGCCGAGAATACCCATAATCCTCATCAACGATCAGCCACAAAGCTGCTACGTAAACAAGCATAAATGAGTAATTAGTAAATATTATAAAATATGGAGGATTAGCTGCTGCGAGTAAAGAAGATCTGGATCCGCTTTGTCAATGTTGGATGACCTGAGCATCCCACGAGGCAATTTTTTGTTTACCTTTTTCCTGTTCTTGTCGGAGGGGATAAATAATATTACTTATTCTTACACATACACGCATCCAGGATTTTCACGCGGAAGAGAGGGGCATCCGGTTCCTGTTTCTTTTATTTAGTAGTATTATTATTATTGCTGTTGTTTTTTTGTGTTTTTTTTTCTTTTTGCTGTGGAGAGGATGGCCTACTCTTTACCCCCTCTCCCTTCCCCGCCCCACCACACTTATGACGGGTTTTCGCGTTAAATGTTTAAAATTCGAAACGTAAAGAGACAGTGAGTTTGGCTGCCCCCTTCCTCCATCCCCAGCGCTATTATTTCGAATAACTCTATAAAAATATCCTGGGCTCTTTGCTATTTTTAAGCTATAAAAAACTTTCCCTTCGACTTCTAAATTTTCGATTTTCTGCCTCACAAAATAAAGGAAATAGAAATACATAAATCATCCAAAATAAAAGCAATATGGCGGCTCACAAAATGCAAAGTGCTACATATAAGCATTTAAAATAAACATATCCAATTTCTTGGTTGCTTTGATTTTCCTCGGGGAAACATATGAAATGGAAACAGGACATTATCCTACTGAACATAACCCTACCGGACTTTTCCCAACAGGACTTAACCCTACCTGGGACAGACCCTACTGGGCATTACCCTACTGGGCATTACCCGAAATAGGTCAATATCCTACCGGACTCTACCCTACTTTTAAAGAAAAAATAATCCATATTTTCTGTAATTTAATTATTTATTATTACTTCTCATTACTTCACATTTGCAAGATCGATTCAGATACAATGAACTTTCGCACAAATGTCGCAGTGTCACGAGTGATTTCCAGTCAAATTTACATGCGTATGTTGTGGGCAATCCCACGCAAATACCCAGATAGCAGTCCCACATGGGGACTATGCATAATATTTGTGGGTATTCCCACGTACCCACGCATAAATAATGTGTATTTTGTTGGGAAATTCCCACGTAGTTACGTGGGATTTAGGAGAATTTGAGACTCTTTCCGATGTGTATTATGCATATGTGAACCCATGCATTTTATACGCATATATTTCCATGCATTTTATATGTGGGAATTCCCACGCATATTAAGCATGGAATTTTAAAGGGACGACCCACCCTGGACATACACGATAACTCCATCGAATACACAGACATGTACCTTTATAACTATAGTTCATTTATAAAGTACTCCTAAAAGGAATTTTAAGCATAAAAATTTTAGTGAAATTGGTATTTCCATGTCTAACTTTCTATTATACTCAGAAAAAAGGCAGCCCTCCACCAAAATATGCAGAATGTAGCAAAATTTAAATATATTATCGCTCAATGGCGGCTGTTTCCGGTCTGCGATAATAAGCCCACATTGCCAGACTGCGCATAATATACGTGTATTTTACATGGGGATGCCCATATGGGAAATCCCACGTAAAATATACGTGTAATATACAAATGACTTCTAATGAAATTTTACGTGGGAATTCAAAAGTATAATATACATATAATATGCGTTAATTACCCATGCATTTTAGAAGTGGGCAATTCTACGTATATTATACAGTGGAATGCCCACGGTGGGCATTACGCGGGAAAAACCATGCAGTTTACGCGTGCATCTACCCGTGCATTTTATGCGTGGGAAAGCTTATGTATATTATATGTAGAGTTTACACGGAAATCACACCTTGGGAATGTCCACGTATATTACACATATTTTCTATGTGGCCCTGCCAACGTCCCACATTCCCACCTAAATCCCACCTAAAAACAACGCGCTTTATACGTGGGACGAAAAATTATGCTAACTGGGTAGTCCAGAATATGGCGGTTTTCAAAATCCGCCACAAGGAGGTACATCAGGAGGGTTGGAATCGTTTGCCAACTAGCGTAAGAAATGCAAAGAACGTTCAAGAGTTTAAGGGACTTTTAAAAACTTACTTGTTCAAGTTGGCTTATAATTAATTTTAATTTCATCCTGTCTTTTGTAATTCCTCTAGGACTTTTAGTATGGAAATGTGATCTTTTTTATACATATTATCACATTTGTTATTTGCGCTTAGGAATGTTAACAGGCGCTATATAAAAAACTGTAATAATAATAATAATAATAATAATAATAATAATAATAATAATAATAATAATAATAATAATAATAATAATAATAATAATAATAATAAATTCCTGATCACACATTGCAACGGATATTTGAGTGCAATCCATCACACATCATATGAGAAGCCTGATTGCAATTTATAGATGCAAGAAAAAATCGCTCATTGATCATACATCGTAGGAAAAGGTAAATTGTAATTTATAGATAAAAGTATAAAATCAAATGTTCTTTGATCACATTTATAGAGATAAATCAAAATTTATCAAATACCTGTATGATTGGATAAAAATATTAAAACATCTTTAAAATCTTATTTTATTTCTAATCGCCCTGGGATTAAGACATGGCGTGGATATTGTACAAGAGTGAGGAACCAAAAAAAGCCAACACCGTTTTTCAGGCCAGACTGAAACCTGTACATTGAATGTGGTTATAGATTGCCATCTTTCAACATGCCAGTAAGGCTTCACAGATATGATTTGCCCGGGTTATCGTACTAGCTTTCGGCATGCTGATAGATCGGTTGAACACCATGAGCGAAATATTGCTTAATGGAGTTTATTACTGTTGCATATTGCCAAATATTCCTTTGTGAAATGGCAGCTACACAAAAAATATAAACAAGGACTGATCCCCGTAATTGATCCACTAGTTTATACAGAGAAGGGTTGGGCCACAGTGGGATGCAAAGTTCCAGACTTACTTGCTTTTGCCCAGCTGGTACGGAAATGGAAGAATGACAGACAGACAGACAGACAGACAGACAGTAAGTTGGAAAAGTCATATGAATAGTTTTTTTATTCTATCTGCCGTTGCCATGACGTCACTCGTAGGGCATGCGTCCATTCCAAGTGATATCACTGTGACGTCACTTAACCACCAGGCGCTTATCGATAAAAATACTAAAACTAACAAGAATAATAATAGTTATTATTATTATTATCATTATTATTATTATTATTATTATTATCATTATTATGATTGTTATTATTATCATTATAAGCGCAGAGTACAGCCACTGCACCATGGATTTGACCATCTGCTTGAGCGTTTTCTCTCCGGTCGTACATAGCACACATCATGGTTTCCCCCCCGGCATACCAGACTGTCTGTAGGAACATAAACAACCACCTGACACTGTCAAATGCTTCTCCGTATGAATGGAGCGTTGAGTCTGGACTTCTCTTTCATGCCGTTTTTACATTTATCAATCTAGTTGTTTTTTTTTCGACCCGTTCAAAGCTATAGCATAGAGCCACAGGAAAGCCAGCAAAGGGGAACTGCTCATAAGTGAAAGAAAGGTGCGCTCTGAGAAAAAAAGAGGATGCGCATAAGTAAAAGAAAGGTACGCTCTGAGAAAAAAAGATGTACTCCTGTACTTCCGCATAAATGGCGGTGGAAGCCGTTCTTATAAAACAGCTGACCTCTGATGAGAATTGTCTGTTATGTATAAACACAGAGCGGATGGATATTTTAAAAAGCAGTTCCGTTCTTTTATGAGTATTATTTTCGCGGAATCCACAGTGGGTCTGCAGAATAAAAAGGTATTATACACAACAGACTGAATAGCCGTAGAGGTTGGCTGTTGAACATATTTTAAAAAGTAGTTCCTCTCTTTTATGAATACAATTTCCGCGGAATTAAGAGCGGGTCTGCGAATAAAAAGGTGTTATATACAATAGACCGAACCGTCAAAGAGGTTGGCTGTTGAACCACAAAGGATGAGAGCAGGAAGGTATACACCCATGATGCTCAACCATGGATCACGGCGACGAATCTGCCTTGGACTATGTTTTAAACCACATTCCGATTTTTTCTGCCACATTCGACTCAATTCTAAGAATTTATAGTTGTTCTCATTTGCATTTTTGCTCATTTAGCAGTAAAGACAAGCAACAGTCTGTTGACAAACTAGTGTGTCCGATACCATCGGTATCTTCTCTGAAGATAGACCAATCAAAGTAGTCGATTTTTTATTGCTTAACTGTCTCAAAAAAGGACTCAACTGTTCATAGAACAAACAGGTCTTTGTCTGTATATAAGCAACTGGCGATAATAAAATGCTCTCGGCCGTTCATGATATGGTACCAATTATTCCGAAAGAACGTTTACAAACAAGGCAGGGCCATTAATTTACACACTGGTGAGTCAAACCAGCTAAGACGTGGAAGATGTGGGCGTTCTCTTTGTTTTTGGCATATTTCTAAACAGTCATATTCCAGGTATTCTTTTATATTCCAGCTAAATTCCAGTTAGCCTCGGCTTGTAATCAAACAGAGGTAAAATCATCCATATTATTGCCGTAACTCAAACACTCGAAAATGTGAGGAGCCCAATAAGAAGCGTTAATAAATTGAAACTTATGCATATTTAAGGGCTGTAACTAGGTTTTTCTTTGTTGGAAATATTCTAAATATTTATATTTCTAATTACACGCCATTATTTAATTCCTAACAAATAGAAAATTCAATATATTATTCATTTAAGAGAACTGTTTAAACGGTGAATAGCCACCCTTTTTTATCAGCACTATTACAGCCCAGTTTTGAGCATTTGCTTGCTTTGTGGTTATTGCCTGCTAGCACCCATGCAATATTTGTGACGCCTTCCTTATGCCTATGCCAAACCTTCACTGCGAATATCGATAAGATTACAATCTGGACACGAGGTTCTATTTCTATCCGTAAATTACTTATTTCAAAACCTCGGCCAAAGTTCTACAATTAGACATTATGGCACAAGTATCCTTTTGAGTACGCTTGGAATATTCTGGAATATTCTGGGCCAGTGACATTTGTATATGTGTTACAGGCAAACTGTCAAATCAGGCAGATTATAATCTGCCTGAAAATTTCAGGCAGATTGTAAAATTCCTGGTTCGACCAGGCACATTGTAATCTGCCTAAAATTTTTAGGCAGATTGTAATCTGCCTGATTTTGGAGCCTGAAAATTTGACAATTTGCCTGAAATGAAAGGAACGTTTGTAATCATGATCCACCCCATTCATAACCGGCTGTTTCATGCGATTTGGATGTTACCTATTCAACTATGTGATCGCAAGAATAAAAGGCGATTGATGTGATCAATTGCAATTAAAAAGAGGAAAATATTGTGTTATGATCATGCATAACCCTAGTTTTTTAGTATCTACTCACGCATTTTATGGGATTTGGTTGTCATTTATGATAACATGTGATCGTAGGGATAAAAAGCGATTGATGTGTCTAATTGCAATTAAATACTTGTGAGTGGTCGGTTTGCTTGTTCGTTTTATGTGATTTGTTTACCACTTGCTTTCTTTTATGCCTTGAGTTATTACACCTCTATAATGCTATTGATATGTTTAAATGCAATTTTAATTGCAATTTCTTGATTAAGTAAATGCGCGACTTTTTTACTGATTGCTTTGTTTTATGTATTGATTGATCACACTTTTACAATAGTATTGATGTGATTGAATGCAATTGGAAATTGCAATTTCTTGATAAAATAAATGCAATGATATAAATCTCAATCCAGCTGCCCCTCCCACACCTCTATGATGTATTATATTTTGAGATCAACATGCCAATGTATCTTCCTAATTATTACTCCTCCGGTATTTGATGGGATTTTTTGTGCACAGTATAAATAGCGGCGTGAAAAATTGATACCTGATAAATAGATTTGCAGTGTTACGTGTTTTTTTTTTAGTTAGTACAGTAAATAGAAAAAATATTAACGTTTAATTGCAATCTCAAAAACCCCACAGAGCGATACAATTGCATTTAAATACATTGCTGCAGTTGTCAATAAAGACATGAGATAAAAGTAACAATAGAAAATGCACGGCAATCAAATCGCATGAAACGCGCGAGCGGAAACATTGTTCACTCCCTTTTAATTGCAATTGACCACATCAATCGCTTTTTATGCCTACGATCCCATATTTGAACAGACAACAACCAAATCGAATGGGGGGATCATGATTACAAGGGTTCCTTTCATTTCAGGCAAATTGTCAAATTTTCAGGCTCCAAAATCAGGCAGATTACAATCTGCCTAAAAATTTTAGGCAGATTACAATGCGCCTGGTCGAACCAGGAATTTTACAATCTGCCTGAAATTTTCAGGCAGATTATAATCTGCCTGATTTGACAGTTTGCCTGTAACATATATATCTATACATATACGGCGAGATTTTTATATATATATATATATATATATATATATATATATATATATATATATATATATATATATATATATATATTCTTCCGTACCAAAATTACCATCTGCTAGGTTTTGCTGTTCGAGACTACTTAAACTGAAATGTGAAACCTAATAGTTGTATTTAATAATGTCTTTTGATGGCCTTTATTTACTTATTTCTGCCACTAAAATAACTGAACAAGCTCGAATTAATGTCTGTCTGTGGTGATACTTTTATATCATGAACTCCATCATGCGGTAACGTCAAAAAAAAAAAGAAAAGAAAAGGAACTTGACTGCTTCTTGATCCCGCGAGTTGCTAGCAATTCTCCTCTGCTCCTAAACAACTTTGCTCTCTAATTTTATTCTCATAGTTTCATACAAAAGTGTGGAAAGGTTAATTGAGAGGTATGTGATGACGTCAAAGAAAAACCGGCAGCCATTTTTATACGCCAACAGTCACAATTTATTACGGCTAATAAAGGGGTATTATTTTCGTTAGATAATTAACAACTTAGGAACGCACAGTTTCCGATGCTCAAGTTCAGAAACAGCAGCTTTTCCAATCTATTACCAAGTACTTTCTATGGTTTGTTTCCAAAAATGTGTCATTTATGGTTATGTTCTGCACAAATGAATGGTCGTTTCCTACCATTAGTCTATATCGCTGGTAAAATAAAATATATACTATCTATTTCCTTAAACAACATTATTTCTAAGATAATTGTCTCGCATAATATTGAATTCAGTTCTTTACAGTTTGTGACAACAGTAAAAGTTTTATCGTCTTGTGATAGAAAGGCTGTTTTAGCACTGAAAAATTTCAAACTTCAATGCCAAAGTCTGGTAACTTGCCTGCTACAAGCAATATACAAGTGCCTTCACTCGACTATTTTACAAACAGCATTGACTCAACTGCTTTGATTACAATCAAGCTGTACTGTTTGCTATATTTTCCAGTATAAACAATGTAAATACATACATATCCATGTGCCTGTTTTGCTAACATTACGCCCATAGCGTAGATGATTACAGGTTTGTGTTTGGTGATATTGTATTTCATAGTTTTGTTCTGTATTTGCGTTCTTGCTAAACGATACCCAACAAAAAATGTGCAGGTGAAACACCTGAGCAACATTATCCTAGACAGTGCTTTGTCAAAGGTAAACATTCGTAGGCACATTACGCAGGTACATCTACCTTGCTGAGTTATACAAACATTCATAGGCACATTGAGAAGGCACATCTACGTTACTGAGTTACATGAATATTCATAGGCACATAATGTAGGAACATCTATGCTATTGAGTTTTATGAATATTCATAGGCACATAATGTAGGCACATCTACGTTAATGAGTTTATGAATATTCATAGGCACATAATGTAGGCACTAATGCCGGGAACTCGCACCCGAATTGGTATTCGAGTACTCGCTCAACTTTTTCGAGTATAATCGAATAATATTCGAGTATTTTGTCCGACACGCCACAGTAATTCAATTCAAATATCAATGGGAATATCCTATAACTATATTAGCATAAATGATATTACCCCCAATATAGCCGAGCATTGAATATCTAATAAAAATTGCTTTCCCATGCTGGATTTTATCTGTCAAAATTAGTAACAATTCTGCAATAAAACCGATGAGAAAACGGCACACTTCATTGAACTGCCACTCTTCGATCCTGAGCGGCTAAGTTCATCCGCCATTTTGGATTTCTGACTGGACACGAAACTGCGCAATTCGGATTTTATTCAAAGTTTAACAGAAAGTAAGCTGATTTTGGTAGCAATTTTCATAGCAAAAGAAAGCGTTTAAGGCATAGATCATTTTGGTATAAATTTTGTAAGGTAAAAATAAGACATTTTGATAGAAATACATATTTTGGTGTTGTGATTTTTTTATTTGGCAAAATTTAAGTGAAAGCTGAAAATTCGCACATTCTGATATATTTGGTTAAGTGTACAGGATTTCGTATTGGTTAAGCATATATCAGGTGTTTGAAAATTAAAGTATCTTTTTCTTTTTTATGTTGAATAGTATTGTGTAAGTCGTCTAAGGAAAAATAAATATTGTATTAATTTTTTGTTCGAATGGTTGCGTGCGTTCTTAATGCATTCAACATACTCACTGAGTCAGTTTTCTTAAAATGGTAGTGCTAATGCTGTGTATTGTTATTTTTTCTCATTATTATTTCAAAAGTTAGTTATTGTAAATAACTACAGCATATTGAGCAAATATTATTAAGTTGTTCGGTTTAAGATATGCACTGAATTTATGATACCAGTCACAAGTCAAAATCTATTTTTCAAATGTAGGTAAGAATAGAATTCAGGTATGCTTGGGATAATTTCTAGTTCAAGCGTACATTCTAGATCCTGTTTCTTATGAGTTTGTATTTGTATTGAAGTTTTGTTCAGTTTAGAAAAGCCTAAATAAGCAGAGAGAACATATTCACGTGCTTTAATATTATCGAATATAATCAAATATTTTTTTCATAATCGAATACTTGCAAATCGAGCGAGTACTCGAGCAATTCGAGTACTTCTCCCAGCACTAGTAGGCACATCTACGTTATTGAGTTTTATGAATATTCATAGGCACATAATGTAGGCACATCTACGTTACTGAGTTACATGAATATTCAGAGGCACATAATGTAGGTACATCTACGTTACTGAGTTTTTCTTCAAACATTCGTTTTCACATTACGTAGGCACATCTACGTTATTGCATTATATAAAATATTGCAAAAGTCGTAGGTAAAATCAGTTTTATAAATATTTACAAAATTATTCATAGACTTAAGTTCAGGAAAGGATATCTTGGCTGATATTTTGTTAACATTTTATTGATATTTTACCGCACTCTGTGAGAGAAATAATGAAATAATACTGCACTCTAATATCTACTTGCTATTATTTCATCAAATTTATCTTAAAGAACGCAGAATCTTTAACATTACATCCTGAATAAGATGTTTCAGTTGCTTATTTTAACAATCCCGCATGGTTATATTTTCTTAACTGCTTCAATTTATTTGTTTTGTAAGCTTTAGTGAACAGTGTTGAACAGTGTTTCGAAGACGAAAATGTCTTAGACGTTTAATATGACTAATTCACAAAAAGTGGGTCCAGTCATACATTTATTTCATGATTTTCAATGCGCACACAAAGCAATAAGTATTACTTTTGCAGTGTATTTGACAAGCTGATATTCTTATTTATAATATCTATGTAAGAGTATTATTGCACAAGAAATCGCGAAATAAAAAAACTATTTAACTTATTTCAGCTCGCATTTTAGGTTCGCGCTGCCAGTGCTATAGGCTGTAGGTGGGTTTTTCGATCAATCCACCCGCTCATCTTTTTATCATTACCTTTATGACTGGTAGATGAGTTGTTTGCTGAATAAGTTAGCTATAACTGCACCGCTATGGTAAATTGTACAAAATAGCCCTTTGAAAATCCGCAATAAACTTGTTCACCATTAAAGAAGCAATAGCGCTGTTGCGAGATCAAGTATTGCTCTCGAAGAAAGAAGAAAATGAGGAAATTTTACAGTATCGTTATCTTATTTAAGTTTTTCCCATGTGCGCTGAATATTTCCAAAAAATCTGGAAAAAAATATTTAAAATCTTTTTAAAGCGACGGCCGAAAGCACTCACTGGCGTGCTGAGGCAAATGGATACGAACTCAGAACTTAAGGATTACTGGAACAACGCTGTAATCCACTGTGCTAACCGCTACCTCCAAAAATACTTCAGTTGGAATATTTGGTAATTTTTAAAGGTGAACTTACAAGAAATATGGCTTTTCGGTGGCTCAGGTGGCAATGTGTGTAATTTCAAAGAAAAATAGCCTAATTTACCATGCTTTAATGTGTGAATGGGAGAACCAGTTACAAGTATTGACATGAATTGGGAAGCAAATCAGTCGGCGCACTTCTGGGCAAGTGTTCTGAAGCAAGTAGATGCTGGGTGTTTACAGCTGTGTGACGGAGGTGATTTGGAAGATTGACTCGTGTGTTTTAATGGTTCCCATTTCTGTGTACACTTTTACATTTTTGTCGAACGTTTTATCCATTAACTAATTAATATCACACCTTTTCTTTTTAGTTGTGAGACAGGATTTTAATATATTAATATGACCACAATCTAAAGCATTACAATGAATCCTATAATGTTTCATATTTTTAAAATAATACAGTGGCAACGTTTTAAAAATTAAACATTGTTTAAAAATTACGATTTCACACCTCATATTTTTTCTGTTTTTATTCAGTGCCATTAATCGCCATGTGTAAGAAAATTGTTTCAATTAAAATCACTACAAAAATAACTGCTCACTGCGAAACTGCTTAATAGTGAAGTAAGACTAAGGCATTAAGGATAAATTTGTGATGTTACTTTAAAATTATTTGCGTCATTTGCATCATTTGTCGGAAAGGAAATAACACAATGGTAGCTTTGCACTGTAAATAACCTATTTCCTAACACTACGGTTCAGTTGTTCATCATGCTTTATGACTTCATCAAAGAAAACCATTGCCCAAAAAATGTGGAATAGTTTGGAAGTTAAACGAGAATGGAGAGAAACCAGTGGGTACACTTACGTCAATACGCCTGAAGAATTACTGGTAAATAGCCTTTCTGACCATTAGCAAGGGCAAACAATGTGTCAGAAAAGCACAGCGGTATACCATCACGAACTTTACATGTTTAGTATCATTTATACTGCAAATCATTGGCTTGATGCATCACAGTGAACTTCTTCAACAGTTCAAGTGATTTGTTCTGTAACAGAACAATCCCCTATTTTAACAACAGATGTATTGTTGAATTTTGCCATTCCATGTATAACCTTAATGCAGGATACAGTTATATGTGGGTCATTATTGTAGCATCCATTTTGAATCAAATTTGTAAGGAGTATGAGATTAACATTCTTTTAAATTAGTTAATCTATGGGTACATCTAATGGAGAAAACAAAGCAATAGAAAGAAAAAAAAACAAAAAAGAAAGAAAGAAAGAAAGAAAGAAAGAAAGGAAGAAAGAAAGAAAGGAAGAGTTAGTAAGAGACGAGAGCTACTAAACATCGAGTAGAGAATTCGAGTTCGAGTTCGAGCAGAGAATTCGAGTTCGAGTAGAGTGCAAATTTGAGCAAAATAATGAGAGGCCAGAACATACGTAAAATAAAGCAAAGTGCTTACAAAGTATTTACTATAAGACCATACATAATCGTTTCAAAATTTGTTCATGTGGAAGCAGATCAGGATCAGGAAGCACCCTGCTTTTATATCGAGTAGACTTTTTCGAGTTCGAGTAGACTTTTTCGAGTTCGAGTACACTTTTTTTATCGAGTACAGAAAAAAACTCGAGTAGACTTATTTCATCGAGTACAGAAAAAATACTCGAGTAGAGTTCAATCTATTGAATATACTTTGTTTACATATTTCCATATGACAGTAAAACCAATATTTAACACTCTCAAAATGTAACAAATTATCAAATTTTCAAAGTAATCATATAACAGTGGAACCCCGGGATCGGACCCCCCGAAAATAGGACCACCCCGTGGCGTAAAGATGGTCAGTTAGTGACTTCCAAGAAAGAGGGGTGGACTTATTATCATCTCAGTGCTGATTGCTGCAGGAGAAAAGTTCCGTACTTTGAATATGCGGATGTAATTATACACAAGGACACAGATTTACAGGATTCACACAAACGTTATTTAAAAACATTTGGTTTCAAATTTTAGGAATTAGGAGATTTACTGTTTACTGTTCTTAATATTGACAATTATTGTTTAATGCAACATGTATATGAATGCAGAATCCTCAATTTAAAATAAACTGTTTATTGTCAAACACAAAAAGATAGAGTGGAACTCCGGAAATAGGACCACATGTGGGACTAAGCAAAAGTGGTCCGATTTGCGGGGTGGCCCGATTGGTAAGGTTCGTTTGAAACCAATCAATTGTGTTCGGTTCTGGTAAAAAGTGCTCCGCCTTCCGGGGTGGTCCTATTTTCGGGGGGTCCGATCCCGGGGTTCCACTGTAATATGATTACTTTGAAAATTTGATAATTTGTTATATTTTGAGAGTGTTAAATATTGGTTTTACTGTCATATAGAAATATGTAAACAAAGTATATTCAATAGATTGAACTCTACTCGAGTATTTTTTCTGTACTCGATGAAATAAGTCTACTCGAGTTTTTTTTTCTGTACTCGATAAAAAAAGTGTACTCGAACTCGAAAAAGTCTACTCGAACTCGAAAAAGTCTACTCGATGTTTAGAATTTCTCGTAAGAGACAGATAAAGTGACAGAGAGACTGAGTTACCAGAACCTTTTCATATAATCAGGAAGTTGTTTTGTTCTAAATACTTATACTTCTAGGCATAGTATATGTGCAGAAATAATCTCATTTGGAATTTGGAATGTAAATTGCCTATGTTGATGCGTAATAATGCAATTATAACAACAGAAAATGTTTATAATTGCCCGTTCGTAGGAAAATATGTTACTTTACACGATGCCTGTACATCGCGTTCTGACTACACCACAAGTGCATGGACAAATATTGCGTTCTGTTAAACCAATATGCACTCTTTGACAGCTGTATGGTCTATATTTTTAGGAACACACCTCGTACGTTCTTAGCAATTTCTCTTGCATGTTTAAACTTTTCCAGCAATGCTTTCTCTTTCACATATATTTTAACCTACAGAAACTCAATACATAGCTTAATATCGGATCTTTTAAATATGGCTTTATAAGAAAACAGTGTTCAGTACAGTTTTTATCTACATTTGACGTTTTATTAACTTAGATTCTTAACAGTTCTCTAATTGTTACATAGTGAAATTAAAAATGAAATAAAATCGTCGTAATTAAGTGATATCAGTCAAAGATGATGTACTTATGTCAAAAGGTCAAACTAAGCTACAAGTTGGATTACTTTTTTACTTGATTTCAATCTGTTGAAATCAAGAAAATTTCAACAAAGAAAATGGCAATCAGATGGTACCATATTAAATAAATGACGCAGTTTTACCAAACATGCGCAGTGCATGTCCCGAAAACAGAACAAAATAAGAAAATTTCAACAAAGAAAATGGCAATCAGATGGTACCATAGTAAACAAACGGCGCAGGGTTTAACAAACATGCGCAGTGCATGTCCCGAAAACAGAACAAAATGCTGCCGAACAGTGTGATGGATGATAATTGATATTCAGTGACTTCTTATATTAATCGTTCCTTTTTTTCTTTTTCTTTTTTTGCGGTGCATCTAATACAATATTCATAAAATATGCTGGCAGTGAAACTATAAAGGTATCAGATTGGAAACATTATCCGACACGTGACTCAAGTTACTGAGACATCACATGCTATTTTTCTTCTTTTTTTTTTTTGGTGTTTTGCGTGAAAGATTATTCGTTTGTAAGAAACTACAAAGGTTCTGATCATTTGAACTGAATAGAAAATGTATTGGTTACTCTTCAAGTCTGTGTTTTTCCTTACGTATTGTCTTACAGAATATTGCAATTGTGTGCGGAAACTAGAAACATACATAACCATTATGTCAACCATATTTTATAAACAGTATTCTTGATAAAAATAAGCTCTTAGATTATTTAAAGATATTCTTTAGTTTACCGGTTTGCTTTAAAAGACTGCAATTTTTCCTGATTTTTTGTATTGAATATGAACCTGCTTTTAAGAAAATGTGCCTTAAATGACTCATGACTGTATAAAAACATCAGCCCATTTAAAAGCAACTTTAAACCTCTAAAAGCTTAGCCATAAGTGCCAATGCTGTTCTGTAGGCCTACGAGTTTGATTTTTAACGTTCAGTTCCGTTTGTTTGTTTGATATTTAACGTTCAATTCATCGACAATGAAGGCTACACCGGGATTTATTGATTTCTTTATTATATTTAGAGATGCCAGTTATTTCCACTATGAGGTCATTTCTTCTGGATGCAAAGCTTTAAAGCATAGCAGCCATAACATAAGATTGTATGACCTTGAAATTGGCCCAGGTCAAAATAAAATAACGTGCACCTATCAATTATGGAAGGTCAACTATGTACCAGATATCGTAGGAAACGGATTGTCAGGGTGGTAATAACAATCGGTGATGGACGGACGAAAAAACAGATGGATGAACGGAAAACATCCAAACCTAAAGTCACCCTCGCCCCGATTTGGGCTAATTACAACTCCATTATGGGGCAAAAATGGGTAATAACTAATAAGGAAGTTTTTCTATCAAAGTAAACACCATCATTTTCTCATTTGACACAGCATGTAGGTGGAAATGCCTATCGGACTGTACATGAGGCAAAATATTTTTATTAGCTCTGTTAGTGGCTGAGTCCGTTGGGTATACCATCGACTGTCTCCGCCATATGACGGTGTTAACCGGAAGTACGAACGTTCTCTGATCCAGAACCGTAGTTCTGTGGCAGCAAAAGAAGTTAATAAAATAAATAACAATACCAGACACTGCGAAACGAAACGATAACATCTAAAAAGATAATGTCTGATGTTTGTGATATAAATATATTATTACGATGCAATGTATGGTTGGCTCATGGCTCTTTGGTTTACTGGTGGGCTCTCCGTATAATCCGCTATGTGTATACATGTAACTGTTTCGTTCACTGTATGGTCAACTGTAAGGCTTGCTGTGTGGTAAACTGGAGGCTCGCTGCATGATTAACTGTGTGGTTCACTTACTGATTCACTGTATTGCTCACTGTATGGTTCACTGTATTCTTAGCTGTATGTTTTGTTATATGTTAAGCTGTAAGGCTCGTTGTCCAAGCCACTAATTGATGCTGACCAACGGTCGAGAGCATTGCAAGCTATGCCCATTCACAAAAAAACTATTCTTTTTCATTAACCTGATCGAATATGTGTTAAATATTCACTGGCTGACTAAACTCAACCAATTTTGCTGTGGTGAAAAAGACAGTAATTTGCCTCGGGGGTTGCAGTTAATAACCTGTTCGGTAAAGCGCATAAAAATAGAACACAAACAGACATTCCGCTTCTACTCATCGTTCAGCCAATAACTCTGAAATATAAACACCTTGTTTTTTTAGATGCTCTCTCAAAGCATGTCTGCTTTATGACTGATTGCTCATAAATCACCCAACACGCATGTGCAGAGGTATTTCAAAGCTGAGTTCCGTGTTAAATAAACAACTACAGTTGTTAGGCATTGCTCCCCCGACATCGATCTATCAAAAAGTATGATATTTAGCAACGGATGAGTACCTGATGTTACCACAGATAACCAGCTGAGATGCAACGGTACAGACAACAGGTCCTGAACAGTAATTAGCGCCTGTTATTGGTCGTACCAATCACATTAAAAAGAGCGATGTATATTCCTTCTTTCCTCCCATACCGTCATCGTAAGTTCAGTAACTGATTTTCAGACGGCCCCTGTCCTATCTCACTCCCAACAACCACGGGCAAGCTGTGACAGTCACAAATGTCACAGTGTCACATGTCAGCAGGAATCCGGGACAGAAGGGCCCTGGATAAAAGGGCCTTGAACATAAGGGCCTTTCCCAAAACGGCCTTTAAAAAAACGGCCCTAAATAAAAAGTTGGACAAAAGAACCTTGAGAAAATTTTTTTGACATGGTTCTCAAAATTATTTCGGCACGTTTTTCTTAACGTACATGAAGCCATTGAGACAAATTTTTGGCTGTCCTTTATTACTTTGTATTTTATCCATTGCTGTTGGTCACAGTTCAGGTAAAGACCTCAAATTCAGAACTCCTTATGCATCGGCAAGACACTGACACGCCAACACCAGCCAGATTAGCGCGTGTGTTTAAACAGCACAGTGTAGAGGAACGAAACAAAGGACAGAGATTATCCTTTGTGGCACAGTGACTCCGAAATCTGGCATCTGAGGACAGTGATGGGAAGTAATTGAAAGAGTCTTTGCAATGCGCAAAACATCAAGGTAGTGATTGATAGAAACAGGGATTATCCACAGTGCTTTGGAAATCTCAAGAGAGTGATGGGGAGTAATTGAAACAAAACATCAAGGCAGTTATCAGTAAAAACACAATGAAGTTTGTTTTTTGACTTGTTATTTTATTACATATTTTATTAAATAATTAAAACTCAAAATGATAGAAAAAACTTCCCAAGGCCCGTTTGTCCAACTTTTCATTTAGGGCCGTTTTGGGAAAGGCCCTTATGTCCAAGGCCCTTTTATCCAAGGCCCTTCTGTCTGGATACCGTCAGCAGTGTTAAAATCAGCTGACCCAACAGGGCTTGACAAGTTAACCTTTACACTAAATCTTGGGGATTGAGTTTTGTGAAACAGAACTTTTCTTTAGAGTGTTCAGTTGTGTTGTAGTCACTTATGCCACTATAGTAGTTAGTAATTAAACAAGCGTTGTAGTAAATTTTGTTCCATGCCACACAAAACAGGAAATTAAAGGAAGTCCATGCATCCACTGAATCACAAAATAAATGTAACGTTGTCACGACAGTTTATGTATTTTCAGCACAAGGACAATGCCAACACACTGGAGGTACAGACTGCGGAGTGGGACCAGTGATGGGATGGGGGAGGGGGGAGGGGCAGCTAAGGAAGGCAGGGGGGGGGGGGGGGTTCTGAGAGACTTCGCATCCGGCGTTATGTTTATTGTTTCAAATAAATGCGGTTCCTTTTACCAAAATGCCGCCCTCAAAACAGGATAAACCCACTCCGTTCTACCAAACTGTCGCCATATAAACAGTAAAAACTCCGCCCTCTTTTCACCATTTTATTGGGTTTCATTCCTGAAAACTCGTGCTCAATGCTTAACTATTTTTTTTATTTGCCCCAGTCTAAACAGGAAATGAATTGAAACCCGACCCTATTATTTAGATTCAACCATTAATAAAATGTCAACGGTTTGATTAAATGCTAGAAAATATTACATTAACTTCGCGCATCATAAGGTTCTTCAGAGAGCTAGCGCACTGGCCATTCTAGTTTGGCTCCATAAACGTAACAGTAACGCTTTTAATTTTGTATTAGGCCGAGTGCTGCTTCAATGGATTTACGACTGAAAAAGACGTTTGCCTTTGCCTTTACGTGGCACTGTTATGGTTGTTTACATTTCTGAGGCTGTTGCTTTTCTTAACGGAATTTTGCGTTGTTTTGTTTTATCATACCTATGGAGCTTACAGCATGTGCAGGGGTTGTTACGACTGGATACGTGCATCGATGCAGTGTGCTCCTGCTCTTTATCTAAACACACGCGTGAACCGTGTTCCTACTCCTGGCACCTGAAACTGTGGAACACACAATCAGGGGCAACAATTAATAGAGTAGTTAGGTCGTTTTTAAGCCGTTATTTCAGGTCTTGCCCTTTTCCGGGGGGGGGGGGGGGGGCATTCGCAGTAGTGGAAGATGACTAGAATGCCACAAAGAACGGTCCTATTTGCGATGTACTCCTATTTTTGGGTATTCAACAGCGTATATCACTCCGCTTTTAAGTTTTTACATAAATGTTTGCTAAACGTATTAATTTTTATTTGCTTTACATGCTAGTCGGGATGTTATTTTTTTGTCCGGGAATATGACGATTCCAATGCGAATAATTGCTTTGGCTACACAAATGTGTTAACGTTTAGATGTAGACAAGCCGTTGGGATAATCCAGCACACCCCTTTTAATTACACTGCGTTTACAATCGTGAAATTATTTCTACAGAAACAACCTGCAGATTATGACCTTCGCCATCTTCGTGTTTCATCTTTCCAATATTTTACGATATGCAATTTTTCATTAGCCAATTTAAAAGGATTAATGAGAAATGGTGGTGTAATTGCCTATAATTAGACGTGTAACCTTTCATTTTTCTCTGGCTTTTCCAGAGATAGTCTCTGCCTGCCTTTTCTCTTGAAGTTCTTATGCTCTCAGAAATGTAAGTAGGAGGAGTAAATTATTGTAGAACAAAAAAAAAAAAAAAAAAAAAAGACAGAAAGATAGAGAATCGAACCTTCTTTTGCAAGCAAAACTCGATCCCCCTCACTGAACCACCTTAACCAATGAATCAATTTGTTCCCTTAAGAATGTTACTAATCTTTACAGTAATCGGTAAGTCTCGCTTATATATAAACCAGACTTCAGCAACATGGCGATGCAATGAAATTATGACGCAATTGCAAATGTCCCACATACTTCAGAGAACCATCCATAAAGTACTTGAACACAAATTCGGGTGGTTTTTATCTCCATCCCACTTCTTTTTTCTATGACGATTCTGCAAACAGGGGGGGGGGGTAGGGTGGGGGGGGGGGTCAAATTTCTGAGTAGAGTAAAACCTCATTCTGGACAAACCCTGAAATACCTAACAACTGCCAATACTGGACAATACTCAGTCCCGTTTTTCCCCATTGGTTTACATGACCCCTGAAATACCGGACACCTCTATATACCGGACAAAATGTGCCAGTCTCCCCGTTGTCCGGTGTAGGCAGGTTTTACTGCATGTACTTTCTGGATGGCCCGAAATAATCTGCAAGAGTGGAATGACTGGATTTTACGTTACTTCTGACTGAGAACGCGCAAATAACTGGCTGACGACGCGCAAACTGTTAACCGACAGCGCGCAAACTACTGATTGACAGAGTGCATACTGCTCACTGACAACGCGCAGACTACTGACTGACGACGCACAAAGTGCTCACTGACAAGGCGCAAGTTACTGAATGGCAACGCGCAAACTGCTGATAACAAAGCGCAGACTATTCTAATGATGTCTTTGATTGATTTCCAATGTATACGATGTAGAGACCGTCAAATTTTCAATTTCCCGCAGTCACTGACATGAGCTTCGTTTGTTTTTACAGGTTATGGCCACATTGCTCCAAAGACGAGGTTGGGACGGATAGTGACCATCTTTTACGCAATCATAGGCATTCCGCTGACACTGCTGACCATTACAAACTTGGGCGGCTTCATGGCCTCCGCCTTCCGCTTCCTCTACAAGAATATTTGCTGCGGGTTGTGCTGTCTGTGCTGTAAGAAACAACGCCGGCGGCCGAGTAGCGTCGCCTATAACGACCCGGAGAATGGCATGGCTAAGCCGCTGAGGGATACCAACGCCAATGATGAAGTGTGGGGTGAAGGTCACCGTCCCGGGATGAGTCAGCAGACGTCTAAAACATCCGCATCCTCATTCATCACGTGGCGACAGGGACTGCGTCGAGTGCTCACCACGGAGGATAATAAACGAGTCAGCGTTCCTATCTACATCAGCTTACTACTGATAGCCGGCTACATCCTGGCAGGTGCGATGTTGTTTACATTCTGGGAGACAGATTGGACATTTTTCATTGGCTGTTATTTCTGCTTTGTGACATTAACAACCATAGGTTTTGGAGATTATGTACCTGGAACAAGCAGAGATTCCTGGGACTCCCAGGAAAAGCTAGTGTTATGTGCACTCTATTTAATCTTTGGCTTAGCCCTCATTGCTATGTGCTTCGATCTCATGCAGGAAGAAGTGAAGAACAAATGTAAGGCCTTAGGCAGAATGATTTTCAAAGACGGAGAGGCAGAGAAGCAGAAGAAAAAGAAACGTGGCAGACGAAAGAGACGCAAAGAAAGGAATGAAAAGGAAAAGAAACAAAGTAAACAGATAGGAGAAGAGAGTGCAATAGATTTAGACAGAGTGCCGAGTTATGACTCCTTTTTGAAAGGACGTCGGGGAAAGAGTCCGCTTTATACCCCACCAGTGGTTGTTTTTCTTCCAAAATATAAGGAGAATGAAAGTCAGAACGGCTCAAGCCAGTTATCCATGGCACTAAATAACGATACGGATGAGAACAAACTAGATGGCAATTTTGAGGATTATGACGAATCGAAAAGACCAATATTCCTACCGAAATACCCGGAGGGTAGTTTGCGTGGGATCTCGCCCAACAGACTCGCCTCGTCTGACAATGAAGACCCGTTGCAAATAACAATAAAGCGAGCTTATACCAATGACGATTTGCACCAGCAACCCAATAATAAAAGTGATCTTGCTGAACAACCGCTGTAGGTCAATGAAATCACATTAATAAAAACACTGTCAAACTGCTGTTCTTCCTTTGCTCAATTTCTTAGAAAATGAATTGCAATTTAGCTGGCGTTCGCATCTTAATTTATACACAGCCACTCTTAAACCACTAGATATAGTAAAACCAACACCACAGGCACGTTTTATTTAATAACTTGTCGTTTAACTGGATGTCTCATAAAAATGAAATCATATTGCTTTCCAATGAGGTGAATGGATATAAATAAGTAGTAATTTATAAATAAGCGTGGCAACGAAAAGTATGCTCTTTCCATACTGTGGATTTGCTTAGAATTACCTAACCGAATCCTGATATATAGTCAGTGCGAAAATTACACACTCTGGATTTACTAATCCGCCTGGATCAGTTAATCCTGAGCAAAGGTGCTGTATGAAAGCTCATCGGATTAGCTTAGTTTAGCTTAAAATTTTCGTTATTGTAATGACGTCACGCTGAAGAGTAACGTGCAAACAAATTCTAAGCGAATCCTAAGCGAGTCCTAAGCAAATTCTAAGCAAATCCGCGGTATGAAAAAGCCCGGGTTTGGTAAATGGAAGCCTTATCTCGAGATTGGTATGGAGTTATGAGTGATTTCTGTTTGTTTGTGTGTGTGCTAGGTTATTATCTGCCCGCGGCTTCTGATAAACTAATAACCAAAAACTATCATACATCAGTCAACATCATTCAAGCATTTGACAGGCATTTGATCCATTTAGTGGCTGATTCAACTCCTGCTCCTTCACATTATTCTCCCGTGCTGGGAAAATTATTTTCTATTTTTTTTAAAAGAAAAATCTAGCGATGCATCTCCGTTACTTGGAAGTGTGTGCTTATCTCTTTCTTAGAATATCTATCTGTCTAAATTTCGAATACTAAATACGCAGCCGATAACGTCATTTTATAATATGATCGATCGTAGTACGCTTTGTTTTCAAAAAGTACTGGGCATTAAAAACACTTGGCTTGAACAATCTTATCGTTTGAAAAACTGAGCACTTTGGGTTTAGAGTCGCTGTCCACTGTTTTTCCTAATGTCTCACTTTACACGAGAACCCTAAACTGGACAAACTCAACATTAAGACCATGCATTAGGAATCTCGGGGGAAAAAAACAAGTCACCAGTCGTATAAGCTTTAATTCCGGGATATTGACCTATATGTTTCGAAATTGGACTTTGAATTTTCGAAATGAAACAACCAGTCTTGAACGAGTGAAATTATATAGCCTCCCGTGCTCCCTCCCACCCTGCCCTCTGTCGAGTCCTCCAGATTTTATAAGATGATAGCTTCCTTTTGTGGACGGAGATATCAATAAAAGAATAACTTTACCTTTACCTTCCTTTCTTTCTTTTTGACTTTTATCTTTTTACTTGGTTTTAATTTAATATTCTTTTTTATTAGAAAAATTAATATTCTTATTTTGGGAAGAAAGCGCTGTTTTATTGCAGATGCAGCAGGACTAAGGTTAATTGTTAACATAATTAATAGGTTTCTTGACAAGATTAGATCGCTGCATATATTAACTTAATTCGACTCAATAACAAACAGGTCTAAAAACTGAAGATGGATCAACCCGATGCTAGAATCACGCAATCCATGCCTTTTCTGCCAGGCAACACAACTGGAAGGTCCTGAACTTCATTGTTCGAACTGATATTCTAAAAAAGAGGTTCTGTGCCTCCCCATTCCTCATCCCTCAAAAAAAAAAAAAAAAAAAATAACTGGATGCCGCTGACAGGTAAATTTTATGGAAGATTTGGCGTTCGAGCTCCAGTATTTTTTTTCTCAGGGTCAGTTCTTGTTGTTTTTTATTTGTGATTTTAGTGACCGCCTGATTGATGTGGAACAAGATCATTTTCTTGATCTACCTTCCCTCATTTCGACGAATTTTCCAAAACAATATATTGTTGTATATCTCTATGGTTTGCAGGTGAAAATATAACAATTTGGGATTTGTCTGAAGCAATTAGTGGAAATCCGCAACTATGGTGTTGCACAGTATTATGGTACTCAACAATAAGTTCATATTTTTGTTTTTACATCTGCTGTAGGTTATTACTAGCATCACATTTAGTGCTTAAAGTTCTAAAAGAATTTTTAGGTCACGGGAAAAATACAACCATCAATGATTCCAAAGGTCGCTTTGACTGCCTTCAGACTAGATTTAGTTATTTGGAGGTGTTTGTTATCCGTTAGCCAGATGATTTTGGTTCCAGCATCCTCGCCTTAGGATACATAATTCGCCCGCCCACCCACTTTTTTTTACGTCGTTTACAATGAGAACATTCGTTCTTTGGAGGGGTAGAGGTAATATATAATCTTACTCTGTCACTCTTAATTAAATTTACACAAACTTACAAACAGGCAACTTACAAACAGGCAGTCTACGACCAGAATCGCACAAAAACAAAAAAAAAAAAAAAAAAAAAAAAAAAAAAAAAAAAACAATTCCTCCGATTTCGGTGTCAAACCAGAGCGAAGTAACTTCATTTACAACCATCCTGGGCCAGGAAGAAAATAACCTTGCTTCTCATCCCAATTTTTCAGAAATTGACCCGGCCGGGTGATCTATGATTAAAAAAAACATGGTCATGAAAAAACAGAACCAGTACGGTAGAATTTTTCCTTCATTTTTAAAATTTCGGTGGCACGGCGGACTGGCCAAAATTCTTGCTTTGTAATTTATAAGTTGCTGCTTTGAAGCGCTTAAAGTGTTTCTTCAGAAATAAATTTCTAAATCATTTTCAGTACTTTTCTGTCTTTCACGTAAATCATTTGTACTTTTAAATGTTATACACCAGGTTGGGCGGTGGATTTCTTTCTTTTTTTTACTTTTTGATTCGACATAGATTGGACGTGGTGTGCGGTCACTTTTCTACCTGGAATTTCAGCGAACTGTCTGGGTTATTTTTCCCTCCCTTTCTTCTATAGCTACCTAATCCCATGACGGCTTACCGTTCTCAGTACAGAGGTGCACGTGGTAAAATAAACGTTCCTACTTTCGTGACGTATAGCCAGGTTAATAAAATAAACAAGACAGCTTGCGTGATGACGTCACGAGTAAAGCACACAATCAAGAGAAACTAATGGCCCTCATTATAATACTCAGCGGTGTCTGTAATGGCGGAAGTTCATACGCTTTGTTTGTGGGGAATAAAAATAATCTTTCTCTAATCTTTATTCTTTCGTGTGTTATTTAGATAATAATTTATCACAAATCCCTTTATACTTATCCGAAGAAAATATTGCATTTAACGATGAAAGACTGATGAAAGAAGAAACACGTAAAATCGCCAACGTGTACCCAAGATAAACCCGTGCACTAGTTTGGCCTCTGGTGATACATTATGTCCCCCCCCCCCCCCCCCAAAAAAAAAAAACAACAAAAAAAACAAAAAACAAAGAGATGCCACTAGACAGTTCCAAAATTTTTAAAACGAATAAAAAAATTAGCCCTTTTATGTTTTTCTTGATAATATTGGATTGGCAAGAACTAAGATTAATATTGACAAATTACTAGAGATAAGGCCAGATAAGAATAAAATCACTTTTCTCCTGACACATGAAGATGAAAAGGTCAACACTGTGAAGTGAAGGATTCATCTTGTTCAGTTAACTTCATTTTTCAGCATTCGTTCTCGATGCAACATTAACTTAAAACAATTACGCAACGCTAAAACAATAAAATGCCCCAAATGACTTGTATTTCTTTCAAAGGCTTGCGAGAAAATTTGTTTTGTAAAAAAAAAAAATGCTTGAAATTCTTCAGGAAAGGTGTAGCATGACCAGAAATTTTTGCAAATTTACAGGTTTGCCCGTTATAAGGTAATCTCTTAATGTGTTTGAAGTCAGCTTGGTTTCTTCACGCCAACTGTGTTGAAAAAGGCTTATCTTTTGGCTAAATATGCGAACAACTGCATCGCAAAAACATCCCTTCATCTAATTTCTCTCTATCCTGTCATGTCTTCGCCTTTAAATTCATTTATTTAACTTCATTTATTTTGTTGATCAAATAATTGTCTGTCAGAGTAGATAAAGTCAAGAAAAAGTAACATTTTTCTCCAAGCAATGACTGGACTATCTAAATCACATGTCTAATTTATGTAGAAATGTCATGTTATAGTCACAAATTATTCATTTTTATTGTAACTCCTGATCTCTTCGAAATATATTTCCACCTTTATACATCAGTATTTACAGAGGTTTAAGTGTTGTGACCTTGAAGTAACTCTCTTGAGCGTTGTGACTAAAAACCACTTTAATGTCCAAATTTCTGCAGAAAAGTGCAACGTTAATATCTCTTGGAAATAAGTTAACAACATTCAAAACTTTAACCTGACATGCAGATTGGTTTATCTATCTTGTATGGGTACATTCTTACATAATCTGCTATGTCCTCTTACACTGCTTTAAACCTCTATGGCGGCCTATAACTGTAAGTATAACCTCATCAAATGCGTTGACTGCATTTAATTAAAATTCTACTGTATTTCTTTTGAATATCCAATTTCTAATTCATTTCCGAAAAAGAGGTTGATATCCTTTGCTTGTAGGCATTTCGATATAAATCAGTTTGTTCGTTGCTGAATTATTTTCACGACTAATTGATAACTCAACATAAAAAAAATGAGGATGTCAAAGTACACTAGAGTGACATTAAGTTAATGGAGTCCTTATTGACTTGCGGAGCTAATTGTAATGTAAACCTATGGCTAATTGTAGACACACATATTCTTTCCTCTTTCGTCCCCCCCCCCTCCCCCTTCCAAACACGATAAACAGATTGTTCACTACATTACCCTATAAAGGTGCCCGCGATATTACTTTGTTACCCTATAAATGCTCAAAAGTTATCTTCATTTGATAAATACTAGTTATGGGTAGTATGGCTACGATAGTTCCCCACCGCAAAACCCCAACCTCAGTAACGCGAAAATGTGGTAGACCCAGTATCAAAATAAATGCTATGACAAACTAGGTCAGATTTGAGACACCCCATCACACCCATTCCATTTATCCCACACCTCCGTCAGCCCCTTCACCCCACCACATTTATCCCACACCCTATCACCCCACTGCATTTATCCCACTCCCCCATCACCACACTACATTTATCCCACACCTTCATCACCCCTATCACTCTACTGCTTTTACCCAACACCCCCATACATTTATCCCACACCCCATCACCCCAATGCATTTATCCCACTCCCCCATCACCCCACTAAATTTATCCCACACCTTCATCACCCTCATCACCCCACTCCATTCATCCCAAACCCCATCACCCTCATCACACCCGCTGCATTTATTATACACCCTTATCACCCCAACACCCCACTGCATATATTCCACACCCCAACACCCTGTTGCATTTACCCCACACCCCATCATCCCCATTGCACTTATCCCACTCCCCCATCATCCCCACTGCATTTATCCCACACCCTCATCACTCCCATCACCCCATTGCATTTATTCCACACCCCACCACCCCCACTGCATTTATCCCACTCCCCCATCATCCCCACTGCATTTATCCAACACCCTCATCACTCCCATCACCCCATTACCTTTATCCCACACCCCACCACCCCCATTGCATTTATCCCACTCCCCCATCACCCCACTGCATTTATCCCACACCCCACCACCCCATTGCATTCATCCCACTCCCCCATCACCCCATTGCATTCATCCCACATCCTCATCACTCCCATCACCCCATTGCATTTATCCCACACCCACCACCCCCATTGCATTTATCCCACTCCCCCATCACCCCATTGCATTTATCCCATCCCGCCACGATCCGGTATCAGCGAGCGACAGACTACAAATAAATATAAAATTCATGCATGAATGTCAGTGAATTCGTGAGTAATGAAGTGAGGATTCAAATCATTAAACGATAATGAGTGATGCAGCAAGCAAAAAAAATAATAAACAAATAAATAAATAAATAAATAAATAAATAAATAAAGAAATGAAAAAGTGATAAAAGAGGAATGAAGAACGAAAGCTGAGGGAGATAAATAAATCACGACTCTTGAAACCTTGCATCGATATTAATTGCAGTCATGCAGTGTGATGCCTGGCCATTTGCGGAAACCAGCCAGATCAAGGGGCTGTTAGGTCACGGTGACCCGACACCAGGGGCAGGAAATGAGTTGCTATAAACAATTAACAATATTTTAGCAACTGCCCTTGATAAAAACAATACACGCCGCCTCAGTAATGATAAAAATAGCCCAAAATCAAAGAACGGAAGTTGATACAGTTTGAGGAGGTCTTGTTATTATATAGGTGGTCGATTTTTTTCACCTTCACAGAATAAGAACTCCTTTCCACTCATAAAGAAAATGACGTTTGTGCTTCATTTTTTAAATTACACTGTTAAGCTAAAAGCTGCAAAGCACAAAGAAATGATGCCGAGAAACAGTAACAGTCTCCCCACCCCTCCCCTCCCCCAAACCCCCACCCAAAACCAAAAAGGTACGGCTTTTGTTTAAGAGACATGCCTCCGGGCCTGGCGTTATTAAGATCCATACTCGATACACCATATAAGTGGGTAGTCCTTGGTTACGTATCAACACGATCCAGAAAAGGCCATGACTAGAGCACACTATGGATTATGACATTTCACGGGTATACCTTGTTGACACATTCTCTCCTCCTCCCCCCATCCCCCCCCCCAAACCCGATCTTTCTCTCTATTTCAAGTGCCAGTGGATCAACCCTGCCTATGTCTTTTGTATCTATCTGGATCCGTGGCTACCACGAGATTGGATCTCAATACTATATCCAAAAGAGCCCATTATTCGGGCTTAACTGTGTGTATTATTTGTAAACAGAGGTTCGTATTTGACAGAACTCTGTCTAACCTCAGTAGCTTCTGCTTAAGAATATAGAATAACATAAGTGGTTGATAAGACCAATTTATTTACCAGTAATGTCTTATATGGGTAATTATTTCACTGATATTGAATGTACACATACGTATTGACAAATCATCGAGTTTAGTTCAGCATTCTGGACGGATATACGAGTGGTTCGGATTTACAGCTTTCGCACACCGATTTATATTATATAGATACTTAACGATATTATAAACATCAATACATGTGTCTACACGAACAAAACATAAAAGGATAATTGAGGGAATAATTGATGTTTCACAGCCTGTTTTCTTTTACTTGTCTTTGTTGATACTTGTTAATAGACTTATTTGAATTCAAAATGTGATAGTTTATAGCAAGTATTCGGAGCAGATTTGTTGTTTTGGCGAAATATTTGGGATATCTTTGAAATTTGGGATATTTCGCGAAGGATTTCGATTTGCAACATATCATCTGATTGAACAGTGACAGACCAAAAAAAAAAAAAAAAAAAAAAAACAAGATGGCCGCCACCACTGTGGAGTCGTACCAAAGGTAAACAGCTGCATTTTTTTCAAGAGCATAACTCAACAATATATAGGTATAAAAGTCAACTTTATCTTTGTTATTTTTTTACATTATTAAAAAAAAAACTCCTCATTTGATTCAGTTTGCTAACTCGATCCGGGCGTTATGACGAATAGTCGTCTACAAAAATAAACATATAACTATAAAACAATCTACATACACAAATATGCAACAGAAAAAATATATATTTACATACGTACACAAATCCTAACAAAGATACCAGTGAAACGTCATTTTCAATTTAAGTTAAATGTTCATGAATGTGACAGCCATGAATTTAACACTAAGTACTTAAAAAGTGCAAGTGAAGATTTATCTGTTTAAGAATAATGAAAGACTAAAATAAAATACAAAAGAACGGCAAAATAAAATATTATGTGCAGAGCAATTATTTGTGGTCCTTTTATTTAAGTAGGTGTCAGCATAAAAAAAGTGTCAGTTCGAACGCGCTTAAGAAGGTCCGCTGATAACCTTTTGTCAGCAGTACAATATTAAGATTGATTATCTCTGATAAAAACGGACTTCTTTTTTCTTCTTCTTTTAAAAAATAAATACATGAGTCACATTTTCACGAGTCTTTTTCAAGCAGGCAATCGAAAACAGAAGATAACTGAGTATTTGCCTTGAAGTTAAATACACGTCATGACGTCAGTTATTCCTTCAAGCCAGCTTCTTGCATATTGACGACAATGAAAAATGTTTTTCGTTCCATCGTTCGTCAACCCCCAATCAAAGAAGTAAAGTAAATTATAACTTTAAACTTTAAAAAATGTCAATTATACTTATAAGGTAGTCCATTGCCTTTCCCTCTCGAATCTCTCTCGTAATAATAATAATAATAATAATAATAATAATAATAATAATAATAATAATAATAATAATAATAATAATAATAATAATAATAATAATAATAATAATAATAATAACAATAATGGTACACCCTTATGTTGCATATTCTTCAAAATTAACTCATTTTTATTAGTTCCTTGTTTGTCAGTAGTAGCTTTGTATATTAATTTCAAGGTGAGAAAAAAGTTAATTCAATTTTTCATTTACTTTTTTTATTAGCAGTAGCTGTTTGTGCATGTGAATTGCAGGCTGAGAGGTGGACCAGCGTGTCAAGAAATCACATATGGATGGTACCCGCCCGCAAAGAACATATGGAAGAACTACGGTGTCAAATCCTCATATGGTGAGACATGGTTTTTTTTTTTTTTTTTGGCATTATGATGGAAGAATTATGGTGTCAAATCTTCATATGGCGATACATGGTTTTGGCATTTTTATGGAAGAATTATGGTGCCAATTCCTCATACAGTGAGGCTCGTTTTTTTGGCATTTTTATGGTAGAGTTACGATGTTAAACCCTCAAATAGTGAGATGCGATTTTTTTTGGCATAATAGGAACCCAAATGACTATGTATTTGTTATAAATAGATCAAAACGAGCACATAGTCCAAGCTTCAAAACGGACTGGTCAAAACTACCCCATAGGATATAACCTACGGGACACAACTCCCCCCCCCCCCCCCCCCACACCTCCTTCTCGCTGATAAAAAAATATGCACTTCTTTTGCGAGTTTGGCCTGAATTTCACTGAGTCACACGAATATCACAAAATACGATGTGTTTTCAACAACAATCTTTAATCAAAGGTTACGAAAATACTCAAACAAATGTAACACTTTTGGGGGTGAGAAATACATAAATATTGCTCCCTAGCATGCCGCAACAGAATTCGTTAAGTAAATAAACAATAAATATTACTAATTCAAGCACCTCGGGACTTAAGAGAGCTACTCAGTTGGAAAGATCTTAGGTCTCGTATTCAATAAACTGGAGAAAAAATATTATGGGATAAGCTTGTAATTGAATTCTTCAAAGAACTTCTTCTATGCTGGAACTCCTTCTCCTCTCACGGGAAAACTCGTAATGTTACGAATGGGGATTTGTACCTCAGTTGAACAATAAAGAATTGTTTGGGGTACAGGCTTTCCCTTTGTACATAATTTACGAGAGGGACTATAAAAGTGGGCGTCATACCCTGCCCTCCACCCCAATCTCAACACACACAATCATATACACACTCTGACACCCACGGAGGCTGAATGTCCGTGCGTTTGTAGCCGCCTGGGCATTTTATATTTCTTTGTTTTTTTTATGCTTTGCAGAACAGGAATGTCTATACCGTCACGGTAAAAGCCGCTTCAAAGTTGGAGAAAATGGCACGGCCACCCCCATCGCTCCGACTCCCGTACGGATGCAGCTCTCCCCCAGGCCCTCGAAGCGATCCAAGTCGCCGACGCGAGCGCTAGGTGTCACTCGTGAGGACGCGCGCGCACAGTCGGCAAAAGTTACTCCCAAACCGCCGCCCTCTCCACAGAGAAAGCGCTCGGTGCAATCAGCGGGGAGTTACCGGAAACCGCCTTCTGTAGTTCCGGTCAAAGCCTGGGACACACAAGTCCCTGCCACTTCCCTACAGGCGAGACCAGCCAGTGTGGCGAGAGACACTGTTCATACCATGTCAACGGAAGAGGTGAAAGTGGCGAGACTCTCGCGGGTAAAAAGCGCGCCTTTAGTACGCACAACACCAACAGCCAATGTAGAAGATCCGACAGACCGCAGCGAGACAACCAAACCCGCGCGCGTCCAAAGCGCGCAAGTTCATAGAAATTATGAATACAGGCAACATCCGGGGAAACCAGCAGGGGCTATGCACGCCAAGGTTGTATACCCACGGCCGTTTTCGGCCAGCCCTGTCCCATCCGAAGAGCAGGTTTCAGTGACCCCAGAGCGACCCCCTTCCGTCGCGGCATCGGAACCCGTTTTACCGTCGCAGTCTCCATGCACAGAACCAGCTCTCAGTTATGAGGAGCAGCTAGAGAAGTATGGGTGGAGAATGCAAGTGCATGGCGATCCTTTAAAATTAAAGTAAGCTTTTGTTGTAGTTTCGATCAAATATTAAAGATAAATATATGCTAGTTTTTGTTTCGAATCATCAAACCTAGATACATTAACAAGATAAACGCCATTAATTAAATTATGGACACTTAATTTTCAGTGTGCATTCTACAAAAAAAATCGCTTAAACATTAAGTTTTTAAGTAGTCACTAAACTTTTGAACAGAATATGGCATGCGGTTCGAAATCATGTGGCTATTCCGTTCCCGTTCTCATAAAACAGCTGACTTCTGAGGAAATTTATCTGTTGTGTAGAAACCAGAGCGGACAGATATTTTAAAAAGTAGTTCCTATATTTTACGAGTACTATTTTAGTGGAATCCCCAGTGGGTCTGTGGAGTAAAAAGGTGTTATACACAACAGACTGAACCCGCCGTAGAGGTTGGCTGTTGGACAACAACGCTGCGTTCCTATTTTCAAATTTATTTGAATTTGCTCATTAATTTTGCCTCCGTGCTTGTAGATTGCCGACGATAACTGAGTAAATATGAAACTTGAATCACTTAAATATCTCAAGCTGTACATAAATACACTCAGGATTGCAGTGTCGTACATACCTCGGTTCTACAAACTGTAGATAGTATTTCAAGATTATGTTTTACAATAAAAGTATTTTAACATGCCCACTTGATGTTCTACGAGACAACTTCCTTGTTGGTTAATATATTTTCAACATCATTATTACCAAAAAATAACGCTTTGCATTGAGTGCGGTAACCTGACAACCAGTAATAACATGACTGTTTGATTAGTGATGTTTTAATAGTATTCGCTTTTAAGCCGTACACAAGTGTACTTTCAGTACAGTGAAAAATACCAATGTCACCCATGGAACGATCAGAGAGAAAAACTACTGTTGTTTATATGGAAGATCCACCTTCGCTTATATGACAGTCAGCTAACGGGTTCTAGCACATGGTTTTAATAGTTTCTTTGATCTGAGGCTCCCCATAAAGTAGTGCAAACGTCCTACAATATTTGTGTGTTATGCTGTGCTGTGCTTCAATATTTCATTTTTATTCGGTTGCTGTGGTATTGAAGAACTGTCACGCATAACAATTAAGACAGACATAGTGTGTTTGAATAGTTTATTTCTTAACAATCAACAATAAATACATTTAATGTTGTCGTGCCTTAAAATGCTCACCATCAATCCTTTACAACTGCTTTCTTTATGAGTGTGCAATTTTCCTTTAAGTCATTTGACAGCATTAATACAGGCTGATTTACTTCAATAATGTTAATTAAAATGCAACAATCATTTAACTATTTTTTTCACTTGATTTTGTTTCATGTATCTTATAACTATACTAAGTAACATCAAATGTGCAACTGCATTTTATCGTGAAGAAGAATGCATAGAATTGGTTCACCCGTTACTGACACGGTTTTGAATATGTTTGCCATGGCGATACTAATGCCTCAACGCTTACTCACTGACTTTTTTTCTTGAATCCTAAACAGGCAACCGACCATTCTCGAACGTAAACCTTTCACGGTCACGATTCCAGACTCCTCGTTCGCACGCGAAGGCCCGAAAGGTCATATGCAGAACTGGGATACTTACTTCTACAACACAATCCCGCGACGTAGAGCGACATTCGATGTGCATCAGGATTGGATCTCAGAGGTCATACATGCCAAGCGGATGGAGCTGCAAAAACGAGAAGGTGGAATCAAATACAGATACAAGAACTTCTCCTTTGTATATTAGTTCATGTTATTCTATTCATAGTTAGAAAATAAACCCAATGGAAAGTGCCATGTTCTAGAGGGAGAAATTGTTGCTCTTTCACACTACTGGTCATTCGGTATTAGAACAACACCGATATTTAACCATTACTTTGCTCCTTTCAAGGACAAAAATGAAGATTTCAACTAGTAATACATACAAAATGTTCTTACAACTACTGGTATTGCGGACAATCGTGGGTAGGGTTTTCACTCCGAAACGGTTCCGAATTCAAAACAATTGAGAAATAGTGGAGTAACCCTTTTTTATTCGTGACGTAAAATATAACGGACAAGGCAATGTTCACATAACCAGACACTTCATTATAGCTTTTAATTGCACAGACTGTCTTAATCAAGTCGCATCGGGGGGCAAGTAATTACAGTAAAGGAATGTTATATATATATTCGCTTTTAAGCCGTACACAACTGTACTTTCCTCCGCGTTACACACCCTACAATTTAACCCTAAAGCTGTGACTAAGAAATGTGTTTATTTTAATATGAACATGTACTGTAACCTTAACGTTACAGAAAAGAATTGTGAACAATGTCCAAAGTTTCCATGTGATCATCTTGTAGTCTACCTCTAAAGTTATGCAACAATTTATCGGCATCAGAATGTCTAGAATGAGTTGTATTTTACAAAGACTGTTCAAATTATGAGGTTTCTTAATACGACAACCTTTTAATGTAAACTAAATATATATTAGATCATTTGTTTCCTAAAAACCTGTTCTCATTTTTACTGATAGGTAGACGGTCAATATTTTGATAGGGTATAATTGTGTTTAACAACAGTCGCTACTTTATCTTCAGATAAGCATTTCAACGCCTTGAATCCAGACTGCATTGAAGTATTCTTGAAATATTCTAGACATAATTAAAAAAAAAAAACATCCTGATAAAAAATTTCGATAATATAAACAAGATTATGCATAGGTATTCCAAAATGCTTTTTCTTTCGCTTGTCAACTCCAAGTTGTTCCAAGGTATTGCGTAACAGTTTCGATCTAGTTCCTTGAGGTAAAAGGAAAGAAAACATTTATACCTCTGTTAAAAGATTTGTTACTCTGATTGGTATATCTGTAAATAAGTTTTTGTCTCTTTTGCCTTTGCTTTATTCTGAATTTTGGAAGGGTAAAGGTTTATTATCTGTGATAAATTTTGTTGTTCTTAGGTTAATAAACATATATTGTTGTGCTTTTTTTAATATCTAACAAAATAATAGTTGTGTATAAAATGGGGCTTTCAATGGACCTTGCTCCACAGTTATATCTTTCTGCAGAACATATTCTCGAAATTATTTACTTTTTTTTCTGAAAATCGAAGTTTCTGTGAGAAGAATTGATATAGGCGTTTATCCATAAATTGAATTTGGCAATATTGGTAATTCGGACATAAGATGGTAAGGGGGAGCGGGGTTAAAGGCTATGTAGTCCCGGGATATAATGATGATATCAAAATTGTGACAAGAAACTTCTGCTCAGTGGAAAGCAAAATTAGTATTCGAAAATTTGTGGTTCAATTCACAACTTTGCAAATAATTTATGCTGGGAGCAAACCCTCTGGAATAATTTAGTCAACTGTAAAACTAAGATTGTGTTTAAGCGCATTCTCTATGTACTCAGAATGAATGTTAACAATTGTGCCAGATAAATTCATTAAAATAAGACTTTTTTATTGAGTTTTCAATCAATTGCAAATACATAAATGCCTCATGTTAAAATCATCAAAATGAAAAATTCAATCATATATTACACAGACCCACTATTTGTAATCTGTAAAACATTTTCAAAATCACACCAGTAATATAGTTAATAGTGACATTTTTTCACAGACGTCAATGCAAATAGTATGTGATCGCCAAGACACTCAGAATAACTTTGGAAGGCAACGTTCTGCAACTTTCCCCATACAATAAATATTTGCCAACAAATGCATTGCATGTGTAGCCAAATAATGGCAATATCAGTCAATATATTAACACTGAGTTATTTAAACAAGATTGTTCATGGACAATGCCCCAGCTCACGAAAGCTGATGCCGAGATTTGTGACATATAAGCATAGCCTGTAAGGAAAATTTCAAGCCAGTAAGGCTATGTACCTGGCATCAGTCAAGATTTTAATACAAAAATGTTTTATCGCCAATATACCCGCCAATTTTTGCTAGGTTACAACGTTTGTTGCCTTTAAGCAAAAAATCAAGACAATACGAACATACCCTTCCGTTAGTTAAAATCTTAATAAGAAAGTGGACTTTTGCAAATATTTCCATTTTTTTCTTGCAACCTGCAAGAATAATAATAGCCAAGTGGACATTTGTTCAAAGTACATTCAATCAACATTTTATGATGTCGACACTATATCCTAAGAGGACCTATTTATGTTATACGAAAAATTGACTTTAGGACAATATTTTCGCCAATATCTAGTGATTCGACACAAAAAATAGCTACTTGTACATTTGAGCCCCTGCCTTCAATCAAAATTTTAAGAATTTTCAGTTCCAAGGAGGAGATACATTTTCACCAAAAATTGGATTTTAGTCAACATTTATAGCTAATTTTTGGCGATTCACCGAAAAGTAACAGTAAGATTACACCACATTCTTATGACAAAAATGCCACCTCGGGCGTAGGTCCAGATTTTAACAAAATGTTTTACTTATACGCGTCCCCCCTACACACACATTCAACAAAAATTTATTACGTTTCCACCAAGATCCTAGGAGAAGATATGTTTCCAAGAATATTTCCTCCAGTTTTAGCAGATCGTCAAACAAAAGTAAAAGCCAGATAGGTAGTAAAGTCTACTACCTTTATCGAACATTTCAGGACACTAAGGCTATTTCAGTGGCGTCAGTTAAGATTTTAATAAATTGTTATCATCTATTCTTTCGCCACTTTCTGGCAAATCAAAAATAGATATACATATCCAGGTAGGTACCATTTCTCACAACCTGTGTTCAACATTTTAACAGAGCAAGGTCACATATCTGGGGTCATTGTTCAATAAATATTTCCGATAAATAAAGAACCACCAAAAAAATACTAGCGTGATAAATACTCGTCTCCGCTTCTATTCTTCAAAATTTTCTAACAGCAAAATTATATCCCCAGCGTTTGTTAAGAAAGTGGTTCATGAGCAATATTTTTCTGCAAGTTTTGCAAATCACGAAAAAAAAACAGTTATAGCAAGTAAACTACCAGTGACCGCTATCTTAACCAAAATTATATATTTTCTGGCTTCGGCTAAAATTTAACTACTAAATTATTTGTCGTCAATTTTTGGCGAACAAAATATAAGTAATAGCCAGGAAGGTAGTAATGCCTGCTACCTTTACTTAAAGCATTACAAGATAAGCTTATTTTTCTGGTGTCAGCTAAAATTTTCACGAAAAGAACTTGGGGATTTTATTCATATCTTTGGATCTTTTTTTCGAATTACCAAAAAAAAAACAAAAAAAAAAAAAAAAAACAATAACAACCGAGTAAGTACCAATGACCGCTACCTTCTTCTAAAATTTCAAGACAGCAAGGCTATTTCTCTGGCGGCATTTTTTTTTTGAATCGCCAAAAAAGTAATAGCCATGTGGACATACATAAAATTTCCGCCAGATTGTTAGCAATAGCCAAGAGAGTAACAGCCACGTAGGTAATAACACCTGCTAGCTTCACCTAAAATTTCAAAATAGCGAGACTATTTCATGTGGAGTAAGTTAAGATTTTACCAAAAAATATTTGGGTTTCGCCAACGTTTCCGCTAATTTTTGGCGAATCGTCAAAACAAATAATAGGTAGGTGGATTTTGCGCACCCTGTCTTTCACCAAAAGTGTAGAATGTTTCTATGAAAACCCTTGGAGATATGTCTTAAAGAAAATTGGTTTCTGACCAACATTTCCGCCAATCTTGGCGAATTGCCAAAAAGAAATAGCAGCCAGTTGGGTAGTAATCTATGCTACTGTTACTTAAAATTAGAAGGCAATGAAACTATTTCCCTGCAGTATGATTATACGGAATTTTTTTCTCTCTCTTTTTTTTTGGTTTTCGCCAATTATTTTGCCAATCACCAAAAAATGTAATAGCCAGGTAGGTAGTAAGGCCTGTTAGAGTAAACTATAATTTTAACACAGTAAGAGACTATTTTTCTGGAGTATTTTTTCAGTTTTTCGCAACTGTCTAAATTCTAAATTATAACTGCATGCCTAAAACAAATTTGAAACCGCCAGGATTCCATTGAAAGAATGAAAAGTCGTTTTACTCCTACCCTAATTGCGCCGAATGCATTTTTTAAACTTTAAAGCCTCATTTTTATGGAATGCCATTTTTACATTTATTAGGGAATTACTGATGTGAAAAATTAATTTTTGATCTCAAAAAATTCATTTTATGATATCAAGAATTAATTTTTGCTATCTGTAATTATATTTTTGATATCTCTAAATATTTTTTTGATTTAAAAAAATAATTCTTGATATCAATAAATATTTATTGATAACAAAAATGATTTTATGATATCTAATAGCAATTGTTAGCACATGATGGCAGATTCAATTCTTGCCAGCAACAATGAAATATTTAATAGCAAAATCTCACTTTATTGATATCATGAATTCATTTCAGATATCATTATTTCAGAATGAGGCTTTTTTATTTATATTTAGAGATCTGCAAATGATATTTTATCTCAAAAATTAACTTTCTTTTATCAAAATATCAGTCTATTTTTATATATAAAATTCAGATGCACACATCTGTGAATAAAACAGTCACTGGTAATTGGAAACAGAAAGTTTCTTTTAATTTTCAGTACAAAAAAGAAGCAATTTTTAGCTAAGAAATTGTATTATTATTAAATATTAATAATTCTAGTTTTCATCTCCAAAATTTAATTGAGGATTAGTTTAATGAACAATTGACAAGCTATTAGCTTGCAAGGGTTATATGAATTTGTGCGAGCAGCCGTTCGTTCCTTTTATCTTCTTGACAGTTTTCTGATTTTTTCTGTCTTCTTCTTCTCTGACACTATTGTCCCTAGGACCATGAAGCTTGGAATTTATGAAGAGCTTGACCTGAACGTGTGCATATCACTTTTCATTTTCGCCTTCGATTTCGTTTCTTTGTTAAAACGCCATGTGAAAAGAGTATATTTTTTGCAAGTAAATGCGGAGCATATAACGTACGCACAGAACACAACACAGTTGCTCAGCTTTGTGTGAGCTCTCACTGTATAAATAGATAACACGGCGTATGCCTAATAAGTCAATAAAACCTGAAAAAAAACACTACTCGGCTTGTAAGACGTATTCAAGCTGTGTTGTTTGGAATATATTATTCAAGAAAAGACGTAGCTCATTTACAATACCAACTCTTGTTAGCACCCATATTAGCAATAGTAAAATATTTCGACAATCAATCAAGAAATGTGTTAACAAATTCACTCAAGTGCTCAAAGACTGTGTGAATTTTAAGTCCAGCTGAGTAAATATCCTTGGGCCGACCTGGCTCATGTACAATACCAACTCTTGTTAGCACCCATACTACTTATGTGTAAAATATTTTGACAATGGATTGAAAAATGTTGGTTTGAGAGTGTTAACAAACTCACAAAAGTGCTCAAAGATTTGTGAATTTTTAAAGTCCAGCTGGGCCAATGTCCTTGGGCCAACATGGCTCATTTACAATGCCAACACTTGCTCGTTCTAATACTACTTATAGTTAAGATATCTTGTCAATCGATGCAGAAATGTAGGCTTGAGTGTGTTAACAAACTCATTCCAGTATGTAAGGGTTGTGAAAATTTGTGAAGTTCACCTGGGCCAATGTCCGTGGGCCAACATGGCTCATTTACAATACCAACACTTGTTGGTTCCAATACTACTTATAGTTAAGATATCTTGTCAATCGATGCAGTAATGTAGGCTTGAGTGTGTTAACAAACTCATTCTAGTATGTAAGGGTTGTGAAAATTTGTGAAGTTCAACTGGGCCAATGTCCGTGGGCCAACATGGCTCATTTACAATACCAACACTTGTTGGTTCCAATACTACTTATAGTTAAGATATCTTGTCAATCGATGCCGTAATGTAGGCTTGAGTGTGTTAACAAACTCATTCTAGTTTGTAAGGGTTGTGAAAATTTGTGAAGTTCAGCTGGGCCATTGTCCGTGGGCCAACATAGCTCATTTACAATACCAACACTTGTTGGTTCCAATACTACTTATAGTAAAGATATCTTGTCAATCGATGCAGAAATGTAGGCTTGAGTGTGTTAACAAACTGATTCAACTGAGTAAGGATTGGGAAAATTTGTGAAGTTCAGCTGGGCCAATGTCCTTGGGCCGACATGGCTCATTTACAATACCGATCCTTGTTCGTTCCAGTACTACCCATATATAGAATATCCTAACAATCGGTCGAAAAATGTAGGCTTGAGTGTGCTAAGAAAAAAGGTGTCGACAGACGGACAGATGGACGGACAGACAGACGAGAAAACTATAGTACCCAGGCGGGGGACTAAAAAGATACCAACGGCTGCTCGCACAAATTCATATAGCCCTTGCAAGCCAAATGCTTGTCAAATGTTAATTAGGTTATGGGTTTACAATCTAACTTCTCGAACCATTCTCAGTCACAAGGAGAGTCTCGTTCTGGTAGTTTTGGGGGTTTTTTGCGAGTGGGTGGCGTTGACAAAATAACGATGTCTTGCGCACTAAAATATCAGACCGCCTTCTTGCACACTGTCAACAATATGCCGTTGTGTCGGGCCTACTTTAATCGGGCTTTCTCGGGAACTTTGGACATAATGTTCTGTGATTATGCGTCCTCATATACGGCATTTCAGAATGAGTAAAATAAACATTAAGTACTCATTTATGACGTGCTGTGTTGTAGCATGAAAAAAAACTACGCGAATCTTCGAACTTAAACTGAAATCCATTTAATCTCGTGTATAATTTTCCAACTGACAAGTCTGCGCTGTCCATGATCATCATCTCAAAACAGGTACTAAGTTCCTGTCTTTAATCTCAATATTATTTCACTTTTGTTTCACACAATGTAACAGCTGACATTCGACAACACGAGAGGGCGTATTTCCATTGATATCCCCTGTGGCCCTATTCACAAAAGTTAACTGCACAGTTAACCGATTTCGTTAAATGCTCTCTGAGCAATCAGAAGATTCGAAAGTAAACAAGTAAATTTAATCTATTTTAAGAAACAAACCTGCACCTTAAATTGTTCGCATTATACAGCTAGATCAACCGATTTTTGCTTCCAGGAGTAAACTGCACAGTTAACTTTTGTGAATACAGGGGCTGATAGGCTAATTTAATTTGTGGTTCTCACCATGGTGTCAAATGACCTCCACCCCCACCACAACTGATCCATTATATCTCCCAACCGCTAAATAAAGCCAATTTAATCCAAACAGGACACGCGCTGAAAGCACAAACTCCCCACCCCAAAAATAACTCTAATGAATCGTTAAAAATGCATAAGCGGATTCGTCTTGAAAATTTGAGACATTGTATATGCAAGTCAAAATGGAAGAAAAGTTTTATTTTTTGGCAAAATGTGGTAACTATGTGCAAAACGATTCCCAGCAATCATAACGGATTTGAGATCTGTCTTTCACAACTCAATATTTGTGTCAACTAATTCTGGTAATCATAAATTCAAAAATGTCGAAAAAATAACGGTCGTCTGACAGCCATATTGCACTTTGAATCAGGGGAGATATTTTAGCACCCATATGAATATAAAACATTCATAAGATATTTACTTATAAATTTGGCCAGCAGCCAGCCGGTGGATTCCACAACGAGCTGAAAAGCATCTGAAAATGATATACGGTGGAACCGAACATCTCCAAAAAAAAAAAAAAATTAAACAAATGGTCGCCTTACACCCACGTTGGATTCTGGATCGAGTTCAAAATAAATCCCTAATAGGTGTTTTAGTGCTGAATATATGTAGCAGATTTAGTGATGATAGGCCTTATGGTTCGTGAAATTCTTGGCCTTTAGGGCCCAGAGTGAAATTTGGGGCACATCGGCGTTACTTCCTCGTAGAATTAAGATACACCGACAGATCATCTTGTTTAATTTGATCTAGCCAGAACGGACTCCAAAGTAGAACTTTTTGGTACGGACTACCGGTGACATATTTAGTGACGATCGGTTAGAACGTTCTCGAGAAATTCCGGAAGATCTTGGAAAAATAACATGGCTGCCTGGCAGCCGTATTACATTTCGGATACAAATGAAAACAAATTTCGGGCAAGATTTTTATACGCTTGATATTTCTCGAGATTTTCAAGATCATCACTCTAGTAATTTTCGAGATGTCGTATTTACAACCATTACCGCAACAGAAAGCTGGACGGAACGGCCGCTAAGAGGATAGAATACTCCCTTCGACAATTTTGGCTAAGCTCAATATTTGGAAACATCCCTGCCGGATTACAAAATATGAACGTTTAAAGTATTATTTATATTATTTTGTTGCGAGACAGTGGTCGTCAGTTTTCGCTGTGGTGTCTGCATCGGTGATTGGCATAAACGAGAATGGTTTTACACTCTTTGCCAGACAACAGAATGTGATCTGCCTTGTTCAAAAGGCCTTGATAAGAACTTAAAAAAATGAACATAACAAAAGAAATAACATAAAAATCCAATCTTCTGTTTCTTTGTTTTCTCCCTTTTCCTTGTGTATTGTTTTCCTTTATTTTTGTTTATGGAAATAGTTTAATATCTGAATCACGATAAGCTACAACCCTCATGTTCACTTACAACACATGTAGGCCGCCACATTCCACCAGATCCGGGTCCAACGGATCCGGAAGCTCGTATCTCAGCTTCGTCAAAAACAATGGATCATTGATATGTACGTAATATCTAGTTCTTAAAAAGCTTTGCAAAAATCTTGGCACATCTTTTAATGACGTTTTATCCTGCATTAATACTATGATAACTCGGAGCATTTCACTTTCAATCTGTTGAAGAAATGACTGCTCAAGTGTATACTGGCACCAGCTGCTGTCAAGAAATTGTTGATTCAATATCACAATCACACGATGACTTTCTGCTATAGCTTCTGGGATATACCTCACCGGCGGTACATTGACTAAATAGTCACTGTAGTCCGCGAATAGTCGGTAGCCTAGTCGCTCCAGCGGATGGTGCAGTTTGCGCTGTATTGTGATCTCAAGCTCTCGGTCCTCGTCACAAGCGATGAAGGCGTGGTATTTCCTCTTCTGCACCGTTCTTTTCAGTGTATAAAAACAAGAGCAATATCTATGCGCCAATATCCGGCATTCAAACCGGAAGTAAAATAGTACCAAGGCAACGACAGCCAGGACAAGAGTCGCCGTGCTAAATGACACTGCAAACGACACGCTGACACTGTTGGATGTGATGTTTCGGCACTCTGCTGCATCAACAGTGTGCCACTCGCCGCTGTATGCACAGAATGCGGATCGGTCGCCATGCAATGCGAATCCGTCGATGCACTTGTAACTCGCACGTGAGCCAACAACCCTATTGAAGTTGTTCGAAATGAAACCATACTCGGGTGGGATGGGATCGCCCAGACACTCTACAGGAAGATACGTGCAAATGTCGCTTTCACCTTTAGACGCGTGACTGTTACAACTCAAGGCAAATCCAAGCTTTTTAAACACCTCCGCACAGCCTGTGTTTAAGTCATCACACATGTCTCGGCAGGGAATTTGGACTTTGCCGTCGGTGCACTCCGGAAGACGCGTGCGACAAGTCAGTTCCATGGTGTACTTGTAGCATTCCATGCTGACCTTGAGAAAGCGAAGGAAGGTCGCGTACGACAGCGCCACCTGGCGGATAGTGTAGCCCTGTGGATTCCACCGTGAATACATGGGATATGAATCCACGCATTCCTCCAGCTGTTCCCTGGCTAATACTGGCGATACATCCTTCAAATCTGTGCTCAGACTCCTACAAGGCACCTCTGTGTAGGGTATTATGGTTAGATTATACCATAAATTCAGATACGGCCGATCTTTACATTGGCATTCATACACAGCGGCTACGTAGAATTTGGCGTCAAATCCAATAGCAATGTTCAGTTCTCCTTCACAAATTAACGTGCTGCCATGGACAGAACAACGCTTATCTTGGTACACATCCTCAGTATGTGATAAATGCAGCCATCTTGGATCGTAGGATGAGATACTGTAGCCCCCAGCGAAGCTTACGCAGTCTCTCTCTTCGGAGAAGGAAAGCTGACCGATATGTCTGAAATACAAGTAAATATCAGGCGAGTTTTGGGTGTAGTTGAAGCGCTTTATTGTGAATTTCCACGTGATTATAGAGTACTCCTGGGATGGGAAGCCGCCCAGGTTGTCTTCGAACGTTTTCATGTCTCTAGGCGTGATGCTTCCTGAAACAAGAATGACACAACGATAAGACCAAGTACAGTACCTTACGCTACACAACACACACACACACACACACACACACACACACACTCTCTCTCTCTCTCTCTCTCTCTCTCTCTCTCTCTCTCTCTCTCTCTCTTAAGGACTAAAATTAGCAGGACACATATTTTGGTCGCACTTCCTATTATCTCTTTCAACATTAACCTCTTTTTAGGGAACTATGGAATGTAAAATTTCACATTTATTAGGGAATTATTGATATCAAGAATTAATTTTTGATCTCAAAGGTTGATATTTTTATATCATTTTTGCTATCTGTAATTATATTTTTGATGTCTCTAAATGTATTCTTAATCTCAAAAAACAATCCTTGACCTCAATAAATATTAAGAGATTATCAAGAAATATTTACTGATATCAAAAATGATTCAATGACATCAAAAATTGATTTTTTGAGATCCAAAATTCAATTCTTGATAGCAAAAATGAAATATTTGATAGCAAAATATCAATTTTGAGCTCAATAAGTTATTTTCTTGTTATTGATATCAAGAATTTATTTCAGAAATCATTTAGTCAGAATGAGACTTTTTATTTTGTATTTGGAAATCTACAAATGCTTTTTATATCTCAAAAATTGATTTTTGATATCAAAAGATCAGTCTATTTTTCACACATAAAATTTAGAAACATAGAAAGATGACTGGTCCTTGTATACAAAATCTTTCTATTAATTTTTTACTGTACAAAAATGAAGCAATTCTTGAGATGAAAAAATGTGTTGTTATTATTGATATCAATAATTCTTGTTTTCATCTCCAAAGTTTAATAATTAAACGAGAATAATTTATTGACGATTCGTTAAATTTTATATAAATGTGTGTCTCTAATAAGATTTTTTAGGTTTGTAAATTGATTTTTTTTATCTCAAAAATCAATGTTTGCCATCTAAAATGCGATTATTGATAGCAAAATATAAACTAGAGCAGTGTGCATAGCCCACATATAGGCCCCCATCAGTTAAACACGGCCATCAATAGTCAATCAAGAGCTGAAATTTTCTAAGTCCAGCTGGTGCATTTTCCTTGGACGAATCTGGCCCATTTACAATAGACCGATCTGCGTTTGTTCCCATAGAAGCTACATACCAAATTGCATTAAAATCCTTGCAGCAGTTTTTTAGTTATCGTGTTAAGAAGCTGTTGATGACAGACTGACAGACCGACACACGGTCGATCGCATATATCCCCCCTGTGGGGAATAAATTAATGAGATCTGCAATGATTAATTGGTTTTTTAAATTATATTTTGACATAAAAAATAAGCATTAAAAGAATTAAAACAGCATTCCACAGGGAACGCTTATGTCCACTTCGTAAGGTGTTCTCTTTGTGGAGTTTTTACTGTGCAAAAACGACACACATTTTTTTTTATTTCAACCGCATGTACTAACCCCCCTTCTCCTCGACTAGCTTCAGACAGATGAAAAAAAATCGGTGAATAATACACCTGGAATTCACTGTCTTTGCTTTTGTTTTTGTTGTTTGGTTTGTTTATTGTTTTCTTATTTATTGTTTTCTTGTGACCACCAGGCTTAATTTGACAATGAATGCATGTCTACTTTTTTCGAATAATAAATCTAGTCAGTTACAAAAAAGTAACAGAAATGTGTCACACAGTTGTATTTGTAAAAACTTTATAAAAAATGGCTGCAATGAAATGTTTGTGTGAACCACTTTTCCTATTTACTTTTTGGGGGTTTTGTCCTGCTCGACCAACCCCACTCCCTAACAGCCTTTGAGAAAATACTGCATCTGTTCAACATAAAAAGATTACCAAACAAAAATATGGATCATTATGGAATACTAAAGTGTACTCGTTTATCCGTGGCGTAAGAACTTACGAATTTATGCAAGCCATACAACAAAACGCCCGCCTCCCCTCCTCCCGAAGTTTGGCTCCCAGGAGGGGACGTATCAAAAATCACCAGTGGCTGTTGGATCTGAAAAGGACGGTCCCTAATCCCCTATGAGTTAGCAGGTCGACACGAATAACTACTGTGTTACCCATATCAAAACAGCAAGAAAAGACGCGGACTTAAAACAGCAGCAGAACTCGAGGCGACGGGAAAGATTCAAAATTAAACAGGACTTGTTATGGGTAAAAGAAGGTCTGCTTGTGGCATATCCACAATGCACGCGGCATGTGGCTGTCTCGAAATTAAAGTCAAGCTCATATCAGAAAGTACACAATATATAGCTTCCTCTCCTACACACTGAAACTCCCTCCCCTCCCAACCACCACCCCTACTATTAAAAAAAAACTAGTTTTTCCAGACATCTGAATCTACACTCACCTATCTTAATCTCAGCTGGTAAACATGTTATGACTTGAAGGAAATTGACTAATATCAATCCAGATAAATAAGTATCCACATAACACATAATGTAACCAACTTATCACTGTCTTTCTCTTTTCGCATTCACAGTTGAAAACAGCATAATTCAGTACTCTCGCAAAAAGTGATCGTCTATCATTTCCATGTTCTTTAAATTAACCTTTTGATAAGTACTTTGTTTTTAAAACTTATTCAAGGCAATGTTTAAATCATGGCTTTTTTTGCCTTTTTTGCGCTTGCGCACTTAGTAAACATTACAAGTAACGGAAATGAAATGCAGAGTGACTGGGTGTGCTATCACATTTCACGTCGGATATACAAGTACTTAAACAAAAGGAATCTGCGTATCTGTCATGCATTGGACAGATCAGTTCTTTTTTTGTAATCTATGTAAATAGAAATAGAACTCAGAAAGTGATTTCCTTAGGGCATTTCCTGGGTTTTATAAATAAACAAAACCCAGCATGGTACAAGTGTGGGTTTGCAGTAAAAGTTCACATTTGTTCCTTCCCCCCCCCCCCTTCCCTCCCACACACACACACACGCCGGATTTCTCGTGACATCTGTATGGAGGCACTCCCTCCCCTACCCTCCCTACTTGCACAGCCTCCCCTGCCCCTCTGCACTGAATCTCTAAACGACTAAGCCTCAGAACTTCGTTTATGTTTTTTTTTTTCTCTTAATAAAAACAAAACAAAACAAAAATGCTGTCGGAGTCGACCCTTTTTTTAAATTTTGATGACGCAGCTTTGGCCATTATTCTTATTTTTTTCACGAAAGGCAATTTAAAGGATTTATCAAACGTTTATACGCTATTAAATGTAACATAATTAATTCATTACTTGCTACTCCAAAGCGTTCTGCAATATGCGTTACCTGAAAATGCCAGCGTCGAAGAAGCGAGCGCCAAATTTTGAAAAATTTTTCCGGAAGGCAATTTTCAGTATCTTTTTCTGCTTCCCGGGTGAATATTTTTTACGTTCAAATTTCGAACACCCGGCTGGACAAAACAGTGAGCCATTATCTTTCAACCTTTTCCAATGCCAGGGTGGAATTAAATATTTCCAATGTTTTTATTAATAATAATCAGCAAACGTACGTGAGCACGTCCAACTGCTGCAAGATGTTATTGTCTCTTATAACCAAACTAGACAAAAACTAGACCGTTTTCGCTATCGAATAGCGAAAATTACGCTTGGGGACAAAAAAAAATACGATTCTGAACTCTTAAAATTCAGAATTGAGGGGGTCTAGGTCACCAAGGTCCTCTTACATATCGTGTTTTCGGCCAAAGAAGCTCAAAATCGTTGTGTCTAACTGTTTTCGAGATAATGGTCAGCTTCCGATTTTTGATACTGAATAGGATCGAGGAGGTCAAGGTCACCGAGGTACCTCTTACGTAACGTCTTGTAGGCCCAAAGACCGGAAAATAAGCTCAAAACCGCTCTATCTCTACCCCTTTTTGAGATAATGGTCAGCTTTCGGTTTTGACTTTGACCTTGACCTAGCAGGTCCAGGTCATCTATGTACTTCTTACTTAACGTCTTTTAGACTCAAACGGTGGAAAATAACCTCAAAATCGCTCTAAACGTTTTCGACATAATGATCAACTTCCTGTTTTTGAACTTGACCATGGCCGAGGAGGCCAAGGTCACCAAGATACATCTTACATATCGTCTTTTGGCCTCAAAGGGTCGAAAATGAACTCAAAATCCTTCTCTTTCTAACAGTGTTCGAGAAAATAGTCAACTTCCGGTTTTTTACATTGACCATGACCGATGAGGTCAAGGCCACATAGGTACCTCTTTTACATCGTCTTTTGGCCTCAAAGGGTCGAAAATAAGCTCAAAATTGCTCTATCTCTAACTGCTTCGAGACAATGGTCAACTTCCGGTTTTTTTTTACATTGACCATGATCGAGGAGGTCAAGGTCACCGAGGTACCTCTTACATATGGTCTTTCAAGCCCAAAGGGTCGAAACTATGCTCAAATTCGCTGTATTTCTAACCGTTTCCGAGATAATGGCCAACCAAGTTTTGATATTGACCATGACTTAAAGGTCATGTTCACTGAGGTACCTCTTACATATAGCCTTTTAGGCCCAAAAGCTGGTAAATAAGCTCAGAATCGCTCTATGCCTCCAACCATTTTCGAGATAATGCTCAACTTCCGGTTTTTGACCACGACCCAGAAGGTCAAGATCACCGAGGTACCTCTTACATATCGTCTTTTAGGCCTAAAGGGTCGAAGATAAGCTCAAAATCGCTCTATCTCTAACCGTTTTTGATATAATGGTCAATCGTTATCTAAGATCAGGACAAAAAAAAAATGCCGATTTCTATCAGTGAGCCAATTTTCATCTTCATACGCCAAATAGCTTAAACTAAAAACATTTAAAAAAAAAAAACAAACAAACAAAAATATATATATATATATATATATAGATATATATATAAATATATTTACATTTTGAGCCGTTTTGTCGCGAATCGTTATGTCGCCAGGTGTTATACTAGACGGGTTTTTGTCGCTTTTACTCTCCGGGGTGGCATCATGCAGTGTGGACGCAGCACATCTCCTGCCACCCCCGTTCAGCGACGACGCCAGGGGTGGCATGGGAACTTTTTTTCTTCTTGTATTACCACCGCCCCCTCTCCCCCTCCCCACCCAATATCTTTATCTCAGTATCTTACTGCTTTTTCGATACATATACATATGTATATACAATATATATGCCTATTCATAAAATTTTTCAAAAAAAAAAAAAAAGAAATGGTGAAATTTCTTTTTAGAGTCGGAAGAGGGGAGGGGATGGAGGGCTAAAGAGCGCAATTCGTCTTTTTAGTGTGGGAGAGGGTTGGTATATATATAGTTCCCCCCTCCCACGCTAAAAAGACAAATGAGTTTTTTTTTCGCCTTTCCCATCTCCTTTTGCAGTTAAAGCTCATCTGACGCTGAAGCGGCTTGATTAAGGCAGCACTCTAAACGTCAATGACTTTTCATGAAAGTTTTGTTTTCGTTCTTAAATTTTAGAATAACTGTTTTTAGTGACAATAAACCTTTCTAATAATCAGAATATTTATTTTTTGAATGAAAGATAAGAAACTCGAGGTGTGACGACGCGACTTTTTTATCGTTTCGTGTTTTATGACCATTTGTGTGAAAAGAAACCATTCGAACAATCGCAAAAAGCCTCCTTTCCGAAAAAAGTATGATTGGACCCATGGGGGGGGGGGCGGGGGGGGGGCACTGAGGACCGATTTGTTTCGTCTCAAATGTTACACTTATTCATTGTCAGTGAAAATAAACCACTATAAAAAAAGCATACTTTTCGAGAAAAAAATTCCAGATAAGGTTGTCGTTCCCCTTTTCTCTCAAGCGGCGACGACCACCGGGGTGGCATCAGAGCCTCGGGGTGGCAGAGCCTCAGGGTGGCATCAGAGCCTCGGGGTGGCAGGAGAGCCTCAGGGTGGCATCAGAGCCTCGGGGTGGCAGGAGAGCTCTTCGCATTTTAAAACGTATTTCTGTATTCCAGACTTTTAATCTGACCCCAGATAGACAGAGAATCTCATTCTTCGTTAATGCAAACCTTTAGAAGCACAAAATCAGGCAAAATGGCCGTATTGGACCACGGTGGCACTAAAGCCTCGGGGTGGCAGGACAGCTTTCAGCCCGTTTCGAATGGATCCACATATTTGTTCTGCGATCCTCGTTGTTCTAATAAGTAGATTAATAAGTAGATTATCCCACTGGGGCTTCAATGGCAAGATTTCAATGTCCATTTTTGAAAATAAAATGTTAACGAATTTCTTTAAAAAAATTGAGCTGGACCAACAAGACATGCTACAGTATGTCTCTGCCAAATATGCTCGTCCTAGCTCTAGCCGTTTCGTCGGAGTTCCCGTGACAAGGTTTTGGCTAAAAAAAAGGAATCATGCAAAAACACTTTACCAAATCGTACGAATTCAATGAACTAAGGGCACTGAAAATCCTCAAGTGTAAAAATCCAGCAGTTTATTCTTTTCACTGATTAAGTACGTTTCTGTTTGAAGTCAACCTTAGGCCAGAAAAAACATCAATCTCGTTTCTCTTCCAGTTATCTTTTTTTTTATTTTCACCGGGCCTGCCGAAGACCTTTCCAATTTTTTTCTCGAAAAAATTAGATTATATATAGTTGCAGATTCTTTCTTTTGTATTTTTCACTAGAAATTATTTAACCAGGCCGATTTTCAATTGTCGTGAGAAAAAGTACACATGCGAGAAATCGTGCGGCTTGTATTTAGGAAACATCAAAGTGAGTTTACAATGTGACTATGCCCATCATACCTTCCCCCTAGCGCCCCCCCCCCACCCACCATTCCTATCACTTCCGTTTAATCGGGGAAAAGATCGGGCCGCGCCCAAGTGAATTTACAACGTGATATCATATACCTCCCCCCCCCCCCCCCTACTCCCCGTCCCTGTCACTTCCGTTTAATCGGGGAAAAGATCGGGCCGCGCCCAATTCAACAATACCGAAGATATCTTCAGACACCCACAAACAAACAAGGACGTCATTTCAGGCCCGGACACACATTCATTCTACATTTTACACACGGATCAATCGCATTGGCCATGAAATAAATTACTGTATCGATCCGATCGATAGGTAATATAAGCATTTTGTTTTTCAACATGCTCACACATGGTTCACTTATAAACCTGGTCTACAAAACTTAGAAACGACACTGAACACGATTTCATGTGATTGTTTTTCATAATTGAACCATGCATTACTAAGCAGCAGCAATTGGTTACGCTGCCAAAACCTTTAAATGTGTGTAGCGGTCAGGAAGCTAGACATATAGAATACAAAGCTGCTTCGACAGTGACGCATACAGTTGCGTGGAGTGACGCATACTTCGCAGTCTGCGTGAAGAGTAACGCAGGGAACTGCCTCGGAGAATAACGCACACTACTGTGTGAACAGTATTATGCTGCCCGCATGTAAAGTAACGCAATAAAAGTGGCGAGTAAAAACACAGATTTGAAGATCGCAAAACACTTCTACTGGTTCTAGAAATGCATTAGCTAACTGTACTAGACATGAATAAAAGCAAGAATGATATCAACAAGGATGCGAGTGCTGGGGACGGGACAGAAGAGGAACTAAAACGGCCTGTAGCATTCGAGATAAAGTTTTCCGATGGCGTCCAACGCAAGGAATCTTCTGTACCTTCTCGGCTAATACGACAAGACGGTAAGGCTAGCTACAGCTAATTTGTACAGAAAACGATACCTTCAGTTCAGTTCTTTCTACCACCTCTTGCAACCAAACCTCTTACCCCCTACTCCCCCCCCCCCCCCCCGCGAAAAAATATGTATCAAAGCAAATATTTTTCAAGCTCAAGTTGAGCTCTTCCAAAAAATAAATAACGTCTGAACAAATGCCAAGACGAATTAGGGATGAGAACGGTAGAGAGAAAGACGTCTACTGTATATCTACTTGGGTAGAAACTGATCAACAGATGTATTAAAATGTTAACTTTGTCTTTTCTGCTATTTAAAGGGACGAGAACAGGAACTCCACAGACTATTGAAGAAAAGCTGAGAAACGCGGAACAACGGAGAAACGTTGGTGGCACTTTTGTATTATCTGTGACGCGGGCAGTTGCAATTAACCTGCAAAATAGCACACTACACTAGCCTAAAGGGTCGACAAAAATTTTCTAAAAGCGCAGGCATCACTCCTCCAATGCGAAATATTATATACTACCAATTAGACAGACAGACAGATGGATAGATATATAGAAAATAGATTTTATTTCAGAATCGTAGTCCAGTTAAATAGTGGGGAATCTCAAAGTTCATTTTTTTTTTACACTTTATGTTAAATTACAATTCCGAAACCGCAATCCATTATAGGACTGTCTCTGCTTGTAAAGTTGTGCTTTGCCTTAAAAATACACCACGGAATGTATGTCAACCGCAACTTGGTTCTATTTTACGACACAATTAAGGCCACGTCACTTCCGGTTTTCTGATAACAGGAACAGCAGCGACAGAGGCTGCGGCGCATGCAGCAGAGAGAAGAGGATTGCCGGAGAGTCACCGACAGAGTTAAGCGATTTCTGGGAAAAGATCCGGATCACAGCACAAAGCTACCGAAATGACACTCCAGATTGTGCAATAACTCATGTTTTTTGTTTCATTTTTTTTTTCAAATAATTAGATTAGCACCAGTGCATTAGTTTATGTTATATGTTATGTGTGTATTTCTCGTGATGTGATGTTTTTACTTGGTGTGGTTTGAAACTCTGACCCAGAGGATTCGTATTCATGCAGCATCCCTAGCTCTGGTCTATACTATTTTCTTCCAAGTGCTTCTAAATCATTTATAGCGGTACCATTTAGTGTTTTATTCTTGCGGTGGAACAGGGGAATAGAAAACAGTAGGGTTAAAAAAAGGATGAACTGTATGCCTTAGCCTGAATTTAACTGCATATCCTGACATAATAGAGGTTTTTACAAATTGTCAATGCAGCAATAAGGTATTTTCAAAATTTCGGCTTTATTTTTTTGCTTGGGGTTGGGGGGGGGGGGGGGGAGTGTAGAGACTCACTTCGTCTTGTCAATTAAGAAGAAATGATCGGGAATAGTCCTTGGTAAAACTGCGAAACGCTTTTGTCCATCAATTTTATCCTGCGGTCTAAATTGAGTTGGTGGGCTTTTATGCATTACCTGAAAATATCCAAGAGACAACAGCTACGTGCAAGCGAATAAACTTCTGAAATGTGTATAATTTCAAGTGATAATTTCGAATATTTATGATCGTTTTCAAAATTCAACGTTGCATATTTTCAATATATATATATATATATATATATATATATATATATATATATATATATATATATATATATATATATATATACAGTCTAACACATACATCCCCTCTTTCCCCCTCCCTCCCCCGCCCCCCCACCCCCTCCTGTGCATAAATTGATAAAAGATGGACCGGCAATACACAGTCTAACACATACACCCCCTCTTTGCCCCTCCCTCCCCCACCCCACCCCTGTGCATCAGCCCCTGTTGGGAGCTAAGAAGAAGTCTTCCACTCATAAGCCAACCGCAGACTAGCCAGAAATTGCCTATATTTTCACCCTTCAGCTAGCTAGCTGTACATCTTCGATTTATCGACCATTTCAAGCCCGTGAAACGAGTAACTTGTCCTATCAGCTCTGCAAGTGGCTGCTCCAGCAGGGAATTTACCGATTCTCTCTCAGCTGCATCGACGCTGAGTCTGTAAAATATAATAATGCACATTGTCAGTCTCTAAAGATAACAGCATTCAGAAGCAGTGCCCGCAACACATGGTTTAGATATTTATACGCTCTTGCTTATCACTATATCCTTTATGGAAACTGTGCCACACACGCCCCTATCCCCCTCCCCTCCCCCCCCCAACCGGAATACTTTACATTTATTTCTTTAGTTTATCGAGTGAGAAATCTAATAAAAAATCCTGCCCAACACCAACCCATTCACACTAAAAAAAATAATAAATAAATAAATAAATAAAAAGTAATAAAACCTTATTAGAACTCACCTTTTTTCAAGTTTCCCAACCGTCTCTGCGATGCTGGGCTCCAAATAAATCTTTTCAAAATGCAATATCCGACATGGCTTCCAATACAACAGACTACTGAGCTATCACGTTGTCGGTGAATACTGGCCCATAGTGACGACTGCCAGAAGACCAGTTTTCAGACAGGCATGTGACATAACCCACGATTCTAGGTTAACACAACATACCACGCACCATAGATATGTTGTGGTTTTGCTTAGCAAATAAAACAAAAACACGTTTGCTTTGAAATTTTATTTCAACTACGACGTAACACATTCATATACGTATTATAATCAGTCGACTGTAGTATATACATGAAAAATAACACCCAGCAAAGATAAGGCTACTCTTAGAGACTCAAAAGTTCGAAAACTTGCTAACAGCAGAATGACTCGGGTATATTTTGTTGTCTTATCAAAACGAAATTTTTCGGTCTCTTCGAAAACGCAAAACTGCTACCAAGAGGAAAGTGTGGTTTCTTTGATGCATAAGTTTTTTATGTGTAAGTTTGTTTCTGGCGAAGTACACGTGTTGACTTCCACCAATGAAATTATTCCACCATCACCCACACGGCGTGTATGAGTGTTCTCGTGCAAGTTCATTTATTTAGTTGTTCAACATGTTTCCTCTTCTGCTGTCAGGGGTGAGCCCGGGATTTCACAGGGTATGGTGAGGGCAGCTGAATGTAGAGATCAAGCTAAATTTCCAGTCAAAAATGGTGAAAGGCATACTGTTTGCAAGACATTTCTGACAAAAAAGGGTGTGTGTGTGTGGGGGGGGGGGGGGCGGGGGGGGGGATAGAGGCCAAGCAACTCCCTACCCCACTCAATCTGCCTGATTTTGAATTCCTTACAAAAATACTTTTTGGACCGAATTCACAATCCTTCTTTTTAGTACAATTGTACTTTGGCCATGAACCTGACTCTTACCCAGCCGATGACACAGTAATTGCAACTGACACAAGTGACAATATTTGTCTCACGTTCACACCTCAAAACAGGCCGCTCCCGGTATTTATTCACACTTTCACATAAAAATAAATGATTTTAATTTTTCACAAATTCATTATATTGCTATCAGCATCAATTAACAGTTTGCTTTGCACATTTCCCGATACATCGTAAACAATGACTTGTCTCGAACCCTGACCCTTCGGCTTCACCGACTCGGAGCTGCCTTCAAGTTTTACAGCTGAATACTGGTCTTTCTCGATTTTCACATCGCTGACTTCGAACCCAGCGTTGCCAGAAGTCGTGTTGTCGTAAACTATATGATCTTCGCTAATCTGTAATCAAATTAGTTGTAACAATATTTTAATAATACATAGAGCTCAGCATTTTGAATACACGAACACGTTGCCCAAACACTAATGTTCGGAAGGCAAGCCTCCACTGACTGTAAAGACTGTGGTGCGCACGGGTTTTGTGACCTGTAACTGAAAGAGTTGTTAGTATATGGGGCTGTCGCGGCGATCAGATGGCTTCTGGCTCATCACGCCCATGCCACTGTGTTCCAATCACATGTTACATGCACGGTCGGAACGCTGGCAGCAGAACGAGAGGAACGTTGTTTTTCTTTGGTCCCCTGGGGTGAGCTGTTCCATGATTGTTTTCCTTCGCCCTAACGTCCTCCCTCTCTGTTTGCTCATCCGCGCCAAATGTTCTACCTGAAGCAATCAAGCGCAAGTCTCATTACGTGCAAGTTAGAAGGAGGTGCTGACTTGTACCACACTATGGAACGGAAGTATCTCACCTCGGGCGCCTGTAAGGGCTGTTCCGTCGCGTACGTGACGTCAGCGGTCGGCCTCGCTTCCGACTCTAAACAACAGATTTATTGTACGTCATAAAGAATCAATCTTTTCAAAACGATAATTTGAAAGTCAATCTACCGGGAGGTGCTTATTTCTTTAAAAATACTGTCACTGGAATTAAAATAGAGGTAAAACTAATTATGACTACACAATGAACTATAAAACAATCGGAAAATGGGCCCCAAAATGTAGTGCTAAACAGTAATTACACAGCAGGCTTTTTAACAAGCAGGCTTTTGTGCCTCAGGGAGAATTCATATAGTCTGCCAGACAGGAGTGAAAAGACAATGACGGCAAAAAAGTGTTTAATTTATTCAAATAGCACAGTGACAACGAAAGAAAGTGTCGACACAACAATTAATTATTGTTTTATTTATGACTTCTTAGAAGTCATAAATAATTTTTTGCAGCCTTTTCATTGATGCATAAGGCACACACGAAAACTTCCGGTGACTTCACTGCCGTTCGAACGAGAAGTTATTCCACAGTATCAGATATAGAAGAAAGTGAAATAGAAGGCATGAAAGATGAGAGGGGAAGGTGGCGTGTGTGTGGAGGGGGGGGGGGGGGTGAGCGGAGAAACAGAAACAGAAGGCATGGAAGATGAGAGGGGAAGGTGGTGTGTGTTGGGGGGAGAGGAGAAACAGAAGGGAGATGAGAGGGGAAGGTGGTGTGTGGGGGAGGGAGAGAGAAACAGAAGGGATTGCAGATGACAGGGGGAGGTGTGTGTGTGGGGGGGGGGGGGGGAGGGAGAGAGAAGCAGAAGGCATGGGATATGAGAGTGGAAGGCGGTGTGTGGAGGGGGGGGGGGGGAGGAGAAACAGAAGGCGTGGGAGATGAGAGGGGAAGGTGGTGTGTGTGTGGAGGGGGGGGGGGGAAAGAAGAATCTCTGTGGTTTGGCGTTTCTTGAAGCCAGAGGTTGGAAGGACGAGAGGAGGGCAAAAATTGGAAGAGAGAGAGTAGGGAGAGGGGCAGGACTGAAAAACAATACATAACACAGCAAGAGGCAGGGGTGAGGGGGGCGAGGGGCTGCGGGTGAGGAGCGGCCATACCTGAATCGTGCAGGATGCGGCGGAACATGGACTGCTGTAGATCACTCGCCTCTTCACTCACCGCTTCACTCATGCGCTCACTCATGCCGTCAGCGATGCTCTCGGAGGCTAGCAGCACCTCCTCCGCCTCGATTCCTGTCAACAGCAAGCCACGCTCCCGCTCTCAACGGAGCTGTATTTATAAAAGCAAAACACACGCTGAAGGCGAAGCAATTAACAGGAGGTCAAGGCCACTTGTCTACCATACTTCAAGTAGTCTTAGTTTTTTATTCAAGCCTGACTGGTTCGGTAGAGAACATGCTGGATGTTTGCTTCCTTCTTCCTTTCAAGAACAACTGGCGTTATGACAACAAACTGTAATTACCCCCCTCCCCCACCCAATAATAAATGACATCAGTTCTACCTGACGCCGATGTTATTAATGAAATAGGTCGCTTAATTATTGCAAGAACTCGAATCAAAATCCTGTTCCTCCATTTCACGTTTATTTTGAGTAAAGACATTCGTGAAGTTTTTCGTTTTTTTTTGTTGTTGTTTTTTTTTTTTTTTTTTTTTTTTTTTTTTTCGGTAAATCTTACCCAAGTCCTGGAGCTGGTTCAGCGGAATTTCCACTTTTTCCGTTTCCCCTTCTTGTTGTACAACCTGTAAATTACGACCATGACTTACAATGCCAACACACGCAAGCGCAAGAAAGAAATGCGACTTCATCGTCAAATGCCCCCTCTCCCACCGCTCTGTCTTCTTTAAAAACTCTAAATCTCTGTTCACGTTGATTTTGGTAGAATCTGAAATAAATATGTAGATTCTGCTGCTATATGCAACTTGAAATCTCTCGGTCTCTGACCACGTTAATTTTTGGTAGAATCTGAAAAAAAAATTGTAAAAATCTGTTGCAAAACGCAATGCGACTTCAGCGCCGCACGTGGAACTTTCTTCTGTTTTTTTTTACACCTCTCGGGTATTTTTCTTCAATCTTTAGGTGCAGTAGAATCTGAAAAATATAAAAGTCAAAGAACACCTCTCGGCTCTATTACATGAAGTGAAAGTTGCTGTTATGACATCAACACCCCCCCCCTCCCCGCCACCCCTCGCTTCTGCTACTTACGACGACGAACTCGACTCCGGAAACGGCCTTGTTGGGCTTGCAGGAGCCGCGCTGCTGGTGCTTGGTCAGATTGCCCTTGATCGTGAACTGAGTGCCGCATTGACTGCACGCGAAGGGCTTCGGTCCCTCAGGGTAGCCCCGGCACCTGTTGTACACAAATATCACAAGTACAATCCCTTTAACTGACAGCTTCGAAATTTGTTTTTCCACGTAGGCTTGCCTTTAAAATCTTCGTCTTTTCCCGGCAACTTCTGCAGTCCTGGCGTCACCTGAAATCTAAAGGTTACTGAAATACTCATTTATTAAATTCAGGAGTGTTAGAATTAGAGGGTTTTTTTTAATAGACAACTGCTTGTTTGACGTTTGGTTCATACTGGCGTCTTACTGCAACCACCCAACAGACTGGTAGTGGTTAGAACTGGTACCGGCTTCCACCGTGGATTCCACTGTAGCGCCCCCTCAGCTTCTTCCAGCACCGGTGTCGCCTCGTGCTATCTGAGATCACAAGCCTATGATGATGCAGCACTAAGCAGCCAATGAACTGTACGATCTCAGGCAGCTTCTTTAGGCGCGGTGTTGGGAAGGAGGGGGGTAGGGTTACAGCTTATTCTGCAAACGTGACAATAAGGGCTAATCCATATAGAACTTCCACAAAGATTGTTTCAACCAACACCTTCCTCCTCTGTACAAAACTTCTTTCCACACTAATATTCCTTGACCGCACCCCCACCCCTCTCGGAATTTATTTTTTATTATTATTATTATTATTATTATTATTTTGGTTTAAAGGCGTAAGCTTTGTTGCTCGCCTGTGCACGTGTCGCACGAGCTTTGTTTCTCGCCTGGGCACCTGTCCCACGAGCTTTGTTTCTCGCCTGGGCCCGTGTCGCACGAGCTTTGTTTCTCGCCTGGGCCCGTGTCGCACGAGCTTTGTTTCTCGCCTGGGCACGTGTCGCACGAGCTTTGTTTCTCGCCTGTGCACGTGTCGCACGAGCTTTGTTTCTCACCTGGCCACGTGTCGCACGAGCTTTGTTTCTCGCCTCGGCACGTGTCGCACGAGCTTTGTTTCTCGCCTTGGCACGTGTCGCACGAGCTTTGTTTCTCGCCTGGGCACGTGTCGCACGAGCTTTGTTTCTAGCCTGGGCACGTGTCGCGCGATCGAGCTTTGTTTCTCACCTGGGCACGTGGCGCACCAGCTCGTAGTTGAATTGGTAGGTGCGGTGGCAGCCGGTGCAGACGAAGCGCTTGGGCTTGTGCACATTGTTGATGTGCATGTTGAGGTAGTGGCGTGCCTGGTACGACTTGTTGCAGAGTGTACACAGGTACGACACGCCCGCCATCTTGTCCTTGTGCTGAATGTTCTCGTGTGCCTTCTTGTGGAAGTAATTCTGCCCGGAAAATAGCAAACTCAACTGTTTCCATGACATTACAGATCACAAAACACCTAAGCACATCACTTCTACGTTATTACTATTACGATAATTTATTTTTTATATCTATTTATCTTGTCAATGCTAAATGTTCACTATGACTTTTTCTTACCTTAAATATTTTGCCACAGAATGAGCAGGGGTAGTCGAGGCCGGGCGGGTGGCGGACGTACTTCTCTCCCGTCTGCGAGTAACGACTGCTTGGCGTAAAATGCAGCTGTTTATGGCGTTTCATGTCCTCTTTCGATTTAAAGGCCGAGCTGCAAACTACAAATACATACATGTATATATATATTAATATTCCGTTGAATTTATGTTAATATTCCATCGATGTGTCAATATTCTCTGGGAGAACCCGCCACTTCTACCCGCGGCATAGGACTTGCTGCCTGAAAATACAAACAATAAGCGTGCCATTACAAAAATAAATACATGAATAAAAGAAGACTGATAGGGGTAATTGGACTCCTCAAGTACATACCTTCACATTCAAAAGGACGGGCGTCAGAATGGTACGTCTTCAGGTGTCTCTTGAGAGAATTGAATAGTTTGAACTTCTTGAGGCATAGCTTGCACTCCAGGTCGGCCACATCTTTGTGTGTGTTCTTTAGGTGCGTTTTCAGCTGGCTCTCGGCACGGAAATCCTTGCCGCAAACCTCGCACACGTGCTTCGCTGAAATCGCAGCAACATCCGAAGATTATTAAAACCGCAGTAGCAATTTATGAAGATTTACCTGTTAATATGCAAAAAAATTAAAAAATAATAATTAAAAAAAAAACCAACATCTTAACTATGGTGTGCGAATAGCTCGGTTTTGTTGATGATACGTATTTTCAAAAAGACGAAATGAACGAAAACTACAAACGACGCACGATAGGATTTTTTGTGCCCTCACTACTTCACTGTTATACAATCTGCAAGCTCTGTGCCATTCCAGCAGTGCCTATGCAACCACAGTGATTGGTGGACTGAGAAAACCAACCCACCTAACTGTCACGGCAGCGGTTGCTAGGATACTCACAGTCGGTGTGGGTGATAGTATGGTGATGCTGCAGGCCCATGGCTGACCGGAAGGCTGCCTCACACAACGCACACTTGTACGGCTTCTCATCGTGCGCACTCATCATGTGCTCGTTCAGCTCCTTCTTGCTCTGCACAGGAGTGAGACAACTGAATTCGGAGATACACAAAAAAAAAAAAAAAAAAAAAAAAACGAAAGATACTCGTCACAATAGCCTTAGCACAGCAAATTTGCATTTTTTTTTGCAATATCCTTGAATGCTGCGCTGGAGGACTGATCTGTTTTAAAAACTGATGGCACATCATTTCGGACCTCAGCCTCAAATTTGTTGCTTGACGGGATGAAAGAAGTCAGGATACTGCCGCGTTTTTTTTTTTTTTGTTTTTTTTTGCAAGATTTAGGCAGGTGTACGTACAGTAAATGCTTCCACGCAGTAGTCACAGTGGAACAGATTCTTGTTGCGCTCGTTCACACCCGTGGGTATGCCATGGGCTTTCTCAATGTGCCGCCTGCAGAGCAAAATATCAGTAAATTCTATGCACCGCATAAACAATTACTTCAGTCATGGAACAAAGACGTCACGTGCGGAACACCTACGTCACATGTGGAACGCCTACGTCACATGTGGAACACCTATGTCACATGTGGAACGCCTACGTCACATGTGGAAAAACACCTAGGTCACATGTGGAACACACACGTCAAAATTACGGCAAGTATTGAAATGTTCAGGTTAAGTGGAATTTTCCCTGGACTTACTCCTGAAGTGTGCGAATACTGATAGATCAAAATTGTTACATATTACTAAGTACTGCACATCACTCATACCACAAATACATTCCCAACTCCTCTTTTAGAAATGGGCAACTGGAATTTACCGACAGCGAGAACATTCACACTCACAACAAGCCATCCTTGGTGAAGCAGGAAAATTTACACAATTGGCACTTGTTTCCCAGCGGCACTTTGCATCTGGGCGTATGTGATTTTATAGCGTCTTCACCCTTGATTTGCTAAAAAATAAATATAGAAATTGTACTTCAATTTTCTTAGATACCTAAGGAAGATTTATTTTGTGTTTCATTATGATTAAAATTATTATTAATATCGCTTTCCAACCCCACATTTTTTTTTTTTTTTTTTTTGCATTTTATTTCGAAATAAACTATTTTATAACAATGATCAAATTCTCAAAGTAACTACTTACTTTTTTACAAATACTGCATGAAAACAGTCCGTCGCCAATGGCTACGTACAACTTCCGGTCATGTGCTTCATCTCCTAGCATTAACAACACACCTGCTTAAAAAGTCGCCATTCTCTCAAAAGATCGAACCACAGTGTTTGAATATTTCTAGTTGTTTCTAGTTATGAACTTGATCAAAGTCGACTTAGAAGGTTATAGAAAACGCATTGCTTCAAGCAAATGGCAGACTATTGACAATCTCTGGCCACTGTACTTCAAAAATATTCTCCTCTCACCTGATGTTTTATCTTCAGTGTTATTTTCTTCTTCTTCTTTAGCAAGAGTCATCTCTTTTTTAATTCGACTCTCGGATTCTAAAATAATTCCAAGTGTTCTTACTTTGTCAAATATTAATGTTTATCAGTAATAATAATAATAATAATAATAATAATTATAAATTTAACAAGTAAGTATTTGTGCAACACAAGCAGGCCCAACTGCCCCCCCCAACTTCATAGGGGTATAAAGCGATGACGGACAGACGGACGGACGGACGTCCCAAACCTATAGGCCCCAATCCGAAGGGTTGGGGCCTAAAAATCACAAAATAAAACATGCATGAACCTTTTGTTACAGAGAGTATATATTACAATAAACTTTCACTCTTTTGTCTTGCTCTGCCTTCAGATAAACAATCGGCGTATTTCTTTCTCACCTTCTGTTTTGACCGGAACACCCCTTGGTGATACAGCAACCCCCGAAGCATCGGTTTCTACGCTGACTGCAGGGCACTGCCTCGGAGTGGGAAGCCCACTCGTGCTTGCTTCTATACAGGCATCCACTTTGCCCTCATTTTGGCCCTCTGGAGCCAGTGTTGGAAAGCTCGTCTCGACAATGCCCTCTGCATTTTGGGCTGATGTAGAGGGGCGTACATCAACGGAATACTCAGTATTTTGGACTGATGTAGAGGGTCGTACATCGACAGAATACTCAGTATTTTGGGCTGATGTGGAGGGGCGTACATCGACAGAATACTCAGTATTTTGGGCTGTTGTAGCAGAGCACGGGTCCACGGGAATCTCAGTACTCTGTGTGGATACAGAGTGATGCACCTCACTCATAAGGTTAGTATTTTGAGATGATGTGGAGGGATGAAGCCCAACATAATACTCCGCATTCTGAATCTCTTCATCGTCCTCACCTAGTCGTCTCTTTTTACCTGCAGCAAAGAGTCTTATTCTTTCTTTTGAAAAAGTTAGAAGGCGTAGCATTATATTCAATGTAGTGCCTGAAAAACTTGCAGATAAATACGTTAAATCTAAATGTACACAAGATTCCCTTGATAGTTTGAAGACATTTTTTGAGATATATTCACATGAATAAAAGGTACACACTCCGTGCTTCTGGAACGCACTCTTGCGGAAACTCCACACCCTCGTGCATTGTAGAGTAGTCTGGCACCCCGCCCCGCTTAGCACCAAGGCGCTGCGAGCGCCTAGACGGGGAACCAGCCATCGCCGAGCTGACAACTGCCGGGGGGTCAGCAAGTGAAGAAGTCTGCGCGTTGTCTACTGCGATGATCTGTGCCAACACAACGTGGAGTCAATGGTAACTAAAGCATCGCAGTACGGTATAGTAAACATATTTTCTGATTACCCAAATTGTTTTTCCAGTTCTTTGAGAACACAATTCGTGACCGAATACACTATCTATCTTCAAACTGACCATTCATTCGATGAATTTTATGGACCACTAACTAGCAAATCGTTTAATAACAGTTAACCACTAGTAGTTAACTAGTCCACATCTTTTGACGTATAACCTACACGTTGCCGCACAAGTCTGGGCACGTGATGACACCAGGAAGTTAAGCGGAAGAATTACATGTGTTAAACATTAAACTAAATGCTTGCAAAAAAAATTAACGCATGGAAAATTTCCAGGCTTTAAAAATTTAACGCTTTCATTATTTTTTTAGGTAACTATGTATGCTATATCCACACTTAAATGTGTTCACATTACTGACCAAAACTTAAGAATATAAAGTTTTTTTCATGATTAATCTTACTCTCTAATGTTATTTAAATTACCAGGAATTGTAACGGACGAAAAAGTTGTAAACGATAAAACTACAACGCCGGGAAAGAAATTTTACGAACAGTTTTATTTTTCCAACTGAGTTTCTGGTCAAACCATGGAAAATCTTACGTTTTTTAGGGGACTTCCATCATTGGGGCACACTCGGCTGTCCACTTCACCAGACGAAACAAGAACGTCAGTTGTCTGCTCCGTGGCACCTTCAAGCGTACTATAACACAAAATATAACGGATTATGCCATCGCCAGAGTCCTACTGTACACTATACGAGGGACTGGCGGAAGGGGTGCGTGCGGTCGAACACACAGAGGCGCGCTAAGACCTAAGTGAGGGACTACCTGCGAGTGGTCCGGAGAAGTCTGCGTTCTTCCTTCGTCTTTTCTACCAAACTTTTCGCCGTTTCTGAACTCACAAAGATTCGCTCACTGCATGACTTCTGCAACAAGCAAACAAATAAAGATCATATCGCCACTTCGGCGAGGGCGGTTATGAGGTGTAACACGTCAATATCAATGTCTTACCCTTGGCCCTTTGACCACTGGACGGCAGTACTGTGATGTTGTCGCTTCCTGGGTCACAACCCTGCCCATGGCAGCCCACCGCTGCCACTCATGGTTGTAGATTCCCAGCGTACTAACCAACCGCGAGGCTTCCTCGTCTCCTACAAAAATTTAAGGTTTAAACATTTTTGCCATTATCCATACGACTGCTGCTGCTTTTTCTGTATTTTCACACCGTCCTATACAAAAAGCCCAAAGCTTCAACGCTTGCAGTAGGCGTTTACATGCCTCAACGAGCCTTCTGACAGCGACGCACCTACACACGAATGTCTCTTTTTCCTTTTTTGTTGGGAGGGGGAAGGTGGGCGGGATTGTTCAAAATCTGACAACAGCTCACCTATGAGTTGCTTCCAGCTGACCTGTCTGTACATGTAGTCAACCACAAGCTCCAGCTGCTCCGACGTGATGCCGTCAAAATTATACACGTCCAAGAAGGTATCACTCACGAGGCACTTGTGGAAGTAGCTGTCAAGTTAAATGCACAATATTTATTTGAATTTCAATATTTTTAATGCAAATTATGATTACTTTAGGAAATGAAAGATCAAAAAAAAAAAAAAAAAAAAAAGTCAGAGGATGCTACCTACCTACTTGAGGCTGCAAGCACTAATTTATGAGCGGGATAAATCAACACTTCATCATTCTCATTTTTGACACACAGTTGCACGTCGCACAATGAGCTTGCCTGCTGCAGTTCAAAAAGGTAGTCCCAGAATCTGGGGCCATGAAGCGCGCCATCGGGGACCGTGCTTCCCTCGGCCATTGATGAGCGTTAGCGTGAATTCTACTACTACAGTATATGAATCTGAAACATACAAATGCAATGGGAAAAAGGTGCATACTATTAGGTCTTTGAGACGTGTATATAAGAACATGTTAAGTTTTTATGCTTATTGAACGATCAAGCAAGTAAATTGTCATGGCAGATTAAGGAAAAATATTCTGGTAGCGAATATTTTTAACAGCCCATACTAATTGACTTTTCAAAACAAACCCACAAGGGAGACATTATATGGTACCCAACGACATGGAAATAAGACAACTTTTTACATGATCAATTTTCACGTTATCAATTTTTAGTTAACTTTTATGTTTATATTTGTCCCATTTTCCATACCGCTTCCATGCCAATAAACCTATTCCGTTTCAGATTTCTGAAACTACAAGAGGCTGTCCATTTTTGGTGATGATTCCAATCGAAATTTTCGAGACACAAAATTACCAAATATATTTGGATAACAAGAATACCAGGCCCTATTTATGTCAGAATAATAGGCCCTATTTATGTCAGTTCAGGAATTCCCTATGGTGATTGTTTCCACTGCAAGTTCGTCGTGTTAAAGCGTAATGAAATGACAAAGAGGTGACGGTTAGGTTAATTCAGTTGGTTTGAGCCTTGCTCTGGTAATCCAAAGGTCCCGCATTCGATTCCAGCTCGGGTGGTAAGCACGAGAGTGAGGCTCGCTCCAGTTGAAGTAGCTAAGCGAATGCACAGGGTTTGATCACCTATCACGGAATTCAAAATTAACGCCCCCTGAGATTTTCGACCATCCCTTTAAAAGAAATAAATAAATGAAAAGGAAAAACATGAGAAATCTTATTCTATTACAAATATACAAGAGAAATATGAAACTGAACAGCACATCGACATGACAAAACTGAAAATGCAATGGGCTTTTTAACGTGAAAAACAGCGTTTGCACCGGCTATTCCATTACAACATTCTTATAATAGCCAACTGCAGGCAATAGAGCAATCTGTAAATTAACCAATTACGGTGTGCTGCCCAATTTAAATGTTGCTTGCTTTGTACACTTTCATTAAATAAGTGCTTGTATGAATTTTTAGTCATTCTGAATGTATTGCAATCTTTTTGCAAATACGAGTCCAGTGAAGTTTTATTTTCAGACTTTTATTCTATCGTTTCTTTACGCGTTTAACGCAATATGTTTCAGTCGAAACGCCAAAACTTTTCTGCTGATTCCAAAGTACGATTCGGTTAGTGGCTTAGAAAACATATTATCGCTCAAAAACAACCAAACTCAGACAAAAAATGTTTCAAAGTCGACAAAAGGAAAATTTGTTGACAATGACACTTCGAAATAATTTCTTCCCATAACGAATACTGGCCTTGCAAATTTTATAGTATAAAAATATTAACTTTTGTGCGTTTCAATCCGAACTTGTTACAGAGACTATATTCATCACGGTGGTCGTTGTCACTCATCATTAAAGGAATAAATTTCTCCCTCAGTCACAGTTGTTATCCAACAGCCAATCCCTTCAGCGGTGTGTACCACCTTTTTATTCCACGGACACACTGAAGATCCTGAGAAAATAGTTCTCATAAACCAGGGAACTACTTTTTAAAAACCCATCCACTCTTTGGTTTTCCATAACAGATAGATCCCATCAGAGGTCAGCTGTTTCATATGAAGAAGTGACTACTTTTAGCCTTTCCAAATGCATTTCTGCACTACCAAAGTATATTTCAGGTTTGTCTGTCAAGCTTACGTTCTACATTTTAGGGTGAGTTTTTAAGCTTTTTCAATTGTGGCCAATGCATTAAAAGTACTGGTAATTGTGATAAAATAATGGATATATTAGCCAGTTGCCATTTGCGTTGCATAAGTCTTGAAAAATATTTAAAAAAATTGGCCGTGCCAGCTATTCTGCAATACATTTCTCTCACAAAACTTTTATGAGCTTGTTGTTCTAAATGGTAGGGAAACTGTGTCTCGCGTAAGATATTTCTTGATAAGATATCAACACTTATTTAATGACTATGTTGTCATTTTCGCACTTCAAACCCAAAAAAAAATAAATAAATAAACTTCACAGGGGTGTTTTTGAAACTACATAAATTCAATTACAATATTGGTATCTCATCATAAAAAAAATAAATAAAAAACTACGAAATGACCGCGGTGAAAGTCAAAGACAAACAAGTAAACTAAAATAACAGTTCTGCTCGGTTATCGATGGTTAAGTTTGTGCAAATACATCCACAGCTGATGAGTGTATTTATTATCCCTAGATATACCTGGTGTTCAAAACGGCCAAAGAATCTCAGCATAAGCAAAGCCTCTCTCCCTGACAGCTTATAGGCTATACTGCAAAGAAAACTACGATACAATTTTACTCATCAAATGTCACGAGTAAGATCAATGTTGGTCTTTAAGCGAATATTCGGATGTATACAAAGATTTCTCAAGTGTTATATAATAGAAGGCATCTTTTTATGAGCTACATCTTTACAACGCAGAGCGGTTAGTAACTTATCACGGATTAATTTCGGTAACTGTAGTACACACCTTGTGTTTGGGACCCTTACAAGTCAGAAAATATCGCACTTCTTGAATAAGAAGAACGACCTGCATCATACTTCGTGTCTCCCTGTTATAACCATAACTGAGAAAAACTTAAAAATGGAACCGATGAGGCATGTTTCACACATTCTCAAAATAGATATTATAGTGATGAATTCCTGGGTAAACCTACAAAACTTTTCTGAAATCTGGAGATATGCACTTCCCGTCAACATAAATGTGACAAGTATGGCTTCAAATATCGGTGTTTTTTTTTCAAAGAACAATAATGCAGTGTAATAATCTGTCGAAATATTACAAGAACATTGTTATAAGAAAACATTTAAGACGAAATCGAAAAACATTCACTTAATATTCAGTGAATGATTATTATAGATACTAGTGCAAGTTTGTTCACGCACACGTGTTGTAAGTCTCCCTTACGGGTTTTAACAGATTAATTGTTTCGATTGCGATTGAGATATTTCGAAAACAGCACAACAGTTTTCTTGAAAGAAAGGTATCAATATCCCCTTCAATAATCTCTGTCTCTGTACATTGTTTAGAAATGTTTAAGAGGCCATCCAGAAGCACACTTTAAATTCTTAATTTAACATCTTTTCTTGTATTATCATCTAAATAATTGATATTTCAATTCTTTGTTTGTAAATGTTATCAAAACTAAATATTGTCTCCAGCGCAAAGAATTTACCAAGATTATTTCCTATTATCGGTCATTATGTCTTTTACCTGACTGCTTTTTCAGATGATCTAGAGACGTGCAGAAAGTTGCATTTTTTTATGAATTACTTTGTTCTAAGGTGTAAGGTATTGCATTTTTGTTGAAGTGTAAAGTGACTGGCTCTCTTCTTGCGAAATCTATCAGCCTTGAATCGGATCGAATGGAATGATTTTTTTTTCAGAATCAGAGTATATATAATCTTACAAATCATTGTTTTTTCAACAATATTCTGTTAATCTTGAGATCCTTGATCTTTAGCCAATCGAAAGCTGAGTTGTGTCTAGATATATTTCACTGTTAAGATATTGTAGGAACAGTAAACTGAATTGTCCTAACAATTTCATTCAATTGTTAAAACTTAATGTTTGACACCCTATGAATAATTAAATTTTAAAGCAGCTTCTGATTTTCTCCTTCAAAACATTCAACTTATATTAAAACTAGGGCTGTGAACCGGTTCGGAAAACTGAACCGCGGTTCGGACCGGTTTTCTAACATAAAAAAACCGGTTTTAATCGTTTTTTTTCATGAGACATGTTATGGACCAAAAATAAAAGAGCGACCTTATTTATCACATCAAAAACGTGAGTATAACTTCCTAACCAGAACTTTCGTTTTGCTATGTGTACAAATCGGTATTTTTCGTAAAAATCAGCAGTTGCAATTGCACTGAGTTTCTGCTTCAATTTTCAGCTAAAATAATTCAGTTTTCAACAATTTCAAATTGCCCAATTCCTTTGGCAAAACATAACAAGCATGTCCAAGGACATGACCTAGCCCAGTTACCAAACAAGGAAAGAGAGAAAAACTCTGAAACGAATACTGTTAGGCCAAAAAAAAACGAAGAACATCGTTTCTGAACGTAACTTTTTCATAGTTTTAATACACAAAAACTAGTTTTCCCGGGTGGAAGCTACCCGAAAAGGGATGTTGGAGAGGATGGGTTTTGACGATTCACTTACACAATTTTACAAAATTTTTAAAATTCCACCATTTCGGCATTTTTTTGTTATTTGCGAAAAAAGACTGAGAGAAATGAATGGTTTGTCAGTTCAGTTATTTACTAATATTTATTCCAGTTTTTGCTAAACTTCAAAGTTTCGCCATTTCGGCAGTTTTTGGCGAACCGCTAAAAAATATAACAGCCTGGTAGGCGAACCCCTAGGAAACATCCCTGCGTAACATCTAAACGATTGGAGTAAAACTGTAGGAGGAGTAGCATTTTAAAAATGGGTCAAAACGGGCACAAAAAGTGCCGTCATTTTGTCAGTTTTTCGTCAATCGTCAAAATAAGTTATAGTCAGGTGGGGGACCACTTAGGGAACATTCCTGCCTAATATCAAAACGATTGGAGAAAACTTTAGGAGGAGTAGCATTTTAAAGAAAAAGTTTGACATACGCACATACATTCAAGTCCCCTATAGTGATACAACTAACCCAGTCCAACAAAGTCGGCTGGGTTAAAAACATAGGCATCAGAGATGCAAAGCCCCAGCCTGCGCCACCAAGTCGCAACAAATTACGTTCAGAGGGCCATAAGTTCGACATTTTTGGGTCGATTAAACTGAAATTTGACATTGCACATCTTCAATATATATTCTTTCACTGTGTAAAGTTTTACAGCTTTATATCAAAGCGTTCGTGTCGAAGTGATGCGTACAAAGTCGCCTCTATGAACTTATGTTCAACAATTTTTGGCCAATCAAACTGAAACCTTGACATTGCACATCTTTTGTTAACACGCCGCACGAAAGATGTTGTGTAAAATAAAAAGGGAAGCAACGAAACCCATTTTGGGCTTTGCGTTGTATTTTACAGACACAATTGCCAAAAGTAAACGAATATAAATAAACAAAAGGCGAACACAGCATAAGGTAAAAAAACCCGGAAAAACCGGTTTTTCATTTTCGAACCGATTAACTGAACCGTGAAAATAAGAAACAGCGGTTTTCAGGTGAACCGGTTTAACCGCACAGCCCAAATTAAACCTTTAAAATAAATAAAAGTGGTAAAAAGGATAATCAAAAGACTCGGTGGGGAATAATTTTAAATTCCATAATAGGTGATTTGCCTAACTTAGACTATCAGAGAGGCGGGCAATGTCGTGTTTACCACCTTTGGCCGGATTCGATTTCAGGACCTTGTAATCCAACCAACGCTCTAATCAACTCAGGTAACTTTCAGCGACCCGGTTCGAAATGATCTTTGAGTGTTAAGCAACGGATTGACCTTCCCTATTGTCTCAACAATGGAGACAAAGACAGTTTGTTAGATACTGCTTATACAATACTTATTAGTAATAAAATTATATTTAAAAGGTCTTTGGCTTTATATTTTGCACATCTATACACTATATTCATAAGCAGGTTTGAATATTTATTGATACCCTGTTTTAGCCACTTGAACATATTTAATCGTAAAACTTGATGAACTGGTTCAGAAATGGTAAACCACACCGCACATATTTTCAAAACGAGATATATCAAGATTGTCCCAACGCCGCAACTTCATAAAGCAAAATATTACAGTTGATTGTTTGTTTCTACAATATTACCAGTACGCAAATAGAAAACATCTAAATAAATAACATCAAAACATAGAACCCGCTGCGGACATTACACGTCTCAGAAACACGGTCAATGACACGGTCTATGACAGGCAGCCTAGAAGCAACCTTCAAAATATATCAATTGAATTTGACCTAATTTGTAGCACTCAAATGAAGGTCATACTGTGTAAAGGAAAACACTTGTCAGCCGATTCTTTTTCAGACTACCAATGAAAGATTAATGTGGCAAATTCCTGCACAAATCACGAAAGACATATATAGGATAAATCTCAGAGTCTCAAAATAGCACGCAATTTGCGAATAACCAAGATGTATCTCAAATGTTGCTCACTTCTACAGTAATAGCGTCATAATGAAGTTTAATCACTCAAAATGCAATATCATTCATTGCAAATTATTGTTTTGAAACTTAATAGCTTTATTGACATGGTTCCCTATGATAAAGATGTTACATATTTTAGGAGATCAAGGACAGCAAACAAGAACAGATATCAACTCCAGAGCAACGAAATCTTTGCTTAATTATTACTTTTGTAACAATCGTGACCTGAGTATCCTAGATGAAACTCAGATTTGTTGCCTTGCTTCCAGTTAACATTATCCAAATGTTTGACAAGAAGAAATGAATAGTTATAAAGAGTTCTTAAATTGAAACAGATCACGAACTCTACAAAGAAAGCATTCATTATTTTAAATATCAAAACAAACTGAGAAATGTAAGTTTCATAAGTTTTTGTAATATCTACAACATTATCTCTAGTCATGTACAAAGGACGACAAAAATACAGTGAAATAAGTTTGTAAAGAAATGAAAACTGGTAAAGTAAGTATTGCCGTTAACCCGTTTCATTGCATAGTTTGAGTATTGTAGTGTAAGCAACGTAATAGCTACAGTTTCTACATTTCACAAATATAATTTGCCTTTTCTACATTCCACAAATATAGTTTGCCTGTCTAAAAAAAAAAGATTCGCAAAAATATGTTTATTAGGAGACATGTTTAGTCCTTATATTGTGATCACTCAGCTGTTTGATCTTTAAAACTTTTACTCCGTAGACCTATACATCGACTCGAGATCTTCTTAGGTATTATGAGAAGTCTTGACTTTTAACTTGAGATTGTAAAAATTGTGTCATTTTAGTGAACAGCGATGTAAGAGGGGACAGTGCAACTTCACAGTAGCCATTCACATGATCCAATTGTCCTCTTTTATGGAAGCAAACCTCAAGTGTCTGTGCCTTGCTAAAAGGTTTTACTGATAAATATTTTAGCGCTACTCGCTTGGCGTAGAGTCATGAAATTCTACAACATGAGCGAAATTATAAAGCCCTACACGTGCTTAACTGAAGTGTACTATCATAACACAGATAAAGTGTAAATATTCTCGATTTTTAAAGTGCTTCAAATACAAAGCAATGAGCAAATATTTATAAAATCAGAAGATAAAACAATATCCTTTTTGTAAAACTATCGCCTTGAATCAATAACAATTCATCATACATGAATTTAAGCTCGTGTTTGCATCAGAATATTAAATGAACTATTTTTATTGTTTGTATCATAAGACTTATATATTAAGGATAATTTTTTTGGAAACAAAACAAATAAATATTCACAAATACACTACTTACTTCACTTATTATATTGTAATGTGAAACAAGAAGGGAATATGCAGTATTTATTTACGGACAAGCTGCAAATATAACATTAATGTTTTTGACATTATTTTGTTGTCATGTTTAATTACCCAATGTCGTATATTTATGTATTATCGTATGAATGCAATCAATGCTATAATTTACTGTAAAAGAATCACATGTCACGATTTTGTAAGAGTATCAGTTAAAATGGTTCAGAACCCATGAGTTCGATAAAATGTGATTTAAAATAAACTGAAAACTGTTGTTGGTAGCCGTAGCTGGGCTTAATAAGCGAATGCCAACGATTGTCCATGGGCTTTTAAGCAAATATTTGGTTTTATTTCTTTTTGGCGTGTAACTATAACTGAAATGCAGAAGCAGAAGTATTGCTATATAAAGTTTGTGTATAAAACGTGCAAAACTGTGTTTATGAATCAGTAAATTTATCATCTGATTTCTTCAATTTACTAATGTGCAATGACATGCTGCAATATAGTTAATAAAGATTTTTCAAGTACTTCAACAATTTATTGTACACTTGTAATTTATATCAGACACCAGGCTGCACCGTTCAAGGCTGCAATATTTCATTTAGATTTAGTGCACAAAATTATAAAATTACAAAATCGATTGTTCTTTAGTCCGTAACTCTTTTTTTATAATATTGTAGGATGGAAACGAATTTATGACTGGAAGATTGCATATCGCATTTGCAGCCACTAGATCGGAAACGGTCAACAAAGCAAATGACTGCCTGAAAACGAATTCTTTGTATATCTGCCCTGCTTTAGTGGATTGAGTAAGTTTAAAGATGAAAATGAAATTATTGTGTAACTGCCGGTGTTTTCACAGGAAACAGCAACAAAAAGGTAGCTAAGTACGATGATTACTTTACAGGTGACCTGTTAAACATATGCGCGTAAACTGTGTCAACTCTGTGCCTACACAGCATCTAAACTGCACCCACACGATTCCAGGATGATTTAACACAGTAGATTGCAACATATAGAGGTTGTTTCATTTCATCAGTTCCAAGAACAAAGAATAAACACCACTAAATTAGATAAACAAAGCATTGTAAATCCTTTAACGACGGGGCTTTGTGGTAAATCAAAGAAGACAAAGTAGTGCGTTTTGGTGTAAGCACCTTAGGAGGAGCTATCTTACATTACACGACAATTTGTGATTATTTAGCCCTGGTTTACACACGTGGGTGTAGTCACGTGAAACCTTCCGCGTGACGTCTGGTCTTCAGAGCTCTCACGTGGGCTTGTCTCTGACATGTGACCAGCTGTTGTGGGCGATGTCAGCCCACACATATTCGTTTTGCAAAGTAATTGAAATTCTAAAAGAACACCGAAGTAAGAACATCCTTGCTTCCTTTCATAGGTGGCACTTAAAATGACTCTCTCAATTAACTGATTTTTATTTGAATAGATTATATGTTAAAAATTATGCAGGATTTTTCAAAGAAAAGAGTACTCACATGTATAAGATTTTGAAAATTGAAAAGTTAATGTAATTACAAATCCATTTAGTATCTCATCTCGTTATCTCTTTACTTTCATCAAAATATGCAGTTTTATCACGTCAATAGTTTATAACAGTCATAGAGTTTAGCTTATATGAGTATTTATCCATTGACAGTTTAACCAGCGCCTTTGTGTAGAATCTAAAAAATGAAGCGATCATTGGCCTCTAAATTAATTTTGCCACTAAGATAAGTGTCGTAGACTGCAGTTTTTGCGTAGTGTAAAACGTCGGAACTTTTCTCTTTCTGAGACAACTGCTGTGACAACTGTCTTGTGATTTAATGTAGACCCACTAATCAGCTATATATTGTTAAATTAATAGAAGTGTATCACTTGCTAATTAAGTTTTAAAAGACAAATTTGAAGATGCAAACATATATCGAAGGAAAATGTATAACAATACAAAGTGTGTTTTGGGGAGTCAAATTTGAACGCTCGAGGTCCCTAACGTACATTCACTACATTTAATTTACATAATTCAGCAGTAAAGCAAAGAATTATATGAAATTATATTTAAAGTTAAATCGATAAAAATCCGTAGAAATAAATACTATACTAAAATAGCATGGTTTTCAAGCAAAGTAACAATTGAAGAACTGCTTTGGTGGGAAATTTAACGTACACATGTGTTACGCTTGAGATTTTTCACTTCCAAAGTGTTACTTAAATCGAATGGGCATCCCTTTGTTTCTCTTTTTTCTGTAAATCGTCCCGTACAACTTACCATAAACACGAGTACATAGAAATTCGAAAATCTGCAGAAGTCGTTGATTCTATTTCATGGTTTCTAGTATTCATACAAAGGGAACGATAGTATTTTGACTGTTAAATATGCACATTCGTACTCATGACTTGCGCAGTATCGAAAACATCATGCCACACACTTCAGAAAGTGTGTGCTTGACATCATCATAAGAACGCGACTACACAACTGAAAGCATCGCAGAGAGTGCGCAAACTATATAATTTATAAGGCAATATATTTATAAAGAAATCATGAAATAAAAAGGCACAATTCAGGCTCCTGCTACCAGTGCTACAGGTGCCGTAGGTTTGGTTTTTGATAAGTCAAAAGATGTCTTTGATGCCGTGCTTTATACATAATCAGTATGTAATGTATATGGACGATAACTAATAATATGAGTACAGGCATAAATTGTTAATCCCAGTGATCTGGTGCGTCAGCAGTCAGTAACTGGTTTTGGCGTGCTTACATTACTTTGTGACGACAGAAAGATCAATGAAAACTTTTATCATGGATATGCATGGGCGATTTTTGTGTGTTGACGATTATGTACGATTATGTATTTTGTTTTGAAAAGCAGAATTATTAATAAATAGGTCTTATTTAATTTAGTTAACCTTGTTATTTTCAAATCCTCTCACTGCTTTTTCAGTGTTTTAGATTACATGATATTTTCTAACCAAATTCCTTCCCACTCCATTTTTGGTTGGCTGAAACGTTTGCCAACAAAATGCTCTTTTTTACTTTAAAAAGTACAAGCAAAAAGATCAAGCATAAATGATCTCTGAGTTATATTTTATTGGAATATGTTTTCGATGAAATCGTCTTTTTCGGTGCAGTCTTCGTGAATTAGGCATTTTTGGGCGGGCCCTCTTATATAATGTGCTGCTTCCAGCTGAAAACCGAGTGCTTCCCCCCCGTGTTAGAGAGACCTAACATAGCACTCAACAAAATATGTTTGTGTGATTAGACGAATAATTAAAAGAATTAGATAGAAAACATCCTTGCAATAAAATTCATGATGTATTGACACAAATGGTAAAACTTCTATCCATATATTACATGATTTTTAAACTCACTATTGTTCACATATAGATATTTAAAATCATTAAACTAGATCTATCTTTTGTTTTAATAGCGATATGGAAGTCTGATCTAACGTTTTGTCTGACTTTTAAATCGCACAGATTAGGTATGTGTGATAATACTAAACATAAATCAGGCCATTGTCAAAGTTATGAGAGAGAGAGAGAGAGAGAGAGAGAGAGAAAGAGAGAGAGAGACAGAGAGAAAATAAACATATAAGTAAAGACCATGCGTAAAGTAGGAGGGGGCAAGGAATAATGTTACCAGAAAATCTATACATTCAGCATGTTCACACATTCACTTCTAGCTGAATGTTTCCTCTGTGTGGGATTCGGCTCTTATCCAGCTTATGACCACCAGAAAGGGGACCAATGGAAATAAAGTAGCATGGTGATAAGGGTAGAGGACTAATTGTTGCAAAACAAACAATACGCATGGGAATTAAGTTGCCGTTTTATCAAAATGAACACACAAATTTTGGTGCAAAAATTAGGTGTTTACAATTGTGCTGTATTGTCTAAATAGCAATGAGTGTTGTTTTGTGATGTTGTTTTAAGATCGCAGCCCAGTAAGATCAGTATCCTTTGTTCCACTCTGCTCATGACTTGTGGATTGTTATGATTCGTAAACCTACACTTGTTCTATCTAATCATTATTTTTATCTTTCCTGTTAAATGTGTGTATTCATTTTGTCTTTATTATAAATCAAATGAGAACTAATTTCCGACTTTATAAAGAATCTATACCGGGATGTTGAAAAGAAATAGACCAAACGAGTAGCTGGAAATCAAACTTGTTTACTTGCTCTAACGGGTTTTTGGAATAAATGTTGAAATAAATCAATCGATGGCAATCTGTGGTGAAAATAATGTTTTGAAAACATCTACAAACAAGGCAACAATAGTAGAAAAAAGGAAGTGCAATGTTAACACTGGAAGCCTCATATAATAACTCGGGTTCTGATGCTTATGATGTGAATGCAATGTTAGCACTGGAAGCCTAATATAATAACTCAGGTTCTGATGACTGTTATTTGTGCTTATGATATGAATAGAATGTTAATACTGGAAGCCTCATATAATAACTCAGGTTCTGATTTCAGGTATTTGTGCTTATGATGTGAATGAAATATTAGCCCTGGAAGCCTCATATAACAACAACTCAGGTTCTGATGGCGTATTTGTGCTTATGATGTGGACTCTCTGTAGTTATCATATGCGATTGACATATTTATTTGTGTGTGATAGTGACATTTAAATGACATGTTTCTACATGGTAATGACATGTGAATGACACATTGATACAAGGTAATGACAGGCCAGAGACAAATTTGTATAAGGTACGGGTTGTAAATGACACATTTCTGTACGGTAATAAGATGTAAATGATAAATTGATGTGTAATAGTATTTGTATTTGTAACTGAACATTTGTATGTCTAACTGAGATATTTATTTTTATTTTATCTTCTCATAAAGTACCAATAAAAAAAAAACATTTAAAATCGATTAGTTAATCCTCTTAGATAAATTTTTATCCAACTTCACTAAAACTCTTTGTTCTACACTAACATCAACACAATCTCCATTTGGTTCATTTCAACTGATGTGAATACCTACAAGAAGTAAATGTGTTTTATTCTGTCTAATTGTGCTAAAACTATTTATATATGTGGAACTGTAAGAATTATGCAACACGCAAGAGGCGTCTGGTCCAAAACAGGCAGTTACAATGTACAAGAGACATCTAGACAAAACACAGGCAATAAATATGTAAATGTATTTGAACATTACGCATAAAGGATATTACCCACAGGTAAACCACAACTAACAGAGTACACAGGAGTGGGTTTGGGGCTGGCGGTAAATTAAATTTGCAATGCACCAGAATAAAATATACATCCCATGGTAGAATATAGATAACAGCCGAGCAACTGCGAATATTCCTCATCACGATGCTGCTGTTTAAACAGTAATGTCCCCTATCCTGTGATAGGTACGCGTGCACCGTGAAAGCTAAAAAATACAACTGTGTCTTTGTCTGAAATGTGTCAGATTGCTACACAAAGAAATGACGCAGATAGTTAGTTCCTGTTTTTCCCCAGCTGTCTATGGTTTCTACTAGCAATCAGTTACATAAGGACAAATGGGGGTAGGGGCAACGATAACTTGACAGGCAGGCAACTCGACACCACAGGGTTCAATACACATAATAAAAACAATAACATTTACTGCATTTTGAGCTAGAATATATTCGCCTCAAAATTATAATTTTTAATAACTATTTTAAAATCACAAGTCCGTAAAGCCCCTAACATCTGAATCTGTCCCTGACATATGTCCGATCATTAAATAAAATCTTTGCTTTACAGTCTTGTAATCTCAGTCGTTACTACCTGTTATAATAACATTTGGGTCCCTGTGATTGTCCTTACGATTATGATCACTTCTATTTGTTGCCGTCCGCCCATCCTAATTCTAAGCATATTTGGTATGGTATCACAAGAGCAGAAAATGTCTATTACCATCTGTTGCCGCATTCATTAAAGTTAACTGTGCAGTCAATTGATTCCGTTAACTGCTCCACTAGAAGCCAGAAGATGTTAAAGTAACTATACAAATTTAACCCATTGAACAAACAAAAATCCATCCAAAAATTGCTTGTGTGAAACAACTTGGTCAACCGATCTTTGCCTTTATGAGTACAGTTAACTGCACAATTAACATTTGGGAATACCAGGGCTGTTCTCTGTAACACTGATATAGGCTATTTCTTTGGTCACCAATTTGTTATTGAAAGACATGACATGCTGTTGTTTGCTACAAACAGTCCTTGTTGCCTGCTGTTGTAGCATCGCCATTGTTAGGCTAGAGATTTCCTGTGACAACTTTTTTTGAGAATGCAATTTAAGCAACAAATACACGGCAATATAGTCGGTCTAATCATCTACTTGTTGTGTAAACTGTAACTTATAAGAGACAAGCAACAATATTTTTCTTATTTAGTCGGAGATTGGACGCTCCTAGGAGAAGTCAATAACCGACTAAGCAAAGTCTATCACGCCCACAAAGTACTATAATTATGGAGTAGTTTTCACGAGTAATAACAATTAACTTCTATCAGTGTGACGGGTTACCGTACTATACAAAATTGACGCATTAGACGGTTGCCATGCACAATAATGGCAAAGGTGATAAAAATACATGTTGGAAGTACTGTAAATAATACTATTGTGCTTAACAAATTACTTTGCTCAGTGAATCCAAGAATCGTCTGTCCCACTATTTTAACATGCATACAATAAGCACAAACTGCTTTTCCAGTTATTGTTCAATATAAAAACTGCAAATAATAATTTCGCAAAAGAAAAGTTTTTATTAAAAGAAGCATATTTAATTCTGGGAAGGAAAGGGCAATTTCCTCACTGATACCTTTAAGCTTGTACGACTTTAAAAATTCCATGTCAAAATGCTTTTAAAAATGTAAATTGTCTACTAATATTTTAAAATTTGTTCGACTGACAAAATTCTTTCAAAAACATAAATTGTTGCCACACCAAAACAACCGCGGATGAATCATGTGGTATTTTTAACATTACTAGCTCACTGAAAAGAAAGCTCAACGAGAACCAGTTTCTCCAAGGCGAAATATTAAACACTTACATAGCAACATAATGTTTTTAAATCATTTTCTCCCTTCGACAAGTATTTAATAATTTCGGCCTGATTTTGATTTTTTTAACTTTACAAACAAGACTCTAAAACCTTCCTAAGAAATGTTTTGGCAGTTCGAAGTCTTTCTAGAAAAAAACATAGTTTTGCTGCCTACTCTATGAAACGACATCCGTCGCTAGTCTCCGAACCTCACCAAGAATACCGTGTAACTGAAACTAGTAATTTATATGAACATTCAGTTCACTTTAAATGACCAGGTAAGATTTTGCATCCGTAACAAGCAGGCGTATGCAGATAAAGTACATATCATTTATGTAATGTACACTGCGGCTGTTGGTAGATATGAGAGGCTTGTGCAAATGCTGCTGTAGCCCTTACACCTTGCATTTCTTGATAAAAATAAGTGTTTTTTTTACTTCGCAATTTAATCATGAAAATGGAAACAAAGGCAAAAACAAAAAGCGAAGTGCGTAAATTCAGATCAAGTACTACTTATGTGCGGAATTTGGGGGTCCTAGGGCCAGTATGGTTAGAGGAGAAGTAAAGGCAAAATGACCGGCCATTAACGAGAAAAAGGCTTCGAAACATTGGCTCTGTACAACTTCAGTATATCTGTGCAAGTCGAAGACTTTAATGATTAATTAAAGTGTTAATGATTTTAAACACAAAATATTCATATGCCGCTGTAACAGATTCCTGCCCAGCCAGTAATCTTGTCTGCACCAGACACATCGAAATTTAACGTTTAGCAGTTATAAGATCAGTTATAAGATTCACACTTCAAAGCGCAATAACGCTGTCACTTGTCCTCGTTTTCATACTTTATTTTCTCTGTACCTTTTGTTCTTATTGTATCACTTAAATATAGTGTTGCGAGTGTTTTGTAAATTTAATTAAATTTAATTAAGGAGAACTGACGTTACGAGCTTTTAACTCTTTTTTAGTTGATAAAATGAGACATGTTTTGTTTGTGCTGGCAACAAAAGAGCTCATGTTGCGTTTCTCTCTTATAATAATTCATATCTTCAGGCTAAGAAATAATTTTAAAACAGTCAAAAGAATTCATCGAAAAATAACGAGAAAAAATGGGTGTCATACTGAGATCATTTGACTACAGTTACGAAAGTAATTGAACAAAGCTGTTATGCTTTGATTTTTTATTTGATATTTTACAGTTTCAATTTGTCTTCCTTCATGTCTTAAACACGTGACTTCTGCTGTTGTAAAAATCATGTTAATAAAACTATTAAATGTCAAAAAGTCCTTTCTTTAATAATATCTTGTAGCGCGGTTATTTTGCTGCAGCATGTTACACATGTTGAGTTTCCCCACGACTCGTTATTGCAGATCATTGTTGTAGATGTAAACAACATTTAAGGCACATTTTCCTGTTGATTCCCAATGTGTTGTGTACTTGGCAGCAGTGATTTGTGCCCTGGATATGTCGTAAATGATTTATACAACACTTTATCACGTCCCTTTCACTGCAAATGTAAGAGCTTGTTGCCAGGACTTTTTCTTTCCTTCACATAATGCTATGTTTGTTAACATTTAGAAATTAGGTCAAACCCACTTCAGATATTTTTTTAAGTTGCTCCCATGAGCATTTGTGCGTGTTATCTGCTGCAGACATTGCTGTTATATGCTCTTTGATGTAATGCGATTCTCTTATATATTTATCTACTGTAGCTCCTGATGATATAGCAAAATTAATCAACTGCCAGGGCATGTATCCAACGCCGTTTTCTCCCTTATACGCCGTCAATTTTGGTGTCTATCATACAACATTTATTATATGTCGTTAAAAGAGCTTTAGAAGGAGTATCTAAAACAAAAATTGCCACTTAAGGTTGTGAATGGAATGAACACTAGTATTGTACTTAAACATCTACATTGACCATTCAATGAGAATAAAACAAACAGGTGAAGAAAAGGCACATTTCCACATTAATAAAAAATCAAAACCAGAGGTAAATAAAGTGTTACGTCACAACAGACACAGCTGTGTGTTTGCCCCTACATTACACAGGACAGTTCGGTGTGACTGTTCAACGGTAACATATTAGTTCTGGCACATAGATAATACGTCCACAAAGTAGTTTGCTGCCAGGTCTAAGAGCAATTAAAAATAATACAGGGATAGTTTGCAGACGTTATAACTACAACCACTTGACGTGTTTCATATTTATACTCACAGTTTTGATAAGGGCAAAACTTGTTACTAAAAACATAGAAATACTCATTAAACGTCTGAATAAAGAATGTATTTCCGGAACGAGTCGCCACAGAAGAATGAAAAGCCTTGCTTCTGACCCGAAAAAAGCTTTTGCATTGTTTAAGCAAGAATAGGCACTGCTAAGCCCTCTTTCTTACACCCATCAGCTTGGCGCCAGTCCCACTGATCAACTGTCTGCAGCATTGTAAGTGGAACATGCTTCGGACCCATTGAATTATGATTTGCCTTTTTGATTTTTATGTCTTGGTATCTTGTTTTTTTTACTATTATTATTATTATTATTATTATTATTATTATTATTATTATTATTACTATTATTATTATTATTATTATTATTATCATTATTATTATTTGCACTTCTACTGCTACTGAAGGTATAATTGGCCTTAACAAGTCACTAATTAAACACATTTCTTGTTGTTTTCTGATTGATTTTGTTTGTTTGTTTGTGTATGTATGTGTGTATGTGTGTATGTGTGTGTGTGTGTGTGCGTGTGTGTATGGATGTGTGTGTGTGTGTGTGTGTGTGTGTGTGTGTGTGTGTGTGTGTGTGTGTGTGTGTGTGTGTGTGTGTGTGTGTGTGTGTGTGCCGTGTGTGTGTGTGTGTTTCTTTGCTGAATTAGACTATAACGTTGTGAAGCAACAACCATTCATCACAATTTTTCAGAGTTTTTTTTTTTCTCGTGCAGACATGCGAGTCGCTTTGTTCTTGCTAAACTATCCGGCAAACACGACTGGCACACCGGAAGTGTTCATTATATAGGCTAAGCGAGTGCATGTACAGACTGTTAAATAACCAGGAAATACCAACATATCTAGTGGACAACGCTGCCACCACTAATTTACTTATCATTTAATATTCTTCCAGTTTATTATTATTATGATTATTATTATTATTATTATTATGTCTGGGTAATAATTATATACAACATTTCATTATCTTTGTTGCTTTACAAAGCAAATAAAGCAACGTCAACGCATTGTCTGCAGGAGGTCACGACGCACTTAAAACGTACTTAAAACACACTTAAGAAAGACGCATTTCCAACAAAAGAAGGGCATTATATCTTCTCCCCTATCTTCAAAGTCCGGTCGGTGTTGCATTATGACGTATGACGTTTTCTTTGGCAAGAGCCATTCACAGCGGAAGTAAACGGCTGATGTGTTTATAGTAATTGCATTTGAGTTACGTTCGTAGCGATTTTGTGCCCGCCAGAGAAAGAAAAGAATAAACATTCCATAATTACAACGGTGATAGTGTGTTTGTACCATTATTTTCCTGGAAAATCGAATGAAATGATATCTAAAAATGGAAAATCGAATGAAATGATAACTAAAAATAAATACTTTCTCATTGTTTTCACGTGCCTACCAAGGGGATTGCAGTACTCCAGGAAATGAGTTTCAGCGATTGTATGGGTGGATGGGTGGAGCAGACAGACAAAATGACAATGCCTCTACTGTGTGCCGCCTCCCTCACCTCCCCCATCCTCCCTCGCCTCCCCCACCCTCCCTCACCTCCCCCAACCTCCCTCACCTCCCCCACCCTCCCTCACTGGACCCAGTAATTACTTCAACATCAATTTCCTTACTGCAGGAGTAGGGAGAGGGTAGAGGTTATTTACATCATGGCTGAATAAACGACCAATTCTCCGCTTTTCATACAATCGTTTAATTATTTCAAGTCATACAATTAGGACTTAATAGAAACGTAAGACTCGAATATAGAATGCAGCAGTCACTTGGGTAATTGCTATATCTAATAATTGACTTAGCGACAATATCACTACCGTCATAGCTGATACAAAAATACGACTGTTAAAAATAACCAGTTGTTGAGACGAGATACACTGTAATTTTTTCTATCACCAACATTTTTATATAATTCAATCAAAAACAGAGCGGGTGTTGTCATTCCCAAGTGTACCAGCACAACCCGTTTTCTTATGACGTAACAAATGTAGATAGCGTGGTAAAACAGATAATGTGAATTAACCCAGTAAGTTGAAAACATATGTCATTGTTCCATATTTCCTACCGCCCTCCCCTCTCCCCCTCCCCACCCACCCATTTCTCTTCTCACTGCTAAACAAACTTAATGTATTGCAATTAGGGTATTGTTGTGCTTTGCACAAATGAAGGCGGGATCTGATTACTTCACCGAAGTGCCAGGAAGTTTTCTTCTCAAGGACGAGTCTTTTCACATGTTTTCTTTCTTTATCTCCGCTCCCGAGCGATTGAGTCTATTTAAGGATTTCTCACCGCTTATATGTTTTAAAGACGGAACAATACATTTTTTCAGCAAAAGTGGATGACAAAAAAATATCGCTGGTATAAAAATAAACACAATGTTTATTTTTGGGTGAAACATTTTCTTTTTCAAACACTGAGCGATAGCGATGTGGACCACGGCCTTTCATTTTATCAGACGATGTGATAAATATAGGTAATCGAATTTCATAAATGATTTTTTCATTAATCTATACGAACACTAGAATTTTTTTTTTTTACAGAAAGAGATTGATGTCAAACGTCTTTTCCTGAGTTCGGTGAGTTTTTTCCAATAAAAAAAAAACAAACAAAATATAAAAAAAAGAAATAAAGAAATAAATTCCAAGCAATATTTTTCTGTAATGGCTTAGTTGCCTTTATTTTTGTTCACTACTTTTTTTCTTGCAAAAAAGTGCAATCGTGGAATCGCTAGTGATTTAATTACCATCTCTAATGGCCTACTGACAAGACGCTGTCAGAATAACTGAGCCATTTCCCGAACTGATTTGTAAATAGTCTGCAAATCCTCAGGGACGCGGCACTGCGAGGGTGTTATTGCGGCTTTCTTGGGATTCCAAGGGCTTCTGCTGGGCAGAATCACAGGGGGGTTGGAGGCGTTCGAGTAGCACTCCATCCGCACGGCTTTGGTATAAGTTGTAGGCATTTATACAGAATTGAAATCTCGTTGCCAACCCCCTTGGGCATGTGTGGATTAGATATAGCCTGGTATTTACAAAGGGGGAAAAGCTTATTTTTGCTCAAGAAAACAACAGATTCCAGTAAACACTCAACGTTTAAACTTGACGTTGAATCAACGTAGGGGTTTAATGAATTGCAAACGTTCATCTATCGTCCAACATTGTAAATAGGCCTGGGAAGCGCTGTTATATGGGATTCGGAACAGCAACATTTCCAGAAAGTCACAGTATTCCTTCCGCCCAAACACCCCATTCCAGCATCCAGGGTCACTATTCGTGCATTTTCCAAGAGTAATTGGTGCTTTTGGTCTTACGGGTCGTTTTCCAGAGAAGATGTATTTTTCAAAGTCTATTTTAAAAAAAAAAGACTTCAGACGCTCGTGGCAGTGGTGCATACGAGAGAAGGGAGTTCAGCTGCAGCAGCCCTCTCCCCTAAATTCGAAAAAGCATAAACTGGTAAGCTTCGTGTTTTCACAAAAACGACAGTCAAACTAGACCGAATTTCGCTACACGTAGCGAAATAGCACCCACTTGCAAGGGCAGAGACACAACATATTTGGTCAAAGACACATTTTTCAGTGTTTCGACATAATTGTCAGCTTCCGGATTATTATCTTGAACGAGGCCATCGAAGTAAATATAATATAACCTCATTTGGGCACAAATGAACCAAATCCAGTTTTCTAACCGTTTTTGAGATACTGGTCAACTTCCAGTTTTTGACCTTGACCATGACGGAGGAGATCAAGATCACCGAGGTACCTCTTATATAACGTCTTTTAGGCCCAAAGGGTCGAAAATAAGCTCAAAATCGCATCTCTAACGGTTTACGAGATAATGATCAACTTCCGGTTTTTGACCTTGACCGTGAGCTAGAAGGTCAAGGTCACTGAGGAACCTCTTACATAAAGTCTTTTAGGTCAAAAGGGTCGAAAATAAGCTCAAAATCGCTATATCTCTAACCTTTTTCGAGATAATGGTCAACTTCCTGTTTTTGACCTTGACTGTGACCCAGAAGGTCAAGGCCACCGAGGTACCTCTTATGTAACCTTGTTTAGGCCCAAAGGGTCGAAAATGAGCCCAAAATCACTCCATATCTAACCGTTTTCGAGATAATGGTCAACTTCCTGTTTTTGACCTTGACCGTGAGCTCAAAATCGCTCTATCTCTAACCGTTTTCGAGATGAGTCGGCCTGGCGCTTGAAGTCACGTGACCTTTGACCTTGACCCTCAAGGTCAAGGTTAGTGATGAAATTTTACCCTTTGCTGAGTACGTTTTAAGTATTCAAGCTGGGATTTTAGCACCTTATGGCTACTTTTCGTGATGAATAGGCGTTTCAAAAATATTTTAACCCCACTTTGACCTTGACCTCTGAGGTTCAAGGTAAAAATATTTTGCGGATTTGACGACTCATTACCCTTTATGTCTCTGCCACATTGCGTCTTTCTACAACAATCTCTGCAGGAGGAGTTTTCTGGAACCATTTTGAGGTAAAAAATACTTTGACCTCAATTTGACCTTGACCTTTAACGTTTAACATGTTCAACATATTGAACAACAGCTTGTTGAACAGTTGTTGTACAATTGCTAAACAACTTGTTGAAAAAAATGGATGAAATACACGTCTCACTCTTCCTTTTATGCTACTTAGACACAGCCAAAAAATGGTGTGTAACTTGTTTAAATTACCAAACTTGTTAAAATTGCTGGCTTAGCAGAATTTATCTCTTGTGGATATGAATGTCTCACTCATTTTTGTACTGCGTACAGCAGAGACTTCTGTCTCTGTTCTGTTTTAAAGTTAAAATTTTAAGGTGAATCCATGATGCATACAGGTACCGGCGGAAATAGCCTGTGACCACTTTATAACAAAACTTTACATAAAACTGAATCAGACAGTGAAATTTTCATGCAAATCGACCAAGTGTAACGAAAGTTATCTTACTTTTTACAAAGTTAAAATGGCGGCATGTAACAAATATGCATACAGCCACATGCGTAAATAGCCCGTGACTATTTTATAACAAAACTTTACATAAAACTGAATCAAACAGTGAAATTTTTATGCAAGTTGACCAAGTAGTTTTAAAGTTATACACTCTTGAAGTTAGCCATATCACGATCCTAGGGTGGGGGGGAGGTCCTTACTTTTTCACCATGGGGTCTGCCCTTACCCGTCTGCCGCCTAGGGGGGGGGGGGGGGGGGGGGGTCGGCACATAGTATGTCCTGGGGGTGGGGGTTGGTACATAGTGTCTTATATTCATAACGCGCTCATTCATAACGCACTCTATGGCTTAGGGTTATGCCAAACGTTGTTATGATATCATCATGATATCATCATCACGTCATCATGTTATGACGTCATCACGTCACTTATCACGTCATCATCACGTCATCACGTCGTCATCTTCACGTCATCCCAACACGCGCGCGTTCCATACATAAAAACTGTTCCAGAAACCCCATGGCAGTTTTACCACACCACATGACGTCATTAAGACGTCACTTCCTGCAGTGGAACCAACATGCCGGTTCCACCACACCCTATCACGTCATTATGACGTCACTTCCCGCAGTGGAACTCATGTCTTGTCATTATGACGTCACTTCCTGGGCCTCTTTTCATACTACTCCTATCAATAAAAATGACTCTTTCGTTATGCACAGAAGTACCTGGAATTGACATCGTTTTATGAGGCAAGGACAAACGACCACTTTTTTTGTCCAAAGAACAGATTTTGGCCTCGAAACACTGCCATTAAAACGCCTAGAGATTAAAGAAAGGTTACCAGCAATATACCAAGGTCGTAAAGCACAAGAAAACGACAGCAAAAGGAAAATAGGTGAGATATAAACAGTGCTATTTATGTTTTTTGCTAGTCTAGAAAGACCTCCGTTTTTGTCTTTGTTTTTTCTTCTTCTTAACGTTCTGGAGCAGATTCGCGACCTGACTATGAAGAAAAGTGAAGCTTGTTATTCGGTTTTAAAAATTGAACTTTAAATGAACAAAAGTCATTGTTTATTTCAAAATCCACGGTTAAAATTTGAATATGAGTGGTACAGGATGAATACACTGAACTCACAGCGCTTCATTATCGAACAAAATTCATTCAGAAAGTATAAACAAATTCTTGTTTCCAAAAATAAATAAATAAATAAATAAATAATATAAAGAAAGAAAAATGGCCCACAGTAGGCCTGATTTGGACCATTTTCTCGAAGGTGTTAGTTAGTTCTCGATAATGAACTGAAACAGGTCTTTTTTTCTTGCTTCAGCAATTTTTAAGCACGCAGTTATGATTACGAATTAAAAATAACCTGAGAGACCATAGATCGACAGCTTGTATTTATCCAAATTAATATAATGAGGAAATGTTTAACATTGTTGTTTGATAACATTGGCATTTTGTTATGCTTTGCGTGACGCATTTGAAATCTGAAATACTGGGATTTTACTCGGGGTACTAGAAAGGCGTAAAGGGATTTGTATCCCAGACTGTAGGGGAAGGGGTGTGTGTGGCTGTGGGAAAGGGTGGGGGGGTGTTGGGGTGTTGGTACCGGGCGTTTCCTAAAAGAAGCCCCCCATATAAAAGCCCCGGGGCTCTTATTAGGAAACTGTTTCCAACTAGAAGCCCTATTTGGAGTTCAAAAAAAGACCTGAAAATATCGTTTCCTAATAAAAGCTCTCCTCCTTCCCTGCAAGTCTTTTTAGAACTCGCAATGCAGACACGGTGCACTTAATCTTTTGATGTGAGGCAAACCCCTAGACATGTTCTGCGTCGTTGCTTAATCCTGTGCTTCGCACAAGGCGAGCAGACACTCCCTCCCAACTGCCACCTTTACTCCGGAGTATCACTGGAAACATAACGGGCCGAGTAATGCAACGGGCGGCGTGATGTTGCCCCTCCTTCGATGCAAGTCTTTTTAGAACTCGTGTTTACTCGCAATGCAGACACGGTGCAGTTAATCCTTTGATGTGAGGCAAACCCCTAGACACGTTCTGCGTCGTTGCTTAATCCTGTGCTTCGCACAAGGAGACCAGACACCCCCCTCCCCACTGCCACCTTTACTCCGGAGTATTACTGGAAATATAACGAGCTGTGTCCTGAAACGGGCAGCGTGATGTTGCCCCTCCTTCCCTGCAAGTCTTTTTAGAACTCGTGTTTTTGTGCGGATATCCGCAGCATGTAGCGCTTTAATAAAAGATTGATGGTAAATTTTCTTTTTTTTCCAATAAAAACTTATCGACAACCCCCCCCCCCCCCCCACCATCTAAATAAATAGAAGCCCCGGAGCTCTAACTAGGAAACTGTTTCCTAATAGAAGTCCCGGGGCTCCTATTTGGTTTCTAAATGAGCGCCTGAAATTGGCCAGTTTCCAAATAGAAGCCCTGGGCTTTTTCGGAAACCCCCGGTACTCATCCTTGAACGTGTATGATTTAACTTGACTTCGCTAGGCCTTGTTGGTCCTGCTCCCCTCAGACTAAGCCAGTGTGTGCTGTTGCTGGATCTTCTTGCTGCCGTTCTTATCGGTCATCGCATATTCTCCTTAATTTGGTCTATCCATCTTTTGGATGGGCTTCCTTTTGGTCGAGTGTTACAGAAATACTGACCTTAGCACTCTGACACCATGCTGTTTGGTCATTTCCACTCGATGTGTCCAAACCAGTTTAGTCTTTTCCCTCGGATCCTTTTGGTGATGATTCTCTGTATTTCAAGCAGTTGACATATTTTTTTGTGTTGATCAATACTTGATATAGTTTAGCTTTGAATCTTCTACTTACTGACTTCTTCGCCCAGGTAGGCTTTTTCAAGCGTCTAAATGCAGCTAAAGCTAGGGCAATTCTTAGTTTTACGTCCGCTGTGCTCCGCTACCCAGAAACACAAACTGTTCTACGTTGTCTACGGCTTGCCCATCGATGTTTACATCGTTGTCGGAGTGTGTCATGATTTTAAATTTTGCTCCGTGACAGCTTTCTCCACCTCTTGCAATTTTATCTGTTGCTCATTTCGAAATTTAGTGGTGGGTCTTGAATATCTTCAGTAGCTTCACTATCGTGCGAGAATTCGGTACTGAGATGGTGTTTCAAGTGTTCTTGCCAGCATTTGTGGCAGTATTGAACAAACACTAAACTGTTGACCTAAAGGTGGACATTTGCTTACTGGTCAATAATACTTCATGTTGACTCCAAATAAGCCAATATCTGCTAATTGTGTAAGAAGTAACACCACCCTATTATCATTTGAAAATTTGTAGTCATTGTACAAAGTTATTTTTGAAGTTCTCAGCTGGAGGAAGTCCAAGCGATTATTACTGGTATTTCATAGTGAAATGGTGTCACTTGTTCTGCCACATTACAAAAGTACATTTTGTTTCGGGTTCGCAGTACAGAGTTAAATTACAGAGTTAAATTACAGTAAATTACTTCAGAAACATCACTCATTGCCGTGACACCTTAGTGAAGGACAGAGTATATCATATTACGAATTTAACAACCTAATAAGTAACAAAACAAAGGCTCAACATCAAACCCCTCACCCCTTAAGCTCTCGCTCATAATCTGATAATATATTTAAAATTTCGTGTAATAAGAGATTTAAATGAAGAGTTCAGGCACTTTTTTTCAAGACCAGTGAGCATTTGTGTAGGAGGTCAATCCGGACCGACGAGCACTCGTATAGCAGGCCACTCTTTGTTGACGAGCACTTGTTCAGGAGCCACTCCGGACCCGTGAGCATGTGAGTGGGCCGCCACTCCCGGCCAGCCAGCACTAGTGTAGGGGGCTCAAGAGGTTCTGCCCTCATGCATCCCTCTCATATCTACTGAAAGAAGCAACGATGAGCAACAACACACCTCTAAGCCCAGAGTCCCTTAGGAAACTTTAGTGAGCCATTACCTACCTCATTATCGTTCACTGCAAATTTAGCGACCCGTTCCTTTAATGCACATTTGCAATGTTTTAAAATGGTACATACTTGCCGACATTGGAGACAAAAATTTCGATCCAAAGAACCTCAATATTTTTCTCAAAATTAAACTAAAATTTTAGAGACTACTGTAATGTAATTTTTAATTGCTTACGTAAATGAATTCTTCAATTACAAGATTTATAGTGTTGTAAAAAGTTACAGCGTCCTTTCTGAGTAATGTAAATATCTCTTGGTAAAAAGTAAGTGATATATTAACTTAAGTAAACTAAAATTGAATTAAAACAAACCTTAAGCAAATTTCCAGCAAAGTATCACTTACATAAAAGTATTAATGTATAAACTGAAAAGGAAGTAAAGTGATAGTGATGTAATTTCACAGACCCTTGTGTAACTTAATTTGTAATTTAACGCAGAAAACTGTAACAGGAAGAATGCGCAAATACGTAACTACGGCAAACATATATTCATGGAAAATCAAAAGCATGTTTGTTTGGAGGAGGTTGGGGGAGTTTGGGAGACGCTACTATATCTATTACCTTGACTAAAGGCAGCATTAGTGTTAGCACTTTCAAATTTCTTCACGTTTTCATTGACAAAAGCAAATATATGATTTATCTTTGCGTACATACTTACAGAACAAAACAAATGGGAAGAGTTGCTACTGTAACTTATACATACATATATACACACATACATACATAGATAAAACGCACATACAGAATACACACACACACACACACACACACACACACACACACACACACACACACACACACACACACACACACACACAACATACACCCATAAGCACACACATAGACGGATTGACGCACACTTACATGCATCCATTCATGCATATATTTGTACATACAAGATGTTCTCGCAATTATGAGTTACGTTACTTGAAACTCTCTATGAGACCAATGTGAAATTATTCTTTTGGCTATCCTACTGGAGCGATTTGGTTTCATATACAATATTTCTCTGAGTGCATTGGCCTTGTGTTTAAAAAAGGGATGACAAAACGAATGAAATTAATTTGTTATTTCATACGTCCATCAGATGTGATTAGCTTAGCCTAGAACTTACGTCTCCCTGCAATAAAACTGAAAATGCAGTGCCTGAATTAAAGAATACTCAGAAAGCCTAAATTAAGGACTACTTTGGTCACTAGCCAAACCTGAATTAAAGACTATTTTGAGTAATAGGCAAGTCTAAAAGAAAGACTACTTTGGACAATGAGCAAGTCTGAATAAGAGTACTTTTGGCACTAGACAAATATACGTCTGACTTAAGACCATTAAAGAAATTTTAAAAGATACTTTAAATACTGTCTCGGCTCCAACTGATACTAAAATAAGTAATAAAAAATATTTAAGGCAATTATGAAAGAGGATCAAACACAACATCAGCTAATGCTTTTCTACGAAATCACTGTCTAACATGTGATCATGCGAGTTTATAGTTAGGAAATAATTTTTTTGATGCGACAAATATAAAATATCTACTACAAATAAAATCAATCAGCATGGAACAAGCCTCGGAATGTTGAAACCGGTTAAGAGTAAGTTTCGAAATATCACGCATAATTTTAGTGCAGATATCTGAGACAAAATAAGAAGAGTAATCATCTCGGTAGCTTTAATTTAAATCTAACAAAAAGAGCAAGACTAGATTTAATTGGTCACGATGAGATCTACTTATTTGCTGCTGTTGAAACTGAAGATGTTTAGTCTTTTAAAATAACATACAGGAAACTATATCCCCCAGCATTTAAGTTTTTTTGCGAATGGTTAAAAACAACGTTGTGATACAATTACAAAATTGTCATTAACCGTATTTAATGTCGATAGCAAGATTATTTTCTACACAACTTCCTAATTTTGTAAAGGATGTAAAATGAGTTTCAAATTGTCAACACATTAAGAATTAAACTAAAAAGATAGGGAAATTACGTCTCAAACCGTTTTGACGTTTTTAGCATTTCCTTTACCGTTTCTTTTATCCATTAATCCGGTTATTTACTTTTCTTTCACTGACTTACTTTGCAAAAAACAATCTTGAACATAATTTCGGCAGCCTCCTAGTTTGTTATTCCTGGAGGTAAGACCAGTTGTATCATTGGTGCCAATTGGTGTTAATTCGTTTTTAGTTAATTTATGGATCCTCATGAATATAAGAGGATTGAAGAACAGTGGTATTATCTTCAATGTCACATTAATTGGTTTATCTTCGGGTTCTTGTATGTTCACATGCATGTGATGTTAGTTAAATGCCAGAGTGAGAGAAACTGCTTGACGTTCTGTATATGTCACACATGATACATAATGCTCTTAGAATGACTTGGAGACCAAGGGTAGCTGGGCAATGACTTGAATACTCTCTCACACAAATTTCTACCTTCAACTCGAAATCACGAGAGAGAGAGAGAGAGGGAGAGAGAAAGAGAGAGAGAGAGAGAGAAAGAGAGAGAGAGAGAGAGAGAGAGTGAGAAACCGAGCCACAGACAGACAGATTGAGAGAGGAACAAGGAGAGAGAGGATATGGTAGCATTGATTAAAAACATGCCATGAAACTATACTGATAATTTTTGTATATTTGTTTTGAAAACATTGAACGATGTTAAAAAACAGTACGAAATTGTGTAGGCGTTGCCATTAACAACATGCGCAAAGATCTGTCACTTGTATTTCGGTCAAACCTTAAAACGGGTTTGGCGTTTTTGCAAGGACTGTGTAAAATCTTCTCCCTTTTAGAGAATTGCATGCTAATCGCAAAAAGTAACGAAATGTGTTTTTAAACACAAACGGAAGTGAATGCACTTCCGCTATCAATAAAGCAGGGCTGTTACTTCAAAGTAAACGATGTGTCTTCTTGTAGAACAACTCAGTTGCTGAACGAAAGTAGCCGTGTAACCTTAAAATAGACAGAACTTTCTGACGTTCAAAGTGCCCGATAGGAAAATGTTGTTTTATTCAAAGTAAAAGATATAATCAATATTTGTCTCTCAAATAATGGCAAAATAGTAATAAATGCAATGTTATTATTTTGAAGCAATTCTGGGAAAGCTGTTTCTGTTTAGAGCCACATAAATAGCTAAGGGGCTGCAATACGCCTATCACTTTCTTTAACTCTCTCTCTCTCTCTCTCTCTCTCTCTCTCTGTCTCTGTCTCTGTCTCTCTCTCTCTCTCTCTCTCTCTCTCTCTCTCTCTGCCTCCAAAATCCAACCAATATGCATTTATTAAGATATTCAAATTGTCGAATGTTTTGCTTTCTTTAAACATGAGATAATTCAATAAATGCTGTCTTGTTGCATGGTCTAGAATCACTAAGACTGCGGTAAATAATTCTCAATCATTAAGTGCTTGAATATTTCACATACTTCGGTAGAAACAGGAAGACAAAGATATTAGAAGACATTGTAGTCCCTAAAATAGAAGGCTGTTTGAATACAGAAAACATCAACGACAGTTTATTAATGGCGCTGATATTTCAACGATGTTTGTACACAAATGCCAGTACCAGAAGAATTTCCAGTTTCACACAGAAATGTCGAGTTATCAAATTAGCCCGCTTTTTAACCATAGAAAGTAAAAAAGGCACACTTGTAATGTCAGCCGTGGATACTGGAGTATCCCGGCTCATTACATACACACTCTTCATTGTTCCCTAGACAGGCAGACATTAAAATGTGTTTATTTTTGCCGCTGGCAAAAATCTTCGGTTCATCCCCCAGGAAAGAGGTGCCAATTGGTACATCCGATCTCTGAACATGACGGTTTGTTTTCATTAGGTGCAATCTGATCAAGTTAGAGTTGGGATAAGAAACCTCGAGGCAAACAAAAAATCGTTTGCGTTATATCCACGTATTGTCTGACCGCTTTAGTTTTTTGTGCAGTTGCTGTTATAGTCTTCTATTTTTAGCATGACGCTATGCTGTGTTAAAGGCCAGGATAACATCAAACATATCACTTTTACACCTAAATAGGAGAGACGTGTGTAAGAAAGCAAGGCAATAGAAAGGATAGCCTTTAATCCATGTATAACCCTCACAAGTGTCAATGTACAAGAGAACTCGGGGATAAGACCATCTGGGAATTCGCAGCAGTCCAGGAGATTGAATCCATTTTTACCTTTATTGGGTCAATAGTTCCTCAGGCGAAAAGTTCCTTTTTCCCATATTGGTTTTTATTTTAATTTCATTCCCAGAGGATGGGGAGAAAATTTTTTAGCAAAGGACTGTAGTGTATAGCCTATATTACAAATCATTCAGAAATATCATTCTGCCTCCAGGCCATGTTTCTAAACCTTTGGAGACAAAGTTAGCACATGCAAAGATGAGAAGATTGCACCTTCTAAATGGCTCATGAGGAGGGGGGTTTTCAACCGAATGGGGGAACATTCGCCACGAATGCTGAGCTATTTTGAGTTTTCAATGTATACATAAAGGCTTGCCCAGAAATTATTACTTTTGCCCTTTAGATCTAAACCGTGCGTGTTATACTGTTTGTGTTATAACAAATATGTGTCAATTCAGGGAACGCTGATTTCGAACATACGATCGGCACAATCACTATTACAACGATATTTTAACATGGTAATGTGTTCTCCATTCTCACTGCGCGAAGAAAGAAATCAAGGTTAAAATGATCATGAATAGGATACAAATAGACCCAGCAGCAGCAGGACAGGGATAAGATTATTATCAGATTTTAAACCGTAAATTAGTAATACATAAGATCGTCGAGTGAAATTGTCTGGTTTTATTCAGCTTGTCTCAGACTCTTAGCTCTTTATGAGCACACAATTCACCTAAGCTTTACAGTACTGAAAGAGCTTAGAGCTTCGAATGCTCAGTGATGCTTTAGAATCTTTAGAAATTATACTCCCCCTCACTTGACATTGATTAGGGTAGCGTTTGTAAGCATCATTCTAAGATTAGGTTCCAAAAGGAAATTTTCTTTTCGCTTATTGGCTTCAGATTGAAAAACACATAATTAGAAAAACTATTGTCAAAACAGCGTCGGCACAATGCAAAAAAATCATGATGTATCATCAGGTAAGCATATAATCACCACACAGTAATGACGTCATTGTTAACGCTTTGCCACAACGTAGAAGACGTTTCATCAAGTTACCGCTAAAACTTGATCACCACTGCCCCACTTTATTCAGAATTCAGTGATTTGGCATAGAAATAATTTTTTTCTTCGTTTACCTGTCTGAAGTTTGCCAGTTTTTACCATTAAAGCATCGCTATGGGGGAAATAAAAAAAGATGGCGGATAGCTTCTAAAAGGCACCCTGATGACAAACAGTAGGCATCTGATAGGAAAACGTTTAAAAGTATTGAGGCACCCTCCATCGAACCACTAAATGACTCCTCAGTATTTAAATGTCACACGTCAGTTTTCTAATTTCCTACCCTTGTGTGTTTGTCTCTGTGTTGGAAAAAATAGTAATAATTTCTGTGAATTGTTGCTTATTGCAGTGATTCAATAAAAATCCAATTCCCATTTGGTTCATATGACATCCATGTGGTTTCAATGAGTTATACGTGGGTAAGTAATAATTCCTTTGTAGCTCCTTGACAGAAATGGCGTATCCTTTCAAAGGTTCGCAGCTCTTTCAACCGTATAACCTTTAATTCTCAGCGGTAAACATTTACATCTAAAAACGAAGTGTATAAAGGAGAAATCAAAATGTAAAGAATCACATTTATAAAATTAGTGTTACGACGTCCTACGATGTGGGATTGTTTTACTTTAATTAAACCCGGTGACGAAGACGTGACAATTCTTATCACAAGCCAGAGAGATATTTCAAGAACACCAAGATGGGTCACAACATAGCAGGCTTTATTGCTTCTCTCAGCCCACCACGCACGCGGATTGCCACGCTACGCAGAGTAAAAAGTGCCTGGTGGGCTCTGATCTCACTTCAGGACACGTGACTTATGTTTTGGGATTGGGCCGTTTTGAGGCATAAAATAATCTAATGCGAGAAAAGAAAAGTAGCATTTAACATACATATTTTAAAACACATTTTAAAGGGCAATGTAGGATGATTTATGGAGGTATTATAAACTACTGTTTTGTCTCGTAGGATCTCTATTTAGAAACTCAAAATCGAAAGGAATAATTTAGAGAGTCAACTGCGTGAAATATTTGGTAATTCTGAGGCATCACATCTTAAGTGACCGGAACAGAGTAAACGTCAACATAGAACTTACATTGCAATATTTTGCCCAACTACCTAGCAAAGATTGCTTACATTAGGAATATCTAATTATTTCAATAGATATGAAACCTATACACTTTAATTGTAATTTGCCCAGCTCTAACAGGAAGTGTAATCAAAGTAAGCAAAAATCATATTTTCATTTCTATTAACATATTTAAGAAAACCTTCTGATCAAGTAATAATGTCCTGACTACTTATTATTCTGCAAATACATAAAGATAGAACAAACAATGCATCTAAAATGGATCCCATTACGTTATCCCTTATTTTATTTTTAATTTTTCCTGTATTGCGTTCATACTCCACCCCTTCAAAATTACCTAGAGACCTTTTAGAACTCGTGTCATTATTAATTGCAAGTGCATTACCTTTGGAAGACTTTCTGTCTCGGTGGTCATGGTTCAATTTAAGCTTCTCAGTTTGTGTATGTATAAATAGAAACAAACTAAATTAAAGATAATGGGAAAAGTCCTATCTGTCTGGTTCATGATATGTACTGGTGAGTTATATACGACCTCCCACAACTCTCCGAGAAAAATTACTGTACTTAACTGTATTAAAAATTTGCACATGCTACATTAGAAGTGAAATCTCTACGGAAATAGAATTACAATGACAGAATTACAGGATCTTAAATAAATTCGTAAAGTCACAAACACAGACAGAGATTAAAACTTATATTAGAACTTAGTAATACTTACAGATGAAAACATTTCACAAGAAAAAAAACTAGACAAGCAAAGACAGCTGGTCATTGAAATATAACTGAAACAAACTTGGCACGGCATTATAAAAGATGACGCTGCAACGGAGAGTCATTTACAAAGATACTTCAGGTAGTTCATTTAGTGCGGCAGGGGATATATTAACATATCCTATGTTTTTCCTTTTTCGCTGTTCATTTTATTCCCATTACTGTTTCACCTGCAGTGTGATTAATGTGGCTCTAGTTTGCATGCGCCAGCGGGGAGCTGTCCTGGCCATTATTTCTGCTAATGCCGACAATGCTTTCTCCTTCTATTAATAATTACAGCCTAGTCAGTTCTCGACCTTTCGCTATCAAAGATGGGGAGGGTGGAAACTCACCCATTTTTAGGTAAAAAGGCTGTAACATGTGTACTGATTAATAAGAAAAACAACTTTAGTCAGGTGTAGAAGCTCTTAGTGAGAAACGCAAATGGTTAAAACCAAGACAGAGGAAAATTAAGTTTAAAAAAGTTAAGTGCTCCCCTATCAAAGCAAATTCGCTTTCATTGTCAAAAGATCAAGATCGTAAAATGGCTACCTTTCCAGCTCTGCTTGAGAGCTACCCACAACTATAATAGTATACTAACAATAAGCGTCTGAGAGGGAATACCACGAGAATGTTATCTTTCCCATCTTTCCCTTGAGAATTTTTGCTCGCTCTTTTCCATAGATTTCTGGTCTCCATTATTTTTCTTTTACACAGTTATACTATTTCCGGAGTAAAAAAACTCCCTCCCCCATCCACTGCCACCAGCCGCTCCTCCAAAACCTGCGTAAAGGCTGCACCCAACCAGAACCACCAATCGCTCTTCCTGTACTGCAGTAAAACTCCCCCACCACAGTCGCAGATCGCTCCTGCTACGGTTCATAACAGAGTGTTGACAGGTTTGCAGCTCCTTTAACAAGGCGTGCCTGGATGTTGTGAAAAGATTATTATTACTAAGGGATAAGAATGGTCAGCACAATGATGACAGCGTGTGATAATGACAAAGCCCCTTCGTTAAGAGGAAAAGATCTAGCATAGAACCATATAGCAAGTCATGCTTGGACACTATTCACTCTGAGACCTCACCATGGCACAAGAATGCTGCAGTCATCATAGAGAATTTTATCTGGTATGCATTTGTTTAAAAGCTACATATATAAATTGCTTTCTCTATCAATCTATCAACTGACTACACTGTACTTGAGTGAGGACATTTTCATTCAGTTCAATATTAGCAAGGGCTAACGTACTTGCAAAGATGACCGAAAAAACTATTCCTATTATTTTAGAGAGTATACATGACACTCCATGTCGTTGAACCTCATCGAATAATTATTTTACATGTTTTGTTGTAAACTAAGGCCTGATGAGCAACTTATTAAACAATTTGCATAAATTAGGAAACAGTTTGGTTTGATTATCAGCAACAGAGGGAGATACACAAGGTATACATATACGCAATTCACACTCATAATACGTACATCAAAATATAAAGTCGCGCACTGTCACCTCTTTATCGGGTTTAATTTTTGTTGGTAACATACTTTTAAAATGAAAAGAATTTGCTAAATGAGGAGAAATCTAAAATGGCTTCGTGATTAGATTTATATTGACAAAAAAAATGGACATGGAATGTGAACACAAATACAAGCCCCTGTAAGAAATAGCTATACTATGAATCTTTAGCAGTTCTATATATTATCACTGAAGACTACTATTTAGACGTCATTGCACTGACATGCTGGTTATCATACGTTTTGTATTCAAAATGATTCATTACATTGCTAATTAGGGTGTTCAGCCCTATCTATCTATCGGTCCAATATCTGTTTCACTTACTTTTCACTTTCAAATTGATAACACTAAAATTTGTTTAACAATTTTACGTAAAATTCAATCCAGTGAAAAGAAAAGCGCATTTCGATTTTTCCTCTTAGGCCGAGATATTACGGATCTTTCTTGAACCAGCGTTCCATTTCAACGACACCATTTTGTGAACCTTTGTTACCCATATTGCACCGTGGAGGAACTCAAGTGAGTTATTTTTAGAATCGCTCCGGGATGAGAACAAGAACCGCTTGTCTGCCATTGAAAAGAGTTAATGTTTTGGCCCATTTAGGATTCCGTTCTTGCTTCTAAAACAAGTGCTTTCCATGTAAGAGAGAAAATCTGGCTCCATTGCGTAAACAATTACACGTTACACCACACTATACGTAAATCTGTACTTGTGTTTATTGCAAAAATTATCGCACACATAAGTTATTTAAACTTTATAAGTACAAAAATTTGAAAATTCGCTTCTTTAGTTTAAAATCAGATGTGAAACGAATCGGTATATATGGTTTTGACCGGCATGTTCAGTTTGTTACGAACTAAAATCATTGGCAAACAGAGAACAGTAGATCATGTACGGCTTTACATATACAGCAATAACTTCTTACTTTAATTTCGGAAAAGTAAATAAATTGTAATTAAAATGGATTTCGATACAAGAAGCAATTGCATGTAAGTGTATTTGTAACGCTACGTAAACCAGTATGAAGGAGAGAATTAAGTGGGTATAAGTACCCTTTAGGCTACTGAGTCACCATAAAAATAATTTCCAGTAATTACTGTGGGACCACGAGTTATCCTAGACATATTGATTCGCTCTGTTATGAAGTTCAACAAGTTCGTTGCGCATTTTCCTGATGAGGGAGGGGGGAGTGTGGGGCACTCAAGTACAAATTGGTTATCGTGTATGTTCATCATTTTTCAAAACGACCACTAAATATGGAGTACCCGAAGTTTGAAATAATAGCCCTTTTTTTAACCAAACGCGGAGTGTAGTTCCGAAAGAAACTGCCCTTTTTGTGGGAAATGCAGACCGTGAATTAAAATCAATATTATCTCCTTTTTCCGGGATTTTTGGACACACATTGTAACATATATGGTACCACGAGCACCAAGGCGCATTTTATTACATGCTTCTTTCAGTTAGATTTAATAAAAAATAGAGATAAAATTATTGCCCTGTCTTATCGTCAATGTTTGAAAACATTTGTTCCTAGCACGTGTCAACTGAGATGGTAAAATCTGTTCTTGACACGCATCAAGTGAAAATCTATGCTTCGTTTCAAACTCGTGTTATATAAAAGCCATTGTATTGCTCCTAATACATGTATCAAGTGAAAATCTATGCATCGTTCCAAACTTGTGGCATGTAAAAACCTATATATTGCTCCGAACACGTGTCATGTGAAAGAACGGAATGGTCGGTGTGTAAGGATTATCTACACACGATAGGAGACAGGAGCACCAAGGCGCATTTTATTACATGCTTCTTTCAGTTAGATTTAATAAAAAATAGAGATAAAATTATTGCCCTGTCTTATCGTCAATGTTTGAAAACATTTGTTCCTAGCACGTGTCAACTGAGAAGGTAAAATCTGTTCTTGACACGCATCAAGTGAAAATCTATGCTTCGTTTCAAACTCGTGTTACATAAAAACCATTGTATTGCTCCTAACACGTGTCATGTGAAGACGTACGCATCGTTTAAAACCCATGGCATATGAAAACCTATGTATTGCTCCTAATACATATATCAAGTAAAAATCTATGCATCGTTCCAAACTTGTGGCATGCAAAAACCTATATATTGCTCCGAACACGTGTCAAGTGAAAGAACGGAATGGTCGGTGTGTAAGGATTATCTACACACGATAGGAGACAGGAGCACCAAGGCGCATTTTATTACATGCTTCTTTCAGTTAGATTTAATAAAAAATAGAGATAAAATTATTGCCCTGTCTTATCGTCAATGTTTGAAAACATTTGTTCCTAGCACGTGTCAACTGAGAAGGTAAAATCTGTTCTTGACACGCATCAAGTGAAAATCTATGCTTCGTTTCAAACTCGTGTTATATAAAAACCATTGTATTGCTCCTAACACGTGTCATGTGAAGACGTACGCATCGTTTAAAACCCATGGCATATGAAAACCTAAGTATTGCTCCTAATACATGTATCAAATGAAAATCTATGCATCGTTCCAAACTTGTGGCATGCAAAAACCTATATATTGCTCCGAACACGTGTCATGTGAAAGAACGGAGTGGTCGGTGTGTAAGGGTTATCTACACACGATTGGAGACATTTCTCAGGCTATTATAATACAAAGCTGTTGCGAGACTGTAATTTAAGGCAATTTGCACGGCGCCATGTGAATAACGTAAGGGAGGGAGGGCGAGGTGAGGGAAATATACAAGAGCTAACAATGACGTTTTAAAGAAAAATCGATTCTTACTTAATGAAACTGTTATGCATTGGTAAGAAACAATTTTAATGGAATTAAAATAAATAAATAGAAGGCAGAAGTAAGCAATTGTCTCAAAGCCTCTGTTCCTTCTTTCATTTTGTTTTATTCTTTTCATTTTTGTTCTTCACTTTATTAATTCTTTATGCTATAGTCTAAATATTGGTTTAAGACATCTAAAAGCACGGCAAAAGTACAGTAAAATCTAGTTAATTGGGACACCGTTGGAAGTGACAAACTTTCTCTGGATTATCCCTGCGTCCAGATTATTGAGGTATTACTTGATTTTTTACTGATGCTGATTCCAAGTTCCTAAGTTTTGTACTTACCTTTATCAATATCACCCGTTCACCCAGAATTAAATCGTTTCTCTTGCCACCATTTTGAGTTTTCATTTAACAACATCATTCACTTGAATTCTCTGGTGATTCAAATGGGAAACAACAGGCACTTACAAAACGGCATATGGGACTGAATACCCGTTTGGGGATTAAGACATCGCCACCAGAAACAATCACAATTATTAACAGTTACTAAAAATGTGTTTCTTTAAAATGCTCTTTAACTGCACGTGCTCTAAGTGTTGATAGCATCAGTGTGTTAGCACATTTATTGCCATTGGCTTTGCTTTGAAATCAGGAAATTATAAGACACTACTTTGTTCCACAATCCCACGCCATCTAAGAACTTGACTACTGTTTATCCCAGGGATATCTCTCAGGTTCAAAGAGCCTTCCCAGGTAGGTAATCTCATAAACACCTGAAGTACCTACAATTTTACTTTTACAGAAAGAAAAAAATTATTAGGTCTCGTGTTACAAAATAGGTGCTAATTGCTAGAAGCAAATAGCTTTAAAAATTTCTCATAAATAACGAAAGTCACGTTCATTTACTTTCTTTGAGTGAATGTTTTTGCTACATATGTGGCATTGGGCACAAGTAATTACTGTTTAATTCCATGCTGCAAGCATTGCTGTTTCAAACATCATTATCCTGGAATACTGGGTGATTGCATATGCGCACTTATCAGGCTCGCCACTATGTGAATTTCACAATAGTGAAGACTGAAATAATATCCCAGTTTAAAAAAGGCGCGGTTCAGTTTCGAAAGAACCGTAACTTTTTTGGAAACGAGGTGTACGTAATTACTATATCACCCTCCCCCATGTGTCTGGCTCAGCATTACCTGCTTTCTCTGACTTTTTTTTTTTTTTTTGATAAGCATGGTAACAAATATGATACCAAGTGGCCACCCAGGGCCCAGCACTTGGCTTGTGTATATTCTAAGTATTACAGTATTTTCTGATGATGTCAAGCTTAAAATGGCAGGAATCATGCACGTGCCCTGTGGACAGCAGACCCATACTTTAATGCTTGTGTATATTTTAAGTATTACAGTATTTTCTGATGATGTCAAGACTAAAAGGGCAGAAATCATAGCCGTGCCCTGCGGACAGCAGACCCATACTTTTGTGCTTGTGTATATTTTAAGTATTACAGTATTCTCTTATGACGGCAAGAATAAAATGGCAGAAATCATAGTCGTGCCCTGCGGACAGCATACCCATACCTTTTATGCATTAAAAATCTGAGACATAAATGTTACTTTACATTAAATTGGATAGAATCATACATTGGAAGCTAGATGTTAAATATGCAAGTATAATAGCGTAGATTATACAGTTATCACCATGTCAGTTGGTGAAGGTTATTAATTAGATTCCGTTACCCTGAAAGGAATGAGGTCTGGAGTAGCTATTTTGGTGCAGAAGCAAGAGCAGAAAGCTGCAAAAGAAGAAAAACGTACTTTTCTGGCCACCACTGTCATTTTGCATCGGTCGGTCTTTAGATAAAGTTTGAATACTGAAAGAAAGTTTGTGGAAATCAAAACACAACAAACAGTGGAATAAGGATAGAATAGCGTTCAAGTCGGCTTTTGCCTTGTGTATGTGCTACACTCTTTTTCACAAAGTTATACAATATATGAAGCATTGTTTTTCCATGCTAGCATTTTGTTAACGATCAGAAAGCGTATTTTATTTAACATACCTCAAATATGCAAACCGGACAACATTGCTACTGCACAGCAGTAAAACGAAAATCTTTGAAATCGTCTTTTACAAAACGTAGTCCCAATACTTACATAAATCTGGCCAGTACTTACATAAATATAGCCACAATACTTAAATAGATATAGCCAGTATATTTACATAAATATAGAAGCACATTTACATAAATGTAGCCACTATATTTACATAAATGCAACCACCATATTTACATAAATATAGCCAGCATATTTACCAAATTCACGATATCAACTACATTAATCTACAAGAAAAACATCACAATTTGAAAATGCCTCAACTTTTTTGCATTTTCAAAAGTCATGTCTGCAACAAATTAAAACATTTAGAATTAACATTTAAACATTTAAAATTCATTGAAAAAATATATATAAAACAAAGACAAAGGGAATTCTAAAACAAAATCTCTGTATTGCTATGTAATGCCCGTTGTGGTTCAACGGCCAATCTCTTCGGAGGCTAGGTCTATGATGTATAACACTTTTTTTACTCCGCAGACCCACTAGGGGTTCTGCAGAAACAGTATTCCTAAAAGAGAGAAACCTTCTTTTAAAAATATGTACAACAACCAACCTCTACGTCGGTTTGATTTTGTGTTATGTATAATACCTTTTTACTCAGCAGACCCACAGAGGATTCAGCAAAAATAGTACTCTTTAAGTGACTGACTACTTTTTAACATATCCATCCGCTCTGTGCTTATTCATAGCAGACAGATCTCATCAGTGATACAGTGCCTGTATTATTAAAAAAAGTCAAAGGCAGAATTTCAAAATCCCGATTGCATGTAGTAAGAATAGCTTCGTTTAGGTAGGTTGCGTTTTCAATTCTGTTACAACCTGGCAACTACCAGCATAAATCATTATAAAAAGACGAAAGTTGTTTCGCCACAATAAACATGTTCTGATGTTTTGCAAAAATTTCAGGCTAAAATTAAGTCACGGCTGAGTATATACGTCACGATGCGTCTGGCAGGATGTAAACAAATGTACTTCTTACATGATTGCCTGCTGTTATTAAACTCTTCATCTGGACATATCATCCAATAACAGCAAATGATTCAACAGACAAATATTCCTATCAATTTCTTTTTGGGAAGGCGGGGATTTTAATATACACTATTTTATGCCTTTGATTTTGGTATTTTATTTTTCCTTTCATCCTAAGCACTGAAGACTGGATTTTATGACGAAATTAAAGGATTCTTCACTGTCTTTCCAAATATTTGCTTTGAGAAACTTAAATTTGTGAAACTAAAGAAAGTATCTGCCATCACATTTCTAAAAATCCATGTATTGATCAAAGATAGCTAATTTAACAATAAACAGCTACAGAAATAATTTTATCTATTTTGTTTCCGAACTATACATGTTTCATTCTTGATTTGTTACACAAAATGACAAACTGATTCTTGGTATATATTAATATATAATTTTGATGTACTGAATCTTTATATTTTTATGTATAATTTTGCTTTATTCAATCAATGATTATCATATACTGCATCTTTATTGCTCTCTCTTGCAATCTATGTCCTGTTATTGATCTTTAATATTACCATAAAAATTTAACTATGTCACTAACTAGTCGCCTTTATATGGATTCTACTGCCACCATGTCTATGCATGATGGATTCGAATAAATTCCTTCATGTATTGTAGGCCAAAGTTTAGTGAAGGAAAGCCACACACACAAAATCTAAGATCATCTAGGCCATTCGGTCTGACAGTTTCAAAGTTTTTAGTGATAAAATGGATGCTTTTATTACCGACGATAGAAATTTTCAGCATTCAAAAATTTAGTTGAACGGATCTTTTTTCTTGCAGTCGTTGAGAAAAACTGAACTACTTTCTATGAAAAGATTGCACTTGGCAGATAGCATGTGTTGCGGTCAGATAAGCGCAGCCATGAATCCAGAAAATTCATCCAATTTGGTATCAGAAGTACAAGATATAAGACAACTTGATACCTAAAATAAACTAGATTAATCAATGACTTGGGCCATTTTTCTGCAAAATTTCCAGCTTATGGTTTCTGAAACTGTATATGTCAGGTGATAATGATTTCCAAATTTTTACTACAGTTTTAAAGGTATTTCAGTATTTACTTCAAATACACTACAACATCATATAACGACAAGGCTGGAAACGAGAAAATATGTCGTTTAAACCAAAAGACATAAAAAGGGACAAGTTTATATTGGTCCAAATAACAATGTCTTTATATGCTGTGTGTCGTTTTATCCGATGTCATTATACCGTGATTCTGTTGTATTTTTATTACTGGTAACTAGACAATCGTAAATAGAAAAGTGAGTTTGCGAGCACGAGATCAGCTGATTGACTCGATCATGTGTTGCAGGCAAACATTTTGGTTCCACAGACATAATTAAAAGAAGATAACGTAATGACTTTTATAGAGCTCAAGCCATCATTTTATACAGAAATTACCCATAACTTTCAGCGGCAGGTGTCATTATCACGTACTCGAATCACTCATATTAAACATGAAACATACACAGTCGCTTGTGCTGTCACTAAGCATTGAAGGCAGATGTGTTCTTGAGAAAAACATTGAAGGATCTGGAAAAATCGTTAGTACTTTTACGAGGGATAAAGGCGGAGGTGCTATTCCGAAGCTCTGAGTGCTGGCGTTATTACGAAACTCTTCAGGTACCCTACTGCTAATAAATTAGATTTCCGCAAATAACAACTATAGAGGAACACCCGGGATAGGACCACCTCGGAAATAGGACCACCTCGGAAATAGGACCACCTCGGAAATAGGACCACGCCGGAAATAGGACCACCTCGGAAATAGGATCACCTCGGAAATAGGAACGCATCGGAAATAGGAACACCTCGGAAATAGGACCACCTCGGAAAAAGGACCACCTCGGAAAATAGGACCACCTCGGAATTAAAGACCATCTTTTAACAACCCCGTCCTAAATGCCTTCAATTTTAAAGAACTCACAAATAGGACAAAACGTTGCAACTTCAAACGGAATAACAAGAACCGCTTTACGTCACGGTCATCATTAACCCGGTCGGCATTTCAAAGCTGTAAGAACTATTATTTTAATTATTATTATTATTATTGTTGTTGTTATTATTACCATTGTTATTAGTAGCATAAGGGTTAAACCATCACAATTGACGCAGTAGTTAACGGATCTTGGTTCAGCGGTGGGAGACTATTGCGTCAATTGTGATGGTTTAACGCTTATGCTACTGTTATTATTATTATTAGCACTACTCAACTACCACTGATACTACTACTAGTACTACTGCTACAAATACTATCATTATTATTAATCTATTAGTAGTAGTAGCAGAAGCAGCAGTAGTAGTGGCAGTACTATAAGTAGTTATGTCGTCATTGTTGCTAATGTTGTTACAACGGTTAAAACAGAATATGTTGCCACAAGTACTCCTCTGGCATCAAAGCACATGCTTTTATTAAGATACTTTGTTTATTTGAAAAAAAAAAAACAAGTACGATTTTTTTCATCGGCTTGTACGTCATAAAGCGCACGTGGTAAAGGTGTGCCACCTGATTTCAGTATGCTCTCACATGTCAAAGAAGTGCCTCAGGGACTGCACTCTCTGCTTACGTGTAGCCGTAATTATACGGCCCTTGTAACTAACTGACTTGCTCACTTGCCAGTGGCGATCATGGTAGCGTCGAATGTTTTGCAAAGACTGAGAAAAGAAGGGAATTGAATTTACCTAAGGTTTCTCCATCGTAGCAGTTTACAGCCCACGGCTCTACCTTCAGGGATGTTACTTGCGTTTGTTTTAGTCAGCATATGTTTTTTTTTTCATACACATAAAAATAAATGTCAAATTGAACAAATGTTTTCAATGATTTTGTACTAGTTTGGGGACTACGCGAAGCTCAAGAAATCCATTCGAAATGCATTAAACTCTTCTGGGCTTGAAGTTCACAAGAGGTGATTTTCATTTCTGATCAATCTTATTCCTGATGTTAATTAAAACCTTAATATTTTCATTTTTTTATAACATTCGGCTAAGATAACAAAAAATCCAGATAAATTTGTCTGTACTTTCTAATCTTCAATACGTAATCTTATCTTCAATACGTAATCTAATCTACAGTAACTTCCACGCGTCTGATCTTGAACCTTTGCGGATTCTATTTTTGATTAATTAATGCGGGAGTAGAAACATGATTTTATTACTTTATGTGTACTGTCTTGCATTGCTCTGTGGCTAAAAGGTTAATCAGTTCCTTTTTCTCCAAAAACGAGACCTAATTTAACTTATTTGCTTTTTTAAAAATAAAAGGTAGATTGATTATGATGCCAAAAGTTAACTATTTTGACACTGTTTGAAAACTAACGCCATTTCACATCTTGATCACTTTCAAAATACCGTGGAATAGCGGAACTAATATTATGTGTAATTAAGACCACGGATAAATAAAACTACGTGTAAATAAGACCACGTGTAAGTAAGACCACGTGTAAATAAGACCACGTGTAAAAAGACCACCTGTAAAGAAGACCACGCGTAAATAAGACTACAGCCAATAAGACCACGTGCAAGTAAGACCACGTGTAAATAAGACTACATGTAAAAAAGACCACGTGTAAGTAAGACCACGTGTGGGACTGGACTAAAGCGGTCTGATTTCTTAAGTCTCTGAAGTGGTCTTATTTACATTTTGTTTTCATAAAGGAAACCACCGAGAACGCGACCTTTGATGAAGTGGCCCTATTTGTGAGATGACCTCTTTTCCGAGACGATCCTATATGCGCGGACTCACACGAGCATTACTCTACGGCTTTTCTCGTTATACATGGGCGGAAAACACTATGGGTAAGAGACTATATCTTGGGGACTAAGCAAAATTTCATGTATTAGTACAAAAAGACGCAGACGCAAACACGCATGCGCGGCCACAGACACGCACACGAGCATGCACACAGACACGTACACACACGCATACACGCACGCAGGTAACATACACGCACACATACAAGCAAGCACACAACGCGCCGCCATATTGCAATTTTACAACTATTTTCTTTAGCGATTTACAGAAGACAATAGAGGAAACATAATTATCGCAAAAATAACATTCCGAGTAGCTTAGGAATAAATGCACGTGACTGCGAAGACCATGGCAGAATCTGACCCTTTTTTTCTCACAAATCTCTTTGTTTTTTTTTATAATCATTATTTATTTTTCAAAATAAATAATTATTGTGGTCTGTTTCGTCAGAATGTTCTGTTTGGAATTAATTAACCCATTTTTAAGAACTTAATAACAATTGACACCAATCACAGCTGAAAATCATGTTTCATTAGAAAACGTGACCATCATACATTCTCTCGAAAACAACACGTGTCAATTTTACACAATGCTTAATCTTGTTTGCGTCTGACTGGAAAATACTCTCACACGTACTGCAAATAAAAAAAACAAGAAAAAAGAAAAAAGTCTGTTCTGTATCCGATAGGCGTGGGACAAACCTGAAATGAAACAAACAACGAAACAAAATCTAAATTTCACGTCTAGCACTCTTTAGTGAGCAAAACTAATCGTGCAATTACCTTTTCCTACAGTGATTTACAGTCCTACAGTAAATCCTCAGTATGAACAGTACACACGAGCGATTAACTCATCTGGCCTGGATTAGTGAATAATAAGCCAAGCCGCGGTATGAACGGGCACTAGACTTGCTAAGCTTAACTCAAAATTTCACAGGGCGTAATCTAAGGCCAAGACCAATCCGCAGTATGAACGGGAACTAGTCTTCATAAGCTAAGCTCAAAATTTCACAGAGCGTAAACTAAGGCCAAGACCAATCCGCAGTATGAACGGGAACTAGTCTTTATAAGCTTAGCTCAAAATTTCACAGGGCGCAAGCTAAGGCCAAGCAAATTCGCAGTATGAACGGGCAATAGACTTGCTAAGCTTAGCTCAAAATTTCACAGGGCGTAAGCTAAGATCAAGCAAATCCACAGTATGAACGAGCACTAGACTTGCTAAGCTCAGCTCAAAATTTCACAGGGCGTAAGCTAAGGCCAAGACCAATCCGCAGTATGAACGGGAACTAGTCTTCATAAACTAAGCTCAAAATTTCACAGGGCGTAAACTAACGCCAAGACCAACCCGCAGCATGAACGGGAACTAGTCTTCATAAACTAAGCTCAAAATTTCACAGGGCGTAAACTAACGCCAAGACCAACCCGCAGTATGAACGGGAACTAGTCTTCATAAGCTTAGCTCAAAATTTCATAGGGCGTAAACTAAGGCCAAGCAAATCTGCAGTATGAACGGGCACGGATTTAGAAACGCCGAAGTTAATCCAGGTTAAGCCATGGCCTGAAAAGAACATCACTGGATTAGTTTTGCTCAGCTGAAAGGGGCATTAGACATTTTTAACACTAGAGGTTTAAATCGGGTTCATTTTTTGCATGTTACACGTTTCTAGAAGTAATCAAGAGTTATTTCCGGTTGGAAACTGATCCCACTTCTTACACGGGCAAATTCACATCCAATTGCGAGTAAATGCTGAAAAAGTTGAATTAACAGTGGAACTGTAGAATGGGGAGTTGGAAATTACACGCAGAAGTCACTGAGCATTTATATTACAAGTAAATTTAATCGATATTTTTTAGGGTGAACTCGTTCATCAGACAGGTGTCACGTTGCTTTGACGCATAAAGCGTGGTTGTCTGTTTCCTCTATTCCGACTTCACTTAATCCGGTATTTCCAATCCAATAGACCCTTTTTTAAGTGTTATGCCTTTGACATCGTGAGACAAAAAGGTGAATGAAAGCCACAAAAACATTGCTAAAAATGATTTCATTGGCTAAAGAAAGTTATCACATATTAATCCACCTCCAGGTTTTTTTCATATCCATAATCCCGAACAAAACAGGCACAAGAGAAGTGACGTTGCGTGTACGTCATTGTTGCGTCACTACTACGCTATAGTTACTTGTTGATTGAATAATGCGACGAATGGACTTTAAAATGCGCCCCGATATCTATTTATAGATAAGCCATGGCCTTATAAAAGCAACTGATTGGTCAAATTTGATTGGTCAGCAGCTTATGATGTCTAAGATAAACTACTGGGATAATCCAACCAACTTCCCTTGCACTACTTTATGCCCTACCACCACCTACACACATGAGTAATTTATTCAATGATTTCCTTAAGCTTCAACAAATGATTCATTTATTTGACGCATTACTTTCTTAGCTGGGTTCTATACCCACTATCTTTGACGCGATGCGATAAAAAACGGCGCCAAAAATGTGAAGCAAAAACTAAGAAAAAAAAAAAAAGATCAGAAAGTCTCAGAGAAAACTCATGACTAAGGCCACATAAAACTGTGCCTCTAATTAAGATAGAAAAAAGCTGCTTGAAACACAGTACCCTACTGCTATTACCCAAGGCTCTTAACGGAAAACTGAGCCAGATTCTTTTTTTATAGTGCAATTATGGTTTTATTAAATAAGCTCCTGGAAGTGACTTCATGGTGCGATTTAGCAGACACAATGCGAATGCGTCAGGCCGCTCTAGTTGCTGTGGGATACAGCCAGCAGTGAATCTTCACAGCACATTTTCTAGTAGAAAGGATGTAATTAGACAGCAACAGATCTCTTACTGAGATATGGGGAAGAATAAAATGCTTCGTCTGTATTTTTATTTATTTATTTTTTGTTTTGCAATATTTTTATGCGTGTGTAATCTATCCTACTTTGGATTCAATGCTTGTTATTTCGTTCGTTGTTGTTGTTGCTTCTTTTTTTTTTTTTTTTTGTCATTTCCTTATTGTTTTATCAAGCCTCTTAAACGTTAAGGGGTGTCTTTTTTAAAGCTCCCGATTTTGTGTGTACTTCCTTGTTACATCATCAACGCCACTTTTTAGACGTACGGAAAATCTACAACTTCTAGCTTGATATTTGAAACAATGATAAGAACTTGTCGTAAAAATAATCAATAATTGACGTGTATTTGGTCTGTTATGGTCTCCATTTTCGGTGAACCATAATGTGACGACGTTGCGGACGCGACGTCAACGCTACTAACGACGTGTGGAAGGTGACAAGGTGAGGATGGGTTTGTTAGCATTTTGTTATTTTTGCCAGGCAGTTAATACACAAATACACTTAATACACAAATGCAAGTTACTGTCTGGGCTGGTTCCCGGCTTTCTGCGCAGGTGCTCCGTGCAAACAAACCCAACAGCAACCTCCTCCTTTCATGGTGTAGTTCCACTGAAAGTCTGTATATTACCTGGAATATAGCTAACTGCAATACTTAAGCAAAAATAAATAAATAAAAAATCTTTCTCAGCAAAAAACAACTCGGGGTCAAGCTGCCCGTGACAGAGCTGATCTGCTTTCCACGATGCTTCGTAGATTTTTTTTGCTGGCAAATTTTTCGTTTCCACACTTCATAATGTTCTGTTGTCTATTTCAGTTCCGCCGCTGTGTGAGGCTGATTGCTTATTTATTACAAAAACAGCGTGGCTACTTTAACAAGACGCCATGGCGCTGCTGTGGGCACTTATTATCTGTTAGGTTCACGGTTAGTTCTTGTACCAGAGCGGCACCAAGGAGGCAGCCCAGCAGTTTTGAGAGCTTTGCCACGGCAGCAGCAAAGCCATGCTCAGTATTTAGCCAAAGCAGCTCTTTTAGTGGTGGTGGTGGTGGTTGGTGGTGGTGGTGGCTCACGGCTCACGGCATGATATATGTGCTAACGGTGAGAGCCAAGCTGCTCATTTAAAAGACACCTAGCAATCAACTCGCTTGACTGGAAAGGAGATATTCACACACTCCGACAGTGAGAACTCTAGTCACTGTGAAACGAGTAGGATAACGGATACCTATGTAAATAAATTTGGGTAATTTATTGCCTTAAAAGAACGATTAATTTACTTGTCTGCGGCACTTGATACTAAATGGCTGTATGAAAAATCCGACAGGGCTGGTGTGAGATCTGTTTAGGCAGTGATTAGCAAGCAATAGCTGTCTTTACCTGGGAGAATTTTCCAGAATTACGAAATACGTAGTAAAGACCGAGTGTAAGAGCTCAGACGCTCTGATCATCAGGTGTGTATGGTGAGCAACGCGTGTGATGAGCAATGCGCAATCGTCTTAGAGGCAGGATCTACAGTTTGGAATATACACTTATTTTTTTCCGGGATAAAAGGACTTATAAATATCGTAATTATAATACCAGCTGTGCTTTGGAACGTTAGAAGTGCGTGTTAAATACAGGATTTTTTTTATTTGTTCAATGACAGTGAATTTTCAAAACAGTGAATTTAAAAAAGAAGAAGAAGGGATTGTCAAAATGGATGATAAACAATACGAAGTGGTTATGGGTAGTTACCATTTGACATCAGATAACTCAAGCAATAGTACGGGCGAGTATAGCGTTGAGAGAGGGCGTGTCAACATGTTCGGCGTCCCGACGTGCGTCCGTAACATCACAACGGAAAGCCACGCGGAGGCGGACCAGATCACGTGCGACACCTATGGGAGTTTTATTTCGCAAGAACATGTTGAGTTGTCAGTGCTGTCGTTGATATTTTGCTGCAGTCTCGTCAGTAACATTATGGCATTTGCTGTTTTCTATAGAAGACCCAAGTTGCTGTCAGTCTCCAATCGTTTTGTCCTGAATCTAGCGATCTGCAATTTTCTTATGACTATTGGCGTCATACCATTAATTTTACTTTCAACGTCTACCGGAAGATGGAACCTGGGAGCAGTCGTTTGTGACGTCAGCGGTACCATAGTAACGACACTATTTTGTGCCTGTATCTTCACACTGTTGAGTATTTCAATAGACCGCTATTATGCTATTGTGAGACCGTTGCATTATCCAATCAGACTGACGAAAAAACGGAGTAACATGTACATTTGTGTGGTCTGGATATCAGCCATTGTGATTGGTCTAGGTCCACTGTTTGGAATAGGTGACATTGAGTTCAATAGCTCGACGAAAATCTGCATGCTAAAGTGGGATTCCGAGGATATATTATCAGTGATTTACACATACTTTTTAAGCATCGTGTGCTTTTTCTTACCCTTTGTTATAATGCTTTGGGTGTATATAGTGGTATTTCGCGTGGCCCACAGAACGAGTGAACGGACCAGACGCCACAGTGTATTACCTGACATTTGTGAGAATAGTCACACCGTTCTCTTGGGCCTCAACACAAACAAAAGCCGGCGCAGCAGCTCACTGACAATCCGTCATCATACGTCATTCAAACGTCGCCGATCTACGTCGTCCAGTGTCCGTAGTTTATTGACGTTTCATAGAGACGATTGGAAAGCAGCAAAAACTGGGCTCATCTGTATGTCCACATTTTCCATTTGCTGGTTCCCCTTCTTTATCTTAATAGCCCTTAAGGCGTCAACTTTAGGCTTAGCAATTCCATCATGGGTTGAGTCAGCTGTCTTGTACAGTGCTCTAACCGGATGCATTTTGAACCCAATTGTCTATGTGTTCCGCAGCCGAATCGTACAGAAAGAGTGCAAAAACATAGTGTCACGGCGGGGCTCAACATTCCTGGGAACTCTCGTGCCGAGGACTTATGCGAAAGATCTGAGCTCATCAGGAAACAGCACACCCTTGGCACACATGACGCCAAACAGATCCTGTCCGGTTTTTCGCTACTCGTCCGAGGACGGTGGCAGTGTGACAGCGGACTGCACGGAAAAAACCGAAACCCATGTCTGTGATACTAACACTACAGATGACAACAATGTCGTTTTTCTATAAATAGAATGTATCTTTTCCTTTAAAAGAACTGTCATTCAGAATGAAAAAACTGCCACATGGACTGCATTTATTTTTGATGCATTTACAAAACTTTAACGTCTAGAGTTATAAATGTGCAGAGAACTGCCAACTTTGTGATTATTATTATTATTATTATTATTATTATTATTATTATTATTATTATTATTATTATTATTATTATTATTATATCTTTGAATTCGTGATTTCGAAACAAAATTTCATTCCGGTTTTATCAGTAAACAATATGTTAAAAAAATCTAGTATTTTAAGTTTCTGATTCCTAAATATAGTTGTTGTACGAATTTAAATTTAGAAACTTTCCATGGTGAACTTTACTTCATTTGAAAAATATGTCTCGTAATTCTCAAGTAAAATTTGGTTTGCTCGGTGATTTTAAGGAAAATATTTAACTTCACAACTTTTGCTAGCAGATTTAAAATTCCAGGGAGATTAGTTAGGAGGAGGGGGTTGTGGTGGGGGGGGGGGGGGGGTGGTTACTGAAGTGTTGGCGATACTTCTATGATACTGTCAGTATTTGTACTTGTGATACTAGTCACGTTTCAGTATTGTAGGGAATAAATAAAAATGCTATTAAATTATGTGTATTTTTTTGCGTGTGTTTCAAATAAAATTTTAACTTTGCAGAAATACAGCAACCAGATCTTAAACATCTGCGATCTCTTTCCCATTTTGCACACGTGTAGGGTTAGTCAGTGCCACTGTGTATAGCATGTGTTCAGGATTGAAGGGGATAAAATTCACTAAAAATTTAGTGTATACATTTAACAGACGGCCCCCTACCCCCCCCCCCCCCCCTCCCCCGCCCCGATACTTTTTATCACACAGCAAGGTTATATGTCTGGTCATTAACATGATCAATGCTTTACTCCTTCGCTTGAACCTAAATCTATTGAATCTATTGAAATAATTGAAAAAAAAAAACGTTTTTCACAAAAAATATAATTCAGATGCCTGATATACAAATACCATCTCATCTAAAAATATCAGATGCGGTATATTCATACTTCCGCCACCATCACAATATTTTAAAAACGATTCACAATGTTACGGGCAGAATTAAAAAAAATAGATATCATTGAAATAAGTTATTACACTAAAATTGTAAAGAGCAGCATTCATTTCATTTAAACAGAGCATACAATGTGCCATATAACCATATATATTATTCAAAGCAGCAGTGTTCATGCTGTGACATGCCAGCAGCAGTGTTCATGGTTGTCAGCAACGCATTTTTCAGTGATCAATCTCCGCGATTCTTCAAACAGAGAATAAATAAAAAGACACACAGCTTTTGCTCAGACAATTATGTCAGCGAACTTTCATGAATTACTCCATATCTCAGTTACATGTGATAGGCATCTCTTCATTACAGACTATCAACGTCATATCCCAATACTTTCTACGCCACCTAAAAAGGTCGCAGGGCCTCACGACATTGCAAAAGCGTCAGGATGTCACGGTGCTTGGTGTCACGTTACTGAAAACGCCAAGATGTCATGATGCTTGGTGTCACGATGTTGCAAGGCGCCAGGATGTCATGTTGCCTGGCGTCACGATGATGCAAGGCGCCAGGATGTCATGTTGCCTGGCGTCACGATGTTGCAAGGCGCCAGGATGTCATGTTGCCTGGCGTCACGATGTTGCAAGGCGCCAGGATGCCATGTGTCTTGGCGTCACGATGTTAGCTTAGCCTAACGATATCACCATAGCTTCACGTATTAGCTTGGCCTGACCATGTCACTCATGGCTTTTTGTTTTTTTTTTGTTTTTTTTTTGTTGTTGTTATTTTTTTTTTTTTGCTGAACTTCAAGGGATCAGTTTGGTCTCAACAGGATACCTTGTCTTCATGATTCTAGATTCACCGCACGATGTTGGCTTGACCTCACAAGGTTAGCTTGGCCTCAGAAGGAGAAATCGTCCTCACTATGTTAGCTTGGTCTCAGAAGGAGAAATCGTCGTCACTATGTTAGCTTGGCCTCAGAAGGAGAAATCGTCCTCACTATGTTAGCTTGGCCTCAGAAGGAGAAATCGTCCTCACTATGTTAGCTTGGCCTCAGAAGGAGAAATCGTCCTCACTATGTTAGCTTGGCCTCAGAAGGAGAAATTGTGCTCACTATGTTAGCTTGGTTTCAAAAGGAGAAATCGTCCTCACTATGTTAGCTTGGCCTCAGAAGGAGAAATCGTCGTCACTATGTTAGCTTGGCCTCAGAAGGAGAAATCGTCCTCACTATGTTAGCTTGGCCTCAGAAGGAGAAATCGTCCTCACTATGTTAGCTTGGTCTCAGAAGGAGAAATCGTCGTCACTATGTTAGCTTGGCCTCAGAAGGAGGAATCGTCCTCACTATGTTAGCTTGGCCTCAGAAGGAGAAATCGTCCTCACTATGTTAGCTTGGCCTCAGAAGGAGAAATCGTCCTCACTATGTTAGCTTGGCCTCAGAAAGAGAAATCGTCCTCACTATGTTAGCTTGGCCTCAGAAGGAGAAATCATCCTCACTATGTTAGTTTGGCCTCAGAAGGAGAAATCGTCCTCACTATATTAGCTTGGCCTCAGAAAGAGAAATCGTCCTCACTATGTTAGCTTGGCCTCAGAAGGAGAAATCGTCCTCACTATGTTAGCTTGGCCTCAGAAGGAGAAATCATCCTCACTATATTAGCTTGGCCTCAGAAAGAGAAATCGTCCTCACTATGTTAGCTTGGCCTCAGAAGGAGAAATCGTCCTCACTATGTTAGCTTGGCCTCAGAAGGAGAAATCGTCCTCACTATATTAGCTTGGCCTCAGAAAGAGAAATCGTCCTCACTATGTTAGCTTGGCCTCAGAAGGAGAAATCGTCGTCACTATGTTAGCTTGGCCTCAGAAGGAGAAATCGTCCTCACTATGTTAGCTTGGCCTCAGAAGGAGAAATCGTCCTCACTATGTTAGCTTGGCCTCAGAAGGAGAAATTGTCCTCACTATGTTAGCTTGGCCTCAGAAGGAGAAATCGTCCTCACTATGTTAGCTTGGCCTCAGAAGGAGAAATCGTCCTCACTATGTTAGCTTGGCCTCAGAAAGAGAAATCGTCCTCACTATGTTAGCTTGGCCTCAGAAGGAGAAATCATCCTCACTATGTTAGTTTGGCCTCAGAAGGAGAAATCATCCTCACTATGTTAGCTTGGCCTCAGAAGGAGAAATCGTCCTCACTATATTAGCTTGGCCTCAGAAAGAGAAATCGTCCTCACTATGTTAGCTTGGCCTCAGAAGGAGAAATCGTCCTCACTATGTTAGCTTGGCCTCAGAAGGAGAAATCGTCCTCACCATGTTAGCTTGGCTTCAGAAAGAGAAATCGTCCTCACTATGTTAGCTTGGCCTCAGAAGGAGAAATCGTCCTCACTATGTTAGTTTGGCCTCAGAAGGAGAAATCGTCCTCACTATGTTAGCTTGGCCTAATGAGATCAGCTGTCCTGTGAATAGGAACAAATAGATCCCATGCTATAAAGGTTTCACATTGTCCTCTGTTTATGTCTTCCCAGACACACACACACAAAAATAATAATTAAAATCACAGAATGTTAAATATGCCTTCTTTATTTTAATTACAGGACAAGTATACTTAAACACGGCACGTCTGTCTGAGCGTCTAGACGACAACTTTCAATAAAAAATACTATTTCTCTTTTTAAAACTGACTTAGAGGTTACTTAGCAACTGGGGTACTAAATACGCTAAGTCAGTCCCTAGGAGTAAAAAAAAAGCTATCTATTTTATTTTATTTATCAATTTAACTTATTATTTTTATTATTATTACTATTATTATTATTCTTATTATCATAACATTATTATCATTATTATAACTATTTCTCTGGTTTTTTGTCAGCGTCACGTGATAACCATCTATGCGACGTTCCACTGACCTCGTCTTTGCGATGTGAAAAAGACGTCTTTTGAACATTCTAAAAAAAAAAAAAGACAGACATACAAGGTTGTTATTGAGGTTATGCTTTGACAACCGTGAACAGAAGTGATTGCGTGTATACGATCAGGCTCCCAATGCAATATGAAGGTGATCTCTTCGAGTAACCAGAAAAAAAAGAGAAAGGAAAAAAAAAAAAAAGAAAGAAAGAAAACACTACTACATAAATTACTCCATATATGGACAAACGGGTTACGTAACCGGACATGATGTTCAATTAGTAAGTGACTCGGCGCTTCATTTAAGGTGAGACTAGGTTGATTTAGGAATCGCTATGATTCCCATAAAGTTCTGTACCGGAAGTTGGTGGCAACGCATTATCCGGTTGTAAGACCCCTCTAACAAAGTCGTTTTGTGTGCCCGTTCCGCACGTAGGCAGTGGGGGTAATGTGACATAAGGAAACAATCAGGAGACGTATAATATGGTTATTTCATCTATCTAACGTATTTCCCACTCATCATTGCTTCAAAATTGCTTTCTATTTTTGCGCAAAAGACGGTTGAGGCGAGGAAAAAAAGCAGCACATTTTTTGTCACGCCCTGTAAGTGATAGGGTGAAGAGTGGCACTAACTTTTCTCCATCCAGCAAAGGTCAAATAAGAATTACTTAGAAACTGCTAATATTAGAAAAAAAACATCCAATTTACTCGTTCTGAAACTTTTTTTTCATGCAGAGGAAGGAGACACCCATGTGGTTCTGGGAATGGAGATGTTGTCGAGACGAGAGTGTAGCCAAAGAAAATAGGTCAACTTCTTATTCAGTTTCAAAAAATGTATGCTGACGTCGCACCAAAAAGAAAAAAAAGAGAAAGAAACAGACTGAAGATAAAGTCCCAGTAAGCAATTAGAAGATTTCCGACGTCGACGTTACGGCGACGTCCCAATGTCGCAAGGTCGCTTCGACGTCAAAACCCAGGAATAGTCTGCTGACGTTAGTGTGCGGATTTTTGTTTGGGTTATCTACCAAATATACCAATGAAAATGATGTAATTAAACAATACGGTACAGACATTAAACACGATTATCTATGACGTCACCCTTGGCTCAACCTTAGCTATGAGTGAGAAAAAAATTCCAGTGATACAGGATGTTAATTAATTGATGCCAAAATAACCCGACTCTTAATTTGTGTTAATACGCTGACACACGTGACTCCTAAGGACACATCTGCACAAAGCGGATTACCCACGTCACGTGATTGCACAGTCTCACGTGCGTAGTTGTCGGCAGATGCAACTGCCATTAGTCGTTTTTATTTACTTATTTATTCACTCTGTTTTTATGAATATGAAAAGGACTAACGACAGAGTAATGGTGTCTTTCAGGGACCGAGCACTTTTGTAGTCAAATTCTCCTATCTTTAAATCATGCCAAGCCTCAAACCTGCTGCTAGAGCTGATCTTTATCCGTACTAATTACTCTAACCACAATAATTAACATTTAAGCTGAATTTTTTTTTGTTCATGTGGCTGCAAGAACCGGTGGTTCCTTCCAACGTCAGCATTAACAAGAAAACACCTGTAAGAAAGATGGGAGCAGGGGGTTGTGGTTAGTGGTGGTGGGTGGGTGGGGGGGGGGGGGAGGGCGGTGGCGAGGAGAAGGGCAAAGTCCGTGAGAGATCAGTCCCCAGTATCTGTTAAATGACGATTTAAATATTTACACAACCGGCCCACTTAGTGCAAGGACTCGCACGCCCCGGTGATCACATTTCACACGTTCCCATGCGCTCCTTGGCTTAACTTTCCATATGCATTTTGCCGCTTTTACACACACATTAAAATTATGCCGTTACTTATCATTATTCTATATTTTTTATGTGATGTTGATATTGTCTCGGTTTGTTTACGTGTGTCGGTTTGCTTACCTCTATCGGTTTGTTTACATGTATCGGTTTGTTTACGTGTATCGGTTTGTTTACATGTATCGGTTTGCTTACATCTACCGGTTTGCTTACATCTATCGGTCTGTTTACATGTATTAGCTGTTTACATGTATCGGTTTGTTTACATGTATCAGCTGTTTACATGTATCGGTTTGTTTACATTATCTTCCAACACGTAAAACCTCCCTCAGCCCCCGACGACCAGTGACCTCGGCCCAAGCATCGTGTTGTTTCACGACATTTCTTGTATAATCGCTTTTGTGGTAGCCGAATTTAGTGAAAACGTACGCTAAATGTTGTAAACTTTGGAAATAATTTGATAAAATAGACGGTTGTTTCTAACTTAGAAAGTACATGGGCTTAAATTTGCCTGCAAGTTTAGTCATTGCAACCATCTTTAAAAAATGCATCACAGTTATTAAAATAAACATAGAAATAAAATACCCGCCGTCTCAAACTTAGTGTGCTAAATGTAATTTGTTATTTTCTTCTCTAGGCAAAAATAGATTGAAGTTTACTGATTTGCCAGCAAAGCAAAAATTCTCTCCACAGATGTACCACCCCCATGCTCTCCCAGATGTACCGCCCCATGCTCTCCCAGATGTACCGCCCCATGCTCTCCCAGATGTACCGCCCCATGCTCTCCCAGATGTACCGCCCCATGCTCTCCCAGATGTACCATCCCCTGCTCTCCCAGATGTACCGCCCCCTGCTCTCTACAGATGTACCGCCCCCATGCTCTTCCACACACACACACCTCCTTAAAGTCTCTCCACAAATGTTCCGCCCCATGCTCTCCCAGATGTACCGCTCTCCATGCTCTCCCTACATATGTACCGCTCGCCATGCTCTCTACAGATGTACCGCCCCCATGCTTTCCCAGACGTACCGCCTCTACCCTGCTCTCCCAGACACACACACCTCCTTAAATTCTTCAACAGAAAATAATAATTAGGTTATCGATGATAAATAAAAAATACAGCATTCTCGCGTGCTTTCTCCGCGACAGTCGAAACAACCCAGACTGCCGAGGATGTTTTCTAGGAGGGGCGGGTCGGTTTGGGGGCACTGTTCAAAGTTTTTCTGGTTGACGAGTTCTGTCGGACTGTTAATAGCTTTCCAGACAAGGCTTTTAATGGAGAGCTACATAATATCCTTAGTCTCTATAAAAACACTGAAACGAATTTATCTTTTGATTGGTCCATTTGAATTCAATTTATCTAAGTGAATTTAGACTCGGATAGCAGACAGAGAAATGCTAACAAATGTGTTCTCATCCACTCGAGATTTTACACCACATCTTACACAGTAAAAACTGATCTCGGTTCTATCTTATCATTTGCAAGGTAAACTTGTTGAGATTATTTTTTTATAAAATAAAAGTAAAAATTCACGGTTGACCCAATGAAGCTGTATATTTTCATCACAAACTTTAGGTAAGATGGTTGTGTTTATCTCACGGACAGTAAATAATAGGACTATGTTCACATTACCAGCAGTAAGTTATATGATTGTGTTTACATTACCAATGTTAGGTAATGAGGCTCTGTTAATATTAACTATGGTATATTTACATTACCAGTGATAGGTTATATGACTCTGTTCAGGCTACAGCAGTTGGTTATATGGTTATGTTTACATTACCAACGCTAGCTGATTACGTCACCAGACCACTTCCAACAGTAAACACTATGGTTGTGTTGACAACACCAGTATACACGATAATATGACCATGTTTACAATGAAAAATAATATGGCCATGTTTACATTAAAAAATGTGCTTAAATTACAAATTGTCAATTGCATACTATTCAGATAGCTTTTCATTTCTCTTTTAGTATCATTCTAGAATTAAGTAGATGTAAAATGGCCAAAAATATTTCCTGGAAGTTGCAATGTTTGTCTATATGTACAGTATACGCAATGCCCTGAAAAGCTTACCTAACTAATTGAAAGTTTTTTATAATCGTTTGCTAAATAGTTTATCTGGCACTTGACAAGGGTTTGGCTTGCAAGGGCTATATGAATTTGTGCGAGCAGCCGTTGGTATCTGTTTTTCTTGACAGTGATCGGATTTCCTGTGTCATCTCCTCCACTGGCACTACGGGCCCTAGGGACACGAAACTTGGGCTTTAGGTAGAACTTGATATGAACGTGTGCATGACACTTTTTGTTTTCGCCTTCGATTTCGTTTTCTTGTTTAAAACGCCATGTGAAAAGAATGTATTTTTTGCAAGTAAATGTGGAGCGTTTAACGCACAGCACAGAGGGGTCCGGAAAAAATGGCACCGGAAAAAATGGCAACGGTAAAAATGGCACCGGAAAAAATGGCACTGGAAAATATGGCACCGGAAAATATGGCACTTTTGAAATAACGGAAAAAATGGCACCTTTGTTTCTTACATTTTCTAATATTTTATTTACTTCACTTCATACCTTAGCAAAAGAAAAGTCTTGCCTATTACATATTTTACATAAAATTGTAAATTAAATTTCACTTAATTTTCATTTTTCATTTATTTATTACAAGGACCATAGTTTAGATAAAAATGTTCTCTTCTAGTATACTGCGTACGATTTATATAACTCACTGAATTATTTCCATTTTAACTGTTCACCATAAAATTTAAGCATTTCTGAGTAAAACACTGCGATATACATGCGTTTATATAAGAAGTATATCAAAGAAATATCAAGAGTTAAGGGGAAAGGAACCCTGCTGATACGTCCGGGAAACGTTCAGGGTAAGGCCAAAGGACCATAAAGGAACCCCAGCGAGTAATACTATGCCACATTTCCATAGATAAAAGGTTACGTAAAAATTCATCACGTGCTAACGTAAATATGTATCATCGAGTTGTTTGTATAACTTTTAAAAATTGATCCTTTATACATGAAATGATTCTTTTTAAACTGAAACTCTATTCTTGATTCAGGGTTTAATATACATATGATGAAAAATGAAAGTGCCATTTTTTCCGTATGTTCAAAAGTGCCATTTTTTCCGGTGCCATTTTTCCAGTGCCATTTTTGCCGGTGCCATTTTTTCCGGTGCCATTTTTTCCAGTGCCATTTTTTCCTACACCCCAGCACAGAACACACAGTCGCTTAGCTTTGTGCCCGAACTCTCACTGCGTAAATAGATAACACGGCGTATGCCTGATCAGCCAACAAAAAACCAAACACTACTCGGCTGATAAGACGTATTCAAGCTGTGTTGTTTGCAGTATATTATTCAAGAAATAACCCATTGAATGAAATATTTTTGCGTTTTAATTTTTGTCAAGTGTTTAACATTTCGCTAGCGAAATGAGGTTCTAGTTAAAGTCTGGTTTAATCTAAGCATCAGATTCTCCGAATTGCGGGTCTTATGTAATAACACGATTTCATTGTGATACTGCCGAGATCCGTCGCTCATGGACAAAGAGTTGAAATGTACAGAACTGTGGAAAAATGTGAATGCAAACTGCTCGATAGGGAGTATCAACAATAGGTGATATCAATCAATCATTCAGCATATGAATCAATCTCTTAAATCAAACTGGACACAATGTTGTTTTGTTGAAATTATTGGGTTCATTCACCTTTTTTTGTACAGAGGCTCCTGGCCTCTCAGGGAGCAGACTAACGAATGTGTGTGTTACACAACCGCAAGCGTAATATCGCGTGTTGTGTTACAGTTACGTAAAGGCGACAAAGGGCATGCGTCACATACACACACACAAACACACACACAGATAAAAACAAAGTCTGGTAATTAAGTGGCCTTTCCCACACGGCAGAGAAACATTGTTTTACTCACAGTTTCAGGCAAATAATTTTTCTTATGTAATATCGGTATAAACATTGCTTAGAGCAATAAAAATCCGGTTTATTTGTGTCTCTTTCCTGAAAAAAATGCAGTCATTTCTCTTCTTAGGTAGGTCTTAATGTTTGTGTGAATTGGGGTGTTTTCTTTCCAGTGCAAGTACGACATGAAAAAAAGACCCAGAAGCAAAAAAAAAAAAAAAAAAAAAAAAAGAAAAAAAAAAAAGAAGAAGAAGAAGAAGAAAAAACCCAACCCTCCTCAAATGTCGCATGACCTCATTTCCTTGTTACAGCTCTAAATCGAATATATATCACAAGAAATTTGCAATCAACGCCGCGTTATAAACGTGAAAAAAGATTCAATTATTCAACTTCCGAGATGTTAAAATTGCCTTTTTCTTACTCGGGCTTAGCGTTACCATTTTTTCACAGAAACTCGTCGTGTCTGAGCTGACACTGTCTCATGATTTCCTTCTTCAAAAAGATTATCAGGCGTTGACATAAGGTCACCGTTTCATTCCGGCGTTGATATATCAGGTCACCATTTCATTCCGGCGTTGATATATCAGGTCACCATTTCATTCCGGCGTTGATATCAGGTCACAGTTTCATTTTATGCAAAGCAATTTTACTTCAATGTACTCTATTTCAATCGGAACATCAGTGCATTATTGTTCTTTTTAATTTAACGAAATCTGAATGCCTTTGATATATGACGCTGCACGATGTAGACGATTCCGTTAGGCATTTAGCTCACTAGTATTATCTGTCTTTTATTTTAAACAAAAATTCAGATGTTTTTAGATATGGTATAAAACTCGTGTATCATGGTTTAAATTTAATCAACCAGAAGCTATATGAAGATACTGCTGAAAGAAAAGCAGCCAGACACAGGAAAACAACAGGATGTTTGGTTGCATTGCTCTAGGATAAAGCCCAAATGTCACTCCGGCTCAGTTCGAAATTCTAGGACAGCTTCAAAGGGACATAACGCATGGCAGTATACCTCGTTAAGTCATGATGTAATATCTCCAAAAAAAATCAAGATAAAATAATTCTAGAAAAGAGATTTTATGTCACGTGACTGACACGTGAGATAGACACAAATGTTTTCTTCAGAGGGATGGACGAAAGATTCAGTGGGTGTTAATTCTGCATTCCGTGATAGGTGATCTGGCCCCCTGCATTCGCTTAACTTAGGGAACTGGAGCGAACGTCAATCCCCCGTTTACCATCCCGAGCTGGATTCGAACTCGGGACCTTGGGATTACCAGATCAACGCTCTAACCAACTCAACTAACCGTCACCCTCAAATGTTGCTCTTGTCTACTTTTTTTTTACATTTTCAATAATTGTAATTTCTGTAAATTTTCGTGGACGGACCGAACACCCTTCGGACAGAACACCCTCCGGATTGAACCCCCTTCTTTTTCACGGCTATTTTTACAGTACACAGACAGAACCCCCTTAGTTTATAATTTATCTTTGTGTGTGTTTTTTTTCTTTGCATCATCAGTCTTCTAGACACCTAGAACTAGCCTACCATAATATTCTGTCCAAGTCCTTATAGACACTCGACGATCGCTTTTCGACCTTGGGCGCCATGCACAGAGTTTTCAAACGTTTTCGAATTGCAGCCGTTCGCTTGCGGACACGTTTTGCTGGTTTGCGGACACGTTTTGCTGGTTTGTGGACACGTTTTGCTGGTTTGCGGACACGTTTTGCTGGTTTGCGGACACGTTTTGCTGGTTTGCGGACACGTTTTGCTAGTTTGCGGACACGTTTTGCTGGTTTGCGGACACGTTTTGCTGGTTTGCGGACACGTTTTGCTGGTTTGCGGACACGTTTTGCTGGTTTGCGGACACGTTTAACGGTTTGGGCGATCTGCGTACAGACAAGTGCTGCGTCTTTCTGAATGCACTCTGACGTGTGGATTCACGTATTTTTGCCGCGATTTCGATTCCGTCAAAAAAAAAAAAAAACGGAGATGATGTGGATTCATGGTAATCTTTAAATTTATTCAATGAAATTTTTCATCCTGCACCTTTGTTCACAAGCACACGCAAGGATGAATTAATTACAGAATTAGCTCGACGGATTAGTGGGTTAGGTTAAGATATCATATAATCCCAGTCACGCAACTTCGATTTCGTCAAAAAAAAAACGTAAATGATGTTCATTCGTGGACATTTTCAGATTTTTACAATGAAAGCTTTACTCCGGCTCAATTCAATTCATGTAAATACTAAGTAAATCAGAAAGAAAAACATACCATCCATTTACACCGCCCACCTTAAAGCCCCAGATTTCATAAAAATTTGACCCATACACTTGGTTAAACAGGACATGTGCAATGCTTTTTGTCGCACATATGACGTATTTTGTATTTAAAAAAATGAGAGCGTTCTGTCTGTACCGAGGAGGGCGGTTTTGTCTGTAGCAGTCAAAAAGAAGGGGGTTCAATCCGGAGGGTGTTCTGTCTGAAGGGTGTTCGGTCCGGGATTCGTAAATGTTTTGCGATTAGGCAGGATGGATTTGATGGCAAATACGACAATATGACGGTACCATGCAGTAAATCGACCGTGAAATTTGAAAAGGAACAGCCGGCAGGTTGACAACCATGTCCTGCCGCTGTAATCCAGTTTCGGTTGGCTGGGGCTTATTTTCTGGACCGAGACCACTGAATTTCTAAACTAGCAAAAGCAAGTGAAGCAGACGATGATTTCTTGTAATACGATCCAGAGTATCACTAAAAAGCACATATCAAATCTGTCTAATAAGGACAGACGGCTTATAACTTGTGACACGCCGCTAGACATAACCTGTCACAGGCGGCTGCGCATAACCTGCCACACGTAACTGCACATAACCTGCCACACGTGACTGCACATAACCTGTAACTGCACATAACCTGTCACATGCGACTGCACATAACCTGTCACACGTGACTGCACATAACCTGTAGCACGTGGCTGCACATAACCTGCCACACGTGACTGCACATAACCTGCCACACGTGACTGCACATAACCTGTCACACGTGACTTCACATAACCCGCCACACGCGACTGCACATAACCTGTCATACGCGGCTGCACATAACCTGCCACACGTAACTGCACATAACCTGCCACACGTGACTGCACATAACCTGTAACTGCACATAACCTGTCACACGCGACTGCACATAACCTGTCACACGCGACTGCACATAACCTGCCGCACGTTACTGCACATAACCTGTCACACGCGGCTGCACATAACCTGCCACACGTGACTGCACATAACCTGTAGCACGTGACTGCACAAGGTTTATTTTTGAAATCAATATTCATTGTATTATGAAATCGTTATAAAAAGCAGTTGCATTGTCGTAAAGGAGACAAAATTAAAGATTTATTTATTAAATGCAGGAGTGTCAAGATTTTAGTCATGGAGCACGGTAAATAACAGCATCATTACAACAGCAGGAATGCTGAGCTCTTGTAAATAAAAAAAATATTGATTATTTCCTGTTAATAGATCACCAATGGAAGTTAAAATGGCACATGATGGGACATTTTGTAGATATTACAGAGATTTTGTGTTGTCAATTTATCTGTGAATGTAATAACAGAGACATAAAAAATCTGCAAGATTTATTTTTCCAATAATCTTGTATTTGTAATGTCACAAGTGTGGACTACCATTTTGTAGTGTGGCAAGGGCATATACGCACTTTACGTTCTGACGTACAATGACGTTTAATGAAGAATCATAGATGATGTTGCAATCTGATTGGTTGTCAGATATAAGCCATAATTAACTTATAGACAGGGTACTCAATGTATAACAAAAACATGGCAATTTATACATAATTTTCTTCGACGTTATAATCCGGTCGGAGTTCTGGGACAGGAGCGATAAACGAGGACGACGTAAAATGATTGGCGATGAATTGTGCAACATTGAAGATGAACAGAGACTGACAAAAACAGCTGAAATGGATGCCCAACGAGACTGGGACTGTGCGACAAGCAGAAAGATAACGTGGAGCAACCTGTGGAGGATGGACCCACTGCGCATTAAATTCGCGTGACTACACATAACCTGCGCATTAAATTCCCTACGCAGCCACGAACGATATGCTGCGTAAGCCCACCAATCTGTTCAAATGGGGACAGACCGAAAACGCCAGCTGCCAACTTTGTGGCAAACCAGCCAACCCCGAACACATCCTGTCGTCGTGCCACGATAAAGTGCTGGAACGACTAGCCCATCACCTCGACCTTAAAAAGACAGCACACAAACTAGAGAACACAACGAAGACCTCACATTTAGTTCGTCAAAGCTGGAGAGAAACCGAAGCGTGACTCACCGAAACAAACGACACAAACAGACCTGCTCTGCGGAGCAAGCGACTGGCAGGTGACCGTCGACCTAAAAAACCGCCTAATCGTATCCAGCGAAATTGCCGAAACAAACCGTCGACCTGATATTCTGATGTACGCCAGGTACAAGAGGGTCGCGGTGATCCTGGAACTCACCATTCCATGGGAGACAAGAATGGAAGCAGCATTCGAGCGGAAACGCGCTAAGTACGCTAAATTGGCCGAACAAGGCAAAGGATATGGCTGGAAGGTGATTTGTTATCCCGTTGAAGTGGAAACCAGAGGATTCGTTGGTCGATCGATGAACACGGCCCTATAAGACCTGGGCTTCTCTGGAAGGGAACGAACAACAGCAGTAAGAACACTGGCGGAAGAGGCGGAGAAAGCATTTAGGTGGCTGCGGCTACGAAGAGAAGAGAACACATGGAGAACACAGTGGCTGGTGACCGTGACGTGGAGAACTGATCAGCTCCACGTTTCCGGCAGGCTGATGACGTACGATGCTTAAAGGAACGAAACGACAGAGGAAGCCCGCTACATCGATGATGAGCACGACTACCTATAGCGTCAGACGAAAACCCATCTCCAGATAAGTGTAAAACCGGATTAAAAATGTGAATTGACTGTGGTTTCTTTCCATGCGTATGGACGGCACAGAGGTTGAATTTCGAAATTCTTGAACTTTATCATATTCCGTCTGTGTCATCGTTCAAAACACACCAAGGGTCTTAGTTAACGGAAATATAAAACTGTACTGAAACTAATCAAAAAGAAAACAAAAAGACTGACACAAACGAAGCGTTTTTTTTTAAAATAAAGTCATCTCGTTAGTAAAACAACAAATAAAGGCTTAAGTACTTGTCATCGCTGGAGGTTTGAGATGGCTTTAATGATGTAAACTACTGGCAGTCAACAAAAAGCAAACACAACAGATCAGTGCAAGAACAGCAAGGAAACGTGATGGAAAAATGCGCATGGGAAGACACCGGAAAAAGGCCTGCTTCGTGACATAGTCATGTCTAGACAGTAAGGGAACTGCTTTTATAGGAACAAGTCGGTCAAACTTTCTTTGCGGTATGAATGTGCGATGGTGGCCCAGTGCCCAACCTTTTAACTACAGTAAAACCCAGATAAGGACCCCCATCTGTTAGGGATACCCCGCAAATAAGGACACTTTTTGTCAGTCTATTTTAAAATTCCATAGACCTCTGTATATTCTGGACCCCTCTATTAAGGACAACTCGCAATTCGGAATTCAGGACACTTTTTCAAGCCTGTGAAGTCTATAATGCATTGAAAATGACCCCTCTATTAAGTACAACGAAAACAGGCCAAACCTCACGCATATTGCAAACAAATCTAATCTGCTCGAACACACAAAGGATGCATCTTCGGAGTACATCGCGTCAAAAGAATGTTTGTGCAGCGCCGTTAATTACAACTGTGATATTGTACACACAAAAATGCCTCTTAAGCCCATTTGTCTTACAACACACGGAGTCGTGTCACTGTTATTGTCTATATAAACGCGGACATATTTTTGTTTACAGTACGTTAAATAACAATTAAAGCAAATAAGAATTTAGCAATTAAAATTTGATTCAAAATTTAAAATATGGGGGTGTTAAAGGAAAACGAAATGAACTCCCGTTAAATGAGAAGGTGAAAAGTAATTCAAGCTAGTGACACTAAAAGTGTAAATGTATATATTTTTGTAAATAAATAAAAAAAAAAAAAAACAAATATGTGCGCATAGTATGTAAAAATCAAGTTAAATGACTATCATATTTTAGGAACCCCTCTAATAGGGACACCCAGCCATTAGTGCCAGAATTTGCCAGTTACTGTCCTTAGTAGCGAGGTTTTATTGTATATTGCTAAATTTCTTACAGATAAACACTCCCTTTTGCCTTATCTTAAAACTAAAACCCGATATCCTCATGGAAAGAGATTTACTATTGTTTAATGCAGAAACTCGTTATAAAGCAGCTGGCCTCTGAGAAGATCTATCTGTAATGATAAACACAGAGCGGATGTATATTTTAAAAAGTAGTTCCTCTTTTTTTTTGACTACAGTTTTCGCAGACTGCCCAATTGGTCTGTGGAGTAAAAAGGTGTATGCAGAGGAAACTGAACCGCCGAAGAGGCTTTTGTCAACAAAGGGAGAAACTGGCTATTTTATAAAGACATCATGCTGAACGGTTGGTTGAATTTTCTGCATAATTAATACAACTCGGCACTCAGAACTTATGCAGAACTGAAATAGACCGCATCCAAGCAACACGAAAGCTTTTACTTGTGAGTGCTGAAATGCACATGATAAACAAAGCGTAGCGTCTCTAAATAAATAATGAAATCTCCTTTCTATATATATATATATATATATATATATATATATATATATATATATATATATATATATATATATATATATATATATATATATATATATATATATATATATATATACATTTCCATAATGCGAAAGTATCGGATTTCACGTGCCTTGTTTCAAAACAGAATTTATTTAATAGCAAACTTCAACGAAAACTTACACGCAAGTCATTGTTTGATGGGAAAGAGTTTCAATGCTTCTAAATTTTGCGTAACAGTAACTGAAACATTTTCCACATAAAGTAAACAACTGCACGAAACGCAGAAGTGTATGACATCTACGTTTTTCTTATGTTTTCTGTTAAACAGTTATTAAAAAACAAACAGCAGGGCTACTTTTAAAAAGCAATACCACATACCAAGTGAAAGTAATGACGACATAGATGTGTGTTCATATTTAAAAATTAAATACATACAATTTTTTTATCTTGTATATAGATTAAAATGGGAATGCAAAAACCTAAGATTAAGGCTTTATTTAGCACTATGTTTTAAGTAACACAGTTGTTTTAAGTCAGCTTTGCCAGCTGTTAATAATTTCTAATTCGTGAACTTATATTCTAAAAATACATCCACATTTTCTCTTAGTGCGTGGGTTAAAGGATTCAAACGTCATGCTGTGTACCAAATAACAATGCCTCCTTGATCGAGGTTCTATTAGCACAACAATCAATGAAACAAAAGTGAGGTGTCAGCTGTAACTTTATAAACACGATGCAGGATGAAAGATGACACGAAGCATTGTTGCCTGCACCTTAACGCACGATGCATTGGCGCTTTGATTTACGGTACATTTAGGACAGTAAAAGAATACACCAGCTTATGCCGTACTCATTTACTAGGGCATTGAGTACAAAATAAAATTTATTATGGAATTAACATTGCCTATGTCCTTAATTTAAGTCTCAAATGATAAGGTCTTGTTTGAGCTGTGAATTATGTTGATACCTACAAAAGAGAATGATGAAAGACAAACGTACAAATGGTGCCTGATGCATAAGGCACAGGTGAGCAAAAAAATAGTGACCAGTATTTAAGCAGAAACGAAACGATGCATATGGTGCATCGTTTACAAGGGTGAAACGAAAAGGAGAAAATATTGCATGTTGTACAAGGAAGAAGAGAAAGGAGAATTGGTGCATGGGGTGCAAGGATGAAGAAAAAGAAGAAGTGGTGCATGGGGTGCAAGGGTGAAGAGAAAGAAGGCGAAATGGTGCATGGGTGCAAGGGTGAATATAATGGTGATATACCTCTCCATTACATCATTTCATGTTGTGGTACATGTATCTATCGCTATATTACATGTTATTATACTAATGCTATGGTACATATGTTTGTGCAGCATTGCTTGACATGTTTCATATGCTTTCAAAGCCCTTTTTCCATCTTGTGTTGTTAACCGCAGTGTCAGACTGGCAACAAAATATCACATTTAAACACGTATTGAATAGTGACAATTAATAAGTAAATTGAAAAGAAGTATTTACGTGCTTACGCACAAAAATAGGACGCCAGGAGAAACTTAGACACGAGACGGGAAGGCGAGTAGTACATTAATATTACAGCATTTATTAATAGCCAACAGATTTCAAGCTATATTTGTACCGACTGTGCACTGTGGGTTATGGAGGTACTATTTTAGGATTGTTATTTTTATCCCCATCTACAAGAAATTAGACCAGACATTTGATTGCTTCAATGAACAATCAACAGTAAATCTATTATTAATATCTGAAATGTCGCATCAGGCATACCCAATGAACAGTCAATTACGAAGTCCATTTAATAAAAACACACATTCTTTGATATATTTTGATGAAAAAAAAACACAAGGGAATCTGGCATGCATTTTGCACCTGTTGGCAAGTATCAACTAGTTGAATTGCATATTAAGGTAGCTTCTCACCTAACCCGGAATATTTGGCACATATGCACTATATTGCAGTGTGAACTGTATGGTGTAGAATACATAATGGTCGTTATATAGGAGTGACGCACTCGAACATTTTTGCATCGAAATTTTGCATGCAAAGCTTTTAAATAACGTGCTAATCCTACACAACTGTATTTCATGTCCAGGATCGTTATATTCCTTCAAGCCTAAAACTCATTCTACTGCTGTCACTTCATCCTCCCGAAACTGAAATCCAAATTTAGCAGTACTATCATTTGTTTCCCTTAACTGTGAACAAATGACTGCTTGCAATAACAACCTTTGTTTCGAAAAGCAATCGGGGAGGCCTTACAGAACTGCACATCTAGCGTAGGAGCGGCGCCTGCTTGTTATTGGAACCGCCAGACATAAACAGACTACAGACGGAACGGGTAAAGCCCTTCATTTGAAAACCTAGCACAAGAACATTTAAACCACTTGTATTTTCACTTTTTACTTTTAAAGTGATTGAGAATGAAATGGGTCACTGGGTAACTGTGTCATGAATATAAAGAGCCACTAGGCCTTAACACGGCATCATGACAGAATATGGTGGCTACTTTGTTTACTACTATAGTACCCGCCATTTCAGAATGACGCACTCCTAACTGTGACCTTAAAACTAATTAAATTCGCCATATTCTAGACGAGTTAAGACATATGAATACAACCTACCCAAGTTTTGAGTGTGCTTTTCAATAAATCCTGCCACAATTGTGACCAGGGATTAACACACAGAACATGGATTGTTTTATATACAATAAGACAGTTATATGTTAATAGTAACACAAGCACCTTTCGTTCAAGGGGTTTGTCCCAACCCTTTCCTTCCACAGAAAAATTTCCCACGGCTTGCTCAATTTTTGTGGCGTATTATAGGGCATTTTATCCTTGTTATTTATTACGTGTGTGATTAAGTTTTGTTTTAAATGCCATTTTATTGTTGTAGTTATATATACATTCGTTTCTTTCATTACCACGCTTCAAAAATAGTACCTGTAACCTTAAAACAATGGCAGTGAATGTAGGAGTATCATTGTAAAATAGTCTATTTATACTACATTTGTTCATGATTGCGTCACAGCCGCTGTCTTTTTTGCACAAAACACTATGACTTTACTATTATCTATCTAGGTTAATTAAGACCCATCTGCCTTTCAAAGCGCGTCTGTTCTCTTAACCTTTTTACCCAAAATATTCGATTCTGTTGACGTCATATTTTCCCAAAGAAAGAGACTCCCGGGGAACTAAATACCCGAGTCTTTCGTTGACCTTTAACTGCACGTACCTTACATGGAAACAAAAAATAGGACAATGCACGGAGATCACAACTATGATAGAAAGATGAGAAAAACATTGAAATGTCAGGCCTGTTTGATTGTGTCAGTGTGTCTTCACACGCCATTGTTTTGCATACAAAAAACTGAGAGATGATTACAAGAGAGTATTGTTTCTATTAGGAATATGTCAAAAACATCGACCGTTAAACAATAACATCGAATAACTTAATCGATATAGTGTTAGCACAGCATGCGCTGTCCTTCCGTTGTAATCTAAACTCAATTGTTAAATTACAAGAGAATGCAATTTCGCTTCGCTTTACATCAAAGGCATTTAACAGCACTTGAGAAATTATCAAGAAAACATATCCATTCAGTAAACTCCCCTTTGTTTCTACGATTTCGTCATTTCTAGAATTACACGATTCTTTGTTAATGGTGTAAAAATATAATATAAATATATCAAGTCAGCATCGTGCCACCATACCTAACAGTTTTCAAACAGTTACCGACCAAGGAGCTGTATTTGGGGGCTCAGATGCATCATTAGTGGTGCCCAATCTCTATGAAGTGTCTTTGCAAATTTTCAAATATGAACATCCTGGCATCAACCGAAACCCGATAACCATTTTGTGTGTTGTCCCGGCATTCCTATCCGGGCTTTATTGGTATCTCTGGTGTTCGCAGGAAGTTCCAATGACACATATAGACCACCATCGCAACGACTATGATTTTGTCAGGATATGGCCTTGTCTATATCATTATTATTGACAGTGCTACTCTTGCCCTATTTATGCTTGTCTAAATATTACTTCGGCTAGGCATTAGTTTACTTTAAGCCTTGCAGATTAAGTATTATTTTAAGTATTAACCCCCCCCCCAAATGCAATTTCGTTTTTACATAGAACCTCTCTAAACTTTTTTGTCTTAGCTTGAACCACCCTAAAGCAGAGTTTCAAAACGAGACTACAGAAGCAGCGGAATGCCGAGTAGAGAAATAAATAACAGAATGGACACAATACTAACGCTATACGGGATAGTTTAGAAACCAAAGGCAAGTTAAATACTGATCAAATATTAACTACATTATTATTATTAGTGTCGACATCATGGATATCTTTTCATTTCATCTTGGTACGCAGAAATTTAAAAAAAACTATAACTATATTTCAAATGCAAAACAAAATGTTTTGAAAAGATAACCAGCTAAATGACAGATTAATTTCCTCTATATTATTTTTCGTGTGAGGTTTGGATATAAGCGTGTCACTGTGCTTAGTCAGGCATTTTAGTTTAAACCGAGGATAATACCTGCAAATCAGCGGAGAGAAATGCATTGGTCGTGGAGCCCGAAAAAGCAATCAATGCACTCCAGACATAATGTTCGTGTGAGTAAATGCAATAAGTGGTGTATTGTTAGCACCCATTCTGTTTCAACAGAAGACGACTACCAGAGTGTTCACACACAATACAGCTCCATAGGTTTCTAGGACCATACTGTCTACTCTCTATACATTGATCTCCTTCTTTTTAAAGGATACTTCTCAATGCAAAGGCACTCTGGAGGCTCCAATGAAGACCATATGTATACAGCCGTACCGGGCAACCTAATTGTAGCAAACCCATCCGTCAAACGGAAGTGTGCTTGATATACAATTAGTGCTTCTGTCTTTTGATGTTCACAAGGACCCTTGAGTGTTTACACTCGATTCCCGCTATCAATTTTTTTCAAAACTTCCTTGTGTCATTCCTGCTTGAATTCTTTGCACTTTGGACTACTTTTTGCATTGTTGATTTGTAAACAATTCTCTATTGTTTCAGTAAAAATCCAAGAAAAACGCTTAGATACTTTTTTACAGTGAAATTCCTTCACGTAACCTGTTATGTATGTTTTAATTAAAGAAAACAAATGTTGTGCAATTAACGTACAATGTGCCTTGCAACAAGAAGAACAAGTCTATTTTTTCAAGACATTTTTTAGAGTTTCGGTCTTGTGTGATATGACAAAAGCAAAATCAGATCGACTTTTTTTTGATATAAGCAAAGTAAAATCAGATCGAGTACTTGTTGATATGACAAAAGCAAAATCAGATCGACTTTTTTTTGATATAAGCAAAGTAAAATCAGATCGAGTACTTGTTGATATGACAAAAGCAAAATCAGATCGACTTTTTTTTTATATAAGCAAAGTAAAATCAGATCGAGTACTTGTTGATATGACAAAAGCAAAATCAGCTCGACTTAGTGTTTATATAAGAAATGTAAAATCAGATCGAGTACTTGTTGATATGAGAAAAGCAAAATCAGATCGAGTATCTTTTGATACGACAACAACCAAATCAGATCGAGTACCTATTGATAGCAGAAAAGCAAGATGAGATCGAGTACCTGTTGACATGAAAAAGTACCTGTTGCTTCCGCTGTACAGTTAAATCTGTTTTGGAGATACTGAATGAGCAGTAAACGTCTTTTAAATTAAAAATAGGAAATAAAAATCTGTAGCATTCTATATTCAGTCAGGACATTAACTTACTGAATTTCGTCTGAAATGCAATAAGGATCGGGGATTTTTAAGTCTTAAAACAAGTTATAACTAGACCGAATTTCGCTACACGTGGCGAAATGCCACCCACTTGCAATGGTACAATCTATCTGGTCAAACACATTTTTCAGTGTTTCGACATAATTATCAGCTTCCGAATTATTATCTTGAACGAGGACATCGAAGTAAACATAATGTTATCTCTTTTGGGTACAAATAATCAAATTCAGTTTTCTAACCGTTTTCGAGATAATAGACAACTTCCGGTTTTGACCTCGACCATGATGGAGGAGGTCAAGGTCACCGAGGTTCTTCTTATACAATGCATTTTAGGCCGAAATGGTCGGAAATCAGCTCAAAATCGGTCTATCTTTAACCGTTTTCGAGAAAATGGTCAACTTCTGGTTTTTGACCTTGACCATGAAAGAGGAGGTCAAGGTCACTGAGGTACTTCTTATATAACGCTTTTTAGGCCCAAAGGGACGAAAATAAGCTCAAACTCGCTCTATCTCTAACCGTTTTCGAGATAATGGAAAATTTTTCTCTCACGGATTTCAGTATACAAAGGTCACATGACCTTGACCTTGAGACTGAATGTCAAGATTCCATCCACGATGTTACTGCCCACTGACACCGTACACGTGTTGAAGCAGGGATTTGAGCGGTATTTCCAGCAATTTTTCGTGATGGAATAAGTTTCTGAAAAATATTTTGACCTCAATTTGGCCTTGACTTTGAAGATCAAGGTAAAAAAAATTTGCGAATTTCACGACAACTCATCACCCTCTATTTCTGTGCCGAATTTCATCGTCCTACGTCAAATAACGGAGGAGGGGTTTTCTGGAACCCGCCGTGACGAAAAAAAAAACAAAACAAAACAAAAAAAAAAAAAGAAAAAGAGGAAGGAATAAACAGCCAGAATTCTTAGCAAAGCATATTGATTTGCAAACTATGTTTGCAAGTGGGAAATATGCAGAACGGGGTATCTTTGGAGTAAGAAAATCTAGCCATCTTTAGATTTTAGCATACAAAATAAAGAGAAATTGAACTTGCAGCACAAAGACCATACCGTGACATCTGTTACCACTAAAATTTTTTCGAACGGAGGAGGCTATGTTTTCTATGACGTCACATATTTCACAATTTCCACCATACCATTTTGATTATAATATTTTATATAATATAAGTATCTAGGACTTCATTGATGGTGAAAGGTGCAATTTCCAATCTTCCCGAATTCTTCCTACCTCCCTGCCTACTCTTCCCCCCCCCCCCACCACCGCCGCAATGATCAAATACATTAGTGTGTTCATGGTGCACCATTTGTAAAACATATGTGAGGCTGTCATCGAAAGCTGTCAGTCTTGCAGTGCTCACGCTACATTACATGTGAACAGTAACAGTCCATCATTGCTTCCATGTCAAAGGTATCAATGCGAAATCGATCCAGCGTTTGTATGAAGACATGACGTAGAATGACCAAATCATAATATTTTAAAATTCGTAGTTTCCTGTTTTTCTTCGCAACCGAACTGGAAATTCATCTAATTTATTTATAAAGTTTAATAGGCATAGGTAAATAGATGTTATAAACATCGAGAAGACAATGTTCTACCGTTATCGAGGGTCATAATGCACAATATTATGGTCATATAGATGCTCAGCGATCAAGGAAGCCGTGATAAGCCTTTTAGAAACCATGCAAAACCAGGTATGGTACTGTTTTTTTTTTTTTTTCTTTTTGCTCTTACTTTTTTGGAAACAAAGCTCATTGGTATCGCAGGTTTAGTATAGATATATTTGTTCATGTCCAACTAAGCGGAAAAATGCCAGATGTTAAAGTTCAACCGTGATTTTCCGAACTGACACTTTGTTTATGAAAATATACGAGACACACATGACTGCAGACATAAGCTACGTCACGCAATCAGCATTAGAAAATTCATAGTCACAACGGACACAAACAAAACAAACTTTCAGGGTGTCAACGACAAAACGCACTATTGTAACTGAAAAAAAAACAAACAAACAACGCAGTAAAAAGCCTTAATTAAGATGTCGCAATGAAACACGTATTTCCTTTTAAATTTTATTAACAGTAATTAGAGAAATTGATATTCCAAGTTCGAATTTAATGGCTATGATTTACAGCTGTTTATTAAATAATCACTTAGGTAATTATATAAGATTCCGTTGCGTAGAAGAAGCATAATAATTAAAATAAAAAAAGGAAGAAAAAAAGAACTAAATGAAATAAAATAAACATATGTTGCTAGTGATACTGGAATCAATCTCATAATTGATTAAAAACCAGTTGTATTCCTCGCTAAAAGTTGGTCGGTTACAATGTGTTTAATTAAAGAAAATGAAATAAATTAATACTGTAATTGTCCCATTCGGTTCCCGTTATCAATACGTGCAATTAATTGGGCATATAATAGTGCTTTTCGGAATATCTGATCATTTGTTATCATTAATTAAAGAAAAGTTACCGAGTATTTCATGAATCTTAAATATGCTAGGCACTTTTGGCAAAAATAAGTTAAGAAAGAAAAATAAACAAGAAAGTAAGAACGAATCAATCAAAGGAAAAAGGAAAGAAAGAAAGAAAAAAAGAAAGAAAGAAAAGAAAAGAAAAGAAAGAAAGAAAGAAAGAAAGAAAAAAAGAAAGGAAGGAAGGAAAGAAGATAGATTATTTACGCACATTGTTTGATTTTCTAAGTTTCACATACAACGAAATAGAGAGAGAGAGAGAGAGAGAGAGAGAGAGAGAGAGAGAGAGAGAGAGAGAGAGAGAGAGAGAGAGAGAGAGACAGAGACAGAGACAGAGACAGAGACAGAGACAGAGACAGAGAGACTCAGATAGAGAGACAGACAGACAGACCTGAGATAAACAGAGAGGAGACAGACAGAAAGACAGAAAGAGAGACAGACAGACAGAGACATACAGATATACAGAGACAGACAGACAGAAAGAGACAGAGAGACAAAGAGGAAGAGAGAGAGGGAGTGGGAGAGATGGAGGGTAGAAAGTGAGAGAGAGAGAGAGAGAGAGAGAGAGAGAGAGAGAGAGAGAGAGAGAGAGAGAGAGAGAGAGAGAGAGGGAGAGAGAGAGGGAGAGAAAGAGAATGATGTAAATAATGCACCCTTGCACATTTTGTAATACAGTGCTCTCATTCAATAAATCACTGGTACAGAAATGTTATTTCTTCACTCAGTCATCCGTTGACAAGTGACAATTCATAAAACGACAATGCACCGTGAACATGGAGGGAGTGTTTTTGCCCTTTTTTAAAAAAGAAATAATTGAATTATATGCAAACTAACAGTTATAGCATGAAAATAATCAACGCATAAAAGTAACACCACAAACACTGTAATTAATGTTTATTTTATCACCTCCCATAGTATTTTTGTTGACAGTTTTAGTTTTATTAAGCTATTATTACTGGGTTCAAAAAAGCTAAAAATATGCATGAAAAGTATTTTGTGGGTAAACGAGAACCTTGTTGTATTTTATAAAGAGACATCTAAAAATAATAAACAAAAACATATGTGACGTCATGCAGCAATGTAATCTTGATGCACCGCGATACACACACACCCTTCGATTCAACTATCGATCTCTGATATACGCTTTGCGACATCTGTTTTCTCCTCTTTATCCTTTTTGATTTATTTAAACTTTTTTTTTTTTTTTTTTGGCCTCCGTATTTTTAAACAGTTAAATATTTCTTTAAACTGCGTGGTTATTTCCTGCAGTTCCAGGTTGATTGTCGCTACCTGTATTTCTTGAACAACGTAGATGACAGAATGGGGTTTGACGGTATCAAAAGACTCCCCCCTCCCCCCTTCCCCCTCCCCCCTCCCTCTCCCCCCTTGTCCCCGTTCTGCTGTCTCTCATAAAGTCACCGAAGCCGAACTGAACCACATACACCCAAATATATGCAATACGACACCCCCCAGTGACACCCCAGCGACACAGCATGGCACAATACAATTCCTTGCCCCCCCCCCACCCCCTCCCCCCAGTGTCATTAAAAACACGAACATGTACACGACGTCACATTTAAGTTATACGTCCCCCCCCCCCTCCTTGACAATTGGTGCAATGTCGTTAGGTGTACCCCCCTATCATTTTCTTGCCCTAATACACCCCTGCAGGTTTTTTGTGGTTCACAGCAGTGATATAATTGTATACATTCTTAAGTAACAAGTCGACTTCCCAGTGCAATATATTTGAATAGACAATCAACTTACATGTTTTCATTACATAGTTCGCTTTAAATGAGCGAATCGTATAAATTTAGACTTTTAAGTATTATTTATTTTCAAGGATATTTTAAAGTTTTTTTGCGTAGGAAACATTTGAAAGCACAGAAGGGTATTGACAAAGTAACCCCAGTATTCTTGTCTATGATTTATACAGGTGCACTAAAAACGTCCGAGTGTTTTAAGGTCTAGTCATAAATGGGAACCTCGGTCCTAAACTTCAATGTCAAGAAGAGGTCCTTTTCAGCTGTGTCAGAAAATCAAAACCCGTTTCTGTGCATATTCCTGCCTATACATAATTCAGCTAATATACGTACGCTAGCCTGATGTAGACTGTCTGACCAATTCATGTGAAAATCATGGATCTGACTAAATATTAGTCTGGACTAGGAAGAAAACAGAACAGATTTGCGCCCATTTATTTACATTGAGGAATTCAACAAAGGATCATGTCGCCTATTATTTGACTCACACGAAAATAAATAAAGTACACGTATGGGGTGTGCGAGAGAGAATGAAAGACAGCTCATTATCTTTCTGGGGACTAACTGGAGTACGATATCCAAGAAGGCATTGTGTACACAGGTTTTACTCAGCTTCGTGACCGAGTATTGACTCACAAGACTAGGCACAGCTCTCGGAGGAACTAGGCCTTTTTTTTCTCTCAAATAATGGATTTAAATCTAAATGTTATGTGAATTAATTGAACGTTCGAATTAAAAGGATATTGTGTACCGGCCATGTCCAGCCTGTTCAGTTATTCGTCTCACGGGTAAGTTCTTCTAAACACAAGGGGGAAAAATCAGGGAAAATCCCCAACTGCTGAACTTGTAAAATGGTCTTAATTTCAAAGTGTTCTTAATTTAAAGTTTTTCTTTCGAAGGTCGAGGGAAGTGGGGTGGGGAAGTGGTGGGGGGGGGGGAGTTCCTGGAATTTAGAACCCGATTCAATGACCGCACAGTCATAACAAAAACGAAATGAAATGCATTGACGAGTAACTACCCTTAAACTTGGTAACACAAATATTTTTGTTCCTGTATCAAAACATAATCATGTGTTTAAAACAAGACTGCGCCTTCTTCGTTTGGGGACATATTCTTGTTTACTGTTTGCCACCTTACAACGAGCATGATCATAAGGCAGATCATTGAGCTTGTTTATTTATTTTTTATAAATTATTGTTTATTATATTTCAATAGATAGTTGTAGCAGAACTCCGGGAATAGGGCCATCTTGCAAACGGGACCACATTACAAATTAGACCCTTTCTGTTGGACCCGTTCCGGTTGCCCAGCTTTTTGAAGAATCCCATCAGTAACACCAAACTGGAAATGGGACCTTTTCTCTTCACTCCCGCCAGTAGCTCTATTTCCGGAATTACACCATATGAGTAATAATTGCTTAACTCCAGTATATACACTCACGAAATGTAGTTTTGTACTCCTACTAGTGGGACCACCTCACAAATAACAACATTTTTCATGGGTGTTCTATCTGCCCTCCGTCCCATGGGTGGTCTTATTTCAAGAAGGGAACCATCCTGCCAGTGGAACCACTTCACAAATAACAACACTTTTCATGGGCATTCTATCTGTTCTCCGTCCCATGGGTGGTCTTATTTCAAGAAGGGAACCATCCTGCCAGTGGAACCACTTCACAAATAACAACACTTTTCATGGGCATTCTATCTGCTCTCCGTCCCATGGGTGGTCTTATTTCAAGAACAGAGCCATCCCGCCAGTGGGACCACCTCACAAATAACAACACTTTTCACGGGTGTTCTGTCTGCCCTCCGTCCCATGGGTGGTCCTATTTCAAGCAGAGAATCATCCCACCAGTGGGACCACCTCACAAATAACAACCCTTTTCATGGTCCCGTTCTGTGTACCCCATGTCCCATGGGTGGTCCTATTTCAAACAGAGAATCATCCCACCAGTGGGTCCACCTCACAAATAACAATCCTTTTCCATGGACCCGTTCTATGTAATGGGTGGTCCTGTTCCAGGGTTCTCCTGTCTATGAATTTATGCAACATATTTTTGTAATTATATGCATTTCGCCATTTCCATTACACATATTGCCGAGATGGTATGACCTAATTAAGTGTAGGAAAAATTATAATGTGTACAAATTACTGTGATAAATGTACAACTACAAGTTTAAATTAATGGTCCCAATTAGCTAGAGGTTCTTGGAGTGAAATTAAGTGTTGTCAAAGCGGCCTGAAATAAGGTCATTTATATTAATAAAAAAACGCAAGTTACGCATAGATTTTGTGGAGCATTCCACTTGGGATTGGTAGGGCGTACCACATTATTAATGCAGTGCTAGGGTACAAAAAACCACATGGTAACCAAATACTGAGAGTCCCCTTTCTCTTTGTTATTTGTCATCATTTTTAGGTTCCTCATTTCTTTTAAAACACATTTCTTTAGTGATACTGTTTATTTTCTAATAAGAAACAAAATGACATGTGTCGTAACTGATTTGAATTACTGTGATAAATTAGATACTGAACGTTAATAAAAAAGGAGAGTAATTATTTGCGACGGGAAAACAGACATAGGCACGTTTTTCACACGAATTGGTACCGTTCCGAGCGAGCAATGCGAACTCGTCCATCAGAACATTCGAAACTCATTTGCTGGAGTAACGTTAATTGATTCGTTCGAACACCAGGAAGCCTTTCTCCCAGTCAACGCGAACTTTTTTGTCCAATCAGTGTGAACCTTTTTGGCCAATCAACGCGAACCTTTTTGTCCAATCAATGTGAACCTTTTTGTCCAATCAATGTGAACCTTTTTGTCCAATCAACGCGAACCTTTTTGTCCAATCAATGTGAACCTTTTTGTCCAATCAACGCGAACCTTTTTGTCCAATCAACACGAACCGTTGTATAAAATCGACTTTTTTATCCGAACAACGCGAACTTTTTTGTTCAATCAATGTGAAGCTTTTCGCCCAATCAACGCGAACCTTTTTCTATCTGATACCGGAACCTTTTGCGGAAGACACGAGCATTTTCGTTTGAACTCATCCGCTTCCGCAACAAGAATATATCCGTTAGAGAAACATGAACATATCCGTTCGAGAAACATGAACATATTCGTTCGACCAGTCATTCTAATCATTCGCCCAAATAACCACGCAAATAACCACTTTGTCTGAGCTGCTTAACAATGTTATTTAGCCAAATCTGAAAAGGGACATTTGTTTTTTGTTCAAAGAATTTTGGGTATAATAAGCTTTATGTTAAATATTCCTGGAAATTGCCTTACTTTATTCGTTAAGTGAAAATTAAAAACTTGAATGTACAATCACAAAGTAAACTGATCACCACAAAGGCAATCTGTTCTAAATGGAGAACAAATATTTTGTTCCGGTTTTGTTCTAATAGTGAGGAATCTTAAGATAAAACTTCAAAGGATATCTTGTGAACTGACCACTGTTCAAACATTTCTAATAGCTTCATCAGAAACACAGATTTGGTCATTTGAAACGAATAACACACACTAAAGTGAAGATCACGTATAGACAGAGAAGACCTTAAATAGTTCAAAACGGCAAAGTAATATCTTACTGATGTATATATGAGATATATTTAACTTCTTGTTAAATAATGTATTGTGGTATGTTTGACTCATTGTCCCCACTGTGTGTTTCAGGTCTCGGCCCCAAATGAGCAGATATCGGACAGGCAACGATGGTGTGTATTACGATAACGAAGGGCGTGTCTACTACAAAGGTAAAGACGTCAACGAGGAGAAGACGTCACCACAGTTGTCGTACAACCATTACCATAGCAACGCGAGGAACGGCGACGCTCGCCAATACAATGCCAGGCCGCCGCCGAGGAGTACTTCCGGTTATGACGAGCGCCGAGCACCAAGAAGCAATGAACCATATCCCCAAACGGGGCCTCCGATCGTGGACAATAATTTCGAACGGGATTTAACTTCTAAGGGATATCGCGTGGTACGAGAGGAAGTGTATGATCCTCATACCGGGAAGAAAGAGGTGTATGGGAATTCCGAGGATCGATATCGTACCCGCGATCGCTACGACGATCGCGATAAGCACAGCAATGACGGTTCTCGGGCCTACTCACATAGCAGTAGGCCGCTACCTACGTTGCCTCGAGAAGCGAATCGCCGAGATCACTCACGTGGCGAATGGCATGAAATGAACGGCTACTCGCACACACTCCCGCGCAATACAAAGGACAAGGACTTCCTGTTTGAATCTGAATCGAATGATCGGAGGCAATCGCAAGACAATAAAATGTACTATGTCCCCTTTATCATTTTCGGAGTTTTCCTTGTAATATGCGGAGTGATGAATCTTTTGTTCTGTGAAGATTTCCAGTATTACTTCCGCTTCTGGGTTGGAATTCTTGTGAGTATCTCCTGTTTAATTTCAAGCATAGAATTCTTAGTTTAAAACTGAACGACAGGCAACCAGTAGTTTGTAACCATTCGCTTCAAAGACTGGAAGCGGAGCATTTTATGTCAATCCGCAACTGGGCAATTCCCGAGCCGGACAACTGCCGTTTACGACAGTTCTCGGCATTTAACCAATGAAATACAGATCTACCAGTTTCAAAAGAAAAGTTCGTGATGTCTTTTGATATCTTTGTATATAATGTATACGATTACACGCAGCGATATATGGAACGTACTGAAAAAAGTTAATACATATTCGATGATTTATACATGTCAGACACAGCGATAACTCACAGATTTTTACAGAGACGAAACGAAACATTTTTTGCCCCAATTTATGGTAGGATTTCGTATCTAGAAAACTATAACTATCTTTTTTTTATCAATTTAACGAATAGTATTATCTCATGTGAAATGTCGAAAACAGCAATTGTTTATTTCAGTGTTATTGCTCAGATTTTAGAAGCTGGTGTTTTTGGAGCTATACACAGGGGGCACTACAGGTCAGGATGGAGGAATATTCTCTTCATTGGTGCGTGTTTCGTGGCCACAGCCGCATCACTGATCGGATTCGCTTTATCCATGCGCCATCTGATACCGGAAACAAAACTGATGGCCAGCGCGCATAACACCTCGGAATACGTGCGTCACAACGCGCCCGATGAGTAAGTATATCCATGCGAGTCAGTATATCCATGCGAGTCAGTATATCCATGCAAGTCAGTATATCCATGCGAGTCAGTATATCCATGCGAGTCAGTATATCCATGCGAGTCAGTATATCCATGCGAGTCAGTATGTTTATGCGAGTCAGTATGTTCATGCGAGTCAGTATGTCCATGCGAGTCAGTATATCCATGCGAGTCAGTATATCCATGCGAGTCAGTATATCCATGCGAGTCAGTATATCCATGCGAGTCAGTATGTTCATGCAAGTCAGTATATCCATGCGAGTCAGTATATCCATGCGAGTCAGTATGTTCATGCGAGTCAGTATATCCATGCGAGTTAGTATATCCATGCGAGTCATTATATCCGTGCGAGTCAGTTTATCCATGTGAGTACGTATATACATGCGAGTCAGTATATCCATGCGAATCAGTATATCCATGCGAATCAGTATATCCATGCGAGTTAATATATCCAGTCAGTATATCCTTGCCAGTCAGTACAGCCATCTCAGTCAGTTTATTCGTGTGAGTAAGTATATCTGCGAGTAAGTATATCCATGTAAGTAAGTATATCTATGCGAATAAGTATATCCGTGCGATTCAGTATATCCATGCGAGTAAGTATATCCGTGCGATTCAGTATATCCATGCAAGTAAGTATATCCATGCGAGTCAGTATATCGATGCCAGTAAGTGCATCCATGCCAGTAAGTATATCCATGCGAGTAAGTACATCCATGCCAGTAAGTATATCCATGCGAGTCAGTATATCCATGCCAGTAAGTATATCCATGCCTGTAAGTATATTCATGGGAGTAAGTACGTCCATGCCAGTAAGTATATCCATGCGAGTAAGTACATCCATGCCAGTAAGTATATCCATGCGAGTAAGTATATCCATGCGAGTAAGTACATCCATGCCAGTAAAGATATCCATGCGAGTCAGTATATCCATGCGTGTAAGTATATCCATGCGAGTAAGTACATCCATGCCAGTAAGTATATCCATGCGAGTAAGTATATCCGTACCAGTCAATACATCCATCTCAGTCAGTTAGAGATAAGGCTAAATGTAGGATATGACATTTGTGCAAATTTTTCAAAAATTATAACATAATGATTTCTTTATAATTTTAATCGTTAAATGATACAGCGAAAACAAGGGATAGCATCATCCCACAAATGAGAGCACCTGAAAAATAGGACCACTTTTCAACCCCCCGTTTCAGATGTCTTCCATAATGAATCCGCCCACAGCAAAAAGAAAAAGTTGTTTAACAAACATCAGTCATATAACACGTGTCAAAGGACATGGACCACAGTGCTCATGACACAGTAGCACGTGTCACAGTACACACATCACAGTGCACATTGTTGTCTCTTGCAGCACGTACTCTGGCGTGAAAAACGATGACGTGGTCGTGTGGGTGTGCTATGTATTCGACTGGGCCGCCGTCATATTCCTTATTGCCAGCTTCACAGCGCTGTCTGTCGGTGCGGTCGTGCTCGATCGCTACTGGAACACTAACTACTACTACACGCAGGTGGTAAGTTCACTACTGAACACTAACTACTACTACACGCAGGTGGTAAGTTCACTACTGGAAAACTAACTACTACTACACGCAGGTGGTAAGTTTACTTCTGGAACACCAACTACTACTACACGCAGGTGGTAAGTTTACTAGGAACACTAAGTGCTACTACACGCAGGTGGTAAGTTCACTGCTTGAACACTAACTACTACTACACGCAGGTGGTAAGTTCACTACTGGAACACTAACTACTACACGCAGGTGGTAAGTTCACTACTGGAACACCAACTACTGCTACACGCAGGTGGTAAATTTACTACTGGAACACTAACTACTACTACACGCAGGTGATAAGTTTACTAGGAAAACTAACTACTACTACACGCAGGTGGTAAGTTCACTACTGGAACACTAACTACTACTACACGCAGGTGGTAAGTTTACTACTAGAACACCAACTACTACTATACGCAGGTGGTAAGTTTACTAGGAACACTAACTACTACTGTACGCATGTGGTAAGATATGGTATTCTAAGTCTAGTTTAAAGAATGAAGAGCGCATCCAAAAAAAAATAGATAAATAAAAATAAAGTAAAGGCACATGTAGTAAATATTGCATCTTTTAATTACTTTCAAAACAAGCAGTCAATTTCAGCTTTAATTTTAGTGCAAATTATAAATGAACCAAGGATAATATCATACACTATGATGCAAGAGTAAGGAGATGTTATGTGTTTTAGGCTGAACCGTTCTGCCACCCACCGTTGTTCAACCCATTCGGGCAGATGCAGGTGGGCGTGGTCGTGGCGATGATGGGCATAGTGACGGTGTACGGATGTACGGATTCCAATTACATGGACTACTGGAGTCCTGTGTGGGCGGGAGGCGTGGTGAGTGAATCGTCGGGTGGTGTGAGTGGGTGGGGTGGCGAGTGAATATTCACTACACTCGTCGGGAAATAAGACCAGCTGTGAGGGCGGGTGGTGTGGTGAGTGAATCATCGGGAAACGAGACAAACCGTGTGGTTGGCTGGCGTGGTGAGTGAATCGTCGGACACGAGACCAGCTGTGTTGCTGGGTGGCGTGGTGAGTGAATCGTCGGGAAACGAGACCAGCTGTGTGGCTGGGTGGCGTGGTGAGTGAATCGTCGGGAAACGAGACAAGCTGTTTTTTTTTATTACTCTTCATTCCAGCATGATTTTAACACGGATCTCTTATGTTAGTCTGACTTAAATCACAATCCTTAAACACTAAATAAATTAAATAGTTAACATTTTATATGAAATATTATATATTGTATTTCTTCAAATCAGTATTATTAGAGCAAAAGCGTTCTATTAAACAAATTACTATGTAATTTAAAACTGTGCTGTTATTACAACTCTACACCAGCAATTTCTTGTTGCATAACCGTAATCAAATACTTCCCAATGCAACAACTTTTTGTCGCTACGTAAACGCTGAGTGATGTTTATTTCTTTATTGCAATATGATACAATTTAATGACTTTAAAAAAATTCATCGGAACACGTTATTGTCCTGTGTCACGAGCGAGGGGCCATTGCGCTCAGTTATTGCCAGTAACTAACGTTTTGCGGATAGTGTGAAGTTAATGCTGCCTCTCTTCCACATACAGTAAAACCTGCCTACACCGGACAACAGCGAGGGGGGGGGGGGGAACTGGCGCATCTTGTCCGGTACATAGAGAGGTCCGGTATTTCAGGGGTCATGTAAACCAATGGGGAAAAACAGGACTGAGAATTCTTGTCCGGTATTGGCAGTTGTCCGGCATTTCAGGGTTTGTCCAAAATGAGGTTTTACTGTATATTTCTCCAAGGCATCCATAAAGCACGTACGCAAATAGTCTCGACTTTTTACGCCCCCCCTCCTCGGTATTATAACATATAATATGTCTATGACGTCCACTCATACTTGTTCCAGACTCACTACCCCACCGCCCCCCCCCAAACCTACACATAGCCGTACGTACGTACTTTATAGATTACTTGCTTGTCACATTATATACTGTAAATCCTTCACAAATCTCCAATATTTCCGCATTGTTTAGAGCATCCTTGCTGGACTGATCGCGGCAATAGCTATGAAAAGACATGACCTACAAATCTGGGTATGTATTAACAGTTCAATTTATCTGTTTTTTTTTAAACAAATCTTATCAATAAAAAGTATCTTTGCCTATTTATATGCATCGTCATTTTCATCAGGGTTGGTGACACCTAATCTATTTTATTTATGAATCTTAGTGCTTTTTTTGGTGACTTCCATGGCGTTATTGATGTCCTCATTGTGTTACTGGTGACCTCAGTGTGCTATTGGTGACCAACGATGTGTGCTATTGGTGACCAACAATGGGTGTCCTTTGTTTACGTTTAGTTTCCATGGAGTTGCTACCGTTTGTTTCAGAGCATTGTTAGTTTCTTAACAGAGCTGCTGGCAGCCATGGCAACCGTGAGTGCAGTTGTACTCTGCACACTCGGATTGGTTAAAAATATCAGCGCCACAAATAAAAAACGTGAGGACCTATTTGCTGTTTTAATCTTAAATCTGAAAAAATCTTTACGCCTGATACAGCAGCTACATCTAAAAAGACTATCTCATATTTTAGATTTTTTACACAACACAGCATCGAGATCGTTTCATTAAAAGCAGAATCTGTAGCAATTTTATAGTTTATATGTTTCAAGAGACTGGCGAAAGATTCACGCACAGCATTATTGAATGTCAACACTTGTGTGTATGGCTGTTCATTTGTTTAGAGAGTAACTTTGAGGAAGATTCGTCGGTAGCGAGTGCCACGCTATTTGCCATCACGATAGCACTCTGTCTCATCAACATTTTCTTCTGCTTTGCACAGATGGTGAGTCACTTCATAAGGTATGGATCGGTGTGGTGGAGGGGGGGGGGGGCACTGCATGTCCATCGAGATGTTAAAATGCTTCGATTTTAAACAAAAAGGCAGTCTCAATTTCTCAGCTTTTTTGGCAAAACATTTGTAATAAAACACTGAGTTGAGAATTGTGACCTAACACAGTTGTAAATCATTCTTTACAATTTATCTGCCTAGTATTAAAGTTAAACATATATGTGATCGATATTTAAAGGGAATAATGTTCAAAATGCCTCATATACGCAAATATCGCTATCAATGCAATGTCCGCCGCAGCGAATATTGGAGTATTTCAACTGGTTTAACATTGATGATAAACACATGTTGTAGTATTAAAATATGTTCTCTTTTGCAGGTGCGCATGGTGACCTATCTCTGTGCGCCATCTCAAACGCGCAGGCGCAGACTATCTGGAGCCGCTTCCGGCCGCTCGTTTTCAGAAATAGGCTATCCGCACAACTCCAGTGCGGCTTATAGAACGAATGCCCCGGGATACCACCATAATGCTGGCTATGAGCACAGCAGAACTGTTGATCGACTGGGCTATTCGCACCAGAACGGACGCGAACAGTTTGCAAGATATTAAATACGACAATGCTTGGCGTATATATATTGGTTTGGTCACATGTGATAAACTTGCCGCAACATGATAATGCGTCTGTTTTATAAGTATTTCAATTTTAACCCAACGACCGTTTTTATTGTTCATTTTACAAGTCAAGCGGTACAAAAAAATAACACTGAAGGTAGAACGTGGCATTGAGGGAGGAGTCGGAAAACCTTCTATGCTACTTTAAATTTCAAAAATACGTTTTCATGATATTCACAGCTCAGAAAATTGCTTCAGCTGACTTTTGTGCTACTTACAGTATGCTGTAAAAGTAAATATTTTTGAAAGGGTATTTAATTTCGCTCTTTCCCCTTCCGCTTTTCTAAAACAATAACATGATATAATAATAATTCCTATGAAAAGTTAAAAAAATATATGGAAAATCAAGGCCTTTCATAGTTCGCGAAAATAAAACGCATCAGGCGGTCTGTTTGCCATGTCGTTTTCTATGGTAATATTGGTAATATTGCAGTTTGTTAAACTCACTGTAGACCGAGGTTTTATTCTTAAGTGCAATATATCATGTGCAAAATATAGGTAATATTAATTATAATACCTAGTTTCCAACTTTTTCTAACAAAGTATTAGCGTATTATTTTAACTTTCAAAACTTTAACAGTTTTTATGAATTTTATAAATATATTGTTTTATATACGAATAAATTTAAAGAAAAAAAAATAAGATTCGAATTATGGTATTCTTATATCCTCTCAGATGAATTCGGATTTCCTCAGATTCCCTCAATCCTCCTCAGATTCCCTCAATCCTCCTCAGATTCCCTCAATCCTCCTCAGATTCTCTCAATCCTCCTCAGATTCCTTCAATCCTCCTCAGATCCCCTCAATCCTCCTCAGATTCCCTCAATCCCCCCACAGATTCCCTCAGACCCCCCAAATCCCTCAGATCCGCTCAGATTTCCTCAGAATTTCCCTGGCTAATAAATAATGAACACCAGTGCACTGAGGGACAAAAGAAAATTATAAGTGAGAAAACGCACTGTAGAGGAAAAGAATGACACAGCATCTCCGTACTGGCGATCGTTTGGATATCATTGAATATCATTTTCACTAAATTTCTTTCTTAACACACAACTCATCACGGTTTCAAATAAAAAGTAGGCAAACAAAAACAACCTCATACAAACCCGCTGCGCGCTCACACCTATAAGAGCGCACCCTACTTATTTACACAGGCCCCTGTCAAGGTAGCTGTAATTCATCGTGTGCTACTGATTGCTTTGGAAGTTTAGTTATGTAGAAAACACTATTTCGCTGACTGTACGAATTCTCCAATTCTCTAGGCGTAAAGGGAATGTTTAACAAAGTCATACGATGTGGCAGGAGGGAGGGTGCAATTTGAAATCGTCTAAACATCCTTTAAAAAATCAATTTGCGTAAAAAACGTTGATACTAAACGTATCATCTGACAAGATTTATGTGACAACACATGCAATAAAACTTCATTTTATGTCAATAAAACCTCATTATAAGACAACAAGTTTACAAATATTGCCACCACATATGTGTTTCAATGCCACTTGCCCTTCTCAGCCACTTTTCCGAAAATGCGGGTTTCCATGGACCTTCATAATTTACGCTTACCTAACATTTCAGACCCGTCCTTATATGGTCTATAAATAAAAACATGGGCGATAACTTGCACAGGTTTTAGCTCGATACGGCTTCAGTTTATGTGTTCATTTGCACCAAAGAATAAGATCTATCGAAAAAAGAACAGGTGGAAGTATTTACCACATGTAACACGCACAGTGTCGCCACATTTTTGAAGGAGTCGAATGAAAAAAAAGTTGTGTGTTGGAAAAAAAAGGAAGAAAACACTGAAACATCGCTGAAAGTACGGGAGCGGGCGAAAGGCATCAACAGACCAAATACAGGTAAAAAAAAACTTTGTTGTTCTTTCAACGGCGCAGGAACCCGGGGAGAGAGAGAGAGGGGGGGGGGATGAGTTCAGCCCGCCGCAGAGTAATTATCTTGGTGGTGTTTGAGTACATATTGTGTGTAACGATGACCACCAGACTATCCACCTCACCTCCGCAGTTGAAGACGTTCATGGGTCTTGTCTTCTGTGCACCAAAAGAGATTATCCCGAAACGAAGCTTCATCAGCATGGAAAAGGATCATGACAGACAATTACTCAGTGATCGGTATAGGCGGGGGGGGGGGGGGGGGAGGGGGAGGGGGCGGGGGACGTCGGGAAGGTGGGGATGGAGCATTGCGTTAGCTTGAATTGCACGATACAGCGAAGTTAACAAACTGTTCCCAGCACACAACCAATCTCTTTTTTTTTATTGGTTGAAAAAAAGTTAGATTTTGGTCGCAGCGTCTTCACAACCAGATTCTGAATAAAATAAGGTTGTAAAATGGGTAGAATTACGTCATGACCTATTTCCCCCAAACTCGCCTTTATTCCGACGTCGAGGCGAAGTCGGTTTTCTGACGTCATTCCGACGTTGCAAAAAACGACCAAAAAGCGAAGAACAGTTATTATCGCTCACCAAGAAATGGAAGTCATTTTGAAAAAGAGGAAGAAAAAACTTAATTTTTATATGAAAATTTTAGAATTTTGATGACGCGTCGGTATTTTCTTTCTAGATTGTGAAAATTTACATGGAAAATGCTTTTGTATATATTTCACAACAGCAGTTGAATAATTAATTATCTATTAATTATATAACTCTAGATTCTATTTTTGTAAGACGCGTTTAAGACTGGTCGTTTCAAGGTGGTTAACCCGACGTCAGTTTCAGGTCTGAATCCGACGTCGGTTGCAATTTCATATACAACCTAAAAACGACCTAATTCCGACGTCGGATTTAGGACGGAATCCGACGTCATTCTGACGTTGAAAACCCGACGTCGGTTCCATTTCATATACAACCAAAACCGGCTCGTCAGTCCGACGTCGGAAACGTCGGGTCACAACGTCGACCCGACGTCATTCTGACGTCTTAATGTTTGCTGGGTTAATGCAATATGAAATGTATCCTCGACTAACGTTCGTTGCAACCGGGCGCGATTCTGTAGGTCCAGATTCCTTGCAATCTTGAATCCAGGTGATTCCACAAGTCTTCTATAGAATCTATATCTATACTCATATATATGACGTAGAACATATATCATTGGTCAGCCATTCGTGTCAATTATGTCTGCAGTGTCCATATGTTAAGTGAATGTGTCCAACTGTACTAATTCTGCTTTATCGCGACCTGTGGCGGAGAATGAACTGTTAAGTCCAAGAATCAAGTGCCGAAGTTTCTGTTTTTAACGTATTATCTGCTCTTTTTGATCACGTAAATTGTGTCGAAGCCAATATCTTATATTCTACATGCTTGTAGTATTCATGTGCCTAGGTAAGCTTTCACTCTGGGTTTTAAATCTCAAAATAATAATACAAAAATCCTGGACTCAGATTGTCAATGAAAACCACGTGACACATGCTGGGAAACATATACAGTGCCAGGTGGGCAAACAAAATTGATCAGAATCTTACCGTGTGCTTTTAAAAACCTACTACATTTTTCTATTGTTCATCACTGTATTAATATATGAATTTGATATATCACTGATTTTTTTGCCATTTTTGCAGCGCTCATCACTGAACGTAACAGAACATCCCTGATCCAAAACGCGGCATGCCTTCAGCGGCACCTGCTGGATTCTGATTGGCTCACAGCCGCCGATGATGTAACAATCAAAGCACGCCCCGTATTGTGACGTCATAGACAATGCCAGGCTGTGGTCGGCGTCGTGCGTTTGTCTATCCGTCAGTTTGCTGCGGTTTCGTGGTGACTTCGTCCTTGCTGGTCCTCCTCCACACAAACACCATGCTGTCAGGGAATGGACGCCAAAATGCCCAGCTTCCACTTTCAGTTTTATGTGAAAACAGAAAAATAACACCCATATCTCAGACCAATAACACCCCATCAGTAAATCAGGGATCGCATTTTTTCAATCGAGCACAGGACGCGGTGAAATCTGTTTTTAATTTCGGAGAGTTTATGAGAAATCAGGGAAACCCAGACGAAAGTGCTGACACAATGCAAGAGTTGAGCTATCAGCAGATTGAAGCATTAAAGCGACAAAATTTATGCCCTGAACCTTACAGATTAAATGAACAGTTTCACAGGGAACACGAACAAATAACCCATGTTTCAAACTGGACCATAGCGCAAAATCTAACTCGCAATAGATATGGCAATTATGTAATAAATGCCAGTGTTGTTAATAAAATAATAAATTCAAAGCCAAGGATTGTGATACTAACGCCCATATCAAACGCTGCTGTGAATCTTCAACATTACTTTAAATTACTATGTTCGCTTGATTATCCACACGAGCTGATATCGGTAGTTCTCGGTGAGGACAGCAGCACGGATCGCAGCTACGAATTAGCTCATGTCCACTCACGGACATTGAAACAATATTTTTCAAAAGTGGAAGTCATTAAGTTTGAAGAGAATATTGGGCAGCAGTCACATTTTGGTAAACATGATGAATTCTTTCAATTCAAGCGTCGCAGCCATCTGGCTCGGTCGCGCAACCAGCTGCTATTCCAGGGATTACGTCAAGAGGATTACGTCATGTGGGTGGACGTTGACGTCAAGTACATACCACGTGACCTCGTGCAGCACTTGTTATCTGCAGATAAGGACATCGTAGTGCCTTCGTGCATGTTCCAGCAACCGGATGGCTCTCTAGCTATTTATGACCGAAATTCGTGGCGGGAAACGCCAAGATCATTGGAATTTTTACGGAAACAAAGCGAGGACTACTTGAAACTTGAGGGATATACCGTTAGCATGCGGAATCTTCTTCCTGATATCAACGATGAAGGTCACTTGGTGTCCATAGATGGCGTTGGCGGCTGCGTCATGATGGTAAAGGCAGACTGTCATAGAAAAGGCTTGATTTTCCCACCCTTTATCTATCAACATCATATCGAAACTGAAGGACTGGCGAAAATGGCTAAAACTATGCAATATGGAGTGTTTGGATATCCAATGGTGTTTGTTTGTCATTGGTGATGATGTAATGATCACGGGTCTGCACAGTTCAATTTGAAATTTTCTGTTTATTATCAGTTAAGAGGCACTTGCGAAATAAAACCACCAATTAGGGGACTACGCTAAACTGAACCTACTTGCCAGATTCTTTATTACAGACTCTAATTCTCGGTTCTGTCGAAAAATGGTCCGCTTTCCGAGGCCCAGTTTGGGAGCTGGTCCGATCCTGAGGGTCCACTGTAAATAACAGCCGTTTAGGATGGCAAAAATCAAGCAATTGCTTCTGAACACTGATTGGAGAAAGTCTCTCCCACTTTTTGAAATGTAATCAAATTGAAAAACTAAACTTATTTTGAATGTTTTATTTTTCTACTATGTGATATACTGTAGTTAAATTATTGATTTTATGCTAGCTATTTGATATGGTCCATTCATTTATTTGACACTACCTAACAGATGAACAAGCATCAATAAATAACCACACGATATTTGGGAGTTTTTTTTACATATGCCCAAATGCATGGCTAAAGACACCGGATCATTCATAGAATGCTTATACATACTTCTCATTTTTTACCCTCCCTCCCCACCCCACAAAGCCCAACCGACCACCCCTTGCCTTATGGATTACCCAAAAGAACTCAAACAAACTAGAGCTCCTGGCGCACATGAAGGTCAGTGCACGGCAACAAGTCACATATATTCTTCTTTTTGTTTCTCCCTTTCTTTCACTTGGCAAGTCTACACTACAGAATTAAACCGATTCCCTGTTTTGTCAAGATGACTGTGAAAAAACATATTGAAGTTAAATTTCTCTTGCCCAGGGCGGGATTGCAGAAAAGAATCCGGCAACAGTCAGAATGCGCTCCATACATGGGCAGTCACAACACGGACAGACACACAAAGTTCATCTACAAAACGAAGATGCGGGTTTGTCCATTATATTCATGTACAGCCAACTCTTGATCAAGAGTCTCACGCTGAGGCTGGTATTGCTTTTTGTACTGGAAAGTGGCAAAACGCGGTTAATAGAGAAAATGTCCAGCAAGCTACGTAATTTGTTATTTGTGAAACACTTAGCTGTTTCTTATCACTTTAGCAGGGTTACACTGGAGTAGTGCTAATCAAATGGTGTTATCAACACCCTTTATACCACTGCGACGATGCAATCTACAGAAAAACGATGCCTTATTTTTCTCTGTTATTCGTAACTGTTGCTTCCAAACAATTACTCTTTATCGCTCAGATACACTGATTTGTTAGCAAATATATAAATAAATATCAAATTAACTTTCTTTTAAGTAGTTCTCAAACTGTTATCGCTCAAACTGTTTTATATATAAATATCATTCACAATTTCTTTCGATGGATTATTTATTCTCAGTTAGCGCACCTTGTCAACTAGCCACTACATAGCAGCCAATATGGCGTTATCAGTTTCCAAGTGCTCAACGACATTGTGATGAAATACGAACATCGAATCACAATATCATAAAAATCAGTTAGTACATGTGTCATCTGTTCGTGAAAATCGTTAAAGTTTGAAGGGAGCAACTCGGCTATTTTTTGGGCAATTAGGGGCATATCTGAATTGATCATTAAACCGAACATGAAAATTCGATAAGTTTCGTTCTTGTTATTGTTTTGGATTTAATTTTAAGTTACGCGCGTGAACAAAATAGCAGACAACTGAATAAAATTGGAGGAATTCATAATATTTATAAACAATAATAATACAAAATTACTACAGTCATAAAGATAATTATTCAATTTCTCAAAGAAACTGGAATCAAAACAAGACAAAAAGGAATAAAAAAAACAGGAAAAAACCACCAATTTTACTTTCGATAAAGCTTTAGCAATTAAAAGAGCGCTGCGACCACAGACCACAGCAGTTGGCGGTTTAATTACCGATTTCTTTGAAGCACCCACCCTGGGAGCTGTGCCGTCATTACACAATGAGAGAGATAAACAGATGATGAAGAATAACACTTTATCCGGTTGTAACACTTCAAAACTTCCTCCTACCAAACAAACAAATAAAAAAGTAACACTAGTAACGAATACATTTGGAAAATATAAATAGGCAAAAAATCAGGGTATTTAAAAAAACATTGTAATTTCCATTATCAAAAAATTCAACAGGATAGTTATTTTAAAAACAAGTGGATTTGGGCGCTTAAAATAGTTTCATTCTCACAAAATGGCGAACGATCTACCCGCTGGAGAACTGCCTAGCTATGAGAAAGCCATAGAGACTCAGTTCAGCGCACCCGTAGGGGCATCGGGCGGATATAAAGCATCCATGGAAGTAGAGGATGGGGAAGCGCCGCCCCAGTATAACCCGACCGTCCCTGGCGGCCACAAGATTATAACCACAGACCAGCAGGGCTATGCAAATATTGGATACTACCCAGATTCTTCTATCAGCATGGCTATTGTTCACCAACCCAGAGCCGTAAATATAGTTTTATTTTCACATCTGTCTTGAGTTTAAAGCCAAAAAATGTCTAGTCTGATTAATTATTCTCTTGTCTAATTGCCCGATTACAAAATGAGACCGTCCAAGGACTATTGGCCAGGTGGCTTCACGATGGGATTTTGGCAAAGACTAGTTATAACTATTAAAGAAAAGGAATTTTGAAAAAAAAAACAACAATTTACAGCCACATTCTTTTGCTGACGTCGTACTTGCACCGGTCACTTAAGCCGCGCCATCACCCAGTTTTTTTCCTTTTTATGAGTAGTTATCCGGTCATTTACGCGGCTCTACCGCCAAGCAATATCTTTAACAGTAGTTACACCGCTCACTTGTGCCCCTTTTTGTGCAGATGGTAGTTACACCTGTCACTTGTACCCCTTTTTGAGCAGATGGTAGTTACACCAGTCACTTGTACCCCTTTTTGTGCAGATGGTAGTTACACCTGTCACTTGTACCCCTTTTTGAGCAGATGGTAGTTACACCTGTCACTTGTACCCCTTTTTGAGCAGATGGTAGTTACACCAGTCACTTGTACCCCTTTTTGTGCAGATGGTAGTTACAGCAGTCACTTATACTCCTTTTTGTGCAGATGGTAGTGACACCTGTCACTTGTACCCCTTTTTGTGCAGATAGTAGTTACACCGCTCACTTGTACCCCTTTTTGTGTAGATGGTAGTTACAGCAGTCACTTGTACCCCTTTTCGTGCAGATAGTAGTTACACCTGTCACTTGTACCCCTTTTTGAGCAGATGGTAGTTACACCAGTCACTTATACCCCTTTTTGTGCAGATGGTAGTTACACCAGTCACTTACACGTCGCCACCGCCAAGCATTGTGGGTCCGGTGCTGTACTCCTGTCTGGTGCTCTGCTGCTTCTGCCCTCTGCTTGGATTGTGCGCATTTATCGTTGCTCGTGAGTATTACGCTGTTTATAAGTCACGTTTCAGTATTTCAAGCAGTTATTAGACGTCAGAGAGAGATGTTTGCACGACTTATTAGACTGCACGTGCATTTTAAGAATTATTGGTTACTCGTGAGTAATTTTTCGAGTCATCAGATGGCCGTGAATATTTTTATGTGTTATCACATGATCGTAAGCATTTTTACTTGTTAAGAAATGCTCCTGAGAATTTTTACGAGTTATTAGATGCTCGTGAGGATTTTTACGAGTTATCAGATGCTCATAAAGACTTGTACGACTTGTGGGAGGCCCGTGAGGATTTTTACTAGCTACTAGATGCTCGTGAGGATTTTTACGAGTTATGAAATGCTCGTGGGGATTTTTACGAGTTATGAGGTGCTCGTGAGGATTTTTACGAGTTATGAGGTGCTCGTGAGAATTTTTACGAGTTATTAGATGCTAGTGAGGACTTTTAAGAGTTGTAAGTGCTCGAGTCATTAGTTGCTCATTTGAATTAATTGCAATTTGCATTCGAGTGTTATTTATTTCTTTGAATTCTGGATACCGAGAGAATTATTAATGAACAAGAAAATAAGCTTTGGTTGAACTTCATAAGCGATAAGCGGTCACATGCACGATACCTGGCCATGTGTACAATACCTGGCCATGTGCACGATATCTGGCCATATGTACGATACCTGGCCTTGTGTACAATACCTGACCATGTGTATGATATAATTTTTGGCTCGCTCTGTTTAGTTTAGTGGTGTGACAAAAAAGGTCGAATTTACACATAAATAACACTGTTTTTTTTTTTTTGGATAAGTGTTGTTATTCATTGTGGAATAATTGCTTGTAGTGGTGGCTGGATGTGAGAGAGGCCCGACCGCCTACAGCATGATCCGGGCGAGCAACATACTAAATACCACAGGCCTTATTATTGGACTAATGTGTTATTTGACCATGATCATCGTTGTGGCCGTAAATTAGTGCGGCACGAACTAAGACATCGCGGAAAACAGCGGTATGAATTGGACCGTACGGGCTGGGACGATACGGGCCAGAGCGATACGAGCAGACACTTATCTTTATTAAGCTTAAGAAGAGCTTAAAATGGAGCATTTATTAGCTTACATTCCAAGTAAATTATTGTAATAACATTGTTTGAATAATTAAGGAGGCTAGACAAGTAATCGCAAAACTCACCCTCCAGCGCTTAGCAAATTCCACTACGTTATCCACAGTTTTTCACCACGATTTTCTCCATCAAACGAATCCTAATTTATTCCATTAGTAGGTGTATGATCTTGTTGACAACTTAACTGTAAAAAAACTCAAAAAGTAAACCATTTTATTTTAAAAAAATGCAGCGATGGGGTGAGAACTGGAGAGAACATTTATGACAGGTAACTGTAACCATTAATGTGTGTTCATATACATGATACAAACCTTTTCGTAGAATTGTCTTTTTATTAACCTTTGAAATCAGGAGAATAATAAAATGCGTTGGCTTTTTTTTTTTTTTTTTTTTTTTGTTTGATGTAAATAATGTTCTTCATGTATAAAATACGGTAAGAATATGATATTCTTATTTTCGGGATTTTTAAATGACCTCGGCGAAGTCCGAAGATATTAATCTGAAATGCTTTTCTAGCATAATGGTGAGTTCTTTTAACTATTATAAAATATAGGTAATAAGTTATCCCATCATTTCAGAAGTATTAATCTGTCAAAATATGGGTAATCGGTTACCCCCTTAGCAGATATTTCAAAAGTATATTGATCTATCAGCTAGAATTCCCGATTTCAAGCATCTTCCGGAAATTCCCGAATGGCTGAAGTGCAAAATCATTACCGCATCCATACGCTAAAAATCAAAGTAAAATATTACAAAGATTAGTTACTAACATTTGGCTTTAATGTTAATTGATATTTGTGTGGCTTCTTTATCATGCACAGAACGATATATCAAATGATTTGATTTAGCAAATTATTTCCAAAAAATTTGTAAAATCTACAAGATGAGTAAAATAACTAAATAAAATAGAGCTTGTTTTTTTATGTCGACAAACTTGCTATGTATATAACTAGTTCTGAATATTAAAAAAAAAAAGCGGCTGCAAAGTTGTGGTCAGAAGAGTGGGCCTCTGTTGTAAAAATGATAATGTGGCAGCATTATTTAGGGAATCTCAGCGAATTACTTTTTTCCCTCTTAAATCTAGTCATACTGTGCTCATTAAAGGGAAATGCGGGTATCTCACCTACAAATGACATTTCCTTCACACTTTCACAGTTTAATGCTTTGAGGGTATACATTTAAAAATTGAAAAGAAAAAGGGGGGTCACTGATGTTATAAGAGAAATAAAGACGCTGAGAGGTCGCATACTTTTACTATAGAAACCATTGGGAAAACCAAGAAATTTCAATCAAAACGCCAAATTCACACATAATCACAATTGACAATTGCCTCATTTTTTCCCTGTTTGAAGAACACGTCATACGAAATGTTTTAAGCAAATAAAAAATATATATCACCGTATCAATAAGAGAATTATACAATCTTTTTGACAAAATCCCGTTGACTCAATGGATAAATATGTGAAAACAGTGTAATATGATTTTAATGGACAATATATCAACACAGACCCTTCTAGGAACAAAATATCAATACAGACCATTTCTGGACACGACCATATTTGTCTTTGAAAATAATTTTTCGATCTAGACGGATTTCGTAGTTATTTATACTGTGTAAACATGGATTCAAACTCAGCGATAGTCAATGTAATGCGCATTTCGGTCGCTAGATGGCGCAGAAATACCCGCATTTCCCTTTAACTGCAGATTATACGAGCGCACATCTAATACAATTGCATGCACTTCGCGGCTGAACATTGAATCTGCACGCAATTTTCTACAGGGCATTAAGAAATCTCCATGCCCCTGCCCCCGTCCCCCGCCCCTCTTAATGCAGATTTTGTGATATCACCCATCTGCTAATGGTGCGAGATCATTGCGCAGTGAATTAAAATCCAAATCATTGTGTTCAAAGATTTAAAAAAAAGCAAGTTTTTTATTCTTCTGGAAAGCGAGGTTTATTTGACTTTCAAAGTTTTTTTATTTTACAGTAAAGAACTTGCAGAAAATGCGTCCCATCTCACATGGCACTATCTTGAGACATCTCAAGTTTCTTCCAGATCGTCCGTGGTGGATGAGGCCTGGTCGTCTTGGCTGGTCTTGTCTTCTAATCTGCATTCAGTGCACACATTCAACACGTATGATTATGTTCACCTGATATGGGCCAGTTTGTTCACCATATGTGTGGTCTCTCATACGCCCTGGCTATAAATACTATTACATATTATTACATGATATTACGGGTAAATCGAAATCGTCGAAATACTGTCAGAATAAAACCTAAATGACAACCTTAAACTGACCAATATGTTCAAATTACATCGCATGTAGACTTGCGCAAAGAAATCTTTTTGCAAAACATTGTGAAAAATGGCCAACGACTATAGGACAGCGGCTAGTCTTAGTTACAACAGCAAGTCGCCTCAGCGACATTTGGTCTCCTTGACAACAGGCTGTCATCATGACGCGATACGTCCCTATGACGACAGTAAGTCCCCGGGACGACAGTCAGTCCTCACCCGACGACGGTCTTTGTGCTTGATGACATCCCACCGTCTTGAAAATAACCCGTCCCCGATAAGGAGACCACCACGAAATGAGACCGCCCTCGAGACATCGGGCGATCCCCCGGACGACAGCCCCTCTCCATGACAACACCTTCCTCCCCCCCAAATCCGTCGTCCCCCAAGCGTCGTGTGTCACCTGTGCTTGTTTTTAATCATCCGCAACTTATGCCCCTTTTCTTGTGACAGAACGTTTTCTGTTTTCGGTTCTGTGAAATCGTAGAGTTTTTCGTCAGCTTTCTGTTCAGACAACAGCTGTTGTTTCTCTTTCCTTCCCCACCTCTTCAGGTTCCCACCTCTTCCACCACGCCCCCGTGGCTTCTTTGGAACGCGATGTTCTAACAGAGCATAGGGATTGTGCCTTGAAAAGACAATTTTAGACAAAAATAGTAAAACAATACGGCGTATATAGACACTTGATACATGATGTTTCCAAGGTGTTTCTTATCCTTACACTGTAAATTTATTCTAAAATTCAATCTCTGAATGTGATTTTCAACATCTTGCAAGAATTCGCAACTGCCCAAAATCCGTGATGTTAAAATAGCGTGTGATCTTGAAAGGATTCGTATTTAGGTTTTGGTGTCATTGCAGGTTGCCGATACTTCCACCTTAGTGTTCATCCTCGCTCCACCCAACCAACCCCACCCCACCCTCTCCCCTTAGCAAGGAATTGAACGACAGAACGACAGAACTACAGAACGACAGAACTACAGAACGACAGAACGACAGAATGCGGCAGGACGAGACTGACATGTTTGGACCAGCCAAACTGACATTCAGAAATAATACTTGCCGCAAGGATTCTTCCATTTTATGTTTTTCTCTCTCTTTATTCGTTGGTCCCTCCTTTGCCCTTCCTTTCTTAACTTTTATAGAGTTGGCAACAACTTCCTCGTCAGGGGTGCCGTAGTCGGGCGGATACATGTCGTGGTTGTAACTAAAGTTGACAAAGGATGTGAAAAAATACATCCAAACATGTGTCAAGTAGGTAAACTCTGTTTAAAATAATTTTTGTCTTATAAATACAATCGGTACGTTGTAGTAGCACAGCTGTCACGTGACTGAGAGATAATAGTACAACTGTCATGTGACCCAGCGATAATCGTACAACTGTCATGTGACTCACTCAGAGATTATCGCACAACAAAATTGTAAAAAAAATATATTACAAATTGACGTCACCCTAATATTTGTAGCATGGGAGCAATCTTGCCGATGTCCTTTCGGACGTCTTCGGGGATGAATTCCGCCCACGCGGTGAGAGCGTCCAGGTTAATCGGCTTCAACACCTGGCCGGTGGATGCCTCTTTACTGCCAAGAGAAGCATTCGTGTCTAGATTATCTACTCAAATGGCCAGAAGGCAGACTCCCACCGCCTTCCCATCGCCAATCCCTGCCCCCGCCCCCATTCCTCTCCACGCCCCACCAATAGCACCGGGCGTACAACATCGCACAAAGTCGCACAGCAATCCCTGTAACCCTACAGTCCATAGCTTTTTGTTCAATTATCAGGATAACCAAATGTTATGGTAACCATACATACGTGCCTTGCTTCGAGATAAGCATACATTACCGTATGTGATAAGGGTGCAACGTAATACACCATGCAGGTACAAAATGCGTATACTGATCAGTTCTTATTTGTTGTTAGCATCAGATGGTAGTTAACGGTGACCTCAAATAATAAAAAAACAAACATACAAACAAACACACAAACATACAAACAAGAAAGATGTTTACCTAGACAGCGAAACTCCACCTTTCTTTCCCACGTACTCTTCATGATGCAACACTCGCTCACTCCAACCCACCCCTAAAAATGCCAGAATCCTTGCCATTTGCGCGCGTGGGTGCAGTACCAGTTCTTCGTAATAAACCGGCAAACAACGTGCCTCTGTTGCATTAGCACATTTCACGTGCATATGAGAAATAGCCCTATTCCAATCCCTTAAACATCCCCTATACGTTGTGCTGTCAAAGCCTGATATTCCTACGCGGCGGCTGATTATGGAGTGCGCTGTGGCGCGGCCATCGCGGATCATAAACAAGAATTTAGAGTTCGGGAACATTTCTAGAATGACGTCCAAGGAGGCCAGGGTAAACGGGTCCTTATTGCAGAGCCTACTGGCTGGCTCGCCATGTAGCGTGATGACGTTAAGAATGTACGACGCCATGGCAGTTAGGATCACATGGCGGCTCACGCCAGCCTCTTTCAGTCGCGCCAGTTGTCGTGCTGACATCAGCAAGCGCCGATGACTCGCTAGGATCTGAGGAATCACGTGGGTTTCTTCACCGCAGCGAATAGCTTCGTGCGCATCCAGCATGGATCTCATTAAAGTAGTTCCGCTCCTTGGCACGCCGCCCACCCAAATGATTGGTAAGTTCTTGTCATATTCGCCTACTTTATCTCCTAGGTATTTAGGCTTTCCAAATGTTAAAAAAATATACAGCAAAACCAAACAAATTACTCCTAAAATTGCTTTGTCTCGTTTTATGATTTTCAGACACTCCAATGCCATTATTTGTCTTTTAAAATGAATCATTACGCCACAAGCTCATCCCAGTTTTTTCTGTTTTTTTTTATAATCTTTTTTTTAAAGCAAAATTACTTTTATTAAATGGATTTGAGTTATTCTATTACGGTTTTATTTCAAGTTATTTTCTGTCAGCACTTTTGTTCCAATGAATGCCCCTTCTCTTGGCATGATACATACTGTTACCAACACAGTATTAATACATTACCAATACAATCGATGAAGAAGGCGGTGGTTTAAAAACAGTTGCGGCAAGAGGTTTTGTTATGGGACTATTTTTCAAGCGAGACCCATTGTTCTTTCAGCTATAAGACAAATGAATGGCTTTTTTCTGCTTCATAATTTATTGAAAGATAATAATAAGAAATACTATATTAATGTTCTTTTTTAAATTATAATGCAATACTCAGAAGTAAGCTTTTATCAGGTTCCGCAAATTCTTTCATATGAGAAAGAACTTGCCAAACAGTTTCCTTTAAACAAGAGAAATAAACTTATGCGTGAATTTAAAACAAAATAAAGAGGCTTTTAAACAACACATAGGCAATAAAATAAGAAATAAAGAAGAATAGTGATGAGAATATCTTGTCTCAACTTTCGGTTCGTATGAATTCTTTACTGCGAATCTCTGCGGATTGGGGTCCCCCCTCCCCCTCCCCCTACCCTTCCCCCTTCTACCTCCCCCCCCCCCCCCCGGCCTCCAAAGAACATTTCCTGAACATAAACTAATGTCTATTGCAATTGCCCAAACTTTGTAAAAAGGCTTTTGTAATGCTGACAAATATTTTATCCATTATTATACGGATTTGCTGTAAAGGCAACTGCATGACAAACAGAAAATTAGGCGAATAAAATAAGAATGAACTTTTCTTTTATTTCAGTTTTGCTGCCTTTATTATGATGCTGAAAAGTTAGTCCCTACACATAAGATTAACTAAAAACACGCCCGGTTTTAAGTATATATATATTTTTTTAGTATTTTCTTGTCAACTTACCTCTTTTATCATTAATTAGCTAAATGTACAGTAACCTCAATGAAGTAACAAAGCTAATGAAGACAAACGATTACTTACCACGCAACAAAACGTCGAGAGCAAAAAAATCTGTCGGCAAAACTAGAGAAAATGGTGCTCCTTAGCATCATGTGCACGAATTTACGGACGACATTAGTAGAAGAAGACCGAAATAGCTACCACATGACGAAAGTTGTTTCTCTCGAGATCAGGGATTGCGAAATAAAAGGCCTATATAAAGCACACCTTATTGCTTGATCTTAAAATCAGGGGTCATATGTATGTATAGGCTTCATAACTAAATGGGTCTAGGACAATAACCCCCAGACAATACCCTCTCCCCGGATGATAACCCCCAACAATACCGCCAGACCATACCCCCCTAGGACCACAGCCCCCGTGCCAATACCCCCCCCCCCCCATCATTTTTTTCCAATTTTCATTTTAAAGGTTTTCATTAACCAACATCAAACTGATACAGTTCTGTGGTCTGTAGTTAAAGGCTTAGCCATTTCGATACGATGTAGTTGAAAGGAGGTATAATCGCAGTTCCACAACGCTTGCAATTCATCTCATGTAATCCAGTGATAAAAGCTATTGTCCATAAAAAATCCTCTATGATCTAGTTAAAACGTTTATAAATGCAATTTGATGCATACATCCATAATTATCAATTCGAGTTGTTTCAATTTGTGTCACAAAATTTATTGGTTGATCTATGCGGAGTCACAAAATTAGGAACATTGTTGGCGACTTCGCAAACCGCAACATACTGGACTGCATTCGTGGAATAGCGCAAAATATTCAGTTTTGAAAGGTGTGGACTATGAACATGCAGCCTTTACTGTGAACGAGACTCGATATATTGACGTAAAAAATCATCCGGGGGGGGGGGGGGGGTATTGTCCGGGGGTATGGTCCAGAACCTAACTAAATGATGCCACTGACCCTTCATGCTAACAGCAGAAAATAGCTGTTGATATATACTGCGGTTTCAGTAAGTCTTTGCTATTTTCCAACCTGCAAACAGTTTGCAAATGTTTTTGCTTTGCTAAGAGTTCTCGCTGTTTATTCCTTTTTTTTTTTTTTTTTTCCGTCTCGGAGGTTTCCCGAAAACCCCTCCTACGCTATTTCATGTAGGATGATGAAATTTGGCACAGGGATAGAGAGTGATGAGATGTCGTAAAATCCACAAAACTTTTTGACCTTGACCTTCAAGGTCAAGGTCAAATTGAGGTCAAAGTATTTTTTTAGCTGAAAGTGGTTTCTAGAAAACTCCTCCTACAGCGTTTGTAGTAGAAAGACGGCATTTGGCAGATATACAGGGTAATGAGTTGTCGTGAAATTTTCCTTTGGGCCTAAAAGACGTTATATAAGAGGTACCTCGGTGACCTTGACACCCTCCGTCATGGTCAAGGTAAAAAACCAGAAGTTGGCCATTATCTCGAAAACGGTAAGAAAAACTTAATTTGATTATTTGTAACCAAAAAAGACAACATTATATTTACTTCGATGCCCTCGGTCAAGATAATCATTCGGAAGATGATAATTATGTCGAAACACTGAAAAATCAATGTGTCTTCTACCAGACGGAATGCACCTTTGCAAGTGGGTGCCATTTCGCAACGTGTAACGAAATTCGGGCTAGTTTACTTCGGTTTAACGTAGGTCTTTGATATTCACTGTGGTGTAACATACGTCTTTCATATCTACTGTGGTGTTAAGTGTTTCTTTGATATTCACTGTGATGTAGTGTTTTTCCTTGATATTTACTGTGGTGTAACATACGTCTTTCATATTTACTGCGGTGTAACGTGTTTCCTTGATATTTACTGTGGTATAACATACGTATTTAACACTTGACAGATATAGAGGGTAATGAGTTGTCGTGAAATTTTCCTTTGGGCCTAAAAGACGTTATATAAGAGGTACCTCGGTGACCTTGACACCCTCCGTCATGATCGAGGTAAAAAACCGGAAGTTGGCCATTATCTCGAAAACGGTAAGAAAACTTAATTTCATTATTTGTAATCAAAAAAGACAACATTATATTTACTTCGATGCCCTCGTTCAAGATAATAATTCGGAAGATGATAATTATGTCGAAACACTGAAAAATCAATGTGTCTTCTACCAGACGGATTTACCTTTGCAAGTGGTTGCCATTTCGCTACGTGTAGCGAAATTCGGTCTGGTTTACTCCGGTTTAACGTAGGTCTTTGATATTCATTGTGGTGTAACATACGTCTTTCATATCTACTGTGATGTGAAGTGTTTCTTTGATATTCACTGTGATGTAATGTTTTTCCTTGATATTTGCTGTGGTGTAACATACGTCTTTCATATTAACTGTGGTATAACATACGTATTTAACAATTGACAAGCTATTAACTTGCAAGGGTTATATGAATTTGTGCCAGCAGCCGTTCGTCCTTTTTTTCTTCTTGACAGTTTTCCGACTTTTTGTGTCTTCTTGGCCCTAGGACCATGAAACTTGGGTCTTGTGAAGAGCTTGATCTGAACGTGTGCATGTCACTTTTTATTTTCGTCTTCGATTTTCGTTTTTCTTTGTTAAAACGCCATGTGAAAAGAGTGTATTTTTTGCAATTAGATGCGGAGCATTTAACGTACAGCACAGAACACCACACAGTTGCTCAGCTTTGTGCGAGCTCTCACTGCGTAAACAGATAACACAACGTATGCCCGATCAGTCAATTAAACCTTAAGTCAACAAAAACCAAACACTACTCGACTTATAATGTGTATTCAAGCTGTGTTTTATGCTAATATATTCAGCTGGTATTAAGTTATCAACCTATGGAGTTTTTTCTTAACAGTGGTCCGATTTTTTAGAATATTATAAGCCGCATGTGCCATAAGCTCTGTACATAGTTGTATAACACACTGTATGCATGTTGTAAAATACTTTTTATTATTCAAGAAATAACAAATTAAAGGAAGTATTTTTGCGCTTTAATTTTTGTCAAATGTTTAACATTTCGCTAGCGAAATACGGCTCTAGTTTATATTCACTGTGGTGTAGCGTGTTTGTTCCATGTTACTGCAGCGTGAGAGACATCAACAGGCAACTGGTTTTTGTTAACAAAGACATAGAGGCTTTCCCTCAGACAGACACCTCGTACGTCCTTTCAAATGCACTTATGTGGGAAATCTTTAAATTCGTGTCTTAATCGAACACAGAAAATCAGTGCATCGCAGACGCAAACGAAATAGATACCATCAGCGGTCTATGAAAGTACATGAATAAGTGTGCACTGTGAAATACAGCCAAAATTGTTGCCACTAGCAATAATCCCACAAGAGTGCGTTACTGTAGGTATAATGGCCCGTAAATACTACTGTACTTTGAAAGAAAGGTATCTAATCTGCTATATTTATATATTATAACACGCACCAATTGAGTAAAGCACTCCCGTAATTGAGTAATACATTCCGCGGTTCGTTCACGGGCCTTCCACGCGTGCTCGAATCCCATACCAAGCACTCAGCCCCATGACCCATCCCTATAATAAAGGACCTTGGTTTTATAGATTAGTTACAACATTGGGGACCTCCACTGAGACCTCAGCATGACGTCATTATAACAGCAACAAGACACAGTTTCATTTTCTTAATAACTCGGAGAAAGCGTTGATATTTTGAATATGAATGTTGTAAATTTCCTTTTAAACAAGTGAACTTAGAGATGGAAAGGTGAATGATTGCGATCCCTCTAAGCGGGTAAAGGCCGTGGGGCAAAGGCCTGGGGGTAAAGAACGGCGGTAAGGGTATTCGGGGCGTGAAAACGCCGGGGGCTAAAGGCATGTTTCCATATATATATATATATATATATATATATATATATATATATATATATATATATATATATATATATATATATATATATATTAAAGGCACTGTAATTTGATTCGTGATTACATTTTAAGCTTGAGGTTTCACTGTCTCACATTATGTGCAATAAAAACATTCCGTCAGGTGTTTTTATTGATAATAGATAGATAATGGTGCTTTGATATCAATGATCGCCGTATAATTTCTAGCAAAAAAGTAAGCAAATAGTCTTGGGTAGCACTTGGTATGATATGTGTTATCATGCTTGCCCAAATGAGCGAGGACAAAGGGGTGAATTTTGAGGTTCTGCACGGACTGCCAATTTCGGTAAAATGGAGGAAAGGCAATTTTCATTCAGCACTCTCAATAAAAAGAGTAGGGGATAAGGGTCTGTTCTGTATAATGTACAGACAGTCTGTTCTTGATAGGGTTGGTGTAAATGATAGAAAAAACTGATATTATCGCTGACCGGAAGTGACGTCATGATGTGCCCCCTCAAACCTGTTAAAAAAAGCTCTGAGTCAGCCTGCACACATGTATGTATGGACAGTGTGTACCCATGTATGGACAGTGTGTGCGCGCTCTAAAAACGTCATAGCGTTTTGTCATGGCGTTTCATCATGGCGTTTCGTAATAAAGGAGCATTTCCGTTTTATGCTTCATATGCAGTTTGTTGTTGTTGTATTTGTTGTTGTGGACACTGTGTGAGCGATCTAAAAAGCACCATAGAGATTCATCCATGCTGTTTTGTCACCGTTGTGGATATTGTGTGCACGGTGTAAAAACAAAACAAAACAAAACAAAAACATCATAGGGTTTCATTCTGAAAAAAACCTGCTATTATCGTCCGACCCCCTAAAATCTGTTATTATCGCCCACACCCTCAAACCTGTTACTATCGTCCCACCCCACCCCCTGTCAATCCTGTTATTATCGTCCACGCCAACGTAATCGATGATCACAGATGGGCATGTAAAGGAGATATTCAACAGAGCATTACTTCAAAACTACCGGACCAATTTCAGCCATGTTTTCAGCAAAGTATTCAATAAGACTTCAGTTTTTTATTGATGATGACATTTATTAAAAAATTCAAACTAGCAAAACTTAAAAACTATTAGGTTGATTTTAACCATCTTTTCAGCAAAGTATTCAGTACGACTTTAATTTTTTTATTTATGACATCCAAACCCTTCAAACCTAGTATTGTCGTCCACCCCATTTTCATTCACATGTAATCAGTAATGTTATAAAGGGATATATAAGGTAGATATGGCAACTTCAACAGCGCAGTACTTCACAAGTATTGGATCGATTTTAACCACGTTTTCAGCAAAACATTCAGTACGCCTTTAAATGTTTATTGATGATGTTACTGATGGCGTCATTGATGATGTTATCTAATAAAAAATTTCAAACCAGCATATCGCTAAAAGTATTGCGTCGATTTTAACCAACAAAGTATTATTAACACTTTAAATTTCTAATGACATCATGTATTAAAATTTTAAATGAGCTTACCTTTGAAACTATTCTGTCGATTTAACCATGACTTTAAATTTTTCTTAATGACGTGACTAATGAGGTCATTTACTAAAAATTTCAAACGACCATAACTTTAAAACTATTAGGTCGCTTTTATCCATGTTTTCAAGTATTAAGTAAGACTTTTAAGTTTTTATTGATGACGTCATTGATGATGTCATGCACTAAGCAATTTCAAACAAGCACAATTTTAAACCATTGGGTCGATTTACCATTTGTTACCAAACTGTTCAGCGGGACTTTGTCTTTAATGGAGGGTAAACTGAACGTTTCAATTTCATATGCGAAAAACGTTGAAACTGCAATTACACATCAAAAAGCAAGATATTTATTGAATAGTTTTATTAATGCACTTTGAAGAGAGCGCTTAAATCAATAACAACATTACAACATTTGTTGATTTACAAAGTCTTTATTATAAATTTTAGTCAAATAATTATATGGTTCTTCATCTGTTTCACTCTTTTCCACCTCACTGTCCTCATCCATATCACTTTCTTCGTCGCTGCTTTCATCATTCTCCACCTCATCCAGAAGCTCCTCAAAGAATGCATCGTCTTTTCTTACAGCCGCCTTTAATTAAATTAAAGTAATTAAAGTTTTCTAAAATGTTTTGATAATGTTCGCTTTGTTCTAGACGCTGAGTATATTTGAATAGTCTCATAAACAGTTGTTTTAGTCGACGCTTATAAATGGGTCGAAGATCATCACTTGCTCTTTCACGTGCATCTTCAAGCCATTGTTTTTCATATTCTCAAACCTTTCCTTGAAATTTGTCATCAAATACGTCTTGGACCATATCATACCAAACAGAATCTGTTTCTGACTCACTGCATTGAGGAAATTAGACTTTGGATGTCAGTCAACAAATTGAAGTTAAATGACTCGAAAGCCGAAGTGCTTGTTATAACTCCATCATCACACGTTAGTAGTTTTTTTTTGGATAGCATTGTGATTGGTGAAACCCATATTAGCCCAACAGATAGTGCAAAAAAACACTTGAATAATATTTGATTCACATTTGAAACTAGAAAAGGAAATATCACAGCGCTGTAAGACGTGCCTATATCATCTCAGAAACATTCGCTCCATACGGCCATACATCTCGCAGTATTCCTGTGAAAAGCTAGTACATGCACTGATATCCTCCAGGTTGGACTACGGCAATGCAATACTATATGGTCTTCCTAAATGCCGCATCAGTCAGCCACAACAGATACAAAATATTGCCGCTCGCTTAGTGACGCGCAACAGAAAATACGACCACATTATCCCCATTTTAAAATCGCTTCATTGGTTACCAGTTGATTGCAAAACTGAGTTTAAAATTCTACTATTGACATTTCGGGTTATCCAGGGCACAGCTCCAGAATATTTATGTGAACTACTCTCACCTTACCAACCTTCTAGGACTCTGCGTTCAACACATAAGAATTTGTTATATGTGCCAAAAATGAGACAAAAACCTATGGTGATAGGGCCTTCTCTGTTTCGGCACCGCGACTGTGGAACAACCTACCATCTTCCCTGCATTTAGAAACGAACTACCTGTGCCTTTAAAAAGAAACTAAAAACTTTTTTATTCAGCATTACCTCTCTGTGATGACAACCTAGTCAGTGTCTTTTAGCTATTTTACTATGTGATCAGTTATTTTATATTATTGTATCGTGTCTTTGAATATCTTTTAGAACTAGGCACGTAAAATCTTTTTACTATTTACTATTTACTTTCAGAACTGCTGTCATCATCATCCCCGCCATAATGTTTCATATGTTTGAACAAAGCTTTCAATGGAAGACTCATCTAAAGTTTCCGGGAAAGGCGTTTTTATAGGGTTTTCTATTTCTACTTCTCATTCTCGCTCGCCTCCATTCACTTCTGAAGTGTGCGCATGCGTTAGGTGTCTTTCAAGATTTTATGGCCAATGGTAAGATTTCGAACAAATGTTGCATTGATACATCCTTTCGGTTCCACATCCAGTTCTCAAATGAGAAAAAGTCTTTGAATGTCAATAAATATGACAACAACAACAACAACGACAACAACAACGGCAACAACAATGGCAACAACAATGGAGACAACAGCGGTAACAACAATGACAATATCACTGACGCCATCAGTCACTTCATCAATACAAATTTAAAGTATTAGTGAATACTTTGCTGAAAACATGGTTAAAATCGACCGAATAATTTTAAAGTTATGCTCGTTTGACTCTGAGTTTTTAAAGTTATGCTCGTTTGACTCTGAGTTTTTCTATCATTCATACCAACCGTATCCGGAAGAGGAGAGCACATGATGACGTCGCTTCTTGATATCACCTCCGGTCAAGGATTATACCAGTTTTTCTATCATTTTTACCAACATATCTAGAAAAGACACTCTGTTCTGGATACATTATACAGAACATACTATGCATAACAGACCCTTTGCCCCTACAAAAAAGGGGGCTCTTTTTCAACTGCACTCCACATGTCCACATGCACACTCCTGCAAGAAAGAACATGTGGGGAATAATGCGAGCTTCAAACCTTTGGACCCTTTCAGCCCCATCCTCAACCCCATGGCTCACCTTTTGCATTTCATGGAGTACAATTCGTCTCTGGCGTACATTACCTTTCAGTGCGATCGTAAGTAACTGTAGCAATGTGGAAAAAGCAAATTGTGTGTACGAGGTCTCTTTCTCTGGAGGAGGAGGAGGGGGAAGGGCAAAAATTAGGTAAACAAAACGGGCTACTAAGCACCGCTTTCAGATGAACAATATCTTTTATATAAATTTCACTACACGCGCAAAACGATATTCATGAAAATCGCGCTGTATACAGTTTAACTCCAAACTTTTATGCTGGTACAACATGCGGGCCAGAAATTACATCATTCAGAAGATGAGCGGCAACAAAAAAGGTAAAAATGTTATCTCGTGACACTATTTAATTTTAAATTTGATATCAAATTAGTAGCCAAAACATGCTCGTAAGACCTGTCTATTCTGTAAATTTGATTTCCCCACTTTTGGTACCATTGTTGCACTTTTGCATCGTAGAAAAACAAAATAAAGGCGAGCTCCATCGTCATTATAGCAAAAATGAAATAAAGGCCATTATGTTTATGACTTCAACCAAACATGCAACAGTGAATAAATGTCAACGGCGCATTATCAATCATACACAATAGAACGTAATCCCAAGTGCATGCACATACGGGCATTAGAAAAAGCACACTTCAAATCGTATTATTTGTTTGCGTAACTCTTGCAGTTTTTTTTTGCAAGAGCACAGGACAGAGCTTACTGTTAGCTTCACAATAGGTGACGCAATTTATGATGATTAGCTTGTTCCTATAGCAACTATCCACCACTGTCATAACACAGTTAAATGACAAAGCAAACAACACCGCCGTCATGTCTGTTCATGCGAACAGTGTTAGCTCTCTTGACTCACGATCCCATTATATTCAGAAACCTTGTATCAATAACCCTTCAGCACACGAGTGTAAAACAGGTAGGAATTAGAACCTGTTTCGTCGAATATCATACACTTTATATTCACACAATTCAGAATAAAAACACACCTTTAGCTTAGCAGAGTAAACCCTTTAAACCTGTTTAGAGGGCGTGTCATACTTAGCTTTCGGTGTTTTCCAGTTGCATCTACGCTGCCTTCACCATTAACAATTTATCTAATTCTGAAGTAAATAGAAATCAGCTATATAGCAAATCTAGAAGATCATTTAAAAAATGTAGAATTTAGACGTTTATTAAAAGCTAATTTAGAAAACAAGCAGAACATAGGGTTACATTTCGATAAATTTCGAGGAAAATCTTACAACTGCTAGAAAAGGTTAATAAGTGTATTCTGATATATATCTAAAGCCATATAGTAAATTAAAGAAATTAACTGAAACCCACTGTGCGTAAAGAAGACAGTCGAGAAGTGGGACGTAACGACTACCGCAACACTTATGATACCACCCATTGTGTAGATAATGCACATTTTCAATGCTAGTTTGCGCAGAAAATCAAATGACTTAAAACAATGGTCAACCAGATGCACTAAAGTATGTCTCTGTCAAATCTGATATTTCCATCCCCAGCCGCCTTGGCTAAGGGTCTTTCGGTTGTGCCGTGTGTAGCTAATGTCTGGCTTTAAATGTAAGAATTTCGATGTTCGATTTACAAAGGAACTTTCAATTAACATACCAAAGTGCTTCTTTAAAAAAAGTAAGAAGATAGAAAAGATAGAAGACTGTCAACAAACGCCTGGATTTGTTAGGCCGATAAGCTGGCGTGGCGAAAAAAGAAGAAATTAGATGAATTTCACCGCACAGATGACAGTTCAATTCCCCAGTCCCCAAGTGTAATAATAACAATATAATGAAATAAAATATGTAATAGTAATAATAAATAATATAATAAATAAAATAATAAAGATGTAAAACTTGCCAAATTATTTATGAGATTTTAACTACTTTTGTTGTTTGGATGGGGTGGGAGCTGAATTACAGGTGGTCATGTGTCAATGCAAAGGCTTCCGCAGTAACATGCGAGATGTTCTCATCCTCAAAACTTCAAATTCAAAAAGTAATTGGACACCAATTGTGATGAAAAAGCAAAATGATGATTCATGTATCGAAAATCATTCTGATTATTTGAACGTGTTAACAATCAGATTCATTTTAAAAAATAAACATAAAAGTTGCATTTGAATAGTGCTTCAATGGCAAAATTTCAAATTCAATTTTTACATAAAAATGCAAATAAATATCCACATAAAGCAAATGTGAAAGCTAGCCATACTTAATTATGTCTCTGCAAAATCGACCACCCTACTTCCAACCGTCGCAGACTGGTTTAAGAAAAACTAAAAAAAAGACGAAAAGGACGGATGCACCTCTTTCGAATTTAATATACTTTGCGAATAAAAAGCCCTAAGTGTAGAAAACACGGTTACAGAAATATTGCCATGATGTAAATTGTAAGTGCAAGTCAAATCATGCAAAAACCTCACTAGTTCCTTTCAGTGTTTATTTTCTGCTCTGTGCAAAAAACTGTGCGATATCAAGTCTTAAAGACATACATGTGAACTTCAATTGCTATCACCAGTTTTTGTCACTTCGAAGCGTTCTGTGTATTATAACAATTTCTATTGAAATTCAATTTCCAAAGCATGAATTTGAAATTAATCTTTAAACGTCAAATAATAACGTTGTGAAATTTGTCCAGTACAATACTGTAATAACAGAATTAGAATACGACATTTCAAAGCAAATGTAACAATTATTAAATTCCAGAGTACTGAGAAATTACTAGTAATCATGAAATGAGATAAGAAATATCACTGCGATATTCATATATATATATATATATATATATATATATATATATATATATATATATATATATATATATATATATATATATATATATATATATATATATGAGTGTGTGTGTATCTGAATGTGTGTGTATCTAGAAGTGCTTTCTGATGACAGAGAGAGAGAGAAATATGAACTTAATTTGAAGCTCTAAGGGCATTTCGATTTCTGTGCTAAAATTTTTTAGCATTATTTCCCATAGCAAACTGAAGATGTGACTACACTGGGACGACAGTGAAGCCAACGACAATAACAAGAAACTGTTTCATCGCCTACAATATATAAGAGCTCTTTAGCGTTTTTTTAACTTAAGTGGCAGTGTTTGTCAAGCCCTACTTGCTTAGTAGTGCCTAGAATACTTGATATTGTGTCAATTAGTAATAATATTAGTGCTAGTTGAGCTTTACGAATACCTCCCGTATTAAATCGCATATGCTAAATTGTATTCGAACTTAAAGGCTACTCTTATGGTATAAATGTCTATCAGTCAGAAGACAAGGTCCGTTATCGTGTACTGTGCCAAGTTCATGTTGCGACTTATCACGCCACATTCAGAAGACAAGGTGAAGTTGTTTCAGTGACGGTGTGTTGTGCCCAGTAGTTGTTGCGGCGTATGATGTGGCATGTGTCCTTGTGCTTCTTCCAAGCTATCCGCTTAAAACATACAAAACCAGTTTCTTTCGAGCACAGCAATATTGTGTAATAATAATAATCAACTGTCATGTATACTTATTTTTATATACTTGTTTCGATGAATGTTTCCAAGACTTGCCTCTGTAACACAAATTACGTCCGCGTTAAGTGAAACTAGTTTAAGCTGCAAGAATCTGAACTTTCATGCATACATTAAAGTGCATAAAACCGGTTTTAAAAATATTATTTATTAAAAAAATATTATTTTAATATTAAATTTAAAATTACCCTTGGTATTAAACGTCAGTAGGATCTGCTTGGTCTTTGCTCAGTGTATAATTTACCACAAGCAAATGTTCGTGGCATTATAAAGTTATTACCTGACACTTATCGCTACAGAAGGCGATCGTGAAACAGCCCTTACATATACAATCGGTGCTAGCACCACAATGGAAGCACGCACGCAATTCCTGACTGCTCTCCCAGCTGATGCAATCCAAGGAAATCCCTGCTTGGGATTTCCCATTGGCCACGTTCTGTGCCACTATATGCTGAAGCGGGACCAAGTACGGACGTTTTTCTGCAACGTATTCAGCTACTGACTCATAAACAGCCGTCATAGGTGATAATAGCAATTCCGTATTTAATAGTTTGGTGTCCTCCACCTTGTCATAACACGGTATGCTTTCATCTCTCATTTCCAATGGTTTTGACGGCATAGATTTGTCTGGTTCTTCAGTTAGTCCTTGTGGAATGACGCCTGAATTTTCAATAATATTGGGTTTGAAATTATATGGTGGATTGATTCCTTGGAGTCCAGTTTGTTTGCACTGTGCATTGATAGAGAAGGGAAGAGTGTTAACCAAACTCGAGAACATGTGATTGGGTACTGTTGTTAATGTATGGCAATACGATTGAAAGGCTGTCCAATCTCCATTGTGTTCAATTGGAAAACTTTTATTACAGTATGCTACCTTCATGCTGGATTCATGATACAATAATGGAGCCGTTTCTTTATTTAGAATATCACTCTCACGATACTGTAGATTCTGTCCTGCATTAGTAAACACTGGAATTGTTGTCCTGGCAACATGTTTCTGTCGACGCGTTATAATTGGATATTTCCTCCTGTAGCCTCTCATTTTCCTCGAGCGATTATAAGGTTTTACTCTGGTGTTGCTTTTTTGTATTGCTGCAATGATTCTCTTTTTAAATGGTAACGAAGAACTTGCTGTTCGGCCACCAGCGTTTGACTGTTTCAATGTCTTCTTAAATCCTTCTACGGCATGCTGTTCGGCTGTAAAACAATAATTTGTTTGAAACATTTCGGCGGCAGACCTTGTTGAATTACAGTTACTCTTGAACACATTAGAATTTGCCATACCCTTGTCTGAAAACGTGTCTTTAGCTAGTGATTTCAAAGCATTGTGGTTCTTACTCATTGCCGGAATCTCAAATTTAGTGACCCTTATTGCATCGTTTTTAACAGGTTTGAATGCACCAGAGCAAGGTATTTCCTTTACTTCTTCCGGTTTAGATAAGTGTTCTTCCATTTCTGCCTTTTCAGCTTGTGCATTACCAGAGCAAGGTATCTCTTTCACTTCCTCCGCCTTGGATAAGTGTTCTTCCATTTCTTCCATGTCTTCGATTTCAACTTGTGCATTGCCAGAACAAGTTATCTCTTTCACTTCTTCCGCGTTGGACAAGTGTTCTTTCATTTCTTTCATTTCATCTTGTGTACTACCAGAACAGGGTATCGCTTTCGCTTCTTCTTTTGCGTTGGACAAGTGTTCTTCCATTTCTTCCCTTTCTTCCATAGCAGTTGTATTATTAGGCTGATTATGGTGTTTGTCTTTGGGAACAGAAACAATTGATAGATGACGCTCTGTATCCTTCCCAATGTTACACTGAGAATTCTGCACCAGTTTATCTGTCCTTGCTTGGTTCATTTTTCGTCCCACAGATCGTCTTGGATCATTTACTTCCATTACAGTAGTGCCTACAGAACATAAAGTACTTACAGTATGTCCATTATCTACAATGCCTACAGTATCTAAAGTATCTGTAACCAAAGAACAATTCGCTACGTCAATAACTGGTTCAACTTTTATCTCTTCCGTATCAAAACATAACTCCTCCAAGTCAAGATCTTCGGTGATACAATCAGCTCCTTGTTTTTCGTTCTTTATATAACTGACAATACAGCAGTCCGAATCGGAGTGGTTATCGTCATCCCCATCTATTTCGCATTCAAAATTATTAGTACAAAATTCCATGAGAGGGACATTGATTAATTCCGGTGTAAAGTTAGCCTCTGCTCTTTCCGTACTGTGTGCTATTCTTTCCTGCTTTACTCTTACTTTGGCATCTGGATATTCTGCAATGACATCAACCATTATAGTCATTATTAAAAAAAACAAAGAAAACAAAACTTTTCAGCCCTTCGAAATACAGAAATATTAATGCCTATGCATCTTCGTTCAGATTAATTTTACTGTTGTTTTAAGAACTTCTATCTAATTTAAGAACATTCTCAAGCTAAACACTTTCTGGAAACAATCAAACCTTACAATATAGTGTTCTTAGTGTCAAGGTTATATACAAATGTTATATGTGATGCAATCAAGTAAAACTTCAAAAGATATTTGTAAAACGTTTATTAAACAGGCATTTTTAATAAACATTTACATAACTGTTAACTGGTAACATAACTTGACAATTGAAAATTAATCGAAAGGAAAGAAAACTTTTTTTTCATAGGAAGTCTCTAACTCAGATGTGACTTTAATAAAATCTTAAATGTTTTTGTAGAAGTGTTCAGACTAGACAATATACAGATTAACTAACAAAACTAGCTAAATAATTTATATTTTAATTTAAATTATCATTCAGCTTCAAATACATTAAAACAAATATCTGACAATACATTAAAAACCATCGTCTGAATTTTAATCCCCATTTCACAATAAAGTCATTATATTTTAATTCATCCAGTCTACATACTATTTTACCGAAATTCCTATTTCATAATAAATGTCATTATACGCACTGAAAGTATAGAATGTTCTGAAACGAAAGCTGATTTCAAAAGTTGAAATATAAGATAAAGACATAACACCATTTTCATTTTTATTCCACTCTGAAGGCAATTGTCCTGTTAAATGAAGTTTTATCTCCGTCCCATCATCAAACGAGCAGTAATTAAGACAACCATTTTACCTCCCTCCAAATTAGATTTTTTAGTGCATGGATTTTGTATGATAAATGCAACTCGTGCTCTTCACTAATTAAGACTACGTTTTACCTATATCGAGTTACATTTTCGTGAGCAAGCGTTTTGCAAATTAAACATATTTCCCATTTGAGAGGACATAAGGACACTGATAATACCTAAGTCCAAGTTAAAATGTTTTTGTTGCATGCATTTTATGTGATAAATGCATCTGCAGTTTAACGATATCTAAACAAAACAGATCTTCCCAGGGTTTATGGTAGGTACGCTTTATCATGCAGTCTACGAGGAACTGATATTATTCTCATATGTAAACTTTAGCACAAGCAGGTTTTACAGTTGAACATTAATAAGAAATTATTTGATATAAAAACCTGAACAAACGCCCTAAAAACGAGAAAACCCCCTCTAAAAGACGACCCCTTTTTGTACCTAGTTATTCAAGCGAATCATTACGGTAGCATCGCCCGATGCATATACACACTACAATGCATATACTGCTATATCCGCCTGTGGTTGCAGTAAATTAGTTCGATAAATCATAAAGGCATACTTTTACAATCTAAAATATGAATCATACTTACCAAACTCGAATGCATTCAACGTTTTTAAAGTGTCCTTTCCTACCTCTTCGGCATTTTTTCTCACACATGTGGTGACTTGTTTATGCGTCATCGGACGCTGTGTATTAGATGACCTCTCATTAATCAAAGAAGTTCTTTTCTGACCTCTTCGACGCTGACGCTTCTGTATATATTCCATTTTTTCTGGTTTAAGGCTCGGAAGTTTTAGTTTAGGTGCTTTCAACCCATTCAACACATCGTTACTTTTTCTTTTACATGCAGCTATTTCCGCACAGCCATCACTATTTGACTTCGGCTTTATTTTACTGATAGAACTGCGTTTCTGTGCCACAGCTTTGTGTTTCTTTTTATCATGGTTTCTTGTTTTATTTACGGACACTTCCATTTCAAAGTCATGAATTTTTCTAATGTTCTGAAATTCTGGGATGATCAGTGCACGATTTCGAAACAATTCTATTCCAGCATTCAGGTTGTGTAGCACAACACGTGGTTCAAAAGTGCGATGGAACAATTTGATCAGAGTTTTATCCGAAGGCATGGAATTGCTTTTACGTCTTAAGTATCCCATTTGAAAAAGAGTGGCTGTAGCTTTTGTCTTGATAGTGTCCGTCAAGTATGACTCGTTTGTTTTACACTCACTCTCCATTGTCCAAACCACACCTGCTTCAATAGTTTAATTGATAATTATATTTCTATATCTTATGACCTAAGTACAAATTCTAAACTGTGTTTGAGAGCGGCGACAGATATAACCTTACACATGTTTGCGTTCAAAGTCAGTGCTTTGGGATTGATCAAATATATGACAGGAAAATGCACGCATATCCCTCGCCTGAACTGCTTATGTGAAAATATTATAGGAAACACGTGATCGTCGATATGAAGTACTATTGATACTGGTTTAATATCTGGCATAATATAGTAAACACACGGCTTTAAATAGCTGTGTGTTATTCGTGAACTTAACATGGGAAGGGAAATTCCCCGAGGCAAATTTTCGTATGTTGTTGTTTTAACAAGTTGTTCCTACTTTAACTGATAGCTGATAAACAGTTAACTAATAGACTCTCCCTCATGCTATAAACGCATTGACACACGGTACATTGTCCGCTTATTATCAATCCCATAAACAAAATCCGTGAGATGTACCTTTGATTGTAGAATGCAGGTTCGGTGAACCTTAACTCTTTATAAAACTCCCCCAAAATCCCTTTATTATAGTATAGAACTTCCCCTGGTCTCACTTTGATAATACACCATGAATATATGCTATCTTTTTATACAAGTTTAATGCACGATGCAGTTGTTGACATTTCAATATTTGTGTCACGGATATGCAGTTTTAAATGCAGTAACGGCTGCAGAGTAGCAAAGAACACGATCCCCAGTCTCCCCTTCCTCCAAACGGGCCAGTGACGGATAAAGGTTTTGGTAAAAGGGAGTCACAAGTTATTTTTGTGAAAACACGGAGTTTAAGTCTATTTTTTATTTTATGGCGGCGTAAGGAGTGGTGTTTGACAGTTACAATAGCAGATCTGCAGTTAAATCTCTTACCTGATCGCATAAGTTCCCCATGGCCTCACTTTGATAATACCACATGACTATAAGCTGCCTTTTTATATACAAATTTAATGCACAATGTGTTTATTGACATTTCAATGTTTGTCTTACGAATATGCAGCTTTCAATGCAGTAACGACGGAGAATGGCAAATAACACCTGCGACGCGAGCCTCCCCCCCTTTACCCATACGGGCCAGTGATGGATACAAGTTTGGGTAAAAAAAGTTGCAAGTTATTTTTTTGTGAAAACATGGAGTTCACGTCTTTTTTTTTTATTATTTTGTGGCCGGGAAGTGAGTGGCATTTTATAGTTATAAGAGTAGATCCATCGTGAAATCTCTATCTGTCCACCTTTCATTCCATCTCCCTCTATAATCCTTAAAATGCTATCGGATTTTTTAATGCTTTTCAATAGCTAAAAGAAAATAGCATAAAATTATACTCGTAATTTGGCAATACAATTAGCAAAATGGGATGTTAATGATGTTAATTTATCTGCAATAACTTCTTTGAACATTTTCACGACAGTTTTCGTTGGGGGTGGGAGGCAGTTACCCGTGAGAATTGGTTACCTAGCGAGTGTATGACTTTTTGAAATGGCCACTGAACGCGGAGTGCTAAGTTTGAAATAACATCCCTTTTCATCCAAACGACGAGCGGCCAGTGTTTGTAAGAAACGTACAGTATCGAATGAAAATATCCGCCTGCCGTCCCGTTTTAACGAGTTTGGCATTCGGTGCGGACAGCGTCCGATCTCAAGATTACCCCCCCCCCAACCCGCTCCTTTCTTCGCCCTTTATCACATGCTCGATAACACGCATGATGCATAGTGCCACCCCTCCCCCCCCCCTTGATAAATGAATAAAGATGCAACAGATGCAAGAGTCAGCCTTGAAAATATGTTGAAGTTAACACTGCTGACTAAAAAGTTGAATATGAAGCACAGAATGAAGTCTATTTTTAAAACATTGAAAGGTGAGTGTCAGCAGCAACTGTAGTAGCTGTTGTAAAGAACACATCCGCTTTTTGTGAAATAGCTATATCTTTTTCACAGTCAACCAGCAACGTTTCTTGAACTAGATAAATTTCGAATAAATAACACACAGCCATTACCATGAATAGTAAGCAAATCAACGCGGTAATACTATGCGTCTTTGACCGCATTCGATCCCTTTGAAGCTGTTCTAGTAAACGAATATTTTCATGATAAGAAAGAGTATAATTTTGACAAATAAGAACAAATGAATCAAATTTATTCTTATGCATTGAATACACCAGCTGGTTTTACTGGTAAACATAACAACAGACTGAGCCCTGGGGCGAACCCACTAATACATCTAAAGAAAACCTTGTGCTTAACGTGTTAAGTGTGGCGGGTCATTGCCTCAAGATTGAGGTACTCTGGGTACTGATATACACTTAAGTATCATATATTCATCTATAATTCAAAAACATTTTGCAGAGCAAATCTATTCCCTCTTTAAAGAGGGTTATGTCATCGAAATCTACTTTGAAATGCTCCTACTTTTAACCGTTTTCGAAGGTGTAAAAAACGCCGTTTTTGCCACTGGGACAAACCTCTATATTGCTATTACTGAATCATAGACGTAGAAAAATAGTGCAAATAAGTTGTCCTTCAGTCACCACGGATTACTTAATCTACCTTGACCTTGGTGTGCTTACACCAGCTATTTGCGTAGCATATAGTTGTTATGTACTTGTTGCATTGAGGAGAGAGCCCATAATGCCTTTATATGTATATTATTTGTGACTAAAGCTAAAGAAATCTTCAAAAACTAAACTATTATCCCTTCCATTACACAGTACAGCTTTTAAAAGTAGTCTAAAATAACTTCTACCCAAACCCAATTATTCAGAGCCATTCGATTGAGAAGTAAATTAATTGAACATTTCATTCAGCTTTCTCAAGGTTGCACTTTCCTGACACAATAAATTCATGCATGGTCATTTTAATTGACGGAAGGGAGAACATTACTACGTTACAAAAGTAAAAAACTCAGCATTGATAAAGGGTGCAGATTTCATATTTTAGTGCTTGTTTGGTTAGATTTAGGCTAGAAGAAATGCCTGAATGATCTCACATATTCTCTAAAGGCAAAACTGCTTTGGGAAGGACAGGGACTATGTGTGCATTGATGCTTCTGTGTGTCCTCATATTTTATTCACTTGAAACATGTTGCTTGTTATCTCTGGCATTGAGTAAACAAGGTACTATTAATTATAAACGCGCTATTAGCAAATATAAAAGAACAACGCTTTTACAATATTAATCTTCTATTTCGATGCAATTGTATCACACACAGACATTCAGTGCCAATTTTCTGTGTAATCAATTACCGAGTATTTTTACATAATTTCACAAGTGTTATTAAATATGCATTGGTATAATATAGATATGCAGGGTTGAGACTTCGTAAAATTTTTTGGTCGCCTTCCGGGCGACCAACTTAAAAAAGTTAGTCGTCCCGGCACAAAAGTTAGTCGCCCGTAACAATTTTTTGCAAAATTTGTCTAGCGCGCCTCACATGAAAAAAACAACAACAAAATGGTGTTTAAAATAATCAACAGTATTTACCTGAAAATAATTAGAAAAAAGTTAGTCGCCACTCGGGCGACCAACCGCGAAATCTCAACCCTGGATATGGTTGTTTAACCAAATAAAATTAATAAAATTAAAATAAATAAACCAACAGATGTGACATACGTTAAATAACCAGAGGAATTAATAGCACCCCTACTATGAAAAGTTTTCTTTCACCAGGTTCGTAATGGTCCATCGTCAGACACGATAATGTAATAAATCACAAGCACTGAGATCCACCCTTCTTTTGTTTTGCAGGTAACAGCACTCCTATAGTATTCGTAATAACCAAAATGTCGCTTTTCTAGGTAAATTCAGTTAAATGAAAAAAGATTTAAACTGTGTAAGACGACAGCAAAATTTTGTGAGAAAAACATTAAGAAATTGACCATAAAAGGGTCAGAATAATTTGACTCACAGTTTAGTAAATAACAGCTCTCTAGTTGTGGCGGATACAAGTCCATGGGAGTAAATGGAGAACACTGAATTTTGGAATTGCAGTTCGATATTGCCATAGATAAATTTTCGTACATCATAATAAAGTTTTAATACCTCACAGATTTTTCTTTTTTTTTTACTTGTTTCTTTACGTTTCATTTCCACTGGGATCCTGTAAAATACTTCAATTGAGCAAATGAACTCGAAATGGTGAACTGATATATAATTTGTATAATGTACTTCGAACAAACAGCCGAAATATTTAAGATTCAAAATTTAAAGCATTTATTGTAATTTTTCATTTGAACCTAATAAAATATTTATTTTGTAATAATTTAGTTAAAAATTATTTTTTAAATAATAATTTATTCATGTTTTATTTTGCAGGAAAGGTCATTTATGTTTTGAAAACATTTCGACAAAGAGCCCTAGCTGCCCATTCTAAGGCGGCACCTTCCTCACTCGATCAAAGATGAATAATACAACTACAAGTAAATAAAGTTACATCTATTATTCTTCATGCAGAAAAAACGGGTAACTCACTGATCACGTTATACGAAGGAAACAATTATTTAACGCCCTGTATTTCATGTAACAGGAATTGACCCGAAGACTCTGCATGAAGACATGCATGTACAGTAGATAAAAGTGACATGCCTACGTCTACTGTCCTTGACTACAGGACACGCACAGGCAAACATGAGGTTTAAACGGAGATACAGATGGCAATACACTTTGTCTATGTATGGATACAAAGGTCACCAAAACGTGTTGTGTCCGCCTCCATGCAACACCCATCAGAACGTGCTGCGTATATTTATGCATGCAAAGACCATCGGGGCGTTCGGTGTTTTTGGATGTGTTATGGGCAAGTTACCCAGTCTGGCCCATTTGTAAATGTGCAACCTAGTTACAAATTTCCATTGGGTCAGAACAAATCAAAATTGTCTGGCCATTTCCACATGGGATTGACCCTTTTACAAATATTTCAGAAAAAGTGAGTAAATAATTTTTTTAAGAATAGAAAATATTATTTTAGTTGCAATAAATCCGTGATAATCTGAACAATTTATAGGCACCATTCTTTGATATTACATTAAGATTCTGCTTTGTTATTTTCTTTAAAAATGTAAATGTGTCACCTCATTAAAAATAAGTTACATTTTTGCACAATTTATAAAGTTAAATTCATTCACGTATAATAAGATAAAAAAATTCTTCCTACATGAATACTGTCACGGCTCTTGGCACAACTATTTGGCATTATTCCTGCTACTAGTTAAAATGAGAAGACTAGGGCGGGCGACAGTGTTTATGCAAAAGTGATCCTGGCGAACAAAATCACATGTATCCCACATTTCGCGGAAAATCTTCCTTCTGGCTCACTACCACCCTTTCCGTCAACCATTGCTATTCGATGGCGGCGAATGGATGAAACACAATGAGGGGAACGGTTATGAACACATAAAAGTAGGTAAACAGTAGTTCGTTGTGGACAATTTTTCACAAACATTTTCGCATATACAATTACAGTAAAACCTCATTCTGGACAAACCCTGAAATACCGCACAACTGCCAATACCGGACAATAATTCTCAGTCCGTTTTTCGCCATTGGTTTACATGACCCCTGAAATACCGGACACCTCTATATACCGGACAAAATAAGCGAGTCCCTCCGTTGTCCGGTGTAGGCAGGTTTTACTGTGTATATCTTGGGATTAGAAAAAGGCCGGATAACAACAATGTCAGAAGATTGTTTTATTTTTAAAGAACTTATAAAATATTTGCAATTTGGTCAGTCCGATCTGCAAATGGGAAGTGCGTTTCAATCAAATAACAAAGCTGGCCCAACAGCAAATTTAAAATTGGGTTGCCCATTAGCAAATGGGCGAGTCAGTTACAAATTTAACATTGATACAGGCCCATTTGCAAATAAGCAGGACTGGTAATTGGTCCGTAACATATGCATGCAAATGTGTGGTGTAGGATGCAGGATGTATATAAGGTGCATGCAAAGTCATCAGAATGTGTGATACATGTTTATGTACGCAAAGGTCATGCATATAATGGTCACCAGAATCTAATGTCTATGTCTATGTCTATATCTACGCTATGTCAAGCGTCATCAGAACGTGGAGACTACGTATGCGTGTAAACTTCATCAGTACATGTGGTGCACATTGAAACCAGTATAAGACATGTCGTCCTATTGCATTGATATATATATTCTGCACTGGTCCACAAAAACATACCTTATGATGCATTGACTTGTGAAGGACTGTCAATATTCTTTTCATAGCATTAATAAACCGTGTTCTCAACCGTTAAAACAAATATTAGTGGGGGTTTGATCGTTTGTAGAAGTGAAATGAAATAAGTAATTGCTATAGTAAGCCATGGTATATATGGATTTTATGTACACATTTTTCCAGTTTAATAAAGACTAAAATACTGCAGATTTGATAAGCTCAAAAATCTGAAAAACAAAACTGTACTAAAATGACACTACAATGCAGAGAAAATATTGAAACGTTGTCCTTCACGTGAATGGAAGTGCTGTTGAGGCCCGCACAAACGTGTAAAGATTAAAACGAGACGCATCTTCATATACATTAAGTGATGTTACACACGTTGCAGTTATTGACCAAACCCATCAATATGCACTTGATTCAAACCCAAGTCGAAGTCAAGCGTGTAATGACAGGTTGATACACTCCTTCTGCTACAGCATATAGTCCATGTAACAGAGCATGTACTCCTTGTACCAGTTTTAGCCATCATGTTGATTTACATGGCCCAACAGTTGTCCGTCTTTGTATTTCGAATTTTCAACCTTTCAACCAAATAATTTTCAAAGAGAAGAGAGAGAGAAGAGAGGGAGAAATAGAAGAGAGAGAGACAAACAGGGAGAGAGAGAGAGAGAGAGAGAGAGAAAGAGAGGGAGACAGAGAGACAGAGACAGAGAGGGTCAGAGGGCGTGGCGATACGGAAATAAGTAGTGGTATAGCTGACACACATCAATTTCAATCTTTAAATACATAATAATAGCTGATGTTGTTGTTTTGGTGAAATGTACGGGAGTAATTGCGTAATCTTTCGAAGGATGATATTTTATTATGACACAAATGCCGCCATTTTGTATAGAAATCCTTGCTGCTGTTCAGTGCAAACGTTCTGATCACTGCAGAAAAAATTTTCGATAACACGTTTTTTTATCAAGGTGTTATCACCTGAAGTGTTACTTCTTAACAATCATTGCACAGCAATGTTAAGAGTCATGTTTAATGTTAATTCCTCCCTATTACATTTCTTGCTATTACATCGCAGACAAAGGGTAACCGAACTGGTACTGAAGAAGCTCGGGGGCTTTTTACACTATAAAATATGGACTCGTACAAGTTGCGCAATACAGTAATGTTTTGTGTCCTCATAAACTACAAACCAAATCATAGCCATAATATTTATTATCTGTCTGGTGGAGAAATTCATACTCTTGTTGTAAGAGTGAAACAGACCATAAGAAGGGGTTAAAGATTAGCTGTAATTTCTCAGCGGTTCACAAAGTAGTGTTTCTATTCCTTTTATTGCAATAATGCACCCAACACAGTGTGGAGATGTAAGAGAAGCAAATAAGCGCATTATGTTTTCACACTCAAACCAACAATACTGTATACTTCGCCTCTTTTTGTCAAAATTCGAATGTAACAAAGCTGTGCTCTGTTATTTCTAGTAATCAATATGCTTGAGATGAGTACTGGCTTCGTGTTGTTTGTTTGTTTGGTGTTTAACGTCCCATACAACAACTTTGAAGTACTAGTTTCCTGTTGTTCACTGTGCATACTTTGCACCAGAATTAAATAGACTTTGAGATAAACTCCTTTATCCCTTATGCACATTTCTTCTGCGATATCGACATACATATTTATCTACGAGAAAACAAAATGTTGGCAGAGCATATATAAGCTCATGTATGGACATCAAGTGCATGTATGGATCATAAAACGGAATAATAGGGCAGGTACAAATGGCTGAAGGGATTAATATGGCAGCTATAGATGGTTGTATGGCTGGTAGAGCAGCAATAGAGGTTTACAGACACTGTTAGGGTAGCTATAGATATTTACAGATACTGCTAAACCAGCTATAGATGGCTGCATAGACTGGTAGGGCAGCAAAAGATGGCTACATAGACCGCTAGTACATAGAAATGTCTCTATAGAGACGACTTTTGCAAGTGTAAGTGTTCTCACTGATAGGGTTGCTATGAAGTGTTGCTACTTGTCTTGGTAAAGACTTTAGAAGACTGTTTGCAGTTAATGTATTTTTAGGACACTAATTTATCCATTTCGAACTGCAAGGTCAAACAAATGAACATTAGATCAGGTCGTGTATAAGAATTACTGGAGCATGTAAAAACAGTTCTACAATTTAAAGACGTCAATAAACACAATAATTCTATGAATTGCAAAAGGCTCCTCTAATATAACTACATGTCTTGAGCTACTTTCTGGATAGTAAAAATGACATCTTACAACCCGGAAAGAAACATTAATTAAGTGAACATCAACCTCGATTCTAATTAACACTAACACTGACGAAGACTAGCATAAAGTATATTGAAGTTGTACAAAGCCAGTGTTTCGGACCTTTTTCGGTTTACCGGTTATCAGTTTGTTTTTACTACTCCTCCGACAAGACTAACCCTAGGATCACCAAATTTCGCACATATGCAGTAATTCATCCGAAGTTGTGTACTTCGCTTCATCTTCTTCTTCTTTTTGTTGTTTTGTTTTTCTTTCTTTTTTTTTGCTTTCTCCTTTGGTTTTATTTTCATAATCACACGCGAAATAACAAACAGTGATTTGTTCTCAACAAATACAACACATAAGGACTACAAGCCTCTCGCATGTGCCAACAACCACACTATGCATTGCACAAACGCTGTGTGCCCTATTTAGATATGCCAAATATCCTGAGCACAGTGAAATGTTCATGTTGGTTGGTCGGGCTTAGGACCGAACCCCCTCCCCCGAGACAAAACCCTCCGACCAAACCCCATCCAGCCCCCGACACCAACCCCCATTGTACCTTTAATGGCTTTGAATGGATACTTCTATCAAGTTTAATGCTTTAATTGTGGTCTCAATAGACTATTTAGCTAGTTAATTTGTCAAACAACAAAACAGAATTTATTCAGTCAGCTAAAGGATCTCTCAAAATTTTGTTTGAGGGACATGTTTACATACAACAAAAGAATTTTGCAAATGGAGTAATTTCTTAAGAATGCGAGAAAAGCAGAAAGAATGAACAATAAAAGCATTTAACTTGATAAAAGTATTAATTGCAATTCCATTAGATTTTTGGAATCTCTGTTTCCCAGTTTTATGTGAAGAATATTTGCGTATTTGTAAATAAAACGCGATAAAAGTTGATGACGTTGATAACATAGTTGTTGTGGCCTGGGGGTTTTGTCCTCCCTATATAGGGGGCAGTTTGGCACGGGGGTTGTCCCTGGGGGTTTGGTCTGGGGGGTTCAGTCGGGGGGTTTACTCCAGAGGGTTTGGTCCTGTTCCCATGATGGTTTTATAAGAACGACGCGTAGAGAAAAATCTTACTTCGTCATTTCACACACATTAAATGTCCATATAAATTCTCAGTTCGTTTCACACAGTCTTGATGAGGGTTGGAGGGGTGGGGAGTGCCGTTTCACGGAGCCAGCAAAATTAATTTTTTTTCATGAAATCTTTTGAAATGGCAAAAAAAAACAAAGATTCTTAGAAAAGAAAAGGACAAAAAAAACAAGAAAATCTCGATGAAAATTTTTAAAATTTTACTGGGGGGAGAAAGTGATATTAAAGGCATTATGTCTTGGTTAAATGTTAAATATTTCGGCTTTGAGAAATAGATTCTCGTTTGAATTTAAAATGTGTCAAGTTCAAACTATGAACTGAAAGCGTCTTTCGAGAAAAGCACAAACATTTTCCCCAGGAAAACCAAATCACAATGAGGGTTTTTGTAGAGCAATCTGTTATTCTTACCAAATCAATCGTGTATCGATTTCTGACCCTTTTTTGTCCCATGCTAGCATCACTTCTACTGTTTTACCGATAAAGGAGGGTGTTATTGAAAGCTGTCGAAATAACGACATGCTATTGGAGACAAGACGGAGCTTTTTTGTTCGTTTTTTTTTTCAAATGTGTTGCTGGTGTTTTGATAATGAGCTATTAGGAATACTTTAGACGCGAATAAGCTGGTGCTTGAAAACGTTAAGCCCAAAAAGTAACAGTGGCGCCATTTTAAGAAATATGTCGTTATTCGACATGCGGTTTAAAGTGATCCCTATTCCATTCAATATAATTGTTTCAGTCAGGCATGAGTAACAGAAGATAACTGCTTTAGTGTCTTACTTTTTAAGCTTCTCTCGTCATTGCTTTCTGGTCTCCCTACTGTGTTTGTGTAACTATTTTACGTCGTTTTAAGGAGACATGTTCGAATATCCAGCGGGATACCATAAGCACGGTTATGTACTCGAGAAACAACTTTAAAGTAATAGTCGATATCCCTAAATAAACAGTTAACCTGTACACATTGCGTGAAGGGTTCTTTATCCTTGAGGGATGCTCCAAGCCCCTGAAGGAGTCTCGTCACATTCTTGCTGCAGAAGATTGAACCATCTGTCTTAAGTTTCCCATAAAATGATAGTGTGACTACACAAATTGGACGGTGATCCGGTTCTTATACCAAAGATACATTGATCCTGACTTATCGCATATCATCACCCTAAATGCTTTTCACTTAAACTAATGATGACGTAACCATTGTGCATAATTTTTCTTAATTTCATCTGTAGGTAGCAAGCATTAATTGATGCATCTTTGATTTGAAGATATCTTCGTAATGTATTACAGTAGGTACAGCTTTTGACATATTGATTTCAAAAGTTACTGAAAAATGCGCACACTATTCAAGTGTCGAACTTCGATATACTTAACCCTGTGATACTACCACATCGGAATTCTAGCCGCTAGGACAGATGACCAGTGTCACCATTCCAAATGGTATTAAGTAGAGATGAATGTACTGAGACCGCAAAAAGGCATCCCGTTGCTTTTTTAAATAAAAGTAAGATGCAACAAGTTAGATTTAAAAAAGATGTTTCTCTATAACAGCTAAAAACCTGTTTTGTTCTTTCAAGCACTCTAGTGTGGTTGTTTCAGGAGTATGATTCTCTTGCAAAGTGTTTAGCAAGCCGTTCACGTTAAATAGCTCACCTCCATAGCTATCAAATTGGCTTCATCTGCAAAATAAGATACATAAAGGCATCCAGTAGCGTCATTATCTATTGCCAGAGACCAGATCAAAGGTAAGGAGCTTATCGGCATTTTATTCATGCCTGAAATGAGCTCTCCAAGAGCGTGAATTATGGCGAGAAATGGGAGATCTGTGTGCTCATTAACCAGACCTACATTACTCATTTGCTTCAAAGTGACGGATACAAAGGAATAACAAGAGTTATGAGCATCGCAAACAACCACAAATACCTCAATCCCAATAGAAGCAGCAGTAGTAATACTAGTAGTAGTAGTAGTAGATGTAGTAGTAGTAGTAGTAGTAGTTGTTGTTGTAATGAAGCAGGGCGTGGTGACCGTAAAGCGTACCAGGTACCACGCAACTGTCACGATGAACATAGCTACTACATAACTGTCACAGTGAACATAGCTACCACATAACTGGCACAGTGAACATAGCTACTACACAGCTGTCACAGTGAACATAGCCACTACACAGCTGTCACAGAGAACATAGCTACTACATAACTGTCACAGTAAACATAGCTGCCACATAACTGTCACAGCAAACATAGCTACTACACAACTGTCACAGTAAACACAGCTACCACACAACTGTCACAGTAAACATATCTACCACACAACTGTCACAGTAAACATAGGTACTACACAACTGTCACAGTAAACATAGCTACCACACAACTGTCACAGTAAACATAGCTACTACACAACTGTCACAGTAAACATAGGTACTACACAACTGTCACAGTAAACATAGCTACCACACAACTGTCACAGTAAACATAGCTACTACACAACTGTCACAGTAAACATAGCTACCACACAACTGTCACAGTAAACATAGCTACCACACAACTGGCTTGGTAACCATAGCAACCGCACAACAAGTGCGGAAGAAATAGAAAGTACCACATCGAATGTCCGTGAACAGTGTTATGCTCTAGTTTCGTTGACATGAAGAAGGCAAACGAGAAAACACGAAGAGTTGCGCTCGTACACATTGTTTGTCAGTCAGAGGACAGAGAGGACGGATTACTGTCTGGATGTGTCGTCATAGTCCTGAGAATTCCATGGACCTCATTTCTGTTAGCAACAAACTGTCTTTTTTTAACAAGCAACTTTCAGTAATTATATTCATTTCCTCCTCTAGTATTCATCAAAATGCAGCTGCCAACAGCATTTCATGTTTTTAGAGTTCCGCCATTTTTATGTGTCAGCATGTTTTGTTCCAGTAATTTCTGCATAGTGTCACGTTGTACTTATCACGTTTGTCATTATCTCGGTTTTGCTTCTAAGCACTGTATTTTTTTCAGAATTCTGTGTGAAATTCAGAATGTTTTCTTATTCTACATGCTCCAGTTTTTTCTCAGTCACAGTTATCAGACATGGTGTAATTATTAGCTAGCATGATTTGCGTCGTGGTCTGTCTCGTTTTTTTAAGCATGTATGTTACTTTGCTATTCAAAAATACCTTTGTCTCAAGGCATGGCCTCCTTCACAATTGGTATCTTGGGTAGAAAGGGTCCACTCGATAACGCTATGAAAAACAGGGATAGTCTGAAAACCTGACAGCATATTCCCGCCGGCACGGTTAATCCATTACATTCTAAATGCATTACGAAAATTGACATTCTCCAACGAAGAACACCTCGATGTTTATGGCTTCACCCTTTCTGCACTGGACAACTGCTTGCTACTGTCAACAAAGATTTAAAACGTTTTAAAACGTAAGCTGCGTTGAAAAGTAACTGAACAAGACGGAAAAAAAAGTAAATGGACAAAAAATAATTTATAGGATATTAGAGGTTATTAATTCATTGTTTTAGTTCGCTAAGATGAGGGTGAGTTCAAAAGGGGGGTGATTGTTTCTTAAGGTGTTACGCATACGCGTCGTTTGTTTTATGCATCGAAGCAACATCGTTCGGAATAGTTAAACTAAACAATATAAAAGTACGAATGTTTCGACTGCGAGTCTGCAGCCAAACCAGACGAAAACTGGGCTGATGGCATCAGTTTTAAGTCCGATTCTATACGCAAATCGGCGGCGTTGAACGTACACAAAAAGCAGAGGATACTCAGAAATCTATTACCATTGGGCAGAAAAAATTCTCGTCAAGGGGTGTACATTTTATCGTGATCTCTGGGTAATCAACTGAAAAGGATAGATGAATGTTTTGTGACCCCAATTCCGACAATTTTCCCCAAGTGTCTCTCTCGACTATTCCTGGTGCATTAACTGTGAGCGATAAAGAGAGATATCACTTTCCCATGGACAAATGTATTAGTATACCTCCTCCCTCTCCTCTTTATGGTACTTTATCATTTTCCTATCTAATTAATTCGTAAGACCATGTCCGACTCCTCACAAGTTAACTTCAAATGCTGAACCCTTTTTTGTGATGTGAGGCATTTTACGCCGCTGGGATGAATTCGATCAGCATCATTGATACGACGAGACCCCCGATTGTCGATTGAATCAATGACTTTCGTGTTGTCATCGCCAGTAACAAATTCATTAGCTGCATATAATTTTTTTATTTGTTCCTGAAGCTCTTAAGCTGCTCGCTTCTTGTTGTCAAAATGTTGTTTCCCTTTTATTTACAAGCAGCTAATTGTTTTCTAAATTTCGTATGTGATAAAATAGTTTTAATTCAATGTTTAATTGTACAAACAACGATATATAGAGAGACACAAACAAACAGACAAACAGACAGACAGACAGATAGAGTGAGAGAGAGACAGACAGACAGAAAGACAGAGAGACAGACAGACAGAGATAGAGTGAGAGAGAGAAAGAGAGACAGAAACAGAGAGAGAGACAGACAGACAGACAGAGAGTGAGAAAGACAGAGACAGAGAGACAGACAGACAGACAGACAGACAGAGAAACAGAGACAGAGAGAAAGACAGAGATAAAGTGAGTGAGTGAGTGAGTGAGACAGTGAGAGAGAGAGAGAGAGAGAGAGAGAGAGAGAGAGAGAGAGAGAGAGTCGTTTGTTTTGTTTTCAGTGCATTAATGAAAGAAAAACCAATGCCGATGCCATTCGTAGTTATCAGTCATCTTTGCCTCCATGTGAGTGAGTGAGTGAGTGAGTGAGTGAGTGAGTGAGTGAGTGAGTGAGTGAGAGAATGAGAGAGAGAGAGTCGTTTGTTTTGTTTTCAGTGCATTAATAAAAGAAAAACCAATGCCGATGCCATTCATAGTTATCAGTCATCTTTGCCTCCATGTTGACCAGCCATAGTGATAAAACCTAGAAAGTTGGCAACGCGTTTTGAATTTTTAGTTGTAATAGCCGTAGTAGTAATAGTAGTAGTTACTGCTGTTACTGTTGCTGTTGTTGTTTTAGCAGCAGCAGAAGTAGTGGTGGTGGTGGTGGTAGTAGTTTTTGTTTTTGTTCCCTTTGAGAATATCTGGGCAAATACCGGGAGGGAAACTTTTTGAGGAGAATGTTTGAGCAGTTATTTTGCAGCAAACCGTAGCATAGCACCTTTTTCTGTTTCGCTATGCAGCAGATAATAGGCATGATTGCTAGCAAGTATTTTTTTATGCAGTGTTTGTATTAATTATTTTTCCGTTTTTCAGCCGGACGGCGCTTTATTTCAGATCGTGATATCAAATGTTTCTAATTTTGTCTACGAAAAGAACGAAGCGAATTATCTGCAACAGACTGCAAAGTGAGTATACAGATGTGTGACACAATGGACAAAGTCACAAAGGGTGTCACATTTGTTTAAATAATGCATCAATCTTCCTGCTAATACAATACAGCGGAACCCCTGAATATTACCCTAAAACACCACCCCCCTCCCTCCCCGCGCAAATTGGATCCCCACTTTGCGGTAATCCCGAATAAAACTTTTTTGTGCAAAACTTTTTCTCGATCAAAGGGAATAGACAAAATCTATGTTTCTAAATAACCCAAAACCCAATCGACGACAATAACCAATAACCAGCCAGGACGTCTGGAAGCAACTGATGTAAATAATAAAGTACAGGCACAGATTAGACGCCATGCGTGTCCATGACTTTTCGAAAACGATCATCAACCCTCCCCCCTGCCCCCCGTCGGCTACCATCCATTTTTTGTAGGCAAGTAAAAAGAATTGCTTTCAAATGAAGCCGATAAGAAGGAAACACAGATTTGCTGTGCTTGGAACCAACATCCTCTTCTAAAAAAGTAAATGAACATCCCATTAGAATGAGGACTTTTTTCTGAAAAGTTTGGCTCTTTTTTTTTCAATTTCCTGAACTAATGAGCGGTGCCTCTTATGGATGAGCCTTAAAATGTGGCTATTTGCAAAGCAGGCTATTTAATTACTGGCTTGGGAAAACAGCAACTAATGCGTGAAGATGGGCTCAGACGCAACACCAAACGCGATTAGTCTCAATATGCACGGTTTCTCAGTGCTTCTTGTGTAGATGGCACTTATTTTTCTTGGTTAAGTTTCGGGAAGGATTTTAGAAAGCTTGTAATTTAGAAGAAATGTTTCACCCAGAAGCGGCTCCAAGAAGGTGTCCAGAGGAGGTTGTTCTAATCCCGCCCCTGCCCCCCCCCCCCCTTCACCAACCAAAAGTAAATATTTACATGTTAAACTGGGTCTTTGGTACACTGACGTGTACCAAACTTAGCATTTGGCCCGACACTGAGTTCGGATTGTTTTTGGAGGAGGGCAGGGTTTTCGGGCGTTCCCAAGCGTATCCGCAATCATCTGGAATTTTTACCGCCCCCATCCGTCCCAGCCTAACTCATTGCAATATCGGCTAGGGCGCAAAAGACCGGAACAAACATTGTTGAAAAGGTATCAAAAGAGCGGCAAAAAAAGTGATCAAAAGAGCAGATTATGTAATTGGTTAAAATGGGTGATTTTTTATGCACCGGGAAAAATGATTAACACAGTTTGTGCACAAAAATGATCTCTCTTTTCAGACATTGTGCCGAGTGCTATCTGCCTCATCCCTTCAAATAAAATCAATAATATAACCCACTGACTTCAACATCGACGTACGCGCAGAACTAGACACGTCCGCCCTCCCTCCCATACCCCTCCTGTCTCCCCCATCCCCTCCCCCTCATTCCCATACCCCTCCTGTCTCCCCCGTCCCCCTATCATAGCACTCCTCCTCCCTCCCATACCCCCGTGCTTGGCTGAATCAGTTAAGACAATAGTTTTTACTACAGTTCAAGAACATTGCAAGTTCAGTCAAATGGGCTAGAGACATTGAAATAGTTTGTTTGAAATATTAGTTTATTCATTAAAGTTACCACTTTTGTCTTTTTAGCCGTTGTATGAAAACCTGTGACTATACGCTGTTTTGATACATAAAACGATCCGCTCTTTTGAGCCCTTTTCCGCCGCTCTTTTGCGTCCTAAATCCGCTCTTTTGAGCCCTTTTCTGCCGCTCTTTTGCGCCCTAAATCCGCTCTTTTGAGCTTCTCCCACAATATCATCATGACACCGGCTGGCATACCATTCCTGGGGAGTGTTTTACCCTGAATGTATGAGCCGGTGTAACAGTATATCTTGCCCCCTGTATAGCTTCCCCCCCCCCTCCGGGGGCAAGCTAGCCTAGTCTAGCTTCCCCCCCCCCCTGGGGGGAAGCTAGACTAGGCTAGCTTGCCCCCCTCTGGGATATTTTGCCCCCTGTTCAACTTCCCCCCACCTGGGATATTTTGCCCCCCCCCCCTAAAATAAAAGTTTTTTTAGTTGTATTTTTAGCTAGACTAGGGTATCTTACCCCCCTCTGGGATATTCTGCCCCCTGTTCAGCTTCCCCCCACTTGGGATATTTTGCTCCCCCCCCCCTAAAATAAAAGTTTCTTTAGTTGTATTTTACATAAAGGTTAATCCGTTTGTATACTCGCTCTCTATTCACAGTTATCGGGGGATTTAGAGTTGACTGCAATAAAGCTACATCTCTTTTTATAATCCATGTTGATTGATCAATTGTATTCGACAATAATGCATAACAGTACAAACAATCTCAGGGAAATGGATTTTGCCGTAAAAGTTTACTCCGAATTAAGAAGTTTAAAAGGGTACGCAAAAGGGTATGAGCATTTCATTTTTTTATTTTGATTATAAATTAATTACTTGATCAGTAGAGGAAATATTGAAAAGAAGTAGTGAATGAAAATAAATAAAAATAAATGAAAATAAATCGGCATTGACCTGGTTGGACCAAAAGCGCAGTGAACTGCAGTGAATTGTGTAAATGACTGTTGAATTACGCAAAAACTTGATAATTTTCAAGCACAGAAGAAATTGTGCTCTATAGAGATCATTTACCATTAAAAGTTAAGTATTTATTCCATTTATTCGTTTTTTTTTATGGAGGGGGCAAAATATCCCAGAGGGGGGGAAGATAGCCTAGTCCAGCTTCCCCCCCGGGGGGGAAGCTGTACAGGGGGGGGGGGGCAAGATAGCCTGTTACACCGGAAACGAAGTTTAGATTGTGCTCCGTATTTGCTCCCATCACAGTCTTTGTCAATACCGCTTGGAGACAGAGAGAGAGATAGGAAAAAAAAGCTCTCATAACTTGATATGCACACAGGGATGGGCAATTGTCTTTGCCTGACGTAGATTGAAATACATCGCCTTAGTCACTCCTCCTCCAGGGTCAGTCTTCCTTCCTTTTATCAAATTTCGCACCCCTTTTTCGTGGAATTGTATTTCCTTAGGAGCGACGTTACGTGTTGCTAAAGAGAGGTTTGTGCAAGGAGTAATTTACAATCTCAGCAAGGTGACAAGCACCGACCTGGTAGATGAGCAAATATCCCCGATTCTCTGCGAAATCGTACGCTCAATAAAATAGTTCTAAAAATCAGAATGTGCTGTTCACCTTCTGTTTTAAAAAACTGGTTACACCCAGAAAAATCACAAGATAGTTTCAAAACATTTACAGTGTATTAATTTGCTACATTTTGCAGCTGATAAGTAACTGCAGCTAAATTTCACGATTTGGTTCGAATCTGATCATTACTGACAGCAATTTGACTTGTATCACGGACATTTCTTTTTTATTTCTTTTTTTTTTTAATTTCTTTTTTTTCATTATTATTTTTTTTTTCGCTGCGTACTTGATATAAATGGGGGTAGCTACAACTGAGTAAGGGCAAATAAGTGATCCACAGAGGGTTGTTCTGCAGACTAGACCGTAACGTTATAGCTGCAAACTTTACTGTAAGAAGAACTTCTTTGTGGTTTTTTCTGTGAAAGAATTTAGACTATTCCCTCTAGCTTCGGTCTCGAATAGAAAAAATATATTTTTTTACTTTAGCCTGATAAAAGACATTTTAAATATTAAGATAAAAGGCGGTAATTTTAATTTTGGAACTGAAGAGTGCAGTTAAAGTACTATCATTCTACAATGCGGAATGTATTATGCTTTCTTCAAAAGAGAGACAGCAGGAAAGGAATAAAGGAAGAAAGAAAGAAAGAAAGAAAGAAAGAAAGAAAGAACGGACGAAACAAAGAAAGAACGAAACAAAGAAAGAACGAACGAAAGAACGAAACAAAGAAAGAACGAACGAAAGAAAGAAAGATAGAAAGAAAGAAAGAAAGAAACAGACAAAGAAAGAACGAAACAAAGAAAGAACGAAAGAAAGACGGAAAGAACGAATGAAAGAAAGAAAGAAGGGAAGAAAGAAAGAACGAAACAAAGAAAGAAAGAACGAAAGAAAGAAAGAAAGAAACAAAGAACGAAAGAAAGAAACAAAGAACGAAAGAAAGAAAGAAAGAAAGAAAGAAAGAACGAAAGAAAGGAAGAACGAAAGAAAGAAAGAAAAAACGAAAAAAAAGAATGAACGACAGAAAGAAAGAAAGAAAGAAAGAAAGAAAGAAAGAAAGAAAGAAAGAAAGAAAGAAAGAAAGAAAGAAAAAACGAAAGGATGAAAGAAAAAAACGAAAGAAAGAATGAACGAACGAAAGAAAGAAAAAAGAAAGAATGAAAGAAAGAAAGAAAGAAAGAAAGAAAGAAAGAAAGAAAGAAAGAAAGAAAGAAAGAAAGAAAGAAAGAAAGAAAGAAAGAAAGAAAGAAAAGAAAGAAAGAAATACACTGTTTCCGAATTTTCAGATTTAGAAAGTCCATATGTTTTTGTAGGCACCAGCGGCAGATCTTAGTAAACACAACAAATCAGATTCTAAAGTGCTCTCACTGCGTTGAAAACTAAATTACACACTGCGGCGTTTGCAATTTAAAGAATAAATGCTCGAGTTACTTTGGAGTGACTTTGATTGACAGGAAGGATGCCCGTAATTGCTAATCACTAGTGAACTCACGCGAGAGTGTCTGCATTGTCAAAACAAACAGCAACCGATTTTTTTTATTTCGCCTTTATTTCCCTTTATCGAAAGCTGTTCACAATCGCTTAAATCTTTGTTATACTTGTTTTGTATCAAACGCAGCATACTGAAAACGAATACATTGTGGATGTTCTGGACAACGGCGATGGATCGGGGAGGAAGGGGAGGAAGGGGAAGTTGGGGGTGGGGGAGGGGGCGGCTGGTGTCTGGTTTAGAAACTGGAGTCATTTACAGGCCTGTAAACAAGGCATCAAGAAATGAAATAATTGTTGAAAAACAGACGCCAAAACATGATTAGTTTTACTTTGAAATACTTCGACATATGTTAAATTTTAAAGTGAGATTAAAAGGGGGTCGAACCAAGTTAAAATATTGCCCCCACCATGGCTGTAAAAAGGGCCACAACGCTGCCATCTATAACAGTATAGTAGAACATCCCCATCGGCCCTTCCCTTCTCAAAGGTCAGGAGGATCTGGATTGAGAAGACTTTCTAGTGTGTTTATTTGTTTCCATCTAAATTTGCAAGCTACCGCAAATGTTATTACGCAAAAGCTGTAAATAAAATCTGGTGGGTAGCTATAAAAGTGGTGAAAATATTCGCAAAGGAAATGAAAAGGCGGGTTTCCTTAATGTCATCTTCCTTCCAGCAAACACACATATAATTCAATTCTTACTGTTATTTATATCTCTTCGCATCTCAGGCACTCAATGCTTAACAACTGCTCTAAATGTGATTGAAATGAGGGAGGGAGATAAAAAAAAAACTTCTGTCCAAAATACTGTGTTAATAACGTGATGAGAAAAAAGTGTCGATCTATTTCAAAATTGTTCTGAGGCTGTTACATCCTCTCAGGCGCATTAACTCTATTAGATATCGTTTTATGAGTAACAAAACATTCAAAAAGCTGCGTCTGTGGTATCAGCTAGGCGGGAGGGGGGAAGGGGAGGGGGGCACTCCCATACCAACTGGTTACCATGCGTGCCCACGACCTTTTAAAAACGACCCCTTAAAATGTTAATTTTGAATTAATACCGCCTTTTCAGCCAAACACACAGTGCAGTTCTTAAAGAACATACCCTTTTTAGGGAAACGCGTGGTACTGGATGAAACCCCCTCCCACACCCTCCTTTTTAACGAAATTGTGGGATCTTTAATATTACGTAACACCAGATATGAAGTGCTGGACCTGCGTGAATTATTCAAAGTACAAAACTAGTCAGAGCTATTCTCCATCAACCACCCCTACCCCCCCCCCCCCAGCCCCAGAACCACCAAACCCTCCCAGCCCCTTACCTGAATACATAAATCGAATAAGAAATTTATTATTTTTTACAACAGATCAATCAATGATGGGAACGCGAATAGATATACTTTACACAGATTGAGTTCTTATGGACTGTTCGTTCCCTTAAATTAAACATATTAAAGAAAAACACTTTTCAGAATTTGCATTTATATATTATTTTACCACATAAGAAAATACTTAAATACTTGTTATTGTTTTGGGGGTGTATCCTGGTGATGTCCTCTTCGAATCATAAAAGTACTGTGATGTCATAAAAAGACTGCGACTGTTATGTCACGTGCGCGATGACGTAGAGGGCATGCTGGCCAATGACGTAGAAGCATGGATCTCGCCATCTTCTGTTTCTTCCAGGTCAAAGAACTCGGCCATTCTGTTCTCATACGTCATGGGCGTTGTGTCGGAAAAGCCGTCGGGGCTTGGAGGACAGAGCTGCGACAAGCTGTCCGTATATAACTTGGCCTCTCTTTCTCTGCGCTTGCTGTAGCGACGATTGAAATACCCAGTCAAGCATGTAATTGCAATTACACAGACAAGCACGCTAATGGCGCCAATTATGACGTAATTACGCGAGCTGTGCACAGCACTCTTTTCAAATCCCTTCTCGCGTGTTGTCACAGTTGTACAGTTTATAGGGATATTTCTATCATGGTACTTCACAGCAATGCAAATCTGATATTTATTTTCAGCCTTTAAGTTACTTATCGTATACGAGCGCATATAAGGCTGAATTAGGACCGTGCGATATGTAAAATTCTGTGACGGATGCGAATGGTGATACAGTAATTCATAATTGCGTGAATGATGAGTATTGGCCCATGTTAAAGTAATTGACGATGACGTCACAGACATAACTATTAAATGAACATTTATGGTTTTAATGTTAACTTTTACTTGCTGTGTGACCTGTCCTTGGCTGTTTTCAGCTATGCATGTGTATATTCCACCGTCAACGCTGCGTATGAATGCTATGTTAAGTGAGTCCCCTCGCACGCCACTACGGTGCCTAAGTGAGGTAGAACCGACTTTTTGGCCCACTTGTTTGGGCAGTGGCAGCTCCCATCGGACCTCTGGCTCAGGCAAGCCAGTGGCCTTACAGGTCAGCGAGATGGCCTCACCTATGGACACGTCGTACGTGGATTTAAAAATGGGGACAATCCTGGGTACACAGGTATCCGGAATGGCGGCGGGTCTGGCGGTGTCATTGAGCGGAACAACGCCACGTGAGACATTCGCCAATTGGCAGTCCGTTTGAATCGGGTTCAGCAGAGATAGATTTGTGTTTCGCGACCCCAATTGCGCTTTCAGAAGCCATTTGAGTGAACAATCACAGTAGAGAGGGTTTATATGGATATCAAGGAGCATCAGACTGGGCAAAGATTCTCCTATGCCTCCCTCAAGGGTCACCAATGCGTTATTTGCAAGCAATAAAGTGCGAAGCTTCGGAACATTGACAAATGCATTTCGATCTATGTACTTTAGTCCCTTGTTATCACTCATCTCAAGCCACTCTAGTTTCAATAAATTGGCAAAAGCATGTCTGTCCGCGAATGTTAGTGCCCTCATCTTGTTGAGCTTAAGCTTTACGACATTGATTGAATCGAAGCTAGCCGATTTCAGGCTTTCAAAGTGATTGTTACTCAAATCGATTGCTTGGATTTTCGGAAAAACTTGAAGGGCCATTGTGGGCACCACAAGGATACTATTGTCATTCAAATACAAGTGCTGTAAGTTCGCGAGGCCTTGAAATGTCCGTGCGTGGACCACATGCAACATATTGGCGCTCAGATCCAGCGTCTCTAGCTTGGTTAGGTAGTTGAAAGACCAATCATACAATGTGTGGATGTTATTATCTTTAAGGTCTAGTCTAACAAGCTCTTGCAAATTTCTGAACCAACGCACATCGATTTCAGAAATTCTATTACCGGACATTATGAGAATTTGTAGTTTCGTTAACGATGAGAAGGCATCTCTATGGATAATCTCAATTTGGTTCTGAGCCACAGAGAAATGACGCAGATTAGAGAATCCCCAGAATGTGCTGTTTGCCAAATAGTCAATTTGATTTCTGGCAAGCGACAGCAGGGCCAGTGACGTCAGACGCGCGCGAATACGCACGGCTGAGTAGATGTGATTGTTTTCTATATACATTTCCGTCAGGTTAGTTAGAGGCTCCAAGTCCATGGCAAATTCAGTTGTCTCTACATCAAGTCTGTTTGACGTGAGTCTGAGAAGCTGTGTATTTCGCGGTATTGGAAAAGGTAATTGTTTCAGCCCCATATCGCTGCAATCTACACTGTGGAGCGTGTTGTGATTGCTATCCGTGGCCATAACATCCGCCTCTAAGAAACCTCTCATAATTTCACATTTGCAGAGAGAAGGGCAATTGTCTGTGCTTGACAGCGATTGAAACACATCGCCTGCGTCTGTCGCTAATTCATGGCCGGTCCTTGCTTTATCGCTCAAGCCTGGACTGGTCGTAATGACATTAGACTGGGTCCACATCCCTCCGGACTCGTTTTGTCTCCCATAGCAACACGTAGCGACTACCGCCATCAAAACAAAGACATGTCTGCAACCTTTCAAAATTCCCATTTTGCTCAATACACGCCCTTAGTATCTACCATAATCAACCTACAGACTATGGAATATCAACACTTGAGGGGTTGTTTTTCTGTTTTTTTTTATACACCATATCATGTGTCCTGTTTCTGCTTTTATTTTTACTGTTTACACCACAGCCCCTTTCAAACCATGTCTTTACAAATGAACCGTCATTGCTTATGCCTCGCAGTGCTTTTATTACAGCCTACTACACCAGGAGAACCTTGCAGTCATTTCTTTTATTTATTTATTTATTTTTTGTTGCTTTCCCCTCTTCCTCTTTTGTTGCTTATTCGAGGCTCATTATTGTGCACCAGAGCGGGAACGGTTGAAAAGCAGCCTTAAAGAATGATGTTCGTTAGATAAGACGTGAGCGGACTACCAGAAGATATGTTATTCGACTTGATATGGCTGCTAGTGAAATCCAATTACTTTTATGTCAACCTTTTATCTCGACTTGAATCGTAATTCCAAGTGGTCTGAGAGAAAAAAAAAACATTATTGATGTTTAGCTGTTGTTCACATTGAACCATGAGAAAATCCATGCGTCTTTTATTTTTTTTCCTTTAGTAGCGGAATTCGCTATTGTTTTTTTTTTTATCTTAATGCCATTTATTTGCTAAATCAAAAAAAATCCATATATATTGTTGCAATTTGTTGGCCTGAGTATTTCAAATCCATATTTTTAAGCGATTTGTTTGTCTAAGTTGAACATGACTATTCGAAAGTTTGACCGTAAATCTTTAATAAACAAAATGCAAAACCGTCGATCTGTTCCAACACTATCTTACACGGTATGTTTCTCAATTAACATTCAATAATTCTGAAATTTCGCCATAGTGTGCTTTCAATATCCACTTATCCACTGTTAAATGATACCATACAAATGATTTTTTGCACAGATGAAAGTTTACCAAATACAACATATATTTATAGAAAATTCCGTCAGCTTTCATGTAATTTCATAAAATATTCCTCTCATTTGACATCATAAATAATGCACAGAAATTATATTTTATTTTATTTTTAACCATAAAATTCAATGAATTAAAAATATGCCCGCCTGTGATGTGTATAGGTCTGTTGTCAGTGATGTGTATCCCAATGCAGCCAGTGCTCCTCTGCACTTACCAATGACGCCCTCACTCAAAGACTGGCTCAAAAAGCTCACACTCTTGGATTTAGTACTCCGTTATAAAAAGTCACTGGAAAGAAACAATATCCACGCCAGGAGGAGGAGGGGGTGCCAAAAAAAAAAAGAAAAGAAAAGAAACACACACATTCAACACTTGTGAAGTTCGCAACAACTGATCTTTTCGTGACTTTGAACAGCAGTAACTACTGTCATTTACACACGGTTTTGAGCTTACTGAAGCAAACAACGACATTACCGCTTTCACAATCGTTTTATGCCACCCCTTGGGGAATTTTTTTCCCTCTGCAGCCTACACAAGCAGACACGTTTTTATGCAGTTCACTGACAGTACAAAGATACGTTTGTGTCGGTTCAACACAAAGTTCAATTGATTTGCAGTGACGCAAAACTCAATTACATTCCAATAATTGTTGCAATTTGCTTTGTTCGTTGAAAGCAAACTTTTAAGCGATTGCTGGCGTTGTGTTGCTGTCAACTCCATCTATCAATTTACCTTGTACAGATTGCTCGACAGCGACAGGTCGAAAAGCTATTTGTATGCATACTGAATTATTCAAACTCCACCCTATAACTGAAATACATAGGTATAATTATAGAAAGACATTCGACCTCTACCATCATATTTATCCTCTCATTAAATTATAAGTTTCTTAGTATCTCAGAAATTTGCCCCTCAAAATTTAAATACTCTTATTATCATAATTATGATTATTAGTAGTATTATTTATATTGCTGTTATTATTGTTTTTATCGTTATTTTTGTTGTTGCCGCTGTTGTTATCTTTTAAAAACGATTTATGATTATAGCACCTTTTAATATGAAATTTTGGCATGACAACGTTCACAGAATGAACTCAGTTGTCAGTAGCTGCATAAATATTTTATTTTATTTATTTTTTTTCTCTTGTTTATCCATTTTCTATACAAACCATTCGTCTGAAGACGACGCATAAAAACAAATTGATATTAAAAATGCAAGTTTCTTTCGGCCTTTGATTTCTTACACTTCATGTTTATGAATAACTCAAAGGTAATCTGTCATAAGGCAGAGCTATCTTCCCATGCCAGATCACTTAAAATGCATTGATAATGCAATTTTATTGCACTATTTTAAAATGAATTGCCAATGCAGTTTGCTGCAGTATTTTCAAATGCATTGATAATGCAATATTCTAGTGATTTATAATAAATCTAACATGTAAATTACAAAATATATGAATAGACAGGCAGATTAACATATTGGTTCTCCAATTTTTTTAAACGATATCATAGATATTTCTTTCTTTGTCAATTTTTCGGTGCCACAAAACAGTTAGAAATGGAATCTGAACTTTTATCCACCTTAAACGAAAAGAGGACATCAATTTTCCTTGAAATTTGATTTGAATTAAACAGTTGTATTATTTACCAAAACAAAGAAGGTCATTTAATAAAAGTTAATTCAGGTAATTATTTGTTGTGTTTTGGCTCACCACAGGAAAAGTGGGCCAAAGTGTGGTTGAAAATAAAATTTCAAATCGTTAACAACGCTGTTTCAGTAATAAGTCTTCACATTTTTTACAGACTCGGTATGGCTCATTCAAGATCCATTACTTGTAGCTGAATTTTATTCAAACGAACACTTCACTTATCTAAAAAACAGAAACAATTATCCATTTCTGAGAAGAAGAAGAAGACGAAGAAGAAGAAACAGAACAACAAATAAACAAACAGAGCTAGTGGTAATCATTTCACCGTCTGTTTGGGGATTGCTCTTGATATAAAAACAAACAAAAACAAGCCAACTCTCTTACCACCGGCTTGCACAGAGCATATATACACACTTGTATTTTTAGAGCACGATACATATAAAACCTTTCAAGTGTTGTTGTTGTTTATTCTACGCTGTAATGTTGGCACAGCAAGCAAATAAAACTCTTCCAATATTGACTTGACCGCAGGGCCCAGCAATAAAATGCTCAGTCAGAGTTTTTTTGCCATGAAATATTATTTCAAGACAGATGCTATCACATCAGTCGAAAGACTGTGCTCTTTAAGGCCGTGACGCCAGATCTATTTATTTTCTTGTTTATTTGTTTATTTATTGATTTGAACGTAGTTCTTAAAAGGTTGTACGAAAACGTGAGGGATTAATGTTCAACGATGTATAAGGGAGTTTGCTTGCTCATCTCTCTATCGCTAAAAAGTATCGAAGAGTTAAACTGGCATTTTGCCTGTAAAAGTTAAATATTGAAGTTCATTGCAGATGCCTGTACATACTGAAGTAGATTACACTCTTATTTTATATGATGTTCCAGTCACGCGGATGAGGAACCAAAACGGCTTTTATCTTTTGGTTTGTACATGTGCATTAATTTGTAATATTTTTTAGGTTTTGATACATTTTACCTCATAGTTGTGTCAACATTCTCACTACCACTGCTCAAAGTAGTTCCGATAACACTGTGCAAATATAGATGAAAACTCAGTAAGGAGTACCACAACAAAGAGTACTACAGCAAACAACACTACAGCAAATAGCACAACAACACTGCCCATACCTTTCTACAAACACCACCGCAGCACTGTGCCCAACTGCCCAGTCCTTTCTACAAACATCATCACAGCACTGCGCTCAACTGCACAGTCCTTTCTACAAACACCACCACAGCACTGTGCCCAACTGCTCACACCTTTCTACAAACACCACCACAACACTATGCTCAACTGCCCAGGGCTTTCTATAAACACCATCACAGCATTGTCCCCAACTACCCAGACCTTTCTGCCAACATCACCACAACACTGTGCCCAACTGCATAGACCTTTCTACAAACAACACAACAGCACAGCACCCAACTGCCCAGACCTTTCTACAAGCAGCATCCCAACTACCCAGACCTTTCTGCAAACACCACCACATCACTGTGCCCAACTGCATAGACCTTTCTACAAACAACACAACAGCACAGCACCCAACTGCCCAGACATTCCTTCAAAATGTAAAGGAAGAGAAAAACAACAAGTAAATATGTTATCAGGTCAACTTATGATTGGAGAATTCAATATGTAGAAGACTTTAATTTTCAAATGGAAAAATAATCAATATTTTCATTCAAATAAAAGTCCTACAATAATTACTTATCTTTGTTATTTCTCCTTTTGTTTGCTATGAGTACCACTTTTCTTTGCTAATTGGGTCACGTTCTTGTGCTGTTACTATTGGTTTTGTCTGTTGTTGGTGCCACTTTCCTTGGCAGTCACTGGCCCTTTTCTTTGCTATTAGTATAACTTTTCTTTGATGTTATTAGAACTCTTACTTGCCATTAGTATCACTTTTCTTTGCTATTAGTATCACTTTTCTTCACAAATAAAGCTGTTTGAACAGTTCATAACAAGTACCACTGAACTTCTGGTGTTTAGTTTAAAATATAAAAAATGCACTTATTGGGATTTCGTGCTGATGTAAACAAAAGGTAAAGAATAAAAAAGGTGTTATCAAAACATTGAATTTTTTTCAAAGAATGGATCTAGTAAATACAATTAGTAATTTATGCAATCCTAGCCAAAACGTTATTAAAACGAAGTAAAATGCATTAAATTTTTAGATTTCACGAAATAGGAAAGGGTTTCCCGGTTCCAATTAAGTCAAAGTAATGTCACAAATGTTGCTATGTTATTTCCGCCACGTCTCTTGTTTGATTGTTGTTTTGTTAAAGAGCATATGTGCAGAGACCGATATACTCACTGGAACAGCTGCGGTTGGCTATTCTAATGAGCGACAGGATAGCTTTGTGTTTCCTAATCAGTTGGCATTGCTGTCACGAAAACATTAAGACATGTAATTGATTTAATAACCGCCAGGCACTGAGTCAAAATTGTCTACATTTACCGAGCTGTTATTGTTTTTGCTAACTACAAGCGCTCTATTTATCATGTATTGCAGTGAATATTTTGGACTATCTTTGGGCAGACACACCACCAACCAAAGGACCATAAAATATAACAATAAAAAGCGACAAAGTTAAGTACCTTAAGAATCTGCAAAGCTGACATTCTGCTTTAAAAGGCAATGCTCTTTCAAAGTTTTCAATACAATACAATACAAATCTCCCTTCTCTGTGTTGAAATGTATGTGAGGTCAGTGTTTGAAATTGGCGAGGAACGACACTGGCACGTGACAGAGAATGTGCTTGGATAGTCCTGGTGTCATCCTCTACAGTGTTAATTTTCGTAGGAATCCGTCATAAACTGGTGACATGGTGGAACAGATAGAAATGACGCCAGGGCTCTTAAAACGACAAGGCTCAGGTGTGTTTCTCTGAATAATGCAACATTTGGTTAGTTATCTTGTAGGAGACTGTTTAGAGTGGGACAATATACCATAAAATTATTCATTTATTACTGAATCTCTCATTGTTAAATACCCGTTTTCGGCAGAAAGATCTCTCTTAAAATAATTTTCCTATTGACGCAATATCCCTGCATATGTCGATTTCCACGCCTTTTTCTACTTTGGCCAAAAATTATGAAAATGCTGACCCAACAGATTTTGATATTCTGTGACGTTGATTTTTAAAAAAAATGGAAGATTTTGGCTTTTTGGAATTGTAAGTGTAGCTAGAAAAGTAAGTTCTTGAAATCTGCCTTTTAACACAGGAATGTAAAGCTGTTAGGTATGTGACGTGCTTTTGTTGCGTCGCGTTTTTCTTGTTCCGTGCGACAGGCCTGTTGCACGGAACAGCAAAAGCATGCCCACATGCCAACAGCCTGCCCGTGCTTTTGTTATTTCGTGCAGAAGTTGTTTATTATTTTCCACTTAATATTATAACGAGTGTTCTCCCATTAAAGATGGAGCAACAGTAATTCTGCTATTGGTTATTCATACACTTCAAAAATAATCGCCGCTTCAAGAATTCTAACATTTAATTAAGAGCATTGTGGCATTTTAATCTTTGTATGAAATGAGGAAGACATATGTTTATGAATATGAAAACAGCAATTACAATGCAATGCCAAACTAAGCATTTTGGTAAAAATGAATAATAACAATAAGCATATTTTTCACAAAAAATTAAGCATTGATTTTGTTTCGTTTCAAATATCAGATAAAGTCCTTTTTAGTCAAAACAAAACTTTATAACAATAATAATAAGCATTTCCTAAAAGACAATTCCGTACTGAGGATCCTATGGTGGCAGTGAGGATCCGACTTTCTTTTCAATGCTAGATATTGAGTCATTCTTAGATCATTATGTCATTCACGACAAACTTTGAGCAAACGCACTTACAAAAAAATTTGTGACTGGGGAAGTGGCTATAAAAATAGGATGGGAGGGTATTAGCACGGCATTCAGCATCGAGAAAGCACCATGCAAAGTAACTATCTTAAAATCTTGATTATTACCTAAAGGACAAATAAAAACTCTTCGCACGACAAGCTGCGTGCAATGCCCTGTCAGCCTATTTTATAAGTTTTATAGCCTCTGTCCTAATCACAAAATTTTGGCAGGGTGTGTGTGTGGTTTTGTGAAAATAGCCTTTATTTGATTTTCAGGTTATAATTGGAAAAGCGGAAACAATGTTTGCACGCAGAGGCTAAAACCAGGGCACATCCATGCCGCTGTTGTGTTGTATTGGTCAATCTTTTATATAGAAACGTTTGCACGGACAGGCTTAAAGCACGCCACTGGCGTGCTGATATTGTGTCGTGTGCATTGATGGTTTATGTAGAAACAACGTTCGCATGGGCAGGATAAAAGCACGCAACTGCCGTGCCGCTTTTGTGTCGAATTGATTAATATTAAGCAAAAAACCAACGGCTGTACGGACAGAAACTGCAACTGCCGTGTTGTGTTCTATCGTGTTCAACAGATATAATAAAAATGTCCCAGTTTTTATAGGGAGATATGTAACGAACATAAAATAAAGTAAATTGACAGGCTAAAGGCACGGGCAGCCACTCGATCTCCTGAGTTGAGCGGAAATTATTTCTGCACGGCCGTGAAAACACGGCCGTTTGAAAAATAGGGTATCTGCACCCATACCCGCGCAAAAAGGCCCGTTGTATACCTGTTGCACATGCAGAAATTGTTTCTGCACGGACAAGCTAAAAGCATGCAACAAGGTAGCATAATGCACGAAACACCAATTCATAAAGCAGCATTGCAGCTTCGCAGCTTCAACTAATTGTGAATAAAAGCTCTTTTTTCTAGTCAAGGTCTTCTCCATTTTTGCCGTGACGTCCTTATTACTATGCGTTATGTTGCAATCTCTGCTGTGATCAAACACCAGATCATATCATATGGAGATTTAATAACACCTCTCCTGGTCAAGGTGTTTAATAAATATCAATTCCGTCTAACAGTTACAGGAGAACATCTCTATCAGCCCGTGCAAAATGAGAAACATCTGAACTTAGACCGCTTTCGTGCGTTCCTATTGTCAGTTGTTAAATATAATAGAACTTCATATACAATATAACATTATTTCAAAAATATGATCAATTTTGGTTGCTTCCATTGGTGGTCGTATTTCGGATGTTCAATTGCATTACATAAGAAGGAGCGTTGAATGATTTGCTATGCAGTACTAACCGTTTTTGTAGAGTATTTACGTTTTGTATATGCGTAAATTGTTTCAGACGTTGTGCTAAATTATTGTCATTTGAATATATTCAATAACATATTACAGTATGACTGGGTGCAGTTACACCTTAATCAATGGTAATTTGCTACATAGTAGCAGATGCAACTGTTATTATGTTAAAGTGCCTATCTTGTTGACAAAAGTATGACAACGCTTTCAAGTACATTTACAAAGAAAAATATGTAAAGCCATCAGTATACCATCCTCAGTATAGATAAGAGAATGAACCGAACACCGTAAAATATAAAAACAGAGCAGCTGCTGTGGTGTTTTGCTTAGCAAAGAAAAGAGTCACTCCATTAAAACGACATGTCTTCATTATAAATATTCTCCAAGGCGTCGCTACGAAATTGGAATATTATGAATGTTATTTCTAATGCATGCAGGGACAATACCGGACTCAATAGTAAAGAAAAAGCTTTCAACATTTGAAGACATAGGACATAGATTACATCACACCATATTGTAGACAGAGCTTATGCCAGGAGTTTATCGGAGTAATATTATCTACTCTGTTGTCTCAATCTTTCTGATAAGCAAGAACGAGAGAGCATTTTTGGTACATACAGAGCTACTTCAACAAGATATCCGGCAGAATTACATTTCATTTAAAGAAGATTTTTAGCTTGCTCTTCTAACAACTAAATTGTATTAAAATGAACATTTTGTAAATGTCGGTTATTTCTGCAACGTATTACCATTAAAACATACATCCCGCATTGGCCTTACAAATTCTTATGATCACAATCAAGGAAAACAACCTTCATCTAAAAAGACAATGCCTGGAACAGAACAAGCAATATATTTAACTCAAATGTTTATATTACCCGAATGCTTTGCGATTGTGATCGAAAGTGATGCTAAATAAGCTGGAAACTTTGCTTCTGTGAAGCCTTGTATATAAACCTTTCTTTAAATAGCACACATTTAAGAGGAAAAATGCGCCGAGTTTTGTCAGCTTTATGGGTTTTATTGCTCGGTTAAGGGGATTTATTGAGTGTGTATAAGTAATGTGATTAAAGACACAGCGGGGAGCATTATTTGTTAAATCCATGTAATTGTTTTAAAATAAGGTTGCAATATATGTATATATATATACATTCTTGGAATTAGGAAGGCAATTTTTTCCCAAAGGCATTATATTAAAACTTTTGACTTATAAGTCGGAAATTACCACTTAGATAGTTACTTCATTTTTTCAGAGGAATCTGCTACATGCTGAGACTAACAAGTTAGAAATTAAAGAAAACACGCACGAAATACTGGTCGTTTATAAAACTAAACAATAACTTGCTTATTGCATATATTTAACTGGCTACACATTCATTAAGAATCACGCACTACAGCATGTTTAGTTTAACTGAAAATCAAACGCTGATTAATATCTAACGGTTACACTCTTTTGACTTCATTTTTAATTGTTCAAAAACAAGTTTTTATTACACTCTAAAAAGCACACTTTTTGTGTTGATTTTTTCCTGGTAACTGATGTGGAAAGTTAAAGTAAAATTTCAAACGTTTCTGCTTCCCAGGATTGTTTTAAGTAGGAAATAGAAATTAGACTTCAGAGCTCTTAGAGTTTTAAGCAACAGTACTTCTGTAAATATAAGACCCTATTGTACGCTGGAAAATTTATTCATTTGATGACAATTTTTTTAAAAACAGTGAAATAACCGGGGCTAACAGTCAATATGTAAACAAATCTATTGAATAATCTGATTCAAATAGGTGCAGTAAGAGTGGGAAACAATTGTTATCAGTATTAACGTTAAAAATTATTTTCAATAGTTTATGCAGAAGGAACATCACATTGTTTCTGCTTTTTGAAAGGCCTTATAGCAGTAAATACAGATCATTACCTTTCACTCCTACTAGTAATGATGTTCCCACCTACTAGTAGTGGCGTTCACATCTACTAGTACAGGTGTTCATACATCTAGTACTGTCGTTCACACCTATCAGTACTGGTGTTCACACATACTAGTACTGGTGTTCTCCTACTAGTACTGATGTGCCCACCTACTAGTACTGGTGTTCATGCCTACTAGTACTGCTGTTCCCACCTACTAGCACTGGTGTTCATGCCTACTAGTACTGGTGTTCTCACCTACTAGTACTGGTGTCCACACCTTTGTCTTGAGGTTATTATGCGATTAATGACCTTTGTCTTGAGGTCATTATGCAATTAGACAACCCCTCGCTTTCGTCACACTATGAGTTAGTTGAGGTTTCAGCTGAGACCCTTGTCTACATTTTATACTGAAAATACACAGCTTCGTAAAAAAAGATCTTTACGTAAATTTGTTCAGAAATGTTTTTATTGTTCCCATTGCTCTGTTTTGATTTCAACTAATATTTCAGCTTCTGACCATTCTGATTCGTTTGCTGTATTAGTTGCACTGAGTTCATTCTATAAAGCTAGAAACTGTTACTGTGATAGCTTTTATGCTTCATTTATAGTCACTTTTATCCATCAAATGATATGTAACCATCCACCACATGCGTAAATGAATAGCTAATTGAGCAGAGAGTGTATGACTGGTAGATCCTAGTGTATTTACACCGTCGCAGTTTGTTTGCGCTTGTCTAAAGTCGACAGTACGCCGCCAAAACTGCCATATACCCCTATGTACTTATGTAATTAGGCAAACGGGTAGTAAATCGATTATAACTAGACCGTTTTGCTATCGAGTAGAGAAAATTACACTTAGGAGTCACAAAAAATACGATTTTGAACTCTTAACCTCTTATATATGATCTTTTAGGCCCAAAGAGTCTAAAATAGGCTTAAAATCGCTCTATCTCTAACCATTTTCAAGATAATGGCCAACTTCCAGTTTTTTTACTTTAACCATGGCCGAGGAGGTCAAGGTCACCGAGGTACCTCTTCCATATCGTCTTTTAGGCCTAAAGGTTCGAAAATAAGCTCAAAATTGCTCTATCTCTAACCATTTTCGAGATAATGGTCTACTTTCGGTTTTTGATTTTGATATGTTCAAGGAGGTCAAGGTCACAGAGGTACCTCTTACATATAGTCTTTTAGGCCCAAACGGTCGAAAATAAACTCAAAATCGCTCTATCTCTACGTTTTCGAGATAATGGCCCACTTTCGGTTTCGGTTTTTGACATTGACCATGGCCGAGGATGTCAATCGTACTCTAAGGTCACGGTTAAAAAAATGCGGATTTTACCGCGTCTAATCCCGTTCTATCAGTGAGCCAAATTTCATCACTCTCTAGCCATTGGGAAAAACCCAAACGCTACAGCCAGCTTAAACTTGCGCACGCATGCTGTGATGGCTTTCATCTTTCTAGCCCTAAGGGCCTCTGACTAGTTCCACGGACAAACTAAAATAAACGGAAAAAAACATGCCACAACTGTGGCTAAAATTTTCATACAAATTCAATACACTAGGGGATTTCGGCAAATCCACAAGTATAATTATGCGTAATCTCGCTTGATGTATTTATGCTACCCCTTACTTTCCTGCAGAAATATAGTCTACGTGTCTTCTTTACCATGAGGTGAGTCCTCTATTATAATTATTAAGGTGATTATTCTCATAGCCAAGGTGATTATTCGAGCTACCAAGCTGATTATTCCAGCTACCGAGGTGATTATCGTGGTGATTCAGGTGATTATTCTAATTACCATGGTTATTTTTCCAGTTACCAAGGTGATTGTTGCAATTACTAAAATGATTAGTGTGGTGACCAAGGCGATTTTTCTCGATACCACGGTGATTATTCTAGTTACTTAGGTGAGTCCACTATTATAGTTATCAAGGTGATTATTCTCATAACCAAGGTGGTAAATTCTATTTACCAAGTTGATTATTCCAGCTACCGAGGTGATTATCGTGGTGATTCAGGTGATTATTCTAATTACCATGGTAATTATTCCAATTACCAAGGTGATTGCTGCAATCACCAAAGTGATTAGTGTGGTGACTAAGGTGATTATTCTTGATACCAAGGTGATTCTCTGTTTTCTTGACAACAGTGTAGCAAGCTTACATCCTAAGTTCACTTCCATTTTGCGCTTTACGAACTAGTTCTTGAATGCAATTCGGTTATTGAATTTCATATCAAAAAAGAAGTGCTGGTGAGGATTCCAGCTGCTCTATGCACCACAGCGTCCTGTATGAAGGTTACGAGTTATCAAGGTCCTAAAATGATGCTAAAAATTGAAAATGTCACGAACCAGGATAGTCTTAAGAGACAGGGATTTTTTAAAATGTTTTTTGGTTTTGGTTGGAGACTACGAGATTCTTGTTGATTCCAAAGTTGACCTTTTTCGCTCCTTTCAAAGAGGTGGATACTACCGCCCCTTCCTATTCACTGCAAAGTTATTCTTTTCTTGAAAATCCAATATTCTCAATCCCGTTGAAGGCGCTCTTTTCCAGAGCAATACCATTTGCCGATTCCGTTCCCTTCTTTTCCACAGTGTACCCTTCAAATGCACCGAAGAAATCCAGCTTGGAGTTTCCACAAAGGTTATGCAGTAAGCGCGCCAGTTCCGAAAACACTATAATCGAAATAAATGTGACAACCATAGCCATTGTTTTGAACGGGAATAACTGATATCCGGTTTCCTCATCGTAATTCGGATACTTGATGACGGGTTCTAAGCCCAGTAGTGGCTCGCCACCGGTGAAGCGAAGCACGGCGCCGATAATGTAGGCACAGAGGGCGCCATAGGCGTTGCTCCGCCGGTAGAACAATACTAATGTCAGCTGCGGAAAAAGCAACACGTAAACGAAGTCGCCACACAAGTAGAAAAGACCGTAGACGCTGTTGACGACCAGGGCGATGATTGATGCCAGTGTTGCCACGACAACGATAGATATGCGCAGTACCCACATCACCTCGCGATCCGTGACCTAAAAACATGGATCGATGACACATTGTTTATTCATCTGTTAGGGAACTTACGGAAAAGGCAAAATAATGAAGTGTCAATTTGATAGTTAGCCCGCCTCGAGATAACCATGTTGGTGTTGTTTGAGTTTCGATTTGCGTACTGTTGTGTCACAAAATGGTCTAAACATCCCTGTAACAACATACGAAATATAATAAACTCTAATTTATGTTTAAATAAATATACACTTGTTAGAGTAAATAACTTTATAGAACTTTTCTTACAGGTTTAATCTTATCGGGCCAAGCTTCGGCGAGAGCCATCCGTATGGGCGTGTAGACATTACAGGTAAACAACGAGCTTGAAGACAGGGTGGAGCTATCCGCACTACTCATGACAGCCGCTGACACGGCTCCCAGCCCGATGCTGGCCACCCAGGTGGGAGTTAGGTACTGCATGACAAGGGGCAGAATCAACTTGTAGTCGTCTTCCGGTAGAGGGACACAGCCCACCTTGGCGTAGTCAGTTCTACTCCAGTCTGTTTGTAGAAAATAAATAATAAAGAGTTATGCAGAAGTGAAAGAAACCGAACAACTTCGACAAAAAATGACGGTTTAGGGACCATCATAAAACACCCAGGGAAAACTTTCAAATATTCTGCCATCCCTCACCCAAGCACCCCGCCCATTCCCTATTGCATTAGTTTACTCACTCCCTTATAACTCTCTCTCAATGGCCCAGTGTAAAATCGATGTACACACACACACACACACACACACACACACACACACACACACACACACACACACACACACACACACACACACACACAGATATATATATATATATATATATATATATATATATATATATATATATATATATATATATATATATATATATATATATATATATATATATATATATATATCCTTAAAGTTATTGTTATAAGAGACAGAGAACACGAAAAAGAAGTTTCCAGTAGTCAACGCAAACAACAAGATCGTTTCAGACGTTCAAAGCGACTTTGACATCTACATAAAAAAAACTCGACCCACTTTCTTGTTTGGGTAGGGGGGGGAAGGAAAAGAAAGCACTTACCGGTAGAGGCACCTATCGCGCCAATAATAACGGCGGGAATGGCCATGATGAAGCAGCCCACGCCTGCGCATATCGACAGTATACGCGTATTCGATACCTTCTTCTGGGAGAGTACTCGTTGGAAGTATGCCTGAAAATTGTACGGTGTCACTGTTTTACTAAGTTCTAAGCCCAGCATTTTAGAAATAGCAATTTAAGTATAATGCATGGATTTTTACATTTTCAAGTTGGCCAAAGGCTTAAAACCGAAAGTTTGGTGTGCGCCAGGGTTCGCGCGGGGTTCCCAGGAAAGTGAGTCAAAAAAGGAAAAAGTGACTCAGTTGGGTCCAGAAAGACTCTGTGGATTCCGAAAAAGTGAGTCATTTCGTAAAAAAAAATGCCCAGAAAGTGAACAAAAACCCCGCCAACGCGAACCCTGATGTACGCCTATCCGTAATTGAAAAGAAGTGCCTACCTGCCACGGAATTCCACCAAAGACGAGAAGTAGTCCGCTGTCTATGTAATTTCCCACCCAAGCATTGGCTTCTAGGTTCTGTGTGCCCACCCACCCATTACTTCCATACGCTGTGTTAGATATCGATGTCACAGCGTCGTTAGTCAACGCAAATGGTATGGCAAGCCACTGTATAAAAAGAGAAAACACGCCGAATATATAACTTTAACATTCGGTTGATATCACCCACTAGCGAAAAAAGCCTGTTTTAAATATAAATCCATATAACTTTGTTGATATTTCAGTCATTCTTCTCTGCTCTAGTGGCAACTGGTTGAAATTGAGGACAGTGCAAGAATAAGTAATATCTCACCAGTCCGATAAAAATACAAGTAAGTTGCACTATGTCCGTATACGCCACAGAAAATAGTCCCCCGGCTAGAGTGTAGAGGACGACTATAGCGGCTGAGATGATCACTGCCCAGGTGTGTGTCAGACCTATGATAACTGTGAGGCTTGTTCCTGAAACATTCCCAGGTATACTGAATTACTTTTGGTGCTAAGTTACTTGATAATAATTATTCTTAACGCGAACCGGAAACAGGTGAAGGAACTGTGGGACAGCGAATAAAACAAATAGTGATAGAACTCGTTTAGATCAAGTTCTACATTATTCCCAAGTTTGGTGCCAATCGGACCAGTAGTTTCTGACGAATTCTGATGAAAAAATGACGGGCAAAATCACGGGCGACTGTAAAGAAAAAAAAACGATGAAAACCTCACGGGTACCTTAATACCAAAGCATATAACTCTTCGCAAGACTTTGTCTGGCCAAGTGTTAAAATATCTGCAGGGGATTTACCAAGTGCGGAGAGGATGGCAGCCGACCAGAAGGTTTCAGCCGTGAGGGCTGGGATAAAGCAGAGGGCGGTCATCACCCGCCCATATTTCTCTTGAAACGGCTCTAACATAGTCGTGTACTCTCTCTCACGCATCTTCTTCGCAAAGAACAATCCACCTGTATACCCACAAAAATAACCAAAATTGTCTGCCAGTGTGTATTTGAACATGTTGATATTATGCATCAATTCTTAATATTTTGAAATAAAATATGTGATGTTCAAGATTAAATTGACGTATTGCTGATATTGAACAGAACTAATGAGAACAACAACTCCCTTAATAAGTTTTCGTTTTGTTGTTTATTTTTAGTTCCAATTGATTTATTCGTTTAACTTGTTGCCAAGCAACAGACAGCTGATCAGTTTCTCATGTGAGAACTAGCGGAAAGTCAAGTTTTTCAATAAAGCGAAAATTGTCTGCTAGGTACAACGCATATGCCCCTACCTTCTGACCTGTCATAACACAAAGTATGTAGCCAATTATGCACACGGATGCACCTAGGTCAAGGCCACTCACCGAGGATGAGGCTGCAGGAGTAGCCCCAAGGTGCCTGTGTCCATACCACGCCGTAGCCAGGAGTATACGTGTACTCAGCTGTACCGTTGATATACCCACCTCCTACCCAAGTGGCTAGCAAACAGAAAAAAATACAGCAACTTGCACTAAACGCCCAGTTTATTTTTATTGTGTTGAAAATCCACTTTATACTTTATTTATAAAGACGTTACATAAGAGGTACCCTGGTGACCTTGACCTCGGTCATGGTCAAGGCCAAAAAGCGGAAGCTGACCATTCTCTCGAAAACGATTAGAGCGATTTTGAACTGGTTTTGATTATTTGTGCCTAAAAGAGGTTGCATTATATTTACTTCGATGAACTCGTTCAAGATAATAATCCGGAAGCCGATCATTATGTCGAAGCAGTGTAAGATTTGTCTTTGATCCAGATATATTGTGTCTCTGGCTTTCTGCCGTCCCAAGTGGGTTCCATTTCGCTACGTGTGGCGAAATTGGGTCTGGTTTTACTAATGTACAAAATCCACTCTCTATTTTTATTCATTTTTCTTTTGCCATGTATGCCAAAAACCGCAAGACCACACCGGAATTATAAGACTACCGTTGACCTCTCCCAAAGGTTATCATTTTAGGAGTCGTCAAGGCTGGTCTTATTTCAGTTGGCAAAATCTCTTGTAGTCAGTGTAGATTTGCAGTAAAAGGAAACCGCTGTGGTGTTAACTTCATAGCACGCGAGAAGATGAGAACTTTGCTAGACAATGTTAGTGTTTGGTTCTCTTTTCATGTCTAATACCAACAAAGATAAGGCTCTCCGCACTCCATCCCCTCCCCCCCCCCCTCGGCACCCCACCACCGTGTGTTTTTAAGGAATCTGGTAAAGATCATTAAAGCTCATTTTAGTCTACCTTACTATCCAAAATGGCAGCTTTAAAACCCTGCTTGTTATTATCAGTAAAATGCCCCCCCCCCCTCCACTGCCCCACCACAACCACGACCATCACTTTTTTCTTCATATTAAGTGGTTTCGACTGTACTTTCTCCCTTACCCGTGAGTGTGAATATACCGACGAAGAGACCAATGTCCCTGCCCGCCACAATGGCCCGCTCGCTGTCTCTCTCTCCCACCGTGCGCTTCTTCCACGAGGCGAAGATGCCGATGGCGAGGATGACCACGTAGAAGATGATGAGGCCGACCAGCCCCCACACGTTCAGTTCTCCGCGGATGAAGCCATCTTCATTGTAGTCTGGCCCGCATACTCTGCGATTCCAAAAAAAAAAAAATACAGGCAACTGTAGTGCATAATGTCTCTCATAAAAGAGGGTTATTATCAATTTCAGACGTTAAATTTTCCTTACATTCTGTGTGTGCGTCTGAAATCCACAAAATGCATGTTTTACTCATTGTTCAAAGAGAGTTTAATAAATTTGGATTCATTCAGAAAATGGGCCACGTGCTATACCCATCGTGTGGGCCTACGTCGCCTGTCTGTTCTTTCGTTCGTGTTAACTTCTGTTTTTGACAACTCTGCCTTCAGTTTTCAATTTTGTGGCAATATGGCCCATCCAGGGGGACAAAACCCCATTATTTTATTTTCCCAATTGGCCAATTTTCGACAATTTGGCGAAACGATCACTATCTTTGCGAAAAAAAAGCTTACTCCTCCTACACATTATGTTAAATTTGCTCGAAATTTTGCAACTGGATAAACACCAGGGTTGCACACGCAAGTACACCTGTATGACACCTGTGCTTATATTACGACGCGCCTCCGCGTTTAACTGTTAACTGTTTCTACGCCAGGAAGTGACGTCATAGGGTGGCGTAGAACTGTCATGGGGTTTTTGGGTCATTTTTTTGGATAGAGCGCGCGCGTGTTGGAATGACGTCAACATGTTCAACATGTTCATTATGTTGTTCAACATATTCAACCAACATGTTGTTCAACATGTTCAACATGTTGTTCAAGATGTTGTTGGGTAAGTTGAACATGTTCAACTTGTTCAACATGTTGTTCATCAAGTTGTTCTATATAAGCTATGTTTAAAGACTTTATTGGTTTAGTTATTTCTAAACATATTAGGACATAGTGTGTCGAGTGTGAGAGTATATAGAGTATAAAAGGCAGCCGCCCTCAAACGTAACGCATTCTGTATCAAGACACTGAAGAGTAACAGCAGCTACCCTTTATGACAGTGTCTGTAGAAAAATCTGAGACAATGCCTGCAGAAAATTTTACAGCAAAGCCTGAGACAATACCTACATCAAAGTCTAAAGCAATGTCCATGCTAAAGTCTAAGGTAAAGTCACGTCAAAGGCGACCACATCATAGAAAGATGAAAAAAGATGAGTTACCTGCTACGACGTCGCCGTGTAAAAAGCGAAAAATTAAGACCGAACCTAAAATGAAGCGAGAACCGGAGCGTAAAGCTACTACCAGCATGAAGAAGATGAGTGTAGATGATTTACCGGTTATGATACCCATTAATAGAGAAATATATATCAAATTGGCGAAATATCAACAGAAAGTGATGGTTAACATTCGTGAATATATTACGAATCATACATCTGGAAGGTTACATCCTAGTACCAAGAAGGGAATATTCTTGTCATTGAAAGACAGACCAAAACCGAACTGTAGCGAAGGGTGGCGCAAAACAAGCGATACAAAAATTTTGCAAATCACGTGATTAATGACGTCATAAATGACGATGATGTCTATCTCAGCAACCAATAAAGATAGAAAAGTCAAACCAAAACCGAACTGTAGCGAAGGGTGGCGCAAAATAAGCCATTAAAAAAATTTGCAAATCACGTGATTAATGACGTCATAAATGACGAATTTGTCTATCTCAGCAACCAATAAAGATAGAAACGTCAAACCAAAACCGAACTGTAGCGGAGGGTGGCGCAAAACAAGCGATACAAAAATTTTGCAAATCACGTGATTATTCACGTTATAAACGACGATATTGTCTATCTCAGCAACCAATAAAGATAGAAACGTGAAACCAAAACCGAACTGTAGCGGAGAGTGGTGCAAAACAAGCGATACAAAAATTTTGCAAATGACGTGATTAATGACGTCATAAATGACGAATTTGTCTATCTCAGCAACCAATAAAGATAGAAATGTCAAACCAAAACCGAACTGTAGCGGAGAGTGGTGCAAAACAAGCGATACAAAAATTTTGCAAATCACGTGATTAATGACGTCATAAATGACGAATGTATCTATCTCAGCAACCAATAAAGATAGAAATGTCAAACCCAAACCGAACTGTAGCGGAGGGTGGCGCAAAACCAGCGATACAAAAATTTTGCAAATCACGTGATTAATGACGTCATAAATGACGAATTTGTCTATCTCAGCAACCAATAAAGATAGAAATGTCAAACCAAAACCGAACTGTAGCGGAGAGTGGTGCAAAACAAGCGATACAAAAATTTTGCAAATCAAGTGATTAATGACGTCATAAATGACGAATGTATCTATCTCAGTAACCAATAAAGATAGAAACGTCAAACCAAAACCGAACTGTAGCGGAGGGTGGCGCAAAACAAGCGATACAAAAATTTTGCAAATCATGTGATTACTGACGTCATAAATGACGATGATGTCTATCTCAGCAACCAATAAAGATAGAAACGTCAAACTAAAACCGAGCTGTAGCGGAGGGTAGCGCAAAACAGGCGATACAAAAATTTTGCAAATCACGTGATTAATGACGTCATAAATGACGAATTTGTCTATCTCAGCAACCAATGAAGATAGAAACGTCAAACCAAAACCGAACTGTAGCGAAGGGTGGCGCAAAATAAGCCATTAAAAAATTTTGCAAATCACGTGATTAATGACGTTATAAATGACGAATTTGTCTATCTCAGCAACCAATAAAGATAGAAACGTAAAACCAAAACCGAACTGTAGCAGAGGGTAGCGTAAAACAAGCGATACAAAAATTTTGCAAATCACGTGATTAATGACGTCATAAATGACGAATTTATCTATCTCAGCAACCAATAAAGATAGAAATGTCAAACCAAAACCGAACTGTAGCGGAGAGTGGCTCATAACAAGCGATACAAAAAATTTGCAAATCACGTGATTAATGACGTTATAAATGACGAATTTGTCTATCTCAGCAACCAATAAAGATAGAAACGTAAAACCAAAACCGAAGTGTAGCGGAGGGTAGCGTAAAACAAGCGATACAAAAATTTTGCAAATCACGTGATTAATGACGTCATAAATGACGATTTTATCTATCTCAGCAACCAATAAAGATAGAAATGTCAAACCAAAACCGAACTGTAGCGGAGAATGGCTCATAACAAGCGATACAAAAAATTTGCAAATCACGTGATTAATGACGTCATAAATGACGATTTTGTCTATCTCAGCAACCAATAAAGATAGAAACATCAAACCAAAACCGAACTGTAGCGAAGGGTAGCGCAAAACCAGCGATACAAAAATTTTGCAAATCACGTGATTAATGACGTCATAAATGACGAATTTGTCTATCTCAGCAACCAATAAAGATAGAAACGTCGAACCAAAACCGAGCTGTAGCGGAGGGTGGCTCATAACAAGCGATACAAAAGTTTTGCAAATCACGTGATTAATGACGTCATAAATGACGAATTTGTCTATCTCCGTAACCAATAAAGATAGAAACGTCAAACTAAACCCGAGCTGTAGCGGAGGGTAGCGCAAAACAAGCGATAGAAAAATTTTGCAAATCACGTGATTAATGACGTCATAAATGACGAATTTGTCTATCTCAGCAACCAATAAAGATAGAAATGTCAAACCAAAACCGAACTGTAGCGGAGAGTGGTGCAAAACAAGCGATACAAAAATTTTGCAAATCAAGTGATTAATGACGTCATAAATGACGAATGTATCTATCTCAGTAACCAATAAAGATAGAAACGTCAAACCAAAACCGAACTGTAGCGGAGGGTGGCGCAAAACAAGCGATACAAAAATTTTGCAAATCATGTGATTACTGACGTCATAAATGACGAATTTGTCTATCTCCGTAACCAATAAAGATAGAAACGTCAAACTAAAACCGAGCTGTAGCGGAGGGTAGCGCAAAACAGGCGATACAAAAGTTTTGCAAATCACGTGATTAATGACGTCATAAATGACGAATTTGTCTATCTCAGCAACCAATGAAGATAGAAACGTCAAACCAAAACCGAACTGTAGCGAAGGGTGGCGCAAAATAAGCCATTAAAAAATTTTGCAAATCACGTGATTAATGACGTTATAAATGACGAATTTGTCTATCTCAGCAACCAATAAAGATAGAAACGTCAAACCAAAACCGAACTGTAGCAGAGGGTAGCGTAAAACAAGCGATACAGAAATTTTGCAAATCACGTGATTAATGACGTCATAAATGACGAATTTATCTATCTCAGCAACCAATAAAGATAGAAACGTCAAACCAAAACCGAACTGTAGCGGAGAGTGGCTCATAACAAGCGATACAAAAAATTTGCAAATCACGTGATTAATGACGTTATAAATGACGAATTTGTCTATCTCAGCAACCAATAAAGATAGAAACGTAAAACCAAAACCGAACTGTAGCGGAGGGTAGCGTAAAACAAGCGATACAAAAATTTTGCAAATCACGTGATTAATGACGTCATAAATGACGATTTTATCTATCTCAGCAACCAATAAAGATAGAAATGTCAAACCAAAACCGAACTGTAGCGGAGAGTGGCTCATAACAAGCGATACAAAAAATTTGCAAATCACGTGATTAATGACGTCATAAATGACGATTTTGTCTATCTCAGCAACCAATAAAGATAGAAACATCAAACCAAAACCGAACTGTAGCGAAGGGTAGCGCAAAACCAGCGATACAAAAATTTTGCAAATCACGTGATTAATGACGTCATAAATGACGAATTTGTCTATCTCAGCAACCAATAAAGATAGAAACGTCGAACCAAAACCGAGCTGTAGCGGAGGGTGGCTCATAACAAGCGATACAAAAGTTTTGCAAATCACGTGATTAATGACGTCATAAATGACGAATTTGTCTATCTCAGCAACCAATAAAGATAGAAACGTCATACCAAAACCGAACTGTAGCAGAGAGTGGTGCAAAACAAGCGATACAAAAATTTTGCAAATCACGTGATTAATGACGTTATAAATGACGAATTTGTCTATCTCAGCAACCAATAAAGATAGAAACGTCAAACCATAACCGAACTGTAGCGAAGTGTGGCGCAAAACAAGCGATGCAAAAATTTTGCAAATCACGTGATAAATGACGTCATAAATGACGAATTTGTCTATCTCCGTAACCAATAAAGATAGAAACGTCAAACTAAACCCGAGCTGTAGCGGAGGGTAGCGCAAAACAAGCGATAGAAAAATTTTGCAAATCACGTGATTAATGACGTCATAAATGACGAATTTGTCTATCTCAGCAACCAATAAAGATAGAAATGTCAAACCAAAACCGAACTGTAGCGGAGAGTGGTGCAAAACAAGCGATACAAAAATTTTGCAAATCATGTGATTACTGACGTCATAAATGACGAATTTGTCTATCTCCGTAACCAATAAAGATAGAAACGTCAAACTAAAACCGAGCTGTAGCGGAGGGTAGCGCAAAACAGGCGATACAAAAATTTTGCAAATCACGTGATTAATGACGTCATAAATGACGAATTTGTCTATCTCAGCAACCAATGAAGATAGAAACGTCAAACCAAAACCGAACTGTAGCGAAGGGTGGCGCAAAATAAGCCATTAAAAAATTTTGCAAATCACGTGATTAATGACGTTATAAATGACGAATTTGTCTATCTCAGCAACCAATAAAGATAGAAACGTCAAACCAAAACCAAACTGTAGCAGAGGGTAGCGTAAAACAAGCGATACAAAAATTTTGCAAATCACGTGATTAATGACGTCATAAATTACGAATTTATCTATCTCAGCAACCAATAAAGATAGAAATGTCAAACCAAAACCGAACTGTAGCGGAGAGTGGCTCATAACAAGCGATACAAAAAATTTGCAAATCACGTGATTAATGACGTTATAAATGACGAATTTGTCTATCTCAGCAACCAATAAAGATAGAAACGTAAAACCAAAACCGAACTGTGGCGGAGGGTAGCGTAAAACAAGCGATACAAAAATTTTGCAAATCACGTGATTAATGACGTCATAAATGACGAATTTATCTATCTCAGCAACCAATAAAGATAGAAATGTCAAACCAAAACCGAACTGTAGCGGAGAGTGGTTCATAACAAGCGATACAAAAAATTTGCAAATCACGTGATTAATGACGTCATAAATGACGATTTTGTCTATCTCAGCAACCAATAAAGATAGAAACATCAAACCAAAACCGAACTGTAGCGAAGGGTAGCGCAAAACCAGCGATACAAAAATTTTGCAAATCACGTGATTAATGACGTCATAAATGACGAATTTGTCTATCTCAGCAACCAATAAAGATAGAAACGTCGAACCAAAACCGAGCTGTAGCGGAGGGTGGCTCATAACAAGCGATACAAAAGTTTTGCAAATCACGTGATTAATGACGTCTAAATGACGAATTTGTCTATCTCAGCAACCAATAAAGATAGAAACGTCATACCAAAACCGAACTGTAGCAGAGAGTGGTGCAAAACAAGCGATACAAAAATTTTGCAAATCACGTGATTAATGACGTTATAAATGACGAATTTGTCTATCTCAGCAACCAATAAAGATAGAAACGTCAAACCATAACCGAACTGTAGCGAAGTGTGGCGCAAAACAAGCGATGCAAAAATTTTGCAAATCACGTGATAAATGACGTCATAAATGACGAATTTGTCTATCTCCGTAACCAATAAAGATAGAAACGTCAAACTAAACCCGAGCTGTAGCGGAGGGTAGCGCAAAACAAGCGATAGAAAAATTTTGCAAATCACGTGATTAATGACGTCATAAATGACGAATTTGTCTATCTCAGCAACCAATAAAGATAGAAATGTCAAACCAAAACCGAACTGTAGCGGAGAGTGGTGCAAAACAAGCGATACAAAAATTTTGCAAATCATGTGATTACTGACGTCATAAATGACGAATTTGTCTATCTCCATAACCAATAAAGATAGAAACGTCAAACCAAAACCGAACTGTAGCGGAGGGTGGCGCAAAACAAGCGATACAAAAATTTTGCAAATCATGTGATTACTGACGTCATAAATGACGAATTTGTCTATCTCCATAACCAATAAAGATAGAAACGTCAAACTAAAACCGAGCTGTAGCATCATACAAAGTTAATATCTTAAAAAATTCTAATTATTACCTAAAGGCCAAATAAAGGCTATTTGCACGACAAACTGCGTGCAAACACCCTGCATATTTTATAAGTTTTATAGCCTCTTTCCTAGTCACGAATTTTTTGGCAGGGTGTTTGCACGCAATTTGTCGTGCAAATAGCCTTCATTTGCCTTTCAAAGATTAATCGGAAAAGTAGAAACAAAGTTTCTTCCAACAGGCTAAAAGCACGCAACATCCGTGCTTTTGTTTTGTCGTGTTGATTGATGTTTTATACAGAAATAATTTTTGCACGGACAGGTTAATAGCACGCAACATCCGTGCCGCGGTTATGTCGGATAAGTTATCTTTTACCTAGAAACAAGGTTTGCAAGCTTAAACAGGCTTAAAGCAACTACAGGCTTAAAGCACGCAACTGGCGTGCAGATATTGTGTCGTGTTGATTAATATTTTATCTAGAAACAACGTTCGCACATGCAGACTAAAAGCACGCAACATCCGTGCCGCTGTTGTGTCGGATTGGTTATCTTTTACATAAAAACAACGTTTGCAGGCTTAAACAGGCTTAAAACACCGACAGGCTAAAAGCACGCAGCATCCGTGCCGCTGTTGTGTCGTGTTCAACAGATATTATAAAAATGTCCTAGTTTCTATGGGGAGATACTTAATAAGTATAAAATAAAGTGAATTGACAGGCTAAAAGCACGTGCAGGGACTTTTATTTCCTGAAAAATTAAGCTGTGCGGAAATTGTGTCTGCACGGAAAGGGTGAAAGCACGGCCGTTTGAAAAACAGGGTCTCTGCACGCATGTACCCGTGCAACAGGCCTGTTGCGCGCCTGTTGCGTGTGCAGAGATTGTTTCTGCACGGACAGGCTAAAAGCATGCAACAGCTGCTCAATTTGCACCCTAAAAACTTGATTAATATTATGTGGGCTAGAGCCAGATGCATATCCAATTCTTCAGTGATGGTAAAGCGTTTTCCTTTCCATGATTTTTTATCTGGTTCATTGCAAACTGCTGTCACAGATAGAGGACCAAAACTAACTGGGGAGGGAGGGGGCACAGAATTTTTGCGAAAAAAAATCGCTGCCCCTCTTTTTTATCCAGTTTTTTTTTCTTCCTCGAATATCTTCCATGTCATCACGGCGCCTCGACCAACTGGTCGTTTCCATAATCCGTCACTATGCATGCCAAAATCTTTGCACTATTCTTTATGTGACAAAACTAACTCTTATGTATGAGGGGTACACATATTTGGTGCCCAACAATATAACAATGAGACGGTTCTACAAGCGTTCATTTCGCATGTGAGACCCCCGGGTTAATGGACCCAGAATGAAGACCACAAGGAAATAAGACCATCTGGGCCAGCCTTGATCCAGTTCACTACCATTATAGAGAATTCAGGAAAAAAGACCACATCAAAATTAAGACCATTTTTTGAGCAATCCCAAAGGTCGTCTTACTTCCGGATTTCCGGATTTCCGGGGGACAAACAGCAATAAAACAGCGGTTTATCAAAGGGACGTAAATTCTTATGGCTGCTCACCCAACAGACGAGACCCTATTTCTTTATCATTCGGTTTTTTACAGACTTTCTTTTGTCGAGAACACATCAGTATTATGATACATCAGGGGTGTCATAAAAATACGGTTGAATCCCGGAGATATGACCATCACTGGGACTGAACTGAAGTGATTCGATTTCCCGATGTGATCCTTTTTATGGGTTATTCACAATGAAAAGCGACCAGAAAAAGACTGGTAAAAAGTGGCCCTCTTTGTGAGGTGGCCCGTATGTAGGAAGGCCCCCATACCGGGAATCTTCTGTAAACCTCTGTCAGTCAAATTAAAATTATGCTTTTTGAATCATTATACGGTGCCAAAACACATGTGATCTGAAGAGGTATATTTACCCGGTTCTTTAGCCACACAACAGAACCAAAAGCACTGGCTTGGTTCCTTTACAAAAGAAATATAATGTGACGTCATTTTGTTTTTTTGCACAAAGGCAGATTTCTTCTTTTTTTGGGGGGGGGGGGGGTTTCAATACCAGCTGTGACAACTTAAAAAGAGATTCTAGGAGCTCGCACGGTAATTTTATGGATTTCTGCTCCCTAATTAGAACTGAAGACTGGCCGTACCACAAAGGCTTAGAACATGAACCCATGAAACATTTTATTCACTTTAACCGCAGGCCTCATTTAGTCATTGCATCCTTGTATAATTTTTGTTGAAATTAGAGGATGGGTTGCAATCCCTCAACAACCCCTCCTATCCTTCTCCTCCCCCCCCCCCCCCATATATCCGCCCACTGTTCGCTGCTCTATACAAACGAAAGAGAATCTCATTGTATTTTCTAGGTTAAAACAAATGCTGTTTATCAACTTGCGAAACCTAAAGTATATATGCCTTTTGAAACTGTGTTGACGTTTTTTGCAACGCATAATTCATTTTCCAACATATTCTGTACGATATTACATGAGAGCCCGAGCATTTTTTAATGACTCTCCACGACTTGGAAATCCATTAAGCGTTTGACGCCATTCCAATCCCCGAATATCAAAATAGCAACTATACAACACATCTATACAACACATGCATAGCTATGTATATTTAAAATAAAGAACAAAAGGAGAAAGAATTGCACTAACGGTTCGTTTGGATCCACGGTATTCGTCTCGTTATCCATGAATATTTCAAAAACAATTTTCTACTTTGTTAATCAAGCTGCAGGCTTTGTGGAAATTAAAATATATTCCCCCTTTTCTTAACAGAAGCACTGTGTCATCTCAGGGAGACTAAAACCAGACTGTTTTAGATTTTAACTGAAGCAAAACATGAATCGGTCTGAAGGTCAAAGTTTTTTGGCTAGCGAATGCCTTATTTGGTCTATGTCAACAACCCAGGCTCTCTGCTGCGGGTGAATGCAAATAAATACTGTTTACAAAATGGCCTTGTGGATGTGCTTTGAAACGGGTAAAAACAGCTTGCTTTATTAACAATTCAAATTTTCTTCGCTAACTAGCTGCGGTTACATTTATCAGCAAAGGCTTTTAAACTGGAGCCTCATTTCGCGTTTTCTAAGTAACATGATACACCTTTAAACAAATAATACCATCTATAGTGTTAACATTTACATAAACAGATTTGTCAACGGGAATACATAAGGAAATAATTTATTTCAACGCCATAAAACGAGGCACGGAGAGGGGAGAAGGGAGGGGAGGCACTTGGGCTTAAAAGTGATGGTGACATTCAATTTAAGACCGCACAAAAACGAAGATATGCCTCCAAAACAGCATACTTCGTAAAAAGTATATTTCGAAAAACAGTTTAAAAAAAGGGTTGCCTATTGCAGCAATATTTTGCTCAAAAGATAACTGAAGCGTGGAAATAAAAGTAAACGATGAAAAGAGCAAATAATTACACACCCTCAACCAAATATTGGCGGGGGTTGGAAATATTTCTAGGCAAAATGAAGATACTGTTGCCTAGTTACGAAAATGTTGACCTAAAGGTCAACATTGTCTTACTGGTCAATAATAATTCATGTTGTATTCCATTGGCTGTACACAAGCAGCTCACCCATTGCCATCTGTAATGCTGCTCGAATCCCGGACAAAATGGCGACGCCCAAAATGGCGACGCCCAAAAATGGCGACGCCCACAACGTCCCCTAGTACAACCGTGGACATAATGGCCCCGAGTGCAACCGTGGATATAATGGGCCCGAGAGTTTAATAGGCTCAATTTTCAACCAAAATCTGAAAACTGATTTTAACAGATATATCCAAGAAATAAATTGAAATAAAGGCAAATTGTATGGGGGGAAATAACTATAATTAGATTTGAAATTTAATCTGTAAACCTTCGACAATCTTGTGCGACTCCGATGTGGCTGTTATACGGGCTGGCCGAGATGTAGAGCCAAAGACTGTTTACTACTAAGATATGACACTCAGCCATTTTCGCGTATCCAGACAGCAGTGGCGCCGCCTGGTATAAGAGTTGCAAATTAAGCTGTCAATACACTGAGGTTACCTGGAAAGTGCACGTGTTTTTTAACTTTTCATTACTTTTTCGGTCTTAAAGTTTATAAAAACATTTTGTCGCCTGGATAATTATTAGTAAAGAATAAGAGTATGGCTACTACAAGAAGAGGATGATCTTGTGCAGCAATTGGATGCGATAATGACCACTAAAACTGCAATCTTTCCTTCTTTCGAATTCCAACGGACAAACATAGAAAGAGATTAATATCGAATGTTGTTCCAACACTGTTTCATGTTCGAAATCCCTCTCCCCAAATTACAATATAGAGGCACGCGCCAAAAAATCGAAGTACAAAGAAGGAATTAAAAACTCCAAAAGCATCTTTTTCTGTGGGTCCATCCTCACCGCAAGAAAAATGTGATGAAAAAAGGATAGTTTGGTTTCAACGCCTTCACCATCAACCACACATGATATGCCCAAAAAACAAAAAAAAAATAAATAAAAATAAAAATAAAAAAGAGGTGCGACGATTTCGGTCAAACAGACCATTTCTTCAGCGGCTAAAATTAATTCTTGCATGAATGAACTTAACCAATATTTATTTATACCATCCGAAAAAAATGGGTTATTTTTGTGAAAGATCTGGAATCTGTTTCTCCAATGGTGCAGCACATGACAAAACTTGACACAAGACTCGTTTGCAATGCCAGAGATGTGGAAAAAATGTAACTGAATGTACAAATACGAAAAAAAGATAAAAAGCGCTGTAAGATTGTTTATGAAGATGCGAATTCATTTCGCTTTGAAAATGGCAAATTTTTTCTTCAGTTAGATCCTAGAGTGATAAAAGAAACAGAAAAGTCTTACAGCTTATTCATGTGTAAATGTGAGAGCAGTATTTACCTTTTTCTACTGTGGTCTTTGATGGGAGGGTGGGGAGGGGGTGATCGTTATCTGATCAGAGTTGTAAAATAAAAGCTGGCTGTGCTAATGAAATGGCATTTTTTTATCCTCCTTACTTCTATTGTTCAGCTCCTGTTGAAATAAATTACTTCATATCCCCTAAAATCTATTGAAATATTGAGCTTAGCACCAATTCTGTAATGTGTTTTGACAGCTGTTTTTCTCAGTTTGCAACTCTTCAACCAGGGGCGCTGCAATCAGCTGGATACTATAGGCTGTATAGGGAGTGTCATATCTTAGTAGTTTATAGTCTTTGGTAGAGCAGAGGACAGCAGTAGAGGACACACATACGGGAGGGCAGGTGAGAGCACAGGAGAAAAACGGCAGATATGGAAGGTGGAGAGGGGACGGGAGGAGTGAAAGAATGTTGTGAGCATTTGAATTAAGACGATATCGAGAAAGAGAATGAAACGGCGAGGAGCAGATCTATGTTCACCGCTGTTAGTTCAATAAAACCTGTTCAGGAATGTTGTTCCTTGTTGTTTATTTTTAAAAGGCGCTTTAAAATAGCAACTTAAAAAATTGCTGGGTCATTTTGTCCACGGTTGCACTCGGCGCCTTTATGGGCATCGCCTTTATGCCCTTCGACTTTTTTGGACGTCGACATTCAATTCCACGAGTTCTAAGATTAAAAAAACGGAATCAACTGAATCAATATTTAGGACCAGAATCCAATTTCGCAAGCGAAATCTTCAACACTTGACAAACATTAAAAGTTTAAAATATTTCTTTGAACGGCTTATTATTTCTTGAACAACATGAAGTTTTTTTACAAGCGGCATAGTCTGTAATGCAACTAAGTAGAGAGCTTAGCGCGCAGCACGTATGCGGCTTGTAAGGTTTATATAATTAAGGTGCTAGTCTGTTAAATCAATAAAGCGATAGAGACCTTTTGTTTACAAAAAAGAGAAATTTAAAAGGTGTCGATTGTAAGTTTGTGATATAAGCCTGTGCTCTTATGTGTTGTGTGCACTGGCCACTCTAGTTTACATTTTATTTAGTTCTTTTAAAATCACGATGTGCCCTTATGACCGCTCTATACCAGGCTGTCTTTTTCTGTGATTTTAGTGCGCATTATGAACCCATAAACGTTCCTTTTACTGAAACAGTCTTGATAGTGCCTTCTATCTTGTTATGTAAGGTCAATAATAGAAAAAGCATGTAAGTGCCAAATTTTGCAGTTTTGAATATTTTTGAAAATGCACAGGAAAAATAAGAGACCAAGCACATTCTTAAAAATTCGTTACAAATTAAACCTTTCGTAGAATGTCATGCCTTGCAGCTTGACATTGGTAATAAAATGCGATTCATACTGATTTATGCTTATGCACATACTAGTGCTAGCACTTTAATAAGGTGTATATATTACAAAATGACTAAACCCATAATTTACTCTTCCGTTTTCCTTTTTTCTCCGTCAGCCCTTTCACAAAGTATTATTTGAACAAGTTTGTACTATTTTCAGAATAGTAAGATATTTACCTTGTATAAATGCATCCCATGTGTCCAGTAGTAGGGTTGTGTATCACCTGTATGCAATTTTTGAAGGGGGTACGTAACTTGACTTGTGGATATTTTAGTCATCTTTTTTATGCAAGTTAAGGCTTAGTTGTTTTATCTGGGTCTAGAAGATGGTCATTAAAGAGATTTCACTGCATATCTTTTTCCGGTTTCAGATGGTGGTCGATAAAACAAGTTTTACTGTACGGCCTTTTTATCCCTGTTTGGAAGTGAGTCAATTACAGCAGTTTTACATTACGTACTTTTTATCCGGACCTTAAAGATGGCAGTTACAAATAGGTTTATCAAATTTTTTGCTAACCTTAACACCCCACCCCCATCCCTAATGTCGGTAGGGGACCCTGACCATTTTAGCCAGTTACGGGAAGGGTTTGTACACTACGTGTAGTTATACCCATAATGTATACTGTCATAACACGAGATATTAGATGACCCACTTTAAAAGTTAACGCTGCTTCCATGTACCGGAACTGCACAAACACTGAAAGCCGTTACGTAATTAGTCCCATACAGGGAACAGCTTGGCAGCCAAATGAAAACACGTTAATAGCTGTAGGTGAGTAACGCGCGAAAAGGTCAATACCACAAAAACGTAAAAAAATGGTCGATAATTGTGCTGCTAATGTTTTCAAGTATGTATAAAGAAAGCAGAAACATTGCAGAATATTCTAGAAAACTATGAAATCTCAAGCGCAGTTAAAAACCATCCTAGAGATATTTTTATCAATGACGTCATATGCCGTTTTTGTTCGTTCTACCCGGGCATATTTAAGTGAATCTTTCGGGCATACCAAACAATAGTCCTACCAAGCTTCAACTTCCTTCGGTGTTCAGCGGTTGAGAAATCTTACATACAAGATTTTAACGTAATGACGTCATATGCCTTTGTTAATTTTGCTACATCCATCAAAAGTTGACTTAACCATATAAAAGTTGATATCGATACGACTTTCCCTTTGTGAGATATTGTGCACAAAAGAGCTGGTTTACAATACAGACATATTTTACATGATTACGTCATACGCCGCACTCGTTTGACAGATTTTCGAATCTACCAAGCAACAATCCCACCAAGAGTGAACTTTCTTCAATGTTCAGCGGCTGAGAACCTTCGCACACAAGACTTTTACGTCATACGCCTTCCCTAATAATGTTACATAAATCAGAAGTTGACAGAAGCGTCAAACCTACCCTAGGAATCAACAGATCAAGTTTGAAGTCGTCTAACCTTTCGATATCAAGATATGTTGCACACAACAGCGTGACACACACACACACGTACACACAGACACATACACACAGAATATACAAACAATATATGTCTTTCCTTGGTCGGGGAGATATAACTAGCAGCAATCTTGCTATTATTGCAACAATCGCGGTAAATGTTGTTCTGTATTGTTTTTATCGCAAAAGAAATATTTTTGTTTTGTAATTTTATTTTACGGAAAGGGACAACTGACGCTACATAATTATTTCATATTATTTTCTTTCACATTATATTTCAAAGAAGGAAACTTAGGGTATGCTACAATGACTGGCTGAAACATAGAATGTTCTTACATATTTTCGAAGCTCTCTCTCCCTCTCCCTCTTTCTCCCTCCTATCTCTGAATCATTCTCCCTCTGTCTGAACAAATACTTAAATGAGCCATCGTTAGAGTACGTACACGCGGACTTTATGGAAGCTTTGACTGTGTGCACACTTATATGTTGTAAGCATGACGTTATTAGTTTTCTGAGCAAAGGTTAAAAATATTTGATTCTCGTATGGCTTAAGCTTTGCAAGACAAGTGATCCTAAAAGGCAGAAATAGCTTATGCGTCGAGGAATTCGAATTACAACATTGCACTGAAAAAACAACAGCCTCTGTTGTCACAAAGCATTCAAGCGAAAGCTCGCGTGACATCATTTGTTGGAAAAAAATGCCACAACGCGCTAATATAAACCCTTGACGAAAACTTGTAGGTGTTGCTGTATCTGTCACAGATATTGGTCGTCTAAAACCTGTTAACATTGAGGAGCGCTCTGGGAACTGACATTTTGATTTCCTATCAACAGTTCAGATACCAAATAGATTTAAATAGATTTGACTCAACAAGATCAACATTGTTTAGCGACTAAATTGTATACAGCGTAAATACAGAATGGATACTTAAGCCAATGCTTTCGCCTTAAATGACAACTGTATTATTGTAGACCGTGTTTCAATATGGCTGATTCGAAAGTGAACATCCTAAGGCCATCACTGTCGCAATAATTCATTAACCTAAACAAAAAATTTATTTATTTTACTTTCAACAACGTAATCAATGAGATGCTCCAGCTTGTGTTAGTCTTAAAAAGGAAAAATTCAACTACTTCAGGGTATGACTATAGCTTATTTCTTATCAAAGTACAAAAGTGACATGTCTGAGGAACAAGCATGATGTCTAAGAAATGATTCACACAAAAAACTTTAAATATTATTTTTCACATCTTTTTCTCTCACATTTTGTCAAGATATTTAAAATATTGAGTGTGTAGTTTCAAAAATAAATAAGATTTTGCAAATAAAGTTAAATTTTTAAATTCAAAAGAATTTCAATTTAATGTCTTCTAATTTGTTTACTTATTTATGGCAAGACAGAGAAGCAGGAGTAGACTGGGATTGCAATGCTTTACTGTCCAAGTATTCCAAATCTCCTGTTTTGTTTGTTTTCGAGTCAATTGAACATACTTATTACCAACATTTGTATGTGTAGCACACACATGTACAAAATTCATGCAAGAATTAATTTTGAATTTGAATGCACTTCGAAAATACATCACTGCACTTCGTGCAGTACTAACCGCCACAGCCTTTTTTATCACTATGATGATGCATTTCTGAACATATCAGGGAAATACATCTCTGCACAACTCGTTCTCCATTAGATTCTGCGTATGTATATAATTAACAAAGCAAACCATTTTTTACCATATCTGTATTTTAGTCTTTATATATATTTAGGGAGGAAAATAATGAACGATTATTATTGCAAGCATTTAAGTGACAGCAAGAAAGTGTTGCCCTATTTTACAGTTGGTTGTTTTTGGCCTATATTTTTGAAGATACACTGTGAGCAGTATACGGGTTAAACAGATTCTGTAACCAAATCGGCCAAAAGTCAGTAAAATGTAATAGCGAATTGCCCTAATAATGTCAATTTGAAAGAAGAAAATCATTTAATTGCCACACCGAATACAATTCTGCACATCAGGTTGGATTTTTCTTTCCGCAGTGCATAAACCATCCATTTCACTTGTTGGCGGGAGTCTTTCAAGGTTCCAACTCTCGTGATTCAGCATCGAGGGTTTGACTTAAAGGCTTTGCGGGAGATAAACAAAGCATGTGCAATGAATGCAACAGTCATTATACTTCTGATCGCTATTATGACTGTTCATCTGGTAATTCCAAGGTCACTGGTTCGAATCCTGCCAGGGGTGGTAAGCAGGGGATAGACTCCGCTTGCTTCAGTTAGGCGAATGAAATGGGTCAGATCACCTCCATTATCGCCCACTGAGCCTTTCGGCCATTCAGGAAAGACTGTATCTTCTGTCCACTTCTCTCCTTCCGCGCTTTAATTCACAGTGTGTATTTCATGGTCAGGTACCGAAACCGGTCTTGTTCCATTATGTTCCTGGTTATATAATGAACTGTTTCAGATCAAAGTGCCATAAAAAGTACAAAGCGGACTTGATTCTGCTCAGTTTGATATCTAACAGCTACACTGAGATAGTGAGCATGTGACTACATTAACGGTCAGACTTGTAGCTTCTAACTCCAGGCTACAACAGTTTATAGCTACACTAATTTATTAAAAGAGCAATAAATTGTTTGCAAAGAATTGGTAGAAACGGCGTAATATAGAAAAGGCTTGCACCATAGCAGCTTTCAGAGAAAGCGTTTATTTCTATTTGGTAAAAAAAGGATAAATAGGAAAAAATATATACCTAATTGACGCCATACGATTAAATGATTTTCTTAGGCGTTTGGATACAAAAAAAAGTTAGAAAGATCTGTAGTGGTGCACTTTAACCACTTTTCAATAAACAGAACAATTGTTTTCTCCGCAAATTGTAAAAAAAGTAAGGATATCGAAATCAAAATACATTATTTCATTAATAGAATGGGTGACGAACGGCACACTTGTATATGTGATTGCTCAGTACACGCTGAAACTGTGCTAAGTGGACCAGCGAGAAAAGAGGTATGTAAACGGAAGAACGGCCTCCCTGATATCAACGACAATAGGACAAAAGAGACAAGTGTGTTGATGCGATGGCGCCAGATCCTTTATGACTATACTCAGTCTACAACGTTCCACGGGCTGGTTTTTGTGACGTCACCGCAGCCATTCTGGATTAGACGGTAAGTCTATGCACACTGCACTGAAAAAAGGGACTAGAACTTTTCGTCAGTCACGGCTTGGTAATGCGGTCTACAGACTGCCACAGATCCATCTTGCTGAAGTCTTTTTATAACAGCGCTCTCACGCCGTCCCAGACTGCAAATTGATGTGTCTCTTTCTATAAGGAAAGTACAGTAAAAGCTTTGTTTATCAGAAGGTGAGAATGAAAAATAGTTATAATTTTATTTTAAAATACCCAGAATGATCAATTACGCTCCTTTCCTGCCTTCCTTCATTCCATCCTTCCTTCCTTCCTTCTTTCCTTCCTTCCTTCTTCCTTCCTTCCTCTCTTCCTTCATTCCTTCCTTTCTTTCTTTTTTTCTTTCTTTCTTTCTTTCTTTCTTTCTTTCCACAGGCTGGAGCAAATGTTTCGTGATTTGATGTCATCATAATTAAGAACTTTCCTCATATACATCATATTCACATAATATAATATAATACAGATATATAATTTACATATTTACAATGGGTGAAGGTTAGCTCAGTATAGAGGTGGCGGTGATGGCTAGGTAATCCCAGGGACCCGAGAAGGGAATGACGTGAACTCCGATTGCCTTAGCTAAGCGAATGCAGTGGGTTAAATCACCTATCTCAGAATGCAAATTTAACACCCATTGAGGCTTTCGGCCATCCCTTGAAAAGTATTTGCATAATATTTTTACTTATAAAAATCTTAACTTTGGGAAGAATTTGGAGACAACCACAAATTTATCAGAATCTATGGAGAAAATCTGTCAAGCCACGGATATCTCTGATAGCTACAAACTCTATTTTGACAGAAACAGTTTTTACGGCGTGTGCATTTTTTCTGCATTTTTTTTCATTTCATTATATTTGTCATAACTTTGTTTATAAAATAGAAGTAAATTAACAGAAGCATAAACGAAATGTTACGAATTTGTTCATCATATAACTGAGCACGTCAATTTAAAACTTGAACAGAAATATATTCATCAATTATGATTAAATGGGTGTACATGTGTACACTGGTAAAAGCATGAAAGAGGCTCTACCACCCACCCATATTCCTATGGCATTGAAAATTGATATGACATGACAATATGTGCTTCTATTTTCTAAATTGAACTATTGGAATACTATTTTCAACCCACAGTTGATTTGTTCAAAAAGTATTACTTATTATCTCCAGTCGCCTATCTTTAAGCATAATGGCTTATGCTGCATCTATTATTTTATTTTGTAGATATCTCTGACTTAATGAAAGGTATCTGTGACCGATTTGAGTATCTTTATTTAAGTTCGCATTATTCGCATGCCATATTCGTGTTATCTGTGTGTCAGATTCATGTGGCTGGTGTTGTTTGTGGGCGGATGCGTGCTGTTTGGCATACAGGTGGTTACGAGCGTCATGTATTTTACGTCGTGGCCTGTCGCTGTTAACGTCAAAATCAACTACAATGACACCATCCTGTTTCCGGCTATCACCATATGCAACCAGAATGCTTTTAGGTAGGCCACTTAAATCCAACGAGAGCCTAGTATTCCCTTCAGTAACTGAACGAATTCTTCCCTTCTGTGAGGGTGGGGTCAGATAGAGGGAGATTATGGGTTAATACTCCCTAAATGTGTCAATTCATGAAGTGATTAATAAAACAATAAAACGAATAAATTCTATTTTTGACAAAGTCTAAAAGTCTTCTTTACAGATTTTTATAGAATTCTAATTTGGACAAAGCCTACAATTCTTCCTCACGGATTTTAACCGAATTGTAATTTAGCCAAGGCTTATAAATCTTCCTCATAAATTTTTAGAGAATTGCAATTTGGCTGGAGTTATGTTCCCCTTACGGATTCCCTTTTCCTGTATTCTTACACGTTCCACCGGGCATTATTGTTCAGTAGCCTTCAGTAAAAGGATTTAGTTGACCAATTGTGTTTTAGAACTACGCAAGCTTACACGAGTGATCATTTTCATCTAATCAACGAATTATTTTCCGGAAACGAGACTACTGGTCTTAATAATTCAGACATCACCCTGGAAGAGTTATACCAAAGCAATGGCCACCAGCTAGACGACTTGGTAGTGAGGTATGATGTGGCCTTCGCTCAAACTTCTCCCCTTTAATAAGTAATTCCTAGTTAAAATAGCTCATGAAGAAAAAAGTATGAATTTCTTTCATTTACGGCATGAACAACAGCATTAAAATCTGAGATCATGGTCTGTTGATCTTAGTTGCAATTGTTCTATATCTTGTTTAAGCTGTACATGGAACGGAAGAGACTGTGACTACACCAATTTCATACCCACACTGACGGACTTTGGCCTGTGTTACACGTTCAACAGTGGCCGCGGTAGGAAGCCCCTTTTCCACGCAACGCAAACAGGTAAGATGATCAGTTAGGCATCTGATCCATGCCAAGCCAACAGGTAAACTGGTCAGCTGAGCTTCTGATCCACATCACGCTGACGGACGTTGGCCTGTGTTACACGTTCAACCGCGGCCGCGGTAGGAAGCCTCTTTTCCACGCAACGCAAACAGGTGAGATGATCAGTTAGGCATCTGATCCATGCCAAGCCAACAGGTAAACTGGTCAGCTGAGCTTCTGATCCACATCACGCTGACGGACTTTGGCCTGTGTTACACGTTCAACAGCGGTCGAGATGGCAACACTCTTTTCCACGCCACGCAAACAGGTAAGATCATCAGTTAGGCATCTTATCCATGACAAGCCAACAGGTAAGCTAGTCAGCTGAGCTGCTGATCGATATCACACTAAGAGGTTAACTAGTCAGCTGAGCATCTGATGCATACCATGCCAACAGGAAAGCTAGTTAGCTGCGTGTCTGATCTTCGGCACGCCAACAGGAAAGCTAGTCAGTTAAGCACCTGATCCATATAACGCCAACAGTTAAGGTAGTCAGCTGACTATTTAATTCTTGGCGCGCCAACAGGAAAGCTAGTCAGCTGATCCTTGCTCGACAGCAAGTTAGCTAGTCAGCTCAGAATCTTATCAATGGCACACCAAATGGAAAGCTGGTCAGCTGAGCATCTGGTTCATGCCACACAAAGACGAGGCTAGTCAGCTGAGCATGTTTTATGACAAGCAAACGGGTAGACTAATCACCTAAGTATCTGATCCGTGTCATTCGAAAAGGTAAATGAATTGAAGTAAAATTCGAGTGCAAAAAGTAACATTAAGCTTATTGTGACTATAGCTCGGCCCGTTCTTGAGTTATTAATTTACTCTCAATTTCACAGGTTCTGAAGGTGGTCTGAGGCTGCAGCTAAATATAGAACAATACGAATATATGCGCCGGCCTAACCCTGGAGCGGGTTTGAAATTACAGATCCATACTCAGGACGATGTACCCTTAGTGAAAGACCATGGGCTGGCTCTACCCCCAGGCTCGCACGGTTTTGTCGCTATCAAGACCATCGAGGTATATAGTATTTGCACCTCTATCCTCGAGGAAAAGCTTTCAAAATAGATTGATGAAATGCACCAGGGCAAGCAAATGTACACAGTGGAATATAGAGTTTCGTGTAACAAACCTACACACAGACATACATTCACACAATAATACAAACACTGATACATGTACACAATAAAAACACACACACGCAACATATATGCAAACATACATACAAATACACATGTATAGATACATACATGCATACATGCAGACATAAAAAGAAAAACAGCAAGACTAGACAGATACATCTTCATGACACTCATAGAAATTTGAGGCGAAATCCACGCGCTTGACTATTCGACAAAATTTATCTGAGTATAACTAGATTTCGGGCATTAAACACGACCTGTTTTGCATTATATTTTTTATCAATTCGCTGTTCCTCTTTTTTACGTACAATTTATACGAGAAGTTAATTAATGCCAGTTCAAAAGAAAAAAGTGTGAAAGCTTTCTAGAGTCATTTAATCCCTTTAACGGTTTTTTTAAATACAAATCACTGTTTCTTCCCTCCAAGGCACCAATGCACGTTTCTCCGCACTTGAGTGACATGGCGTCACCATGACGCCCTCTCACTAAGCTCCAAGATCCATAAACAAATAGGTTGCGACATCAGTAAAACAGAATAGAAACCGAAAAACATGTTGGCAGATTTGGGTCACAAAACAGATGATTTCTGAGATACCTGTCTGTCATGTATAAACGCGGAGCGGATGGATGTTTTAAAACGTAGTTCCCCAGTGGGTCAGCGGAATAAAAAGGTGTTATAAACAATAAAACGAATCGCCATAGAGGTTGGCTGTTCGACAAAAACTGTTTGGATCTGGTACGATAATACATGACACCCTCTACCAGCAATTTTGTTGAATTATGCCATTGCCACGATTCGGGACCAATCAACAGCGGCCTTAATGTAGAGATTGTCTTATTTTAAAGATCTTTGTTTGAAGGTAGCGAATAGCAACAGAAGTGCATAAACGGATCATATTTCGGATGTGGTCTTAATTCAGAGACTGTCGTGCTGAAACTGAAAAAAAACTCGGTTATGATTTGGATATGACTGCGCAAATTAGGCACCACCATTTTTCAAACCTTGAAATGAATCTTGCCAAGTTTACAAAGTTAATTGCTGAAAGACAAAAAAAATGATTTACAGGAGAGAAAACATTTTTACAAAGAGGTTAACGTTTTGCAAGACAACAAAAACTGACAACCAGATCCCGCTTATAACAAATTTGTAATCTGTTAGACGTAGACCAGTTTTTATAGGAAACTTATTCCACAACCTTTGTTTTCATTAACCAATAAATAAGGAAAAGACATTCAGGGGGAAAATATACAGACAAATGGAACAGACATCCAACAGACAGACATCCAATGTCCCTTTCTATAAACTATATCTTCCTTAGTCAAATCTGGCTTAATAGTAAAATGACTAGATACTGGGGAAAAGTCAAGTCATACGGTATTTTATTACTTTTTAATCTGGTCAATAGTATTTTATCTTTTGTATAAGATATATTTTCATCTAGCATGTGACATTTTGCTTTCTAGTATGTCATATTTTGCTATGAAGAATATGGTAAATTTATTATCTAGCATATGGTATTTTGTGATCTAACAAAAATTATTTTGCTATCCAGCATATGGTATTTCGTTATCTAGCACATGATATTTTCCTATCTAGCATATGGTATTTTGCTATTTAGCATATGATATTTTGCTATCTAGTATATGGTGTTTTGCTATCTAACATAAAGTGTTTTGTTATCTAGCATATGATTCTTGCTGTCTGGCATGTGATATTTTGTTATCCAGCATATGGTATTGTGCTATCTAGCAGATGGTATTTTATTATCCAGCATATGGTATTTTGTTATTTAGCTACATAGCTGGGGAACAAACAATCACTGACCTAATTTAGATAGCGTGCTATGCCAGAGCCATCTACCCAGTAGTGTTGATTGGGAATACAAACGATGATTCATACTCCGAACTAGCTAGCAAAAACGAGGGATTATCTGTTCCTTGGAGTAGCAAATTGGCTAGCTGTTAACATATTTAATATGACTGGCTGCCAGGAAAAATCTTAAAGCATGTTTTATAGACATTGCAAAGAAGAAAAGTGTTTATAAGAGCTTTGCACCATTTCCAACTGAATGAAATAAAGTTTGCTGTGTGCCCTTCACAGAAGCAACAACAACGTACTGTTGATTTCAGGTCAACAATCTGAAGCACCCCTATGGCAAATGTAATGATTCGGTGGAGCTTGACTATTTCAAAACCTATACAATTTCAAGCTGTTATATGAACTGTAAGGAGCATTTCCTTGTCCAGCGCTGCGGTTGCCGGGATGTCTATATGCCAGAGGACACTATTCAAAGTAATTAAAATACACCTCAGTAACTATAGCGAAAGTGGCACAAATCATCTTATTTAGTTTTTTAATTGGGGTACGGAAGTTCTGGGCTAGATAAATCTTTGTTATTTTTGGCAATTAGTTTGTTGTTGTTGATTTGGTTTGTTTGCTGAAATTATTTCTATTTGTTTATTTATTGCGCTTTACGGGAGGGATTCTGTTATTAAGTACGACTGATCTTGTTCAGAGAGATCCTTTGGTTTGACTTGACCTGTCCTGTCGTGTTACGTTTCGGAGGAGCCTGGCCAAGTCCAAGTTCTCCACTCGAAAGGGGCGACTTGCTGGCACAAACTTGTTTCCAAACACAAACGTCTAGTTTCAACAAACTTCTCCATTCAGCCTGAATGTTACCTCAACAGCGTAATTTACCATCGAAGGGCGCAGACTTTTACAGAGAGCAACTTATAAAGAGCAATGTTATTGAACGTTGAACTGTGTAAAGAAGGGAACAAACGGATGGAATCTTTTTTCTCTAGCTTTCACCAAACACTCATAGAAATGCGGGGGAAAAGCGAAGTACACTGGAGTAAGGATGGATCATAAGGAGTCGGGTTGATGACTTTTCATATCATTGTATCCTTCTATCCTATTACAGATAACGTTTCTCCTGCAACCATAACATTTTAAAGTGCAGTCATTGGTGGCTGGTGGAAAGAACTAGGGGGAGGCGGTACGACGTTAAAAACACCTACCAATCCTATTTCTTTATATGACGCTACATAGATCAAGTAATAGTAGGGAAATTAGCAGTAGTAGCAGAAATAGCAGAAATCGTTGCAGCTGCACTAGTAGTCGTAACAGCTGCAGCATTAGCAGTAGTATCCTAATCTTGGAGACATAAAGCAAACTGACGATACGTTTGTTTGATTGCTTGCAGAAGCTCCAGTGTGTACAATAGACAGTTACCGGAAGTGCCTGCTTGGAGCATTAGGTTAGTAACATTGCCGTGATCAGTAGAAACAGTACTGTTCAACGTTTTGTAATGTTTTGAATATTTGAATGTATTTAAATAAAAGAACAGGTTAGTGGCTGATGTTTTTCTATGAATATAGGCTTTCAAAGGCCAGATCCACTCAGGCGTTACTGGATGGCTTACTCTGTTAATTGTAGATGAATTTCTCAGCAAGAAGGATATGTGTGACTGCCCGATTCCGTGCCATAGGCGTATGTATGACCCCACGGTGTCATACGCCTCCACCTCAAACTTTGACATAGATGAGCTTCTGAGACATTCAAGCACGATCGAGTTACAAGTAAGGCATTAAACACACACACACACACACACACACACACGCGCGCGCGCGCGCACAGCAATTATGAGTAGGCCTGTTGTATTTCTGAGTTTAAAGATGCTAAAAAGTGTATTTGAAAGCCAGATTTTATTGATATTTAGTTGATTTTCGGTAAAATGTGAGGGACATTTCTTCCAAGATCGGACAATTGCTTGGGAAATCGTCCTGGATTAACCCAAATAAACACGGAGCATTTGTAGGGCAAGTACGTAAAGGCCCGTGAGACACAACAGCGCGTCAATGAGGGTGTCAAGAGTGACGACACACGCCTCATCGGTGCGCTCAACACGACAGTTATCAACCTGACGACGGCATTCTCCGCCCTGTCCGCCAGCCTCGACGTTAAGACACACAACTTGGACGTTCTGTACCAAGATATAGGCAGCAGAATAAGTTTCCACCTGGACAGGGGACTCGAAGCAGTCAAGTTTACTGTCAAACATGACTTTATCAGTGGTAGTTTTTCGCGATTTTAACAAAATTTTTAAAAAGTGATAAGAATTGGGAATTAAGATCAATTGCAATACCTGCCTAGTTAGACTGACGCAAGATCAGTATTATCGAGTTATCGAGCCTGCATGTGAGCAAAGGAACTGAACTACAAAAAAAATTATTACGCAATCAATAAATAATTCACAAAAACGTTATATAATTATAATATTAATATAAAATTATTTCCATATTATATCAATGGCTTTATAAATCGCGCCAAAACTTTCATTTAGTTTTTCAGTTAATTATATTACAATTACATACAAGGCAAGAGAGCAGCGAAAATTATGCACACTGGGTTTTTTAAAGTAGGAAGTGCTCTGAGACAGTAGAAAAGGGAATAGCTTGTTTTGGGTTTTATTGCGCTTTTCTTTTCTTTAAATTACAGGATGGGACATGTATAAAGAGAGGGCTTTTGATTTCGTCACTGCCGACTTTTTGACGTCCCGACATCTGTAAAACGAGCGCTGGGCAATTACAGCGTCGATTTTGATAATACTCTTGAAAGTCGAAAGCTGCTCTACGCGCCAATTCGAAACATGCTTGACGGTCGAACAGAGCTGGTCTGGCGAGCAGAGCAATACCTTAACCAGACCCACATCGCATACAACAGTGCGGAACCGCTCCTCACGTACCAGTTGACGCTAAATAGACATTACGACATGTCCTACATCAGCATCGATATCGTAACCGCGGGCATCGATGACGCAATTGAAAATTACCAAACAGTGCGGGAGGGAATGACTTGGTTTAAAGAAGGAATAGCATTGCTTAAGCAAGTTGGAGAATTTTTTGTCCAAACAGGGAAGTTCAATGACAGTTTGTATATGGACGGCCAAGAGAAATTTTACAATGCATGCCGTAGAATCAACTACAGACTCTTCATGTACGAAGACAGAGTTGTTAAGAAACCTCTGGAGGTCGTTGAAGAACGCATTGCAGATTTTGAGCGAATTAACCGCACGCTACATTCGGCTTACGCTGCCGTTCTGCATAAAGTGAATAAATGCCAAACCCTGTTAGTAAAAACGACTGAGAATTTACTTTCTGCCGTTTTAGCTCTCTCATACGAAGCTTCTGAGTATTTAACAGATGTTAATAAACAAAAGTCTCCACTTTGCAAGGCAGCCGTGCAGATGGACGACACAGTGAGACTGTTAACCGTCGCCTTTGCGGATCTCCGATCACAGGTACGCAGTCTGGACGAAAGTCTTCACGAACTAAAAGAAGGGTTCGTATCCATGTGGACTACCATGCTAGGAGAAGTCTCAACCAAAACAGTTTATGAACACATCTACAACGATACCATGGTTTTCCTCCAAGACAAAGAGCAATATGATTTCTTCATCACCGTGTTTGCTCATATGCTGCGAACAACAGGAACGAAACTCCGAGCCTTCACAACATCAGACATTGTGAAAATGGTGAACGGCGATTTTCATATCATGAAACTAGAAGACAAAATCAATGAATTGCGGGGCCTTTTTAGAAGCATTGCTCAAGACATCGACCTGGCTCGTAAAGTTGGTGATAAGGACGAAGAGCTGTTATCTGCTGTCGACAGTCTCCGGACCTCTTTGCAGATCTTCCTTGAAGGCAACGAAATCGACACAAGGTTTTACAAGTAAGTAAAACAAAAATAAAAAATCAAAGACCGGAGGACATCCATAAAGTATTAATGAGTGACGTCCCAAATTTTGCGTGAAGTGGGTGGGGTTAGTATGAGAGCGCCCATTGGCCCATACCTTCCCTCCCATCGAGGGTTCACTTTTGACCGTGAGGACTTTATTGTATTTCATTTTCCCAAAATATAAGCAATAAGGAACAACTGAAATAGATTCTGTTTCTTTTTTGTCCGAGATTCTCTAAATAAGGTCACAATAAGGTCACCAATCAACCTCTCTCAAAACATAAATACAGCGACTATTATGACTAACCATGCGAGGTCTTAGTAAAGAGTTTTATATCTATGGGCCTGTTATAATGCCAGAGAATAACAACTAAATAAAAGAAAGAGGCCTGCAGTGGGGGTAGATGGGATCTATCTGTTTATGTATAAACACAGAGTGGATGGATATTTTCAAAAGTCGTTCCTCACTTTTATTGGTACTATCTTATCGGGATCTAAAGTTGGTCTGAGGAGTAAAATGGTATACACAGCAGACCAAACCACCGTAGCGGTTGGCTATTGAACAATAATGGGAAGAGGTCTTGTTTTAGACGGGTCCTTATCGCGGGGTCCTCTGTACATTTTTTGGTCACAGAGAGAACTTCATGCGGTTGGACGTGTTTATAGAGGAGCTGAGTTACGAGGAGATCACACAACAAAAGGCCTACGACGTCGCCAGACTTCTCAGTAAATCACTCAGCAACTTTATCTGCGTTTTTCTTATTATTAAAAAAAGTCACTACAGCATCCCACCATTACATTCTATTACATTGGCGTAAAAACGTTTTAAATCGCAAAATTTTTAAATTTTTAAATATAAAATTAAGAACAATAGAGACTTTGCGCGTGAAGTTTACTTTCACTTTATTGGTAAGGCTTTGATAGACGATGAGACGCAAATTTTTCTAGGCCCTATGTAGTCACTAAATAACAATCGCAAGTAAACTTTTTGTTGCAAAGTGTCTAATTTCTATGAAATTCTTTTGTTCATTGTTTCAAAAAGTGCACCATGAGCAAAAAATAACCATAATTTAATTTTTGTTTATTATTTGTATCTGAAAACAGGTGACATAGGAGGATCAATGGGGTTATTTATTGGCGGCAGTGTTCTATCAATTTTTGAATTCTTTGACCTGTTCATTCACCACGGAGCAAAAATGGCACTAAACCGATGACTGACAGGCATAATTGATAGAAGAAAAAATAATCCTAAGGCAATTACCAACCCAAGACTTTCTTACATGAAATGTGATCGAAGTCGATTTGCCAAAAGAATATGTTGGGGTTTGGTTCGATCTTGGATTTACAAAAAATGAACAAAACAAAACTTATTACTTCAAGTAATCACGTAATACTAAGCAGTGGCAGCATGATTCTAGGCTGGTTAGCTGCAGATGGAGATCAGAACCGCTTTTTTATTATATTTTGCATATCTGAGAAATTCTGCACTGTGTAGTACTGCTATCTCAATCGTTTGGAGCAGTCAGATCAAATCAAATATTTAAAATCTTCAAGTTTTCACTTTCACTTTAATGCCAGTCAAACACAGTTATCTTTGCTTGGTATTCCAGTTTATTATCTGCCTATGCTCAAAACATTTACTGTGGAATTTTGTCGAATCCGTGACAGTCGGCCTTGGAACATCTGATCTGAATATCAATTCAGACATATACGCACGGCGGAATGGTACAATGTGGAGACTAGACAAAAAAAGACGAAAATATAATTTGTTTTCGAAAGCTTTGTCACAAAGTGCTTGACGCAATCAGTAACGTATGTTGCCTGTCAGCGAAATAGCTGATAAATAGAATAAAAGCATTTTATTATATTTAACTAATGGCAGGAGCTGAAAGAATCTGTATAAGTTCATTATATCAAGCCATTAGTGAAATATAGTTCTTTTCTCTCTAGCTTTCTATTATTTTTCCTTTTTCTTTTTCCTTTTTGTTCCTTGCTACGGACGCTTAAATGATTATGTAACATTGCGCAAAACTTACATTCCGCGGTTTGACAAATCTGCTAAAAGAAAAAGTAAATAAATGGATTAATTTAACTCCCGCAATGAAAAACAATTGAGTAAATCAACTGAAAGGCGAGGAAAAAATCTATGTAACACAACTGGATAACAAAAACAAATCAGAAATCTGCAGTCCAGAAAGCAGTGCAATTCTTCTCCTCTGACACCTTTCCACAATCAAAGTTCATAACCCTTTAAAGCACAATATCACAACTACAATGGTGTTCTCTTTAATGTATTGCACAATAAATATCACAGCAAATATCACAGAAGAATAAAACGCGAGTTGGCAGTTACAGAAATCATTTATGTAACTCTCATTATGTAAACTTGTACTGGAGTTCAGAGAGGTAGTAGTGGTGGTAGCAGTAGTATTAGATGAAGAGGTAGTAGTAGTACGAGTACTAGCAGCAGTAATAAATAAATGAATAATAATAATAATAAATAATAATAACAATACTAATAATAATAATAATAATAATAATAATAATATGCTCAGTCAACTAATTTATAAGACTTAGACAACAAACATCAAGCTCACCCATTTGAAAAAGATACCAATAGAACTTTCAATATACGACACTTGTTCGCGCCTCCTTTTCATCTCTTCCCTTCAAACGGAAATCCATGCTAGTTGCTGCATGTATATAGACTCCTTTGGAGAGTATTCTCAAGTTTTGTTCGCTTCCATATCAGCCAGTAGCTTCTTGTTCTAGCTGTGCCATGAAGCGTACGTTTTAAATTATTTTTTTTTTCACTTTTAATTGCTGTGTAAATAAAATCACTTTCTTAAATCCAACACTTTAATTAAGTGAGTAATAAAATCAAATTTGCATCTCGAAAAGAAACCGCTTTATTGTTTCCAAATTTAAGAACCACCATTTTTTCTCTTTTGTTATTCGTTTTTTTTATATTTCGATCGATTTCTCCCACGTTTCATGCGAGAGTGTTTTACCAAAAAAATGGCAATTTCTACTCAACATATTCAAGACCATAATTTGATATTAACATGACTATAGAAACTTTTCGCAAGACCATACTCACATGGATATTAATATTTTATTTAAGAACCGAAAGTCAACCAAAATACTTTAAAATATGAACGACAAGGAAATCGATCCAATACAACAAGCACAATCTTTGTTCAGAGAATGCACGAAGAAGCACCCCGCTAAGGGATGGAAGCAGAGAAACAGATGCCAAAGAGCAAACAAGTGACAAACAGCGTCTAATAAGACGCTGGCTTAAGATCTTAGTCGAATATCTGCAGAGTACGCCGTTCCATGGAACAGCTCATGTACGTCGCCGCAACCGTCGTACATGAGCTGACTTATTTATAATGTTCAGGTTTACTTTTTCGTCTCTTCAATTTGGAATAACTTGAAGAATGATTCCGCCAGTGATAAAACAGCCCTGCGGATTGAGAGGAAGGGATTACATAATGTCCATATCACACAAGCATTGGTAAAATCTTCGGTCTTGTCACATTCAGTAGAAACCTACTACCTTCTTCCTCTCCCCCAATCATCATTCACACATAAGACTCGGAATAAATAAGTTTTGTTAATTTAATACTACTTTTCACTATGGTTTCGCTGCACCCCCCCACCCCCCACCCCCGCCAGCTCTTACGGCTCCGTCGCCATCAGGACGGCTGAGGTATTTAGTGTTTAGAAAAGAAAGCAGAAAAGTTTTCAAACAGCATAGTTGTACAATGGAAAACATGTATACACAGATGCAGGCACACTAGAAACCCATATATGGAAACCAAACAAACCACTCTTTTAAGTGCAATAAATTCATGCCATGACAACAGTGTGCAAGAACTCTCAGAGCTACTTATTTCTTTAACTGTCATGGCTGATCTCTTTTTCATTCAAGCGCAATCCGCTTATTTCGTAATGGAACGAGAATCTATTTATCAAAGGCGAAATATTGAACACTTGGCAAAAACAGTTATTGTTAAACTCAGTTTCTGCCTTCCAGTAGAATCTTAAAAACTTTTCAGCCTGATTTTGATTTGCTTTTCCTTTACGACAATACAATGTTTTTCCAGATTCTAAGACCTTTCTAAGAAAGTTTTTCCTATTTCGAAACCTTTCTAGAAAAGCACATAGCTATGCTACTTACTCTCTAACTCTATGAAACGGCACTTACACCAACCCTATGCTCAGCTGTTTGGCGAAAACAAAAAGCGAGTTGCAAACTTTAGATCAAGTATTAGATATGTGCAATAATTTGGAGGTCTAGGGCCACTGTGGTGAGAGAAGTAGTACAGACAAAATGACGGACCAGTAAAGAGAAAAAAGGTCAGAAACATTGGCCCCGTACATCTTCAATATACTCTTTGCAAGTCTTCGCCTTCCCAAGTATTAAAAACGTGCATGAGAGGGGATGTGCATGAGAGCACTTCTTAGTTATGTTGTGTGACTTCTTCAAACACAACATTTTGTACAGTTTCATAGGCTTTAATGTTGATGGCAGTATTTCTCTGACAACACAAGGGCTTGTTTTTCTCTCCTGGACCCCAGTGTCAGTCTTTACAACTGTGAAATGAATACAACGCAACATTGCGTTGGCGTGTTGTTATCATATGTTCTTAAAAGTTGCAACTGCAGACAGAACTCATAGATATCATCAATAGAGACCGAAACTGATGTTGACATTGTTGGGTGTGACATGATTATACAAAGCATTACTTTACTGTGTAATAATGCCATCGTTACGATACACTACAGTGAAAACACTATTCGGGGCCAATCAAAAGTTGTCTAAATTTAGAGACAATATAATAACAGCGTGCAGTCATGTCTTGACTACTTAAATCAAACATATGACACTTGTACAGCTAACACAATGCCTTTTATTTCATAAGTCTTCTTTAAAGCCAGTGTTTTTCGAGCAAAATACCAAGTTCAAAGACATAATTGCTAATCAATTGTGAGACAACTAGACCCTGCATATAATAGGTTTCTGACTTGTTAAAGACAAATCCGGATTTCTGAAAACTATTTCTGAGTTTTTGCTTTCATTTCACAATGATCAAGATAAGATATTAAGTAAAAAATACTAGTGGCCCGACAGATTGGAGGTGGAACAGAGGGTTTATATTTTAAACCAGATAGCACAAAATAAAGGACTGTGTGTTCATCGAAGCAGTTACATGTCCGGCTGGCAACATGAAGTGGCAGGCCAATAAAAAGAACAGATGGTTTTAATGGAATTATGCACATCTGAAAGGAATAACAGTGCGTGTTTTGGATACTTCTGGTTGATTGGAACAAACTTCAAATTTTGAGTCGTTCTGTTCTCTTTGAACAAAACAAAATTACACACCCTGTGTTGATATTAGGTCTACAATTTGAAACACCTGCCTGGCAAATGTAATGATCTAGTGGAGCATGCCTATTTCAAAACCTACAAATTTCTAGCTGTTATATGAACGGGAAGGGGCGGGGGACTCGAAGCAGTCAAGTTTACTACTGAGCATGATTTTATCACAGGTAATGTTTTCTGTTTATTTACCGCATGGGTGCGGTGAAAACCTTTTCATTACGATTTTACTTTCCGGTTGGTAGGCTGTTCTAACCACTAGACAATTATCCTTCCTTAATTCTACGCATAAAGACGAAACCCTGTTTCCTTCGTGTAATGAAGTTTGCTATATGGCACATAGGCAATGGCACTGTACTCTAAAGTACTTGACAGGGCAAAGAGATTGTTACCGCTATATTTGCTTTTCTATGGCACGGCTCTGTGTCTTTGTGTGATGACACCGATGTCACGCAGTTGATATACTTCCTTTAAATTCGGGTACATGTGGAAGGTCCATGACCTTTATGAGGTTCTTTAAAGATCTTCCACGCGTTCCTAAATCCAAATACAAAGCACATAGCCCTTGATTTATCATGACATTCAAACAAAATTACGACATAAATTATAAATGTCATTAGAAACAATCAGCTCAGACACATGTTTGCAAAAGTACAGCGGTAAAATAAAAGCACATCAGTGTCAGAACTCTAAGACTACAGGAAAATGCAGTTACCTTAAATTACAGGATGGAATATATGTAAGAAAGACACGTCTTTCGATTTCGTCAATTCAGATTTTTTCAGCATTCCAACACCTGTAAAACGAGTCCTGGGAAATTACAACATCGATCTCTGAAATCAGCTTGAAAGTAGAAAACTGCTCTATTCGCCAATTTGAAATATGCTGGGGTCGAATACAGTTGGTCTTCCAAGCAGAAGAATATGTTAGCAAGACGAATCACGCATGCAACAGCGGGAAACCGCTCCTGACGTACAAATTTACGCAAGGTAGACGTCACGACAAGTCGTACATCCGCCTCGATATCTTACAGGCGGGCATCGATGACGAAAGTTTGAATTACCAAAACGTGCAGGAGTATATGACTTGGTTTAATCAAAGTGTAGCATTGCTTGAACAAGTTGGAGAATCTTTGTCCAAACAGGGAAGATTAATGACAGTTGGCTTGTAGACGGACAAGGCATGCCGGCGAAATCAACAAATTAGAAGACAATTACTCCGTCTGTTTAGAAGCATACCTCAAGACATCGATCTGATGAGCATGGTTGGAGATAAGGATGAGAAGGCTTTATTTGCTGTCGATAGTCTCCGAACCTCTTTGCAGATCTTTCTTGAAGGCAATAAAATTGACTCAAGTAAGAAAATTTAAATTATTAAAAGATGTGATAAGGAGTTGTAAAACGATATTCGTTGCTCAGATTGGCGCGTTAAGCATTGAGTACAGTTCTAGGTTTCTGTAATAATCAGAACATAACACAGCGGTACCTCTAAAACAAGGGACTATCGGGAATAAAAAGAGATCTGAATATAGAACTGATCTGCAACCTCTTTATACAGTGTCCTAAGGTGGTCTTAATTTGTAAAGTTCAGATCCAAAGAGCGCACTTGACATATTTTTGCTAGAGAGAGAACTTCATGCGGCTGGATGTGTTAATGCAGAAGCTTAATTACACAGGAGATAACACAATAAAAGGCCTACACAGACGTCGTCAGACTTGCCAGCAAGCCATTAAGCACATTTAAGTTATACTGAGCTTCTGGCGTAGAAGTGTTAAAAATTGCAGAAGTTTCCAATAAATGGTGTAAAATTATACATAATTTTTGCTCACTGTACGTGTGAAAAAGTACACAAGGAGTAAAAGAATACGATAATATTATTCATTTCATTGGTGTTACCATTTGTACCTTTTGACCTTTTTATTCATCATAGTGTATAAATGGCACTGAACCAATGACTGATAGGTGCAAATGACTGATGGAATAATACTTCTGATATAATTACCGGTCTTTTAAAGGTTTTCTTTTATTTCCACATATATAAGCTAAAAATTGAAAGAAAACGATTATTTTAGGGTTCGGTCAAAGTGAAATTAAGAAAGAAGTAATCGAAAACTATTATTTCCAATATTTGAAGTAATTGTCAATCGTGGAAGCACATTTTGTGAAAATCTACTGTTCTGTTTTGCAATGGGTCTGTTCTGTTTTACAATGAGTTAGTATTGTTATAATATCTCTTAAGATTTTGTGACCTCACTTAAAGAAACGTTTCCGTTGTTTATTACTTATCTTTCGCTAGTCTTTCAATTTTTTCTGTTCATACATGCACATATATATACGTATGATGCATATAACGACAACACTGGACCAGCAGAAACTTTCTGAAATATGTGGCAAAATGACACTCTCTCTACCGTACCATGCACATCAGCAAATTCCAAACATGATATGTTTATCTGTTTAATGATAATTTAATGGCAGCACCATAAAGGATCTATTTAGATCATTTGTTTCGCGAGAAGGCCATTAGGGAAATGTAACCTTTTTACCCTAGACGCCTAAATGTTTTTGTGTCATCACACAAAACCGGATCTACATCGAGTAACAACAAAAGGTTTAGTCAATTTTAAAAATAAAAGTAACTAAATAAATCAATTCTTGCAACCAATCCCGCCTTCAGATTATGATGTCCTATAATCATGGAATAATTCCCAATGTAGTCATATCATGCATTATAAAACATGACTCCCTTTTTTATTTTTAATTTGGCATGTAACAAATAAGGTCTTGGAAAACCCACCTTTGCAGTTCTCATTATGTGAACATGTACCTGAACATTTGGATTACCAGTTATAATACTACCACTAATAAAAATAATTATTATCATAATAATAATAGTAGTAGCAAAAATAATGGCAATGTACGAACACAGCTTGGATTGTACAACACTTAAACGCTTCTCTCTCGTCTGATATGTGTCAGATCAAATATCAAGAGTTTATTAAAGCCACGACAGAAAACAAATGTGAAATCAAAATATGAAGAGCACAATCACTGCTCAGTGGCGGTGCACGGGAAGACGTCCCACCAATTGATTCTATCGGGAAACTTGATACCAATGGGAAAACAAGGAACAAATAGCATTTAGAAAGAAGGTGGCTCACGTAGACAAATCTTCTAAGTTCTTTAGAGTTTACATATGCAATACAAACTTGTTGTTGGGCTCGTACTATCCTCCACATTGGTCGAAAAGTGACCTTTGAATGCCCCTTGCCCTTCATAATTGATGACTTAACATCACACTACTCAGCACATCTTGACTATATGTCCGCTGACGACCTTATTCTTGATAACTATACATTGCCGATTAGCCATATCCTGAACTATTTCTCTTACTTCTGGTCACAAAAGTAATTAGTTATAAAGAAATAACATAAAGTACCAGCTTTTCTGCTGTCCACTGAACAACTTGTGTGATCTTTGTCAAAATAATGCAGAGAAGAGAAAAGAACTACACAAAAAAGGCCACGTGTTGCTTTTTGTTTGTGTTCTATGGTTCTTGCAGTGCAATTATTTGGAATAAAAAACGACGTCTTTGCAAACTTCACATTGCATTTTGCAAACACATTCCATCATTCTCCCCATAGCAATTAGTTGGACCTATTCGTGAATTAACTCGATGGCTTTGCACCTTTTAACAAAGAAACATTACACTTTGTAGTGATTCCGGACTTCCGGCTTAGATTGAGTGAATAGTCAGTTATTCGTGTAATTAGTCTTCCAATTATCAAAGTTAAAAGCGCTTTGACCGATGGTGTTTTCTGGGTGAGTACTCTCTTGCATAGAAATAGTCTTCAGCGTTACGCACTAATCGCTACTCAACAGTGACGCACTACGGTGTGTCACTGTTGCATCAAAATCAACAGCGACGCATCAAAATCAACGCGACGGTCACCACCTGCAACCAGCACACATGCAACCTGCAACCAATATCTTGGATCATCTAATTAAGAGTCCCTGGAGGCAACTTAATTACACGTTTTCATTTGTTTCTCTGCGCTAATTAATGCTTTTTCCGACGCGATATTATAAGTAATGCGTATTTGACATAAAATTAAGTATTTCATTACTCAAAGACACCATTGATTGATTGATTGAACGTTGATAATCAATTAGCAGCTTAAGTTGCTTGATTAAGGCAGAGAAGAGAGAAAGCATTTCAGTAATAATATGGCAACTTTAAAAGAAAATTTCAATTAAACGGCGTCATGTTCTATCAGTAAGATGTCACAGAGTCTAAGGCCATTGCCTGAGCACATACTAGGCCAGACTTAAGTACCTCCATAACATATGCAAAAACTGGAGAAAAAAAGTATTTCTTAAAGTGCCTACTTCAGTAGATCATGCAAGTCATATAAAATGCATCAAAAGCATCACAGGTTTAAACAAAAATACAAACAGCTACCGAGATCTTCATGTGATAGATAAAAGGACCTATTTATGACAAACTTTTGCCCCCTAAAGACATCACACGAAATAAAATCGTCTGGTCTGAAACGGGCCCGTTTCAGACCAGACGAAATAAAAGCTTGTGAGAAAAACAAACATACATCAATTATGCATGGAGACATCAAACTATTATAGAAAACCAACATACATTTCCCATGTAACCTATTATCATCGATCCAATAACAAACAGGTTAAGCTATGAGAGCCCCAAAAATTAAATGATTACAATATTTTTCACTTCACAAAATATTTTCTAAAAAGAACGCGGTATGTGAAATAATACCACTATGGAAAGACTTGTCTTTTCCTTGTTCTGTTGATTTAAGTCAATAATTTGTAACATTCATATGGCAAGTGCATAAAAGATCTCCTATACAACACACGCCATGGCTTTATTGTATTTCAGGAACTTTATATACGCATTTTAAAATGTATATATTCTAATCATTATTCAGTATATGCGATTTGACTTGCATTTGACACTCACAATACTGTTGTTTTTGTACTTATCCCATGATCATCGATATGTACGGTATTAAAAATAATGCCTCAGTCTGCACCGAGTGAGGAAACAATACACTTTAAGTGTCAGCTTAAAAACCCTGTTTGTGCTGTAGCACATATGGATGCTAACTGTAATTCTTGGTTTGCTGGGCACATCATAGAATGTTGTCATTTGCAGTTCTGCTGTGAATTATCTATGTGACAAATAATAATCTGCTTCATCAGTGGAAACATCTAACTTGATATCAATGGTATATTTTTGTTCCCAGCAGCAGAAATAGGTGTAAGCAAGAGAAACACACCAGGGAGTCAATGCAGGTGTTATGACTGAGGACACTGAACTCGAACAGACACTAAATGCTACCGTTGTTAAGTTGGCAAGTGCATATTGAAATCGTAACCGAAACATATGCAGGTATCGAAAAATAATAACTTATCATCTCAATACAGGTTTAGAGAAAGTTATATCTGCTTATGTAACATCAGATTTCTTTCCTGTTTGTTCTGCCGTATAGCGATCGTTTGGAAGGTATACTGAATTCATGTCTAATAAGGAATATTCTGGCAAGTTCATATTTCAGTTTTAGTCATTCCGGATCTAGTTAGTAATTCTTGCACCTGGGAATTTCTTGGTCACTTTAGTACTATACGCACATATGTGAATTATTCCTGTAACACATAAAAAGCTGCTTCATCAGTGTTACATTTTCCAGCCGGAGAAATAGGTGAAATTCCTAGGTAACTTTAGTACCATACGCACACATGTGAAAAGGAGTATGTGCGTATCAGCACAGTCGGTGGTGTACCATGCAAACGCTGTGTCGTGCATTAACACTGGCATGCAACGGGCCAGTTTCACGGAAAGGCAAAACGCACGCATATAGTCGCATGCAAACAGCCTTTCTGTGCTTTTATTGTTTCCAAACCACAGTTATTTTTTACTTGTTCTCCCTTTATAATACGAACCGTACCGCGAGAGAGGGAGGACATGACTGATTTCCTTGCATATGCAATTTACTGGTTTTTCTTTTATGATGCGTAGGCGGCAGCATCACAGCAGGCCTGCGTGGGTGGTATGTGAAAATAAATAAATGTGTCACTCTTTCTCACTTCAATCTCAGCTTCACAAGCGAACGCATGGGACTGTTCGTAAATTAATTGAATATATAAAAATTACACCGTGCAATAAATTGACAAACATAGCACATTTATGAATACAGGGTGCACTTTTCGAGATTATGAAAGAATCTCACAAAAATGCCTTTTAACTCCAGTAAAATGTCTTTATTCAAGACAAATGGGAAAGTTAAGTGACTTGCACACATTTTTGTGTTATTTTTTCTTCTGGTATTTTTGCGATTTGCTTAGATTGGATCAAAACACCGCTGACTGTTTCACCCACTCAATCGCTTAAGGGATTTTCACAGTTTTTCTGTGTTGTGAACGAAATTAACTGCTACTTAAACATGGTGAATTTCTCATCTGCAGGGCCTTATATTTCCCAATGTTGAAGAAACTGATTGGTTCGTGGATATATGCCGCCACCCCGGTAAAATCTACGCCCCACCAATTTTTTGCTACAATTTTACGTGTAGCCCTCTCCCAATGGGCGTTTTCGCGAATTTGGCATTTCTGTTTTTCAAAATTGGGTCTGATTTTGTGGGTCCCGGGGTAATATGGGGTGCCGTGAGGGGTTGCGCCTGCCGTGGGCCATATAATACAGCGAACTCTAGTAGAGCTGCTCGACGCATTACTTGAAGCAAATATATATAGTCTATCTTCAGGTAAATTTCAATTAGAAATAATTTGTATTTATTATGACGTTTTCTACCAGCAGATTTCGGAAAAGGGTATCGGCACGGGATTGGGAGTGAAAACAGCCCTTTCGAAAAGTGTGAAAGGGTTAAGCAAGTTCTTGGTCTGGTTCCACGGTGATCACTTTTGAACGGGGTGTATGCACGCTGAATCCCGTGCCGATACCCTTTCCGAGTAAATTCTGTTTATTATGGTATTTTCTACCAGCAGATTTCGGGAAAGGATATTGGCACGGGATTGGGAGTGAATACAATCTTTTCGAAAAGTGTAAAGGTGCAAGCAAGTTCTGGGTCTGGTTTCACGGAAGACTCTCTGCAAGCCCTGAACCATGCAACGGGCCCGTTTCACGTTTTCCAACCATGCAGATGTTGTTTCCAATGTTTCTTACTCAGCTTTATATTGGAAAGGTTTTCTGTTCGCCCTGTGACCATGCAACGGACCCGTTTCATGCCTTTGCAGATGTTGTTTATAATGTTTCCTTTTTGGCTTTACATTGGAAGGGCTCTCTGCAAGCCCTGCGACCATGCAACGGACCCGTTTCATGTCTCACACCCGTGCAGGTGTTGTTTCTATTTTAGTTATAATGAAAAGTGTTCTATTTTTTAAGAGGAAAGTAATACAATTTTCTTCAAAAAGTTTCTTTTTTCAAATTTATAGGCGAGCGGAAACAATTTCTGCACAGAAAGGTTAAAAGCATACCTTAGATTGAAAAGGCTATCTTCACGCCTCGCACCCGTGAAACGGGCCTGTTTCCGCCTCGTGGCCGTGAAACGGGCCCGTTGCCTGGATATGGTGAAAGCATGCAACAAGTGGCCTTACGTAATCACTACGCAATCGTGCCAAGAACCTCAGGGCATTGCTCTGGTGAGATGAACTTCTCTCGAATGCGCACAATCATTACAAATCTCAGCAGTGCGCCCGTCTAAGCATGGCACAAACAACGGCTATTAGACACTTTCATGGTTTGATTCAGACGTCTCAGTAGCGCGGCACTTAACTTAAAAAGTGCCATATAAATATATGTATCTCCATCCATCGCTTTATAAGTGTCATTGAAAACTTACTCTTCTTGTAGGCGGACTGCAGTATCTCACAATGTTCTTAAATATGATTAAGTACTGACTGGCTTCTTACTGAACGGTCGAATTATGCCTCGCGTCAAACATTCCGGCACATAATCTGTTTCCCAAGAAAGGTTGACTATTCTTGTAAAAGGAAGGAGGTCAACTAGACAATTCTTTAGTAAAAAGTCAAGTGGCATTGGATCCAATTCACAGATGGTTGTGTTCGCCTGCGAACAATTCAAATGGTAATGATAGGCTAGCGGACTCCATTTGCAGTCACAGGAAAGTACAACCGTCCCATATGTGATCATCAAACTCACAAACCGTTTCAATGCCGTCACTAAAAGACCTTTGAACGTCATCAGCCGTCTCCCTTAAATCGGTGGCTAGTACCTGCGGTACTGGCATGGTCAGCGTCGGTTGAAATGAAAAATCATGTGCACAACTGGCCGTACATATGCAGTAACGGAGTTTTGTTTTGTTGCTTTTAAAGTTGCATTGCAGTTGTAAATAATTACAACATAATACATGTTCTACGTAAGATGTCTTTTACTTACATAATTTAGGTTGAGGCTACAAACAAACAATGTACATGAAATCTTAAATATGTAATTTTTCTTGAGAAATCGCTCTCAAAACCCAACTGAACGAGCTCAAAAACTACATCTTTTTATCTTCAGCACTAGTATGGAGAATATATTGAATATAGTCACAATCTACGGAAACAACACTTCTTCCTGCCCCCTTTCCACAGGCTTTCTTCACGCTGTAAATTCTATACATTCTACTTCTCACAAGAAACACTGAGAATTTACTTCACTTAGCAGTGTTATGTCGCACGCGGACACTCAAATCAATAGCTAATTATCAACAGTTTGGCACTGCCCTCTCTAAACTATTGTTAAACCAAGATAAAGAGTACTTTTCGATGTATTCATTTTAATGCAAGTTAAATATCAAGAACAGCGAGCTTTTAGATGATTGAGTCAATTCACACACAAATTCCTTGATCCTGCCTGTTCCATATAATGAACTGACTATCAACTCCAAAGTTAGAGTCAGTGATGTTTATATCGCAGCACTGCGTATATATCAGCTGACTTGATAGATTAACCTTGAAAAATACGATTAATATTTAGTGGGCTAGAGAAATATGCACAACAAATTCTTCAGCGTTGGTAAGGTAAATAAATAGATTTTCTTTTTTGCATGATTTTACAATCTTTCATTGGAAACTGTTATCACACATGATGCACCAAAACTAATGGGGAGAGCAGTGGACGCAGAATCTTTGAGAAAAAATTTGCTGCCCTCTTTTTTGTCCATTATTTCTTTTTGTTCCTTCAGTATCTTCCATGGCATCGCAGCACTTCGACCATCTTCTGGTTTCGGTAATCCAACCAAATGCAGACTCCTGTCTTCTTCTATCTGCCACTTGAAAATACAACGGGTTTACATTATGAAAAAATTCCACTTTTCTTTATGTAATTTAATAAATTATAATGAGCAAGGGGAGCTATATGGCAATGAGAAGATTCCATAAGTTTCCAATTTGCATTTGAGAGCCCTGAGCAAATCACCCAGAGCTAAGACCACGAGGAAATCAGACCATTTGGGTCAGTCTCGATTCAGTTCACTACCATTAGAGAGAAGTTCGGGGAAAAGACCACATCAGAATTAAGGCCACCCTTGAGCAATCCCAAAGACGGTCTTACTTCCGGAATTCTAGTCTACTGGGGACAAAAACCGAAAAAGCGGCGTATGAACCATGACGTGAATCCTCATGCCTCCTCACCATAAACTGACCACAGTTGAGACCCTCCTGCTTTATCACTCTCTTGCTGGTGACTTTTTTCGCAAACCTCTCAATATTATGATAAATAAAGGGGTGTCTTCAAAAAACGTACGGTTGATACGACCATTAGATGGACTGAACTAAAGTGATTCGATTTTCCGATGTGTTCCTGTTTATGGGTTATTCACAACGGAAAGCAAATAAAAAGAGACTGGTGAAAAGTGGCCCTATTTGTGAGATGGCCCGTTTGTGCAAAGGCCCCACACCAGTGTTCTTTTGCAAACTTCTGTAATTCATTTATAAGTTATGCTTTTTGTATGATATTTCGTGTCAAAACACATGCAATTTGAAGAAGTATATTTATCCGGTTCCATAATTACGGAAGGGAACCAAAAGCACTTATTCAGTTTCTTCACAAAGGAAACAAAATATGACGTTATTTTTTCAGAAAAACAGGTTTTGTTTAGCTTTTGGTCACGCTTTTTATTGGGGGGTGGAGTTAAAACGATACCAGTACTGACAACTTAAAAAGAGGCTCTACGCTAATTTTGTGGAATTTTTCTCCCTTAAAACTGAACATTGACTGTACCACGAAAACCTGAAATAAAACCATCAAACATATTATGCACATTAACCCCAGGCCTCCTCTGGTCATTGCATCTTTGAAAAGTGTAAGCATACAATATGACACGTGAAAAATAAAACTTCTATCTACGTATCGTGAAACAAACGTGTTTACGTTCCCAGTTTCAGGGGTTCCGTTTCTTCTTCAAATTTTTTGCCTCGCTTGTTATTTGAGTACACAATTTCGCCATCGCTCAGCAACATATCCGTACAGAGTAAAGTCCATTTGAAATTATAACTACATTTATCTTAGATATAAAATGATGTTTGATATGTAAAATTATAAATTACCTAATTTCTCAATTAATTCTCTTAATTTCTCAGCAACTACAATAACAAAGAATTGGAAGTGACTTAAAATCAAGCTATCTGAGGATACAGATTTTAGTCAAGGAGGGTGGCGTAAAATCCAAAGTACTTCAACTTTAAACCTCCCGAAGTGGTGAATTTATCAGTCAAACTTTTCTTCTAAAAACGTGAATTTAACAGCTTTAATTTTTGTCGCACTCAGAGGAGGGATTGCAACTCCCCTAGATCTGCCACTATTCGGTACTCTATATAAAGAGTACCGAGAATCTTAGTTTATTTTCCGGGTGCATGTCATTTTGTTTCCGGTCACTTTGCCATCGACCGTTTTGCCAATTTCCATTTTGCCACCACGGCCCAACCATTTTGCCACAAAAATTTGTCCGCGCCAAAACAAATGCTGTTTATCAACTTGCGAAAGCTTAACTACACCATCTGTTTGAAATTGTATAGACTTCTCTGCAACGCATACTTGACTTTGCTCTAGATTCTGCACCATATAACATGAAAGCCCCAGCATTTTTTAAGCAACTGTGCATGACCTGGAACTCAATGCAACGTTTGACGCCCAAAAATACGAAAAGAGAATTTTAATTCCCGAATATCAAAATAGCAAACACCAGCACTGTGCTTGGCTGGGTATAGAAGTCACCATCCAGTGATCCAAATGAGTTGGGATGTCGGGGGAGGGGGGTTGTGTTACGGGTAGCAGACCACTGCAAATTTTGGTTTTGAAGAGATTACTACCTGGACAACAGTAGAACATCTTTCAAAAAGATTATTGCGTGAAAAGACTGCAATCATTTTCTAAATTCCTGATTTTTTTCTATCCATCTATGTATCGTCGATTGATTGATCAACAGATCACGCTATCAGGCAGTCAAGTTGACTTAAGCCTATCGATCTACATTTTACAAAACATACATATGCACTGTTTATTTGAAATAAAAACAAAAGAAAAAATGCACTAACGGCTCTTGGATTCGCAGTGTTCGTCTCGTTATCCACGAATACTTCAAAACAACTTTGTACTTTGTTAATCCAGTTGTAGGCTTGGTAGAAATTAAAATGCTTTCTCCCTTTTCTCAATAAAAGGGATTACTGAAGTTATTGTAACGAAAAGAGACGAAACTGTAAGTGGGGCTTCATTTGGGTATTTTCTTTTCTAAATTTATGAAGAAATAATTTGATAATAATACATATACATATATATCGTAATATTTTAATGGTACTGAATATATTTGCATTTCTCTTCACTACTACTAATTTTAGCTTAACACATTTATATTTGACAGTATTTAAACACAGGCACTAACAACGCGCTAGACAAATACAGCATAAAGATCGTTTTGTAGGAAAGGAATGTCGGTACAACAACAATAGGGAAGAGTACTGCCCGGTTTATCATGTCTTCCACATGCTTATGCTTTCAGGAGGACCGTTTTTTGGTAATTTCTTGAGCAGAATACTTCACATTTATGAATGATAACTTTGCTAAACATAGCGAAAACAATTAGAAAGTGGTTATCGGGGTCATTTTGTCCACAATCTGATGCCCATAAAGGCTGCAATCGGCGCCTTTATGGGCATCGGTTTTTTTGGCTTTCACCTTTTTTGGGTTTCTCTGTGCGCCGTCTTTTCGGATGGACACCATGCTCCTCAGATGCTTCGTCGTCAAACGTGTGGTATAAATGAATTTTTAATACTTGACAAGCCTTTGGCTTGCAAGATGTTTCTGAATTTGTGCGAGCAGCTGTTGGTATCTTTTTTTCTTGACAGTGAACGGATTTTTGTGTCATCTACTCAGCTGACACTATGGGCCCTAGGGCCACGAAACTTGGGACTCAGGCAGGACTTGATATAAATGTGTGCATGACACTTTTTATTTTCTCCTTCGATTTGGTTTTCTTGTTTAAAACGCCATGTGAAACGAATTTTTTTTTGCAAGTAAATGCGGTGCATTTAACGCACAGCACAGAACACCACACAGTTGCTCAGCTTTGTGCGAGCTCTCACTGCATAAAGTCAACAAAAACCAAACACTACTCGGCTTATAAGACGCATTCAAGCTATCTTGTTTGCAATATATTATTCAAGAAATAACCCATTGAGGGGAGTATTTTTGCGTTTTAATTTTTGTCAAGTGTATAACATTTCGCTAGCGAAATGAGGTTCTACTTGAAATATGAAATAGTGTACTGAAAGTCATATAAGAACAAGTTTTAATATCTAAAGAAATGAAATCAAGTGATTCAATATTTAGAGTTAAATGTTATGGATTACATCTCCACTTGGCTACAATTGCTCTACACAGTGTGTAGATACCATCGAATTAAAAATAATTATTAAACTGCTTTTGGTCATGTTTCACTCATGCAGATAGCCAAAATCGGTATGTTATAACATCTTCAACTAAATCCATTCACAATTTCTACAAACGCCTAAAACTATGGCGAATTTGTCTCAATAAACATTAAAATTTACCATCACGGCAAGTGGTACAAAACCTGATAACGTAAAAAAATATGACGAAGTTTGTAAGGAACAGAGAGACAATTGTCAAACAAAGCATGGTCAATCCAAAATTTACATTTCACGGTGTATGTATACGTAAAGATAACACACTCGAAAATCCAGTTCTACGTGTGAGTTTCAACACTTCAATATGCGTGTTAGTATCAACATAGACTAAAAGAACAGTACGCCAAACATACATGTAATGTAGATGAGCAATCATAAAGACAGATGACACAGAAACAAGAAGATAGAAGCACTTTCAGTAACTTTTGAGGCGGCATATCCAGATTGTTTCGGTAAAAGAAAGAATTACAAGTTCATAATATACACTTAAATCACAGGAAAAGACAGTCTTGCGTAGAGTGCCTATAAGGGCACATAATGATTGTCAAAGACCCAACAGTTCCGATAAATATTCTGTATTATTCTTTTATCAGAAAGGAAATATTATACTTTTGCAATCTTATTTTACGAAAAGCGACAACTGATTTCATATTATTGTTTTCCATATTATATTTCTAAGAGCAAAACTTCTAACGGTATGCTACAATGACTTGCTAAAAACTTGCTAAAAACATAGAATGTTCCACCAGACATTTTTTGAAGCTCTCTCTCTCTCTCTCTATATATATATATATATAAAATATATATATATATATATATATATATATATATATATATATATATATATATATATATATATATATATATATATATATATATATATATATATATATATATATATATATATATATATATATATAGTATAACCCCGGATATGGACACCCCTCTATTATGGACACCCCTGAATTATGGACAGCAATTTTCAGTATGTTTTAAAACGCCATAGAGTTCTGTTATATCTAGACCCCTCCATTGTGGACACCCCTCTATTCAGAATTAGGGACACTTTTTGTCCCGTAAATACGGTTACACATTTAAAAAACCCCTTTATTGTGGACAGTAAAATTGCTGTCCATATTTTGTATGTTATGTAAACAACCCCTATCAGCTTGTTACTCGGGAGTGTTTGTTATCCCCCGTGGAACGGAGGGATATAGTTTTGAACTTTTCGGTCTGTCCGTCTGTCCGTCCGTCTGTCACGCTTTAGTCTCACGCGCCTACAGGCTACATTAGTACATGGATTCGGTTCAAATTTTGTACACGGATTTTCCGGACCCTTCCGCAGTGCACTGGCTAAGAATTTTTTGGATCGAAAAAAAAATTGACAAAATGGAGGACTTTTGAAAATCAGCACTGCACTTAGCGTATATACGGCAGTCTTACCCGCCTACAGTCCACATTAATAGATGAATCCTTTCATGTTTTGTACACGGCTTCTCTGGAACCTTCCGAAGTGCAATGATCAGGAATTTTCCGGATTGGGCAAAATGTCGGACTTTTGAAAATTGGCACTGGACTTAGCGTATATACGGCAGTCTCACGCGCCTACAGGCCACAAGTTCCTTGAGACCTTCCTCAGTGCAGTGATTAAGAATTTTCCGGCTGAGACTTGACAAAATGGCGGATTTTTCAAAATCGGCGCTGTACTTAGCATACCTACGACATTCTCACGCGCCTACTGGTTAATGGATTGATTCGTCTAAATGTTAGACACTGCGTCTACCTATCCTTCCACTTTTAAATTTTGCGTAGTCAACACGCAACAACCCACACAAACCATATCCCCCACGGGGGATAGACGTACTCCTCGAGACGTAGTCAAGTTTTTTTATCTACGGGTATTGAGTACATTATATTGAACACAGTGCATGTAAAGACAATAGGGCTATTACAAAAGATGTGTGCTTAAGCGAGAAGCTTGATACGACTGAACCCTATTGACATGTGCTCTGTCTTTTAAAATGCGTTTAAAAAACAATTAATTCATTGTCTTATACTCAGTTAAGATGATATACAACATGTTAAGTCTGAATATCGGTGATGTGAAAAGAAAACGGAACGACCTCTCGCTATCTGATAAAGTTTAAATAATCAAAGCTGGTGATGGAAAAAGTGTAAGAAAAATAGGCAAAGATTTTAGTTGTAGTTGTCAGATAGAACAGGACCTCGAAATTAGGGACAACCCGCCATTAGGGACAAAATTATTCAGTCACTTTTTGTCCCTAATAGCGGGGTTTCACTATATATATATATATATATATATATATATATATATATATATATATATATATATATATATATATATATATATATATATATATATATCCCCCTCTCTCCTCTCTCCTCTTCTCTCTCTCTCTGTCTCTCTCTCTCTCTCTGTCTCTCTCTCTCTCTCTCTCTCTCTCTTTCTCTCTCTCTCATTCTCTCTCTTCTCTCTATCTATCTCCCCCCCTCTTTCTCTTCTCTTTTTCTCTCTCTCCTCTACTCTCTCTTCTCCCTTCTCTCTCTTCTGTCTCTCCCGCTCTCTCTCTCTCTCTTTCTCTCTCTCTCTCTGTGTGTGTGTGTGTGTGTGTGTGTGTGTGTGTGTGTGTGTGTGTGTGTGTGTGTGTGTGTGTGTGTGTGTGTGTGTGTGCGTATCTGAATAAATACTTAAATCAGCCATCACTACGGTATGTACATACGGACTCAGTGAAGGTTTTGACTACGCGCGCACTTATGTCTTGTAAGCATGACGTCATACGTTTTGTGAACAAAGCTTAAAAATAGTTGACTCACGTATGGCTTAAGCTTTGCAAGACAAGTGATCCTAAACGGCAGAAATATCTTATACGTCGAGATTTTCGAGTTACAACATTGAAGAAATAACAACCCTTGTTGTCACAAGCCATTCAATCGAAATCTCGCGTGACATCATTTCCTGGGAAAAATGCCACAACGCGCTAATATAAACCCTTGAAGAAAACTTGCAGGTGCTGTTGTATCTCTCATTACCGGGAGTTTCCGAAAAGAAGCTCCCCCCATATAAAAGCCCCGGGGCTCTTATTAGGAAACTGTTTCCCAATAGAAGCCCCTGGGCTTCTATTTGGAGTTAAAATAAAGACCTGAAAAAATCGTTTCCTAATAAAAGCCCCCTCCTTCCCTGCAAGTCCTTTTAAAACTCGTGTTTACTCGCAGTGCAGACACGGTGCACTTAATCTTTTGATATCAGGCAGCGCCTAGACATGTTCTGCGTCGTTGCTTAATCCTGTGCTTTGCACAAGGCGAACAGACACCCCCTCCCCACTGCCACCTTTACTCCGGAGTATTACTGGAAATATAACGGGCCGAGTACTGAAACCGGCGGCGTGATGTTGCCCTTTCTTCCCTGCAAGTCTTTTTAGAACTCGTGTTTACTCGCAATGCAGACAGGGTGCACTTAATCCTTTGATGTGAGGCAAACCCTTAGACACGTTCTGCATCGTTGCTTTATGCTGTCCTTCGCACAAGGCACCCCCCCCCCCCCCCACTTAACCACTTTTTTTAGTTACTGTTGTTTTTGTGTGTTTTGTTATTTTTTGTGCGGATATCCGCAGCATGTAGCGCTTCAATAAGCGATTGATGGTAAATTATCTTCTTTTTTTCCAAAACTTATCGACACCCCTCTCCCCCCGCATCTGAAAAATAGAAGCCCCGGGGCTCTAATTAGGAAACTGTTTCCTAATAGAAGCCCCGGGGCTTCTATTTGGTTTCTAAATGAGCGCCTGAAATTGGCCAGTTTCCAAATAGAAGCCCTGGGCTTTTTTTCGGAAACCCCCGGTAATATTGGTCTTTAAAACGTGTGTTTTTTTTTTGTTTTTTGTTTTTTTGTGTTGTTTTGTTTTGTTTTTGTTTTTTTTTGTTAACGTCAAAATAAATGGTTTAGCAATTTTGCCTCGACCAATATATAAAGTAGCTGTTATTCGTTGAGCAGCGCTCTGGGAATTGACATTCTTATTTGCTATCAACAGCTGAGATACAGTTAAATATATTTGATTCAACAGGATCGACATTGTTTGCTTCCCAAATTGTATACAGCGTAAATGCAGAATGGATTTATAAGCCAATACGTTGGCCTTCACTGACAATTGTATTATTGTAGACCGTGTTTCAAAATGGCTGATGGGAAAGTAAACTTCCTAAGGCCATCACTGTCGTAATAATTCACTGACCTAAACAAAAAAAAAGTCATTTATTTTAACTTCAACAACGTATCCGATGAGAAGATGTAGCTTGTATTTCTTTTAACACTGTGATAATTACAGAAAATTAAAACTATTTAAAGACACGAATATAGATCATTTCTTATCAAAAGTGCAATGACGACATACAAAAAACTTCAAATATTATTTTCCACATACTTTTCTCTCACATTTTGTAAAGACATGTTAGAAATGTTAAGCTTTGCCAATTCTGAGTGTGTAGCTTCAATGAAAAAATAAGGGTTTGCAAATAAAATAAAACTGTTTTGAATTCACAAGCATTTAAATTTAATGTCTTCAAATTTATTTATTAATTTATATGAAGACCCAGAAGCGGGAGAGGATTGGGGTTACAATGCATGACTATCCAAGTATTCCCGAATCTCCTGTTTTTTTTTATTATTATTATTTTCAAGTCAATTGAACATACTTACCACCAACATCTGTATGTTTAGCACACAAACATGCACTCATGGAAGAATTAATTCTGAATTGGACTGCACTTCAAAAATACATCACTGGTTCAGTAAGTGGATGTACTTGTTGCCACATCAGGGAAATACGTCTCTTCAGGACATGTTCTCTGTTAGATTTAGCATATATATAAAAGACGTATTTTCCTGATGATATATATATATATATATGTTTTCCCTTTATCCGTATTTAAGTTTATATATATATATATATATATATATATATATATATATATATATATATATATATATATATATATATATATATATATATATATATATATATATATATATATATATATATATATTTAAGGAGAAAAATTATGAACGATCGTTATTGCAAACATTTAAGTGACCGTAAAAATATGTTGCCCTATGTTGCATATGGTCCTTTATTTTATTTATTTCTTTATTTTATTATTATTTTTTTTTTTTTTGGCCTATGTTTTTGAAGATACAGCAGGTTTTTATAAGAGAGAGAGAATTCGGGATAAATAAATTCAGTCACCAAAATCTGCCAAAACTGAGTAAAATGCAGTAGCAAATTGCCCTAAATGTGTGTGTTTGAAAGAAGAAAATTACTTTAATTGCCACAGCGAACACGATTCCGCGCATCAGCTTGGGCTGTTCTTTCCGCAGTATATGAACCATTCGCTTCACTTGTTGGGTGATTCTTTTAAGGTTCCAATTCTCGTGATTCAGCCTCTAAAGTTTCATTTAAAGGTTTTCGTTTTTCTGCAGAGATAAAGAAAGCACGTGAAATGAATGCATTTTAGTCAAACCACAAGTTATGATCGTTACTACGATCTGGTAATTCCAATGTCACAGATTCGAATCCGGCCAGAGATGGGTTAGCAGGGGATTCACTCCGCTTGCTTCAGCTAGGCGAAGAGTCAGATCACCTATTCCGGAATTCAAAATTATCGCCCACTGAGCCTTTCGGTCATTCAGGAAAGGTTGTATTATCTGTCCACGTCTTTCCATGCACGTCTTAATACACGGTGTATATTTCATGGCCAAGTATCGGAACCGGTCTTGTTCCCTTGATTTCCTGGTTATTAAATAAAACTGTTTCAGAGCAAAATGCCCTAAAAAGTACAAAGCGGGCCTAATGCTAATTTGATATCAAAGCGCTACGCTGAAATAGTAAACATGTAACTATATTAAGGGTGGGACTAGCAGCTTTTAACTCCATGCTGCCAACAGTTTCCAACTACACTACTCAACTGAACGAGCACAAAATCAAATAAAAACCTGCAGATAAAACAAAACAAAAATAACGCAGGATATATGTATTTAAAGGCTCTTGTGCAATGAAATTCGGGAGAGAAAAAGCTATATTTTTTTAAGTGAGTGCAAATCATTGTGGTTATCTCTTTGTTTGCTCAGCTCTCTGTAGAAAGTTTTGCACTAAAGCAGCTTTCAGAAAAAGCGTTTATTTTTATTTGGTAGACACACGGATAAATAGGGAAAAAATATACCTAATTGACGCCATACGATTACATGATTTTCTCTGGCGTTTGGATACAAAACAAAACGTAGGAAAATCTCTAGTGGTGCCCTTTAAGCACTTTACAATAAACAGTACAATTGTTTACTCCTTAAATTGTTAAAAAAGTAAGGATATCGAAATCAGAATACAGTATTTCATTAAAACAATGGGTGACGAACGACACACCTGTATATCTGACTTCTCACGACAAGCTGAAACTGTACTAAGTGGACCAGTGAAAAAAGAGGTATATATCCGGCAGAACGACCCACCTGATATCAACGACAATAGAACAAAAGAGACAAGTGTGTTGATGCGATGGCGTCAGATCTTGTATGACTATACTCAGTCTACAACGTTCCACGGGCTGGTTTTTGTGACGTCACCGCAGCCGTTTTGGATTAGACGGTAAGTCCATGCACACTGCACTAAAAAAGCAAGGGACTAAAATTTTCGTCAGTCACGGCTTGGTACTGCGGTCTTCGGACTGCCACAGATCCATCTCGTTGAACATCTTTTAATAACTGCCGCTCTCGAACCCGCACTACACTACAAATTCGTGTGTCTCTTAAACGCTTCTTCAAAAAAGTAGCACCGAGTGAAAAATTTGTTTATCAATAGGCAAGAACGGAAAATAGTCATATTTTTTATCTAAAAACTGGGATGACTACAAACTGGAGCAAATGTTTGGTGATCTGATGTCATCATAATTAAAAGCTTTCCTCATATGTATCATATTTGCATCATATCTCTGTGTTCTTTTTACTATTAAAAATGTCAACTTTGGGAAGGAGGAGGAGACAAACACAATTTTATCAGCAATAATATAAAGAAGCTATCTCAAGCCACGGACATCACTAATAGCTATCAGTTGTGTTTTGATAACAGCTTTTTATGGCCTGTGTGTTAATTTTCAATTCGTTTTCAGTTGGCATAACTTTGTTTACAAAATAGAAGTAAAATTACAGAAGCAAAAACGAAATGCTACCAATTTGTTTATCATATATAACTGAGCATGCCATTTTAAAACTTTGAACAGAAAATATAGAGTCCTCAATTATGATTAAATGGTTGGTAAAAAATATGAAACTGGTGCTACCACCCACCCACATTCCCATGTCATTGAAAATAACGCACAAATATAAATCAGGATGACTTGGCAACAGGTGCTTCTATTGGAGTACTTTTTTTTCATCCCACGGTTGATTTCTTCATGAAGTATCACTTATTATCTAAAATCGCCTGTCTTTGAACGTAGTGACATATGCTGGATCTGTTATTATATTTTGTAGATATCTGTGACCGATTTGGGATATCTCCATTTAAGTTAGGGTCATTTTCACTGAATAAAAATATCTATAATTGTTTAGATATATTTCTATGAATATTGTGATGCTTAGTAATAACATTGGTAGTTATTGTCATATGCCTGTTATTCGTATGACAGATTCGTGTTATTCGCGTATCAGATTCGTGTGGCTGGTGTTGTTATTCATCTGTCAGATTTGTGAGCCAGATTCGTGTTATTCGTGTGTCAGATTTGTGTGGCTGGTGTTGTTATTCATGTGTCAGATTCGTGTTATTTGTGTGTCAGATTTGTGTGGCTGGTGTTGTTATTCATGTGTCAGATTCGTGTTATTCTTGTGTCAGATTCGTGTGGCTGGTGTTGTTATTCATGTGTCAGATTCGTGTTATTTGTGCGCCAGATTCGTGCTATTCATGTGTCAAATTCGTGTTATTCCTGTGTCAGATTCGTGTGGCTGGTGTTGTTTCTGGGCGGCTGCGTGCTGTTCGGCATACAGGTGGTCACCAGCGTCATGTACTTTACGTCATGGCCTGTCGCTGTTGACGTCAAAATCAACTACAACGACACCATCCTTTTCCCGGCTATCACCATATGCAATCAGAATGCTTTCAGGTAATCCACGGAAATCCAGCAAGGATCTATTATTCCCTTAAGTAACTGAACGGTTTCTCTCTTTTTCTGGGCGGGAAGGGTGGATCGGAGAGGGGGGAAATAACGAGTTAATGCCCCCCCCCCAATATCATATCATGATTTGATTAATAAAACAACAAAATGAATGAATTCTAATTTTGCCAAAGTCTTAAAATCTTCCTTATAGATTTTTATGGAATTGTAATTTGGCTGAAGTTCACGTCTTCCCTTTTCTGTATCCATACATGTTACACAAGGCATTACTGTCCGATATCCTTTAGTAAAAGATTCAGCTGACCAATCGTGTTGCAGAACTACGCAAGCTTATACGAGGGATCATTATCACCTCATCAACGAATTATTTTCCGGAAACGAGGCTCGTAATCTTAATTACACAGGGATCAGCCTGGAAGATTTATACCAAAGCAATGGTCACCAGCTGGACGACTTGGTTGTCAGGTATGACGTGGCCTTCGCTCATACTCCTCTGCTTTATCAAGTAATTTTATATCCATTCGTAGTTAAAAATACCTGTAAATTGTACAATGAACAATAGCATTAAAATTCGGGATCATGGTCTGTAACAGTTGATCTTAAGCGCAACTGTTATGTGAACAATTATACTTTGCTTTTATATCTTGCTTCAGCTGTATATGGGACGGCAGAGACTGTGACTACACTAACTTTATACCCACACTGACGGACTTTGGCCTGTGTTACACGTTCAACAGCGGTCGCGATGGCAAGCCTCTTTTCCACGCAACGCAAACAGGTAAGGTGATCAGTCAGGCATCTGATCCATGCCAAGCCAACAGGTAAGCTAGTCAGCTGAGCATCTGATCCATATCACGCTAACAGATAAGCTATTCAGCTGAGCATCTGATCCATGGCACGCCAATAGGTAAGCTAGTCAGCTGAGCATCTGGTCGATGAACATGTAAGCTAGTCAGCTGAGCATCTGATCCATGACACACCAACATGTAAGCTAGTCAGCTGGGCTTCTGACCCACATCACGCTAACAGGTAAACTAGTTTGCTGAGCATCTTATCCCTGCCACGCAACAGGAAACTAGTCAGCTGAGCATCTGATCCATGGCACGCCAATAGGTAAGCTAGTAAGCTGAGCACCTGGTCCACGAACATGTAAGCTAGTCAGTTGAGCATCTGATCCATGACACACCAACATGCAAGCTATTCAGCTGAGCATCTGATCCGTGGCACGCCAACGGGAAACTAGTCAGCTGAGCATCTGATCCATGGCACGCCAACAGGAAACTAGTCAGCCGAGCATCTGATCCATGGCACGCCAACAGGAAACTAGTCAGCTGAGCATCTGATCCATGGCACGCCAACAGGAAACTAGTCAGCCGAGCATCTGATCCATGGCACGCCAACAGGAAACTAGTCAGCTGAGCATTTGATCCATGGCACGCCAACAGGAAACTAGTCAGCTGAGCATCTGATCCATGGCACGCCAATAGGTAAGCTAGTCAGCTGAGCACCTAGTCCACGAACATGTAAGCTAGTCAGTTGAGCATCTGATCCATGACACACCAACATGCAAGCTATTCAGCTGAGCATCTGATCCGTGGCACGCCAACGGGAAACTAGTCAGCTGAGCATCTGATCCATGGCACGCCAACAGGAAACTAGTCAGCCGAGCATCTGATCCATGGCACGCCAACAGGAAACTAGTCAGCTGAGCATCTGATCCATGGCACGCCAACAGGAAACTAGTCAGCCGAACATCTGATCCATGGCACGCCAACAGGAAACTAGTCAGCTGAGCATTTGATCCATGGCACGCCAACAGGAAACTAGTCAGCTGAGCATCTGATCCATGGCACGCCAATAGGTAAGCTAGTCAGCTGAGCACCTGGTCCACGAACATGTAAGCTAGTCAGTTGAGCATCTGATCCATGACACACCAACATGCAAGCTATTCAGCTGAGCATCTGATCCATGGCACGCCAATAGGTAAGCTAGTAAGCTGAGCACCTGGTCCACGAACATGTAAGCTAGTCAGTTGAGCATCTGATCCATGACACACCAACACTCAAGCTATTCAGCTGAGCATCTGATCCGTGGCACGCCAACGGGAAACTAGTCAGCTGAGCATCTGATCCATGGCACGCCAACAGGAAACTAGTCAGCCGAGCATCTGATCCATGGCACGCCAACAGGAAACTAGTCAGCTGAGCATCTGATCCATGGCACGCCAACAGGAAACTAGTCAGCCGAACATCTGATCCATGGCACGCCAACAGGAAACTAGTCAGCTGAGCATTTGATCCATGGCACGCCAACAGGAAACTAGTCAGCTGAGCATCTGATCCATGGCACGCCAACAGGTAAGCTAGTCAGCTGAGCACCTGGTCCACGAACATGTAAGCTAGTCAGTTGAGCATCTGATCCATGACACACCAACATGCAAGCTATTCAGCTGAGCATCTGATCCGTGGCACGCCAACGGGAAACTAGTCAGCTGAGCATCTGATCCATGGCACGCCAACAGGAAACTAGTCAGCTGAGCATCTGATCCATGGCACGCCAATAAGTAAGCTAGTCAGCTGAGCATCTGGTCCACGAACATGTAAGCTATTCAGTTGAGCATCTGATCCATGACACACCAACAGGTAAGCTAGTCAGCTGAGCATCTGGTCGATGAACATGCAAGCTATTCAGCTGAGCATCCGATCCGTGGCACGCCAACGGGAAACTAGTCAGCTAAGCATCTGATCCATGCCACACAAAGACTTAGGCCAGTCAACTGAGCATGTTTCACGTCAAGCAAACGGGTAGGCTAATCAACTAAGTATCTGATCCTTGGCATGCGAAAAGATAAATGAATTGAATTATAAGTTGAGTGCAGAAAGTGATATGCCTCGTTCGGCCCATTCTTATCGCTAAAGTGTTGAAATTATTAATTTACTCACAATTTCACAGGTTCTGAAGGAGGCCTCAGGCTGCAGCTTAATATAGAACAATACGAATATATGCGTGGGCCTAACCCTGGAGCGGGACTGAAATTACAAATCCATAACCAGGACGATGTACCCCTGGTGAAAGACCATGGGCTAGCTGTACCCCCAGGCTCGCACGGCTTTGTCGCCATCAAGACCGTCGAGGTATTTAGTATCTGCACCTTTATGTTGGAGGAAAAGCTTTCAGACTAGATTTATTCTACGCTATGGCAAACAGATATATAAAGTGGCATATATAGCTTCATATAAAACCTACATACATACAAACACACATACATACATACATACATACATACATACATGCATACATGCATGCATACATACATACATACATACATACATGCATACATACATATATACATACATACATACAGGCATGCATACAGGCACGCATGCATACAGGCATACATGCATACACACAAACATAAATGCATACATACATACATACATACATGCACGCATGCATACAGGCATACATGCATACACACAAAAATAAATGCATACATACATACATACATACATACACACATGAACGCATGCATACAGGCATACATGCATACACACAGACATAAATGCATACAAACATACATAAACAAAAAAGCAGTTGGACTAAACGCATACATCTTCATGATACTCGTAGTAATTTCAGGCGGAATCCACGCGCTTGATACTATTCGACACAATTTATGTGAGTATAACTAGATGCCAGGCATTTAACACGACCTGTTTTACATTACATTTTTTTTATTAATTTGCTGTTCCTCTCTTATAACCACACTTTTGTACTCGGGGAAAATACGAGGAGCTAATGCTATTTCAACAGAAAAAAGTGTGAAAGCTCTTTAGAGTTATTTCATACTTTTAACGGTTGTGACCTACCTCTGTCACCCCCTCTCTGACGTAATCGGTTTATTTCCTAATGGAATAATGTGCTTGAAGTGGGCTCATGCAGAATGTTGCCCTTTTAAATTATGTTTGTTTGACTTTTTGCACGATATTTTTAGCGGTTTCTATGGGTTTTAATATCGATGGCAGTATTAATTGTTCTAAAACACAGATGACTGATTCTTCACTCCAAGGCCCAAATGCATGGTTTTTCCCGCACTTGAGCGATATGACGTCACTGTGGCGCAATCTCACTGAACCCTAAAGCCCATAAACAAACAAGTTGCGACTTCAGAAAAACGGGACAGAAATCGAAAACCATGTTGACAGCTTTTGGTATCGTTGTCATAAGACAGATGACCTCTGGGAGATCTATCTGTTATGTTTAAAAAGTAGTTACTCGCTTTTGTGAGTAGTATTTTCGTCGAATCTCCAATGGATCTGTGGAGTAAAAAGGTGTGATACACAACAGACCGAACCGCCGTAGAGGTTGGCTGTTGGACAACAACGGTTAGGGTGAAGTCCAATAATACATGGCACCCTCTACCAACAGAATTGTTGAACTATGCCACAATTCGGGACCAATCAAAAGCGGTCTTAATACAGAGATTGTCTTATTTTAAAGACTCTTGTTTTAAACGAACGAAAAGCAACAGAAATGCACAAAAAGACCATATTTCAGAAGTGGTCTTAATTCAGAGGCTGTCATTGGACATTGTGCTGACATTGGAAAACAAAACTCAGTCGTGATTTAAACATAATGACTGGGCAAATTAGGAACCACCATTTTCTAACTTAAGTCGCTGGTTTATTTGTTTTTCTTTTTATATCAATGTGTAACATATAAATAGGAAATAAAAGACAAAAAGTTCCCATTTAATCATCTTCATAAAGAGTAATCTGACACTGTTTATGTTATGTCTTGGCTATGAAAATTAAGTCTGCAATGTCTAAGTCCCAAAATTTGGGACTTGCTCAATCTGTTCTACTCATACAACCTTTTCTTAGTATACAAGATTTTTCAAACTTTAAAAACAATTTTCCTAAGTTCATAGAGTTAATTGCTGAAGAAATACAAATGTTTTACAGGAGAAAAAAAACATTCGTACAGAGAGGTTAACATTTTGTAAAGCAACAAAAGCTGACAATCAGATCCTGGTTACAACAGATCTGTAATCTGTTAAAAGCAGATCAGTTTTTATGAAACTTATTTCACAACGCTTTGTTTTCGTGTAACAATGACTAAGGACTAGACATTTAGAGGGGAAAATACAGACAAAGGAAGGGCACCCAATGATCTTTTCTACAAAATATATATGCCTTAATCAAATCCATCTTGAGAGTAAAATGATAAGATGCTGGGGGAAAAGTCAAGTCAGACGGTGTTTTATTTTTTTAATCTAGCATACGGTATTTCGTTATCTAGCATATGGTATATTGTTATCTAGCATATGGTATTTTGTTATCTAGCATATGGTATATTGCTATCTAGCATATATGGCATTTTGTTATCTAGCATATGGTAATATGTTATCAAGCAAATAGTATAAATTGTTTTTGGTTTTTTTTTAGAATTTTTGCTATTTAGCAAATGGTATTTTTTATCTAGCATATGGTGTTTTGCTATCTAGTATATGGCATTTTGTTACCTAGCATATGGTATTTTGTTATCTAGCAGATAATCACTTAACCAAATCAATATAGCGTCCCACGCCAGAACCAGTTGCTTAATTTCTAGTCAATTTACAGAAGATATTGTTCACTAGTATTGACTTGGATGGCAAGTGATGGTTCGCATTCTGAACTAGCTAGCAAAAAATGAGGGACTATCTCTTCGTTGAAGCAGTAAATTGGCTAGCTGATAACACTTTTCACGTGGCTGGCTAGCTGGTAACACTTGTCACTTGGCTGGCTAGCTGGTAACACTTTTCACGTGGCTGGCTAGCTGGTAACACTTTTCACGTGGCTGGCTAGCTGGTAACACTTTTCACGTGGCTGGCTAGCTGGTAACACTTTTCACGTGGCTGGCTAGCTGGTAACACTTTTCACGTGGCTGGCTAGCTGGTAACACTTTTCACGTGGCTGGCTAGCTGGTAACACTTTTCACGTGGCTGGCTAGCTGGTAACACTTTTCACGTGGCTGGCTAGCTGGTAACACTTTTCACGTGGCTGGCTAGCTGGTAACACTTTTCACGTGGCTGGCTAGCTGGTAACACTTTTCACGTGGCTGGCTAGCTGGTAACACTTTTCACGTGGCTGGCTATCTGATAACACTTTTCACGTGGCTGGCTAGCTGGTAACACTTTTCACGTGGCTGGCTAGCTGGTAACACTTTTCACGTGGCTGGCTAGCTGGTAACACTTTTCACGTGGCTGGCTAGCTGATAACACTTTTCACGTGGCTGGCTAGCTGGTAACACTTTTCACGTGGCTGGCTAGCTGGTAACACTTTTCACGTGGCTGGCTAGCTGGTAACACTTTTCACGTGGCTGGCAAGCTGATAACACTTTTCACGTGGCTGGCTAGCTGGTAACACTTTTCACGTGGCTGGCTGGCTGGCAAGAAAAATCTAAAAGCATGTTTTATAGGTATTTCAAAGAAAAAAGGAAGAGTATTTATAAGAGCTTTGTACCATTTCCAACTGAATGAAACAAACTGTTCGATTGTTGGGTGCCCTTCATGGAAGCAAAAAAACAAAAAACAAAACAACTCGCTGTTGATTTCAGGTCAACAATTTGAAGCACCCGCATGGCAAGTGTAATGACTCGGTGGAGCTTGACTATTTCAAAACCTACACAATTTCAAGTTGTTATATGAACTGTAAGGAACATTTCCTCGTCCAGCGATGCGGTTGCCGGGATGTCTACATGCCGGAGGACCCTTTTCAAAGTAATTAAAAAAGATTTGAATAACTAGATCGAAAGTGGGACAACTCATCTTATTTACTTTTTTTTTTTAATGAGGGTGGGAGTGGAGGTGGTGTGCAGATTTAGATAGTCTTTGTCAATTTTTGCTTGCTTGATTGTTTGTTTGTTTGTTTGTTTTTTATTTTTTTTGTTTTACTTGTTTTCTGTTTGGTCTTTATTTGTTTATTTATTGTCCTTTATGGGAACGGACTCTGTTATTTAGTACGACTGGTCTGGTTGAGACAGGTCCTTTGGTTTGATTTGGCCTCTCCTGTGCTGTTGCGTTTCGGGGGAGCCTGGCGTGTCCCAGTTCTCCATTCTAAAGAGGCAACTTGTTGGTACATATTTGCTTCCAAACATAAACTTCTAGTTTCAACAAAGTTCTCCATAGGGACTGAGTATTATCTCAGCAGCGTAATTTACCCTCGAACAACTCAGGCTTTTATACAGAGAGCAATTTCATGGAACGTTGAAGTGTGTAAAGAAGAAAACAAGCGGATGTAATTATTTTATATGTAGCTTTCACCAAACAGCCATAAAAAAACTGGGAAAAAAAGAGAAGTGCAATGGAGTAAGGATGGATGATGAGAAATCGTGTTGGTGACTTGTCATATCATATCATATCATTGTGGCCTTCTGTCCTATGACACATAACTTCTCATCCGCAACTGAAAAAAATTAAAGTGAGATCATCGGTTGCTGCAGGGGTGGAAAGTACGAGGGGGGGGGGGGGCGTTACGACGTCAGAAACACCCATTAATCCCATTTCTTAATATGACGCCATATTAAGTAGTGGTGGTGGGAGTAGTAGCAGCTGCAGTAGAAACAGTAGTAACAGTAGTAGTAGCAGTAGTGTCCTGCGCTTGGAGGTATAAAGTGAACTGACGAGACGTTTGTTTGATTGCTTGCAGAAGCTCCAGTGTGTACAGTAGACAGTTACCAGGAGTGCCTACTTGGAGCATTAGGTCAGTAACATCGCCCATGATCAACAGAACCAGTATTGTTTAACGTTTTGGAACGTTTTGAATGTATTCGGGGTATCAGACTTTATTCAAACAAAAGGACAGGGTAGTACTGGTTGATGTTTTTTCCCTAAGAATATAGACTTTAGAAAAGGCTGGATCCACGCAGGGGTTACGTGTTAATTACCGTGTTAATTGCAGAGGAATTTCTCAGCAAGAAGGATATGTGTGACTGCCCGATTCCGTGCCATAGGCGCATGTATGACCCCACGGTGTCATACGCCTCCACCTCAAACTTTGACATAGACGCGCTTCTAAGACATTCAAGTACAATCGAGTTACAAGTAAGTCATTAAAATACACACACACAGAGAACAATTATAGGTGGGCCTGTTGGATTTCCGAGTGATTTAAAGATACTTAAAGTGTATTTGAAAGCCGAGATCTTACCGATGTTTAACGGCAAATAGTTGATTTTCGGTAAAATGTGAGCGACAACCCTTCCCAGATCAGACAATTGCTTGGGAAATCCTCTTGGATGAACACAAATAAACACGGAACATTTGTAGGGCAAGTATGTGAAGGCCCGTGAGATACAACAACGCGTCAATGACGGTATCAAGAGTGACGATACACGCCTCATCCACACGCTCAACAAGACAGTCATCAACCTGGCGACGGCATTCTCCGCCCTGTCCGCCAGCCTCGACGCCACCATACACAGCTTGGACGATCTGTACCGAGATATAGGCCGGAGAATAAGCTTCCACCTGGACAGGGGACTCGAAGCAGTCAAGTATACTGTCGAGCATGACTTTATCAGAGGTAATTATTAGTGATTTCAACAAAAAATTTTAACAATAATAATAATAATAATAATAATAATAATAATAATAATAATAATAATCATAATCATAATCATAATCATAACAATAATAATAATAAATAGAATTTAAATCAGTTGCCATACCCTGCGCAGTTAGATCAATTGATCTAAGCTTTTAAAATTAAAAATACCAAAATTACACACAAAGCACAGCGACAAGACGACAGCAAAAAATATGCTAAGTGGATTTTCAAGGTAATTTGAAACAGTAGAAAAAGAAATAGTTTGGTTTTTTAATTTTATTTTTATTTATTTATTTATTTGGTTTAAATTGCAGGATGGGACATGTATGAAGAGAGGGCTTTCGATTTCGTCACCTCTGACTTTTTCGACGTTGCGACATCTGTGAAACGAGCGCTAGGCAATTACAGCGTCGATCTCTCAGACAGTCTTGAAAGTCGAAAACTACTCTATGCGCCGATTCGAAACATGCTTGACGGTCGAATAGAGCTGGTCTTGCGAGCAGAGCAATATCTTAACGAGACGCACCACGCGTACAACACCGGGGAACCGCTCCTGACGTACTCACTGACGCTAGATAGACGTTACGACATGTCCTACATCAGCCTCGATGTCGTCACCGCGGGCATCGACGACGAAATTGAAAATTACCAAAAAGTGCGGGAGGGAATGACTTGGTTTAAAGAAGGTATAGCTTTGCTTGAACAAGTTGGAGAAGACTTTGTCCAAACAGGGCAGTTTAATGACAGGTTGTATATAAAGGGCCAAGAGAGATTTTACAAAGCATGCCGCAGAATCAACTACAGACTCTTCATGTACGAAGACAGAGTCGTTGAAAAACCTCTGGAGGTTATTGACGAGCGTATCGCAAAATTTGAACGAATTAACCGCACGCTACATTCGGCTTACGCTGCCGTTCTGCATAAAGTGACTAAATGCCGCTCCCTGTTAGTGAAAACGACGGAGAATTTAATGTCTGACGTATCAGCTCTCTCCTATGACGCTTCTGAGTATTTAACAGATGTGAGCAAGCAAAAGTCTCCCCTTTGCAAGGCAGCCGTGCAGATGGACGACACAGTGAGACTGTTAACCGTCGCTTTTGCGGACCTCCGATCACAGGTACGCAGTCTGGACGAAAGCCTTTACGAACTGAAAGAAGCGTTTATAGCCATGTGGACTATCATGCTGGGAGAAGTCTCAACCAAAACAGCTTATGAACACATCTATAATGATACCGTGGTGTTCCTCCAGGACGAAGAGCAATATGATTTCTTCATCACCGTATTCGCTGATATGCTGCGAACAACAAAAACAAAGCTGCGAGCCTTCACTAGGTCAGACATTGTGAAAATGGTGAACGGCGATTTTCATATCATGAAACTAGAAGACAAAATCAATAAATTACGAGGCCTTTTTAGAAGCATTGCTCAGGACATCGAGCTTGCTCGTACGGTTGGTGATAAGGACGAGGAGCTGTTATCTGCTGTCGATAGTCTCCGAACCTCTTGGCAGATCTTCCTTGAAGGCAATGAAATCGATTCAAGGTTTTACAAGTAAGTGAAAAAAACATCAAAACTCAAAGGTACAATACCTATAACAGACCATCTATAAAATATTAATAGGTGACGTCACAACGTTTACGTATGGGTGTGGGATGTCTGAGAACGGCCACTGGCCAAAGCGTGTCGGCCATCCACATAGCTTCCCTCCCACCCAGGGCTCACTTCTAACCCCAAGAACTTAAACTGTATTTCATTTGTATTTCCCCAAAATATAAATAATGAAAGGGACAGCTGAAATAGTTTTACTTTCTTTTTGTCCGAGATAAGGTCAAACCCCCCCCCCCTCCCCAAAAATAATTAGAACCCCCGTTATGACTAACCCAACGAGCTCTTAGTACAGAGTTAGTTTTATAGCTGAAATCCTTTTACAATGCTAGCAAATAACAACTAACCAAAGGAAAGAGTCTTGAATTCGGGTGTGGTCTCGTTCTAAAACATATGACCTCTGATGGGATCTATCCGTTTGTGTATAAACACAGAGTGGATGGATATTTTAAAAAGTAGTTCCTCTCTTTTTTATTGGCACTATTTTCGCAAGATTTCAAGTGGGTCTGCGGTGTATAAAAGGTATTATGCATAGCATACCAAACCACCGTAGAGGTTGGCTGTTGAACAATAACGGGAGTGGTCTTGATTTAGACGTGTCTTTACCGAGGGGTTCTGCTGCACTTATTTTTTTTCTGTCACAGAGAGAACTTCATGCGACTGGACGTGTTTATGCAGGAGCTTAGTTACGAGGAGATCACACAACAGAAGGCCTACGACGTCGCCAGACTTCTCAGTAAATCACTCAGCAAATATTTATCTGCTTTTTTTCTTCTTCTTCTTTCAAACTGACTTCAGTATACAACCATTACAGTCCATACATTGGCGTTAAAAAAGTTTTAAATCGGACAATTTTTAAATACAAAATTAAGAACAATAGACACTTTTCGCGCCAAGTTGACTTCCCATTTTTTGATAAAAGATGAGACGTAAATTTTTCTTAATTCTATGAAGTCATTGAATAGTAAATAAAACTTTGTTTCAAAATGTCCAATTACAATTAAATTCTTTTGTTCATTGTATGATGCAGTGCACCATGAGTCAAGAATAAACATCATCTTATTTTTTAGTTTATTGTTTCTATCTGAAAACAGGTGACATAGGAGGATCAATGGGATTATTCATTGGCGGCAGTGTGTTATCCATTTTTGAATTCTTTGACCTGTTTATTCACCACGGAGCAAGAATGGCGCTGAACCGATGATGGCAGGCATAATTGATTGACGGAAAAGTAAATCCTGATGCAATTACCAATCCGCTAATAGGCTTTCTTTTGGCAACCTGATCCACGTTGATTTGTCGAAAGAAATATGTTGGGGTTTGGTTCGATCTTGGATTAAAAAACAAAACTTATTACTACAAGTAATCGCTAAGCTGTGGCAGCATGATTCTAGGCTAGACAGCTTCACCTGAAGACAGTTTTTGTCGTTATTATTATTTGTATAATTGAGAAATCCTGCACTGTGTAGTGCTGTTATCTCAATCGTTTGGAGCAACCAGATGAAATTCATATATTTGAAATCTTTAAGATTTCACTTTATTGACAATCAAAGAAAGTTATCCCCGCTTGGTCTTGCTGTATCTTGTGCTTTTTTATTGTTTTTTTTTTTTTTTTTTTTTTTTTTTTTTGTCAGCTTACTTGTCTGTCCCGTGCTCAAACCATTAAGTGTGTAATTTTGTCGAATCCACGACAGTCAGTGTTTTGCGATAGTTCCTCCAGCGACAACTGAATATCAATTCAGGCACATACGACGGAAAGATATAATGTGGAGACTAGATCAACAGGGAAGAAAATGGAATTTGTTTTTGAAAGCATTGTCCCAAACGAACTTGACGCAATCAGTAGCGTATCTTGCCTGTCAGCGAAATCCAAACATTTTATTATATTTAACTATCGACATGCTAATGGCAGGAGCTGAAAGGCACTTTATAAGTTCATTATATCAGACCATTAGGGAAATGTAGTTCTTTTTTTTCTCTCTCTATTATTTCTACTTTTTTAATTTTTATTTTTGTCTTTCTTTTTTTTCACTGTATCATTGCGCAAAACTATAATCCCGAGGTTTGACAAATTTGTAAAAAATAAAAAGTGAATAAATGAATTAATTTAATTTTATTCATTGCTCTATCTCTCCCCATCAACGTTCCCAATGCCATATTGTCCGAAAATTGACAGGAATGGATCCCAATGTCCCATGTCCGAGAAAAAGTCCCCAAAGTAGTCTAATTAATTTCTCTGCAGCATATCTTAGCACAACGCTAATATCTAAGAGCAAAAGAATGTATTCAGTTTAATAATGAGTTCACTGGGTATAAATACCCATTTCGTTGCATATCTATATAGGTTATAGATTGACATGTTGGAAATAAGTTGTCGGTAAGCAGCAAAGGCTTTTCTATCGTTCAATGCACAGTATTTATTGATTGAATCTGCGGGATTGGTGATTGGATACTGGTATCAGTTACACTTGCTTGATTAGAAAAAAGCTGTGGATGGATGGCGAAAAAAAAACTGAGTACAGCAACTGAAAGGCGAGGAAAAACAAAATATATACATCGCAACTGAACAACAGAAACAGAACAACAAAAATTTCCAATCCAGAAAGCAAAACAAGCTACTGAAATCGACTGATCCTGGAAAGATTTTTTCACGATGAGCACTGCAATTCTCCGCTGACAGTTGTTGAGAACCAAAGTTCATAACCTTTAAAAGCAACAAATCAAATAAATAGCCAAACTATCACAAACTATAATGGCGTTCTCTTATATGGAATTCCATTTTAACATTTATTACGCAATTATTTATCTCTAAAATTGACTTTTTATGAAGAATTAATTTTTGCTATCTGTAATTATATTTTTGATATCTCTAAATGTATTCTTGATCTCAAAAAATAATTCTTGATATCAATAAATATTTAGATATATCAAAAAAGTATTTATTGATATCAAAAATGATTTAATGATCTCTAAAATTAATTTTTAGAGATCAAAAGTTCAATTCTTGATAGCAAAAATTTTTCTCAATTTTGAGCTAAATAATTTATTTTCCTTTTACTAATATCAAGGCTGTATTTTATTTATATGGACTGCCATTTTCACATTTATTAGGAAATTATTGATATCAAAAATTGAGTGTTTTATATAAAAATTAATTTTTGATCTAAACCAATTGATTTTCTTATATGAATAATTAATTTTTGCTATATTTAATTATATTTTTGATATCTTTAAATAAATATATTCTTGATCTCAAAAAATAATTCTTCATATAAATAAATATTGAGAGATATCAAGAAATATTTTCTGGTATCAAAGATGATTTAAAGATATCTAAAATGAAATATTTGATAGCAAAATCGCAATTTCGAGCTCAATAATTTATTTTCCTGTTATTGATATTAAGAATTTATTTCAGATATCATTATTTCAGAATGATACTTTTTAAATTTATATTTTGAAATCTGCAAATGATTTTTTTATCCCAAAAAAATTAATTTTTGATATCAAAATATTAGTCTATTATTATAAAGAAAATCAGAAGCACACATCCGTGAATAAAATAATGATTAGTCCTTGTATACATAACATTTCTTTTAATTTTTACTGTACAAAAAAGAAGCATTCTGAAGGTCAAAAATTGTGTTGTTATTATTGAGATCAAAAATTCAGTTTTTCAACTCCAAAACTTAATTGATGATTCGTCAAATATTATCTAAATACGTGATTCTCTTAAGGTTTTTTAAGTTTGTAAAATTGAATTTTTGATCTCAAAAATAAATATTTACCATCTAAAATTCAATTACTGATAGCAGAATATAAATTAATGAGATCCGCATTGATTGAATAATATCTTTAATTATATTTTGATTAAAAATAAGCATCAAATGCTAAAACGGCATTCCATAAAGATAACTATATTTCAGAATGAGATTTTTTAACTTATATTTTGATATCTTCAAATCATTTTTGATCTCAAAATTTAATTTTTGATCTCAGAAATTAATTTTTGATGTCAAAATAGCAGCTTATTTTTATATAAAAATTTCAGAAGCAAACATTTGTGAATGAAATAATGATTTGCTTCTGTATACTGAATCTTTCTTTTAATTTTTACTGCACAAAAAAGAAGCAATTCCTAGGCTCAAAAATTTTGCTATTATTATTAACATCAATAATTCAGTTTTTCATCTCAAAAATTTAATAAACGATACATTAGATTTTATACAAATGTGTGCCTTCCTTAAGATTTTTAAGTTTATAATTTTTTTTTGATTTCAGCAATTAACTTTTGCCATCAAAAATACAATTACTGATAGCAACATATAAATTAACGAGATCTACATTAATTTATTGATATCTTTAATTATATTTTGATATCAACAATAAGCATTCCATGCTCTTTTATTCACTGCAGATTAAACAGCCAAGCTATCACAGAAAAATAAAAACGCGATTTCGCAGTTACAGAAATCATCCATGTAAGTCTCATTATGTAAACTTGTACTGGAGTTTTCACAGAGGTAGTAGTGATGGTAGGAGCGGTAGTAGTAATAAGCAGTAGTAGTTGTAGCAATGATAATAATAATAATAATAATAATAATAAGCTCAGCCAATAGTATACTCAGCAAATTATCCATTAACATTAACGTTAGACAACAAACATCAAGCTCATCCATTTCAAAAAGACACCAATAGAACTTAGAGTATACGCCACTTGTTCGCGACTGCCTCTCATCTGTGTTGTTCAGACGGGAATCCATACTTCTTGCTGCATGTGTATAGATTCCCTTGGAGAGCATTCGCGATTTTTGTTCACGTTCATTTCTACGAAATTGTCAGTCGCTTCTAGCTGTACCAGTAGATTATTTTTGCACCTTTAATTGCTGTGTGGATAAAGTCAGTCTAGTAAATCAAACACATGAATTAAGTGAATAATAAAATTAATTTTGCATCTCGAGAAGAAACCGCTGTATCGGTTTATAACTTAAAAGCACGATTTTTTCCTAATTTTTCCATCTAACAGCAATAATCGAGTCAAAGCGAATTTTAAATCAGGACAAATTTCGATCGATTTGCTACAACGTTGTACGAAAAATGACAATTTCTACTGAACATTTTCAAGGATACAATTTGTTTTGATTGTACACTCAGGTGGATATTAAGATCATTAAGGCCCCGAAAGTCAAGCAAATTACTTTACAATATGAACGACAAGGAAATCGATCGCATACAACAAACACACTCTTTGCTTGGAGGCGATGCACAGACAAACGCCCATCTAGGGGACGGAAACGGAGAAAAAGTGAAAACAAGTGACAAAGAACGTCTAGGAAGACGCTGGCTCAAGATCCTGATAGAATACACGCAGAGTACAACGTTCCATGGAATAGCCCATGTGACGTCACCGCAACCGTTTCTTATTCGGAGGTGAGGCTGATTTATTTTTTAATATTCGGGTGTATTTTTCTGTTTCTTCAGTTTCGAATAACTTGAAGAATGATTCTCCCAGCGACAACACAGCCCGGCGCAATGAGGAGAAGGAGTTGCATAATGTCCGTATCACACAAATGTTGGTAAAATCTTCGGTCTTGTCAAAGTCGGTAGAAATCTAATTTGTTCCCCCCTCTCCCCCTTGCCTTGCTATAAAGCAGCTGACCTATGAGGAGATCAATCTGTTATGCATAAACACACAGCGGATGAATATTTCTATCTGTCTATGTGCATCCCTCAGTGTTGAGTATTCTCGCACACTGGTGAAAAGGTGACTTTTTTTTTAAAAAAGTGGTAACTCTATTTTATGAGTACTATTTTGCGCGGAATCCCCATTGGGTCTGCGGAGTAAAAGGTGTTATACACAACAGGCCGAAGTGCCGTAGAGATTGGCTGTTGGACAACAATGCCCCTCCCCCTCGTCATCATTTACACACCAGACTGGCATAAATAAACCTGTGTTAGTTTAATACCTTTACTTTATAGTTTGACCACTTCACTCAGACTAGTCTACTCAGTGCAGCTTCCCTTAATTTGCGCTGGAAAAATTGAATACTCCCGCTAAATCGCATCCTGAAATACTGCATTCATATCTTTTGACAAGAGTGACAAATGTGAAGCTGGATTCAGTAACACAACAAAAGGCAACTGCTGGTCTTTTGCTTTCGTTTTTGCAAGTGATTACAGCAACATTTTTTGCAATGAAAAATGAAACCTTTTCAAATTTAAATTTGTCCCTAGTATTACAGCCTCCGTCACTGTCCCCTTTAAGTTAGCATTTAGCTGGAGCAAACTTTAAATAATAAGAGATTTCCCCCGAAGAAACATCCCGCTTCTTAGACGATTCTATAGCCCTGTCTGAGTCTAAATAGGTAGTCAGTTATCGGTTTGATCGGTAAGTCTGCTGTTGTTGTTGCTGTTGTTGTTGTTTGTGCTGCTGGTGCTGGTGCTGTTGTTTTAGACATTATTTTGCACAATTAATTTATTAGCACTACCAACTGCAATATTAATATGGATGGTAGCTTTCCAAACTGTATTACAGATTCGTGTGCCAGATTCGTATTATTCATGTGTCAGATTCGTGTGGCTGGTGTTGTTTCTCGGCGGCTGCGTGCTGTTCGGCATACAGGTGGTCACGAGCGTCATGTACTTTACGTCATGGCCTGTCGCTGTTGACGTCAAAATCAACTACAACGACACCATTGTCTTCCCGGCGGTCACAATATGCAACCAGAATGCTTTTAGGTAGGACACCAAATATTAAAACCGCTGTCCCAGGATTTCTGTATCCCTCTCCAAGTACTGTTTGTGAGCTTTATAATTTTAGATTGTCTACGCCGAAGAAATTTAAATTAACTTTCATACCTTCGATCCGATTTGCCATCAAAGTCTCATTTCAGCTTAATTTTAACTGTATCATGGGTATAATAGGGATTGCTAAAGTGCAAAAAAAGTTTTGTGGGGCCTTCTAACAGAGTATTATTTCGCATCCATCCAAACTGGCTAATAAAAGTTAGAGCGCAATGCCTACAATTTTAAGTTTCATACACCGCATCCATGGGTTGTTCATTTCTGTTTCTAAATAATTATTTTGCCCATGTCCACCCCAGCCCCGAAAACAATCTTGTGGAATAGTGCTAAAGTATCTTCGAACAACGCCTTCCTCATATTTACATTTCACGTCCATGGCAGGGGAAGGTTCAGTTGAGAGTTATGTTTCAGAACCACGGAAGCTTACAAGAGACAGCATTATTATCTCATCAACGAATTATTTTCCGGAAACGAAGTTCATGGTCTTAATAATACGGGGATCAGCCTGGAAGATTTATATCAAAGCAATGGTCACCAGCTCGACGACTTGGTTGTTAGGTATGATGGGGCATTCGACAATTTGCCCAACACTTTTTTGTTAGGGGGGAGTGGTCATGAAAGGATCATTCTGGGCCAAAATAAAGTGTGTACCTGGATTTACAAACTGAATAAAATATAATGATCAGTGTCTGTAATGCAAGTTAAAAATGAAAACAAAGACACCCTTGTTTTTGCGTCTTATTTAAGCTGTACATGGGACGGAAGAGACTGTAACTACACTAACTTTATGCCCACACTGACCGACTTCGGTCTGTGTTACACGTTCAACAGCGGCCGCAATGACGAGCCTCTTTTTCAAGCAACGCAAACAGGTAAGTTAGTCAGCTAAGTATATATTTCATGCCACACAAACACGTGCGGTAGCTCATAATAAAACCTCACGAACAGGTTGAGTCGAAACCGCATCCGCAGCCTGTAGAACTGGTAGCACGAAGTCTGAAATACGAGTGCAAACAGTGCGTAAGGCTAACCATAGGCCAGACAGTTAAGCATCTGTGCCGTGTCTTGTAAATGTTATGTTATTCAACTTACGCGCCAAACAAACGGGTGAGTTAGTCAGCAAAGCATCAGTTTCATACCACATAAGAATTCTAGTCAGTCGAGTGGTCCATGTTACGCAAACAAATAAGCTAGTCAGCTGAGTATATAATCCATGTCATACAAAACGGATAGGCTAGTCAGTTAAGTATCTGTTCCATGAATAATGAACTGAAGTAAAGTCGGCTGAAGTAAAGCAGTCTAAAAGCTAACAGTTCGCCTGGTCTTATCACTAAGTGTATTATTAATTCATTCAAAAATTCACAGGTTCTGAAGGTGGTCTGAGGCTACAGCTAAATATAGAACAATATGAATATATGCCTGGACCTAATCCTGGAGCGGGACTGAAATTACAGATTCATAACCAAGATGATATACCCCTTGTAAAAGACCATGGGCTAGCTGTACCCCCAGGCTCGCACGGCTTTGTCGCCATCAGGACGGTTGAGGTATTTGGTAGTTAGAAACAAAAGCAGAGAAGTGTTCAAAACAACAGAGTTACACTATGGTATACATGTATGCGCGAATGCATGCATACCTATATAGAAACCTATATACATAAAAGCAAACCACTCTTTTAGAAGCAGCAAAATAATGTCATGTTAACAGTGTGCATGTGCTCTCAGAGTTACTTATTTATTTAACAGCTATGGCTGCCCTCTCTTTCACTCAAGCGTAATCCGCTTTTTTCGAAATGAAACGAGAACCTATTTCTTAAGGGCGAAATATTGAACACTTGGAAAACAGTTATTTTTAAAATCACTTTCACCCTTCAAATAGAATTTTAAACATTTTTCGGTCAGATTTTAATTTGCCTTTTCTTTCCAGACAAGACAAGGCTTTTTTTACAGATTCCGAAACCTTTCTAAGACACTTTTTTGTCAGTTCGAAACCTTTCCAGAAAAAACACATAGCTATGCTGTTTACTCTTGAATTCTATCAAATAGCACCCGAACCCACCCTATGCTCAGCTATTTGGTATGTGAATTTAAAGCAAACATCATTTGTGTCATGCACAGTGTGACTGTTTGCAGATGCAACAGGCTTTGCGCAAATGCTGCTGCAAACCTTAAGAGGCCTAACGCGTTGCATTTATGGAAAAAAATCACTTTTTTCCTTTACGTTTTGATCATGAAAATAAAAACAAAGGCGCAAGCAAAAAGCGAGCTGACAACTTCAGATTAAGTACTGTACATGTGCGAAATTTGGGAGTCCTAGAGATACTGTGGTCATAGAAGCAGTAAAGACAAAACGACTAACTAGTTAAGAGAAAAAATGGCCCCGTTCAACCTCAATATACTCTTTACAAGTCTTCGACCTTCCAAGTGTTAATAATGTGCATGAGAGCTGAGGAAAAACTTGCCCTTTTAAGTCATGTTATGTAACTTCTTCAAACACAACAGTTTTGTACAGTTTCATGGGGTTTAATTTTGATGGCAGTATTTCTCTAACAACATAAGGGCTTGTTATTCTCTCCGGGGCCCAAATGTCAGTTTTTGCACCTGTGAAATGAGTGCAACGCAACATTACGTTGATGTGACCTTATCGTGTCTTCTTAAAAGTTTCAACTTCAGGAAGACCTCAAAGATATTATCAATAGAAACCGAAAATGACGTAGATATTGTTGGGTGTGGCTGGATTATATATAGCATCACATTATTGTGTGATACTGTCCTCGTTACGAAGCACTACAGTGGGTCCTCTAAATTGAAACCACCATTCGGGGCCAATCAAAGTTGTCTTAATTTAGAGACAATATAATAATGTGATGGAGTCATGTCTTGACCACTGAAATCAAATCTATGCACATCTTATATAATGAATTTTCTTTATACAATTATCAAAGAGATAATTGCTGAAATTGCTGATAAATTGTAAGACAAGCTAGCTAGCACAAAATAAGAAACTGTTACTCCTCAAAGCAGATATATGTCCAGCTGGCAACATCTAGTGGCTGGCTAATAAAAAGAACAGATTGCTTTACTTTAAATATGCACATCTGAGAGGAATAACAGCGTGTTTTGTGAAGTTCTAGCTTTTGTGAAGTAAATGCAACAAACTTCAAATTTTGATTCGTTCGGTGCCCTTTGCACAAAAAAAACAACATACACCGTGTTGATTTCAGGTCAACAATTTGAAACACCCGCATGGAAAATGTAATGATTCAGTGGAGCTTGACTATTTCAAAACCTACACAATTTCAAGCTGTTATATGAACTGTAAGGAACATTTCCTCGTCCAACGCTGCGGTTGTCGAGATGTCTACATGCCAGAAGATCGTTTTCAAAGTAATTAAATAGATTTGAATAACTGCATCAAACTAATACTTTTAGTAGTAGTAGCAGTAGTAATAGAAGTAGTAATAGTACGAGATGATCAAATATCCAACCATTGTGAAATTTGTTAACTTTACTGACAACATGTCTGTTTGATTGCAGCAGCTGCCGTGTGCACAGTAGACAGTTATCAAAACTGCATGCCTGGAGCATTAGGTCAGTAATATCGTCAGCGATTAATTTACCATTATCGCGCACAACTTTTGGAATCAGTGGGCATCATATTTTATTCCAATTTAATGTTTTTCTATCAATGAGTATGTGCAAACAACGTTGGATCAACAGATGCCTTACCTGATGTTTTACTGCTTTACTTACAGATGACTTTCTCCGCGTAAAGGACATGTGTGAATGTCCGATTCCTTGTCACAGGCGCATGTATGATCCAACAATGTCATACGCCTCCACCTCTAATTTCGACATAGACGCACTTCTAAGACACCAAAGTACGAAAGAGCTGCAGGTAATTCATTGTGTATTTGCATTCCAGACCCTATTAATGTTTAACAGCAAGTAGTCGATTTTCCTCGGAATCGGATAGTCTCCAACACAACTTCCTTCTATGAAATTAATGCGCTATTCCTTGGAAAATGCTCCTGAATTATTTTAAATAATCGTGCATTTTTAGAACAAGTATGTAGAGGCTCGTGAGACACAACAACGTGTGAACGAAGGCGTTAGAAGTGACGATACACGGCTCATCCACGCCCTAAACATGACTGTCATCAACCTGACGACGGCATTTTCCTCGCTCTCTGCGAGTCTCAACGCCGCGTCAGAAAGCTTGGACGCTCTGTACAGAGACATAGACAGGAGAATGAGCTTCCACCTGCAACGGGGACTCGAAGCAGTCAAGTTTACTGCTGAGCATGACTTTATCAGGGGTGATATTTTCTGTTTATTAAGCGCATGGATGCGGTAAAAACTATTTCATTATGACTTTAATTTCTAGTTACCAGGCTGTTCTAATCGCTAGACAATTTTCCTTCCTTAGTTCTACACTATGTATAAAGACAAAATAATGTTTCATTTCCTTAACGTACTGTGACACAGTACTCTAAAGTATTTGAGAAGGTAAAGATAATGTTACCGTTATATGTGCTTCTCTAAGACATCAGTGCTATATCACCGATGCCATGCAGCTGATATACTTTTGTTTAACATTCGAACACTTGTGAAAGGCCCATGACCTTTGTGAGAGTCCTTTCAAGGTTTTCCACACGTTCCTAAATCCAAATACAAAGCAAACAGCACTTGATATGTCATGACATATAAACAAAGTAAAAACACAAATTAATATCACAAGAAACAACACAAAAATATTAAATACATTCTTAACCCATAAAGTGGGTTCTTAAAGTGCTGCAATTCTATACCAATGCACAGCGATAAAACCAACACTTTTAGAGCTCTGTGACAGTAGGAAAATGCAAGTTTACCTTAAATTACAGGATGGGACATGTATGAAGAGAGGGCTTTCGATTTCGTCACTTCCGACTTTTTCGACGTTCCAACATCTGTAAAAAGAGTACTGGGAAATTACAGCGTCGATCTTGAAAACAAGCTTGAAAGTCGAAAACTGCTCTATTCGACAGTCCGAAACATGCTGGAGGGCCGAAAAGAGCTAGTCTTCCGAGCAGAAGAATATCTTAACAAGACGCACCACGCGTACAACACCGGGGAACCTATCCTGACATACACACTGACGCTAGATAGACGTTACGACATGTCTTACATCAGTCTCGATGTCGTAACCGCGGGCATCGACGACGAAATTGAGAATTACCAAAAAGTGCAGGAAGGAATGACTTGGTTTAAAGAAGGTATAGCTTTGCTTGAACAAGTTGGAGAAGTCTTTGTCCAAACAGGACAGTTTAATGACAGTTTGTATATAGAGGGCCAAGACAGATTTTACAAAGCATGCCGCAGAATCAACTACAGACTCTTCATGTACGAAGACAGGGTTGTTGAAAAACCTCTGGAGGTTATTGAAGAACGTATTGCAGATTTTGAACGAATTAACCGCACGCTGCATTCGGCTTACGCTGCCGTTCTGCACAAATTGAGTAAATGTCACACCCTGTTAGTGAAGACGACACAGAATTTATTGAATCACGTTCTAGCTCTGTCCCACGAAGCCTCTGAGTATTTAACAGATGTGAGCAAACAAAAGTCTCCACTTTGCAAGGCAGCCGTGCAGATGGACAACACAGTGAGACTGTTAACCGTGGCTTTTGCGGACCTCAGATCGCAGGTACGCAGTCTGGACGAAAGCCTTTACGATCTGAAAGAAGCGTTTGTATCCATGTGGACTATCATGCTGGGTGAAGTCTCAACCAAAACAGCTTATGAACACATTTATAACGATACCGTGGTTTTCCTTCAAGACGAGAATCAATATGATTTCTTCATTACCGTGTTCGCTCACTTGCTCCGAACAACTGAAACGGTACTCCGAGACTTCACAAAGTCAGACATTGTGAAAATGGTGAACGGTGACTTTCATATCACCAAGTTAGAAGACAAAACCAACGAATTACTCCGTCTTTTTAGAAGCATTGCTCAAGACATCGACCTTACTCTCATGGTTGGTGATAAGGATGAGAAGCTGTTATTTGCTGTCGATAGTCTCCGAACATCTTTGCAAATCTTCCTTGAAGGCAATGAAATCGATTCAACGTTTTACAGGTAAGTAAAATAAAACAAAAATTATTAAAAATGATATGATACGGAGATGAAGGACGACATTCGTTGCTCAAACTGGCATGTTGGTCATTGAGTATAGTTGTTGATTCCTGTAATAATCGGAACATAATATAATGTTACCTCTAAAACATGGTACTATCGGGACTAACGAAGAAATATGAATATAGGGCTGATCTTCAACCTCCTTTCATAGTATCAGATAATGACAACACAAAAATGTGTCCTAAATTCGAAGGTAATCTTTATTTTAAAAGTTCCAATCGGAAGAGCGCACCTGACATATTTTTGTCACAGAGAGAACTTCATGCGGCTGGATGTGTTTATGCAAGAGCTCAGTTACGAGGAGATAACACAACAAAAGGCCTACGACGTCGCCAGACTTCTCAGTAAGGCATTCAGTAAATTTATCTGAGGTTGAACTGGGCTTCTGGCGTACAAGTGTTAAAAACTGCAGGCGTTTCAAATATATGGTGTAAAGTTAATTATAAGTTATTTCAAATTAATTCTGATTATCTTGTACTCTTTTTGTGTTCGCTGTACGTATGAAAAATAAGGAGTAAAACAATAACAGGAGCAAAAGAATACCTGTAATGTTATCCACTTCCTTTGTTAACAGGTGACATAGGAGGATCAATGGGTTTATTCATCGGAGGTAGTGTGTTGACCATTTTTGAATTCTTTGACCTATTTATTCACCACGGAGCAAGAATGGCACTGAACCAATGACTGACAGGCGCAAATGACTGACGGAATAATATATATGCGATTACCGATTCGTTAACGGCTTTCTTTTCTCACCAAAACATATAAGCCAAAAGGTGAAAGAAAATGATCATTTTAGGGTTCGTTCAAAGTGAAATTAAGAAAGAAGGAATCGAAAACTGATTATTTCAAATATTTGTCTAATTTTAAATCATGGAAGCATGATTAGATTTTGTGATTTCACTTGAAGAAACTCCGCAGTTGTTTTTTTTTTTTTTTTGTTTTTTTTATTTGTTTTTTTTTTGTTTTTGTTTTTTTTTTCCTTGTCTTGTCGTACGGTGCATATAATGACGACACAGGACAAGTAGAAACTTTCGTAAATCTTTTGCACAAATGACAAAATCTCTACGTACCATGCATCAGCAAGTTTGAAACGTGTTATGTTTATTCGCTTATTGATAATTTAATGGCAGCATCATAAAGGATCTATTCAGCTCATTTTTTTCGCGAGAAGGCCATTACGGAAATGTGGTCTTTTTTGCCAGGGACGTCTAAATATTTGTGTGTCATCACACTAAACACGATCTACATCAAGTACAACAGAATTTTTAGTGAATCTAAAAACTACATAAATTGTTGCAACCGCACCGACCCTTCAGATTATAATGTCCTATGATCGCGGAATAGTTGCGATGTAGTCATATCATACATTACTCATCAGTATAATTACACTTGGGGATTTTCAATCTCCTAGTTTATGGAATTCGTATGGTTCGGTAAAGTGGCTCCGTATGATTTTTTATTTTTAATTTGGCTTTCAAGAAATAAGGAGTTGAAAAAAATCAACTTACAGGTCTCATTAAGTAAAAGGGTATCGGAATTCTTAGATTATCAATTATATACTACTACTAATAAAATAATAATAATAATAATAATAATAATATAGTAGTAGTAGTAGTAGTAGTAGTAGTAGTAGTAGTAGTAGTAGTAGTAGTAGTAGAAGAAGAAATGGCAAACATAATAATATACGAACACAGCTTTGATTATACACCACTAAACGCTCCTCCATGGTCTGCTGTATATAAGACTAAGTGTCAAGCCAATATCAGGCTCGAGCCGCAACAAAGTTTGATCAATATACATCCACTTTATGAAGCAACCAGTTTTGAAAAAAGGCAAAATGTGTGATCTTGTGTCAACATAGACAAGAGAAAAGAACTATGAATGAACAAAGGTCAATTGCTTACATGTTGTTTCATTATTGTGACAGTGCAATTGTCTGGAGTGAAAAATGATGCCTTTTTAAACTTCACATTGCATTTCCCATAATTTTCCCCACAGCAATACTTGGAATTATTCGTGAATTAAATCGCGGCAAATCAGGGCTTTGCAACTTTCGACAAAGAAACATTGTCCAGGCTTAGATTGAATGAATGAATAGTCAGTTATACGTGTAATCAGTCTCCTAATTATCAAAGTTAAAAGCGAACTGGTATTAATTATTCGTATGACTGATGCTGTTTCTGGGTGGGTACTATCTGGCATAAAAATGATCCCCAGCGTTTCGTACTTCTACATCACGGTGTGTCGCGGTTGTATCAAAATCAACTACGACACCATCGCCTTCCTGACGGTCACCCTGCAACTAGCACACATTCAGGGAAGGAATTGTCGTGCTCTACGTTTTGCGTTGATACATCAAAAAGAGTTAAAAAATTATTCGATATTTATGCCTCACCAATTTTATATAACATTTATTGCTTCAAACACTGAATTGCAAAAGCAGTGAATGATTGCACACCTTAAGCAACGCACTTTATGATGTCAATAATATGAAAGAGAAATAGTTTCTCTTTATTATTTGCTTGTGAATTTTTATTCTTTCTCTGATACTGAAACATGCAATTATCAAATAAGAATTCTTATAATGTATGAAGTACCAAAGCCAATTTTGCTACATGTAAACAACCGATGTATTCGACTTCATGATATAAAAGAAATGAAACATCCGTAAAATTTAATGACATGAGCGAATGAATAATCACAAAAAACCATGCGTTAATCGCTATGGATGGCAACCTAACATGTCTTTCAATTCCGATATTAACAGCAAATTAAAATTAGATAATCTCTAAGCACCCCGTGAGTTCACACTTGTATCTGTCGCTTCTGAAAAATCACTCTATGTGTCGAATGTTGTTGAATCTGTATTTCTAGGCATTTCTATGTGTTAATGACTACTAAATTTATTTCAGTAAGTAGTTTTAACACCCTAACCCTCTCATTTTAGCACCACTCAGTAGCAATAATTAAACCACTTCCTACACAACGTCATTCATAATCCCAGTCCCCAAACAAAGCAGTAAAGGCAACGTTCTTACTCGTATGTTTATGCATACAGCATACGTTTCTTCTGTCACTTTATACATTACAAATTAAAATAAGCTTAATACCTAATACCTACAATATATAACTGGAAATTCTCTAAACTAAATTTAAGGATTGAAAGTTTTGAAGGCGTTACTAGAATCACAATCAAGTTATCTATCGGCTGGTACTTCAAGAATGACAAAGGCTTGTGGGAATAATCACGTGATTAGCGAGCTTTTGTACAATTAAACCGAAGGGTGGTAATAAAACTGTGGAGTTCACTCTTGACGTCTTGCATTTAGGCAACGGCTATCGACTAAGCATTAGGTCGTCAAGTATTCCTGAACATGCTCACTATATTAAAAATAAACTATTTTAAACTGTTAAATACATTTGTTACTATTCAATTTCTCTCAATATCTTGGCTTATCTAATTAAGAGTCCCTAGAGGCAATTCGATTAGATAACAAAAATAACCACGCAAAAAGTGTTTTCTCTGGATTTTCATTTGTTTCTATACGCTAGTTAATGCTTTTTCCCTGACAAAAATATCACCGATACGATACAGTAAGTCTTACGTATTTCATATAAAATTTATTATTTCATTCCTCAAAGACGCCATTGATATGATTGCTGTGGATATTCGCTGTATAAGTATTAATTATATTATTTCCGCTAATGCATGACATTATTTTTAGAATTCGCCACAATATGACAAATCAGAAATTTAATATTGTTTTATCAAATATTGATAAAAACAAGCCATCACTGGAATTGCATCCCAATCCACAAAGGATTTCGGCCAATGTGACCTTGAAATTGGGTCAAAATAAAAATAAAAATGGTATGCATTTTCCACTATGATAGTTCATTTATCTATCCAATGTCACAGGAGACATATCATCAGTGTGGCACTAACAGTCAACGATCAACGATTGGGAGCTAACTGTATGGAGTCCGGACTCCACAAATTCTTCATTTGATATTAACGTTTCACAATACTCTGTGGGTGTTGGTTAATTCTTCTGAAACATGTTACGTTACACAGATTGCAATTTTCCAGAAGTCTAGATTTAGTAATGTAGTGGAAGAACATTAATACATCAATTAGCAGTTTCAGTTGCTTGACTAGACAGAAAGTAAAAGGACAGAAAGCATTTCATTAATGGCACGGCAACTACACAATAATATTTCAATTGAAAGGCGTCATGTTCCAACAGTAAAACGTCACAGATTGTAAGAGCCATTGCCTGAGCACATACTTGGCCAGATTTAAGTATCTGCATAAAAATATACAAAAACGAGAAACCAAAGCATCCTTCAAAGTAACCCCTTCAATGGATCATGCAAGTCATGTGAAATGCATCAAAAGCATCACAGGTTTACCATACGGACCGTATCTCTTTTAATGGCTAGTGCAACATAAATAAACACAGCAACTGTTTTGCCTTTTAATGGTTGTATAATGCAAACATAAAGCAACTGCAACCAGTGAGAACTTCACGTGACAGATAAAAGAACCGATTTATGACAGACTTTCGGACCATAAAGACATCACTTGTCAGACCAGAAGAAATAAAAGCTTGGGAGAAAAAAATACACCAATTATGCACACAGACAAAAAATACAGAAAACAACATACATTTGAACTTCTTTTGGAACCTATTATCATCGATCCAAGAACAAACATGTTAAGCTACGAGAACCCCAAAAATTAAATAATTACAATAGATTTGACTCTAAACATATTTTCTTTAAGCGCGGTACGTGAAATAATACCACAATGGAAAGATTTATCTTTTCTCTGCTCTGTTGATTTAAGGCAATAATTTGTAACAATCAGAAGGCAAGTGCATGAAGTCTGTAGTACTACTTTACAACATACAGAATGTCAAGTTGTTGAATTCCAAGGAACTATTCCTTATTAAAACATGTGGATGTAAAGATATTTATATGCCAGAACACACGTTTCAATGTAATTTGAAAACTACAAATAAACTGAAATAATAATCTGCTCGAACACTTGAGCTAAGAAAGATATACAATAACACTGTATGCATAGGTTTATACGCCATGACTTCAATACATTTCAATGCGTGTATCACTGCATGCATCACAATCTATATATTTTCAATCATTATTCAGTATATGCGATTACACCTTCATCTGACATGCTCCCAATGCTATTGTTTTCTTACCTATCACAGGACCACCGACATCCACAGTAAGAAAAAAATCCCTGCAACCCCCACTGAATGAGGAAACAATGCACTTTAAGTTTCAACTTAAAAACGCTGTTTATGCTGTAGCACCCATTGCTTCTATAACTGTTACTGCAGTTCTTGGTTTGCTGCACACATAGAATGGTGCCATTTACAGTTATGTTGTGAATTATCTATGTAACAAATAAAAAGCTGTTTCATCAGTGTAAATATCTAAGTTGATATCAAATCGCATATTTTTTGTTTACAGGAGAAGAAATAGGTGAAAGCAAGAGAAACACATCAGCCAGTCAATGGAGGTGTTATGACTGGGGACACTAACTCAAACAAATACTAAATGTGGCCGTTATCAAGTTGGCAAGTGCATATTGACATCTTAACCGAAATAAATGCAAACATTGAAAAATAATAACGTACCGTCTTTAAACAGGCAAAAGAGAGAGCTACATCTGTTTGTGTAACATCATATTACTTTTGGTGTTGCTACAGCGACCGTTTGGAAGGTATACCAAATTCCTGCCTAATAAGGAATATTTTGGAAATTTCTTTTTCCTTTTTGGTCATTCCAAATCTAATTCTTGCACTTGGGAATGACTTCTTGGTCACTTTAGTACCAAACGCACATATGTGAAAAGGTGTAGAAGCAATCGTATCAGCAGTCAGTGGCTTTGTATAATCACTAAACAATCGAGCCAACCGCTCTAGTGAGTTGCCCTTCTCTCGAACATGCAGTCTATGCCCACTTTAGCAGTGCGCCCGTCTAAGCATGACGCAAACAACGGCTATTAGACATTTTATGGTTTGATTCGGACGTCTCCGTAGCGCGGTACTTACATCGAAAAGCACCACAAAAAATGTTGTTATCTCCATCCAACACTTTATAAGTGTCATTGAAAAGGGATGTGTCTGCACTATGACAATTCTTGTCGGCGGACTGCAGTGTCTCACAGTACCTATGTTTATTAATATCATTCAGTACTGATTGGCTTCTTAATGAGCGGTCGAATTATGGCTCGCGCCAAACATTCCGACAATAACCTGTTTCTGTACAAAAGCTGACTCTTAATATAATAGAGAGGAGGTCAGGTAAGCAAATCTTTAATGAAAGTCAATTGGCATAGAATCTGGTTTACAGGTGGTTTTGTTCGCCTGCGAACAATTCAATGGTAATGAAAAGCCCGCGAACTTCATTTTAGTGAGACAAGAGTGGTTAACAATAGTACCACCTTATGATATCTGAATAGCAAACTCGAAAGCCGTTCAATGGCATTACTAAAACAGCTTTGAATGTTATCAACCTTCTCCTTAAATGACCACTAAAAACGTTACCAAACTTCTCCCTAAATAAACACTAAAAACGTTATCAATCTTATCCCTAAATAACCACTAAAATCGGTGACCAGTATCTTCGGTAGTAGTATAGTGAGCGTTGGTTGAAATGAAAGATTATGTGTACAACTGAGAGCACCTAAGAATTCCTGATAATAATGTAGAGTTGTTCATATGCCATAACGGAGTTTTGTTTCGTTACTTTTAACATTGTGCCCATTGCATGTTAATTTGTGTCGCAGTTGTAAATTATTACCAGATAATGCATGTTTGACGTCAGATATCTGTTATTACGTGCATCTTTGATGATAAGGTTTCAAACAAGCAATGTACACGAAACCTTAACCACGTATATGTCTTGAGAAACAGCTTCCAAAATTCAACCGAACGAGCTCAACAACTAGATCAGCACTTCAGCACTAGTATAAAGAACATAAAGACTATAGTCACATTGTAAGGAAATAACACTTCATCTTGCCCCTTTTCACAGGCTTTCTTCACCCTGTACATTCTATGCATTCTACTTCTCACAAGACAACACACAGAATTTGCTTCAATTAGAACTTTTATATCACACGCGGACACCGAATTCAATAACTAACTGTTAACAGCTTGACTCTGTCCTAGCTAAACTATTAGAGCATTTATTAAACTAAGACAATGATTCCTTTTAGTGCTTTTAGACGATTCAGTTAATTCACATACAGATTCCCAGTAACACGTGTGAAAATCTTTTCATCTCTATATGAGTATTGCCTGGTATTGATACAAAAAGATTGTATATTACACAGAAACCAAAACATTTGATTTACCTTCCTTATTTTGGTACGATGTAATTTCGCGTTCGCGTGTGTAAAACAATTAAACTGAACAGTTACTTAGCAACATTCCCTCAGAATACGCCATCATGCAATTACTCAATTACTCAATTTGTATACCACTGGCAGTTTAAAAGCTTTAACAGCTGTGTCAGTAGGTCTTTCACTTTGTGAGTACTTTTGAGTACTTTTCAGTAAGTTCTGTTTCTGTGGACACTTAATGAAATTTGCAACCTTTGATAAATTTAAGAAGTTGAAAAGGTTCAAGCACAATAACCAAAAAATGGGACAGAAACATTCTTTGTTTTAAATATTTAGATCTTATGCTTGAATGCTACAATTTAGATTTTACTTGGAACATAGTGCATTATACTAGATACATTGAATCTAAGAAAAAAAGCGGATATTTTTCTTAAATGTCGATTTTTAAAGGAACCAGAAAAAGATACAAACACACTTCGTTGTACAGAGTTATGTTACGTAAAATAGATCAAATCCTAAACTATGATGCTTGTTTTAGATAAAAAGGTAAAAATTTTCTCAACAATTCCAAATGAGCTAAATAAAAAACAAAGATATTTACGACAACAATTTATGACATGTTCAATATTATCAACGTAGAAATGATAAGCAAATTAGTTTCTTCCTTTGACTGGGGGAGTTCTGATGTAGACTGGTGTGAACAAAACTTTGAAATCACTCGATCTGTCACTGAGTTCTGGAACACAGTAAGTACGCTACCCTTTCAAATCTTTGTCACATTCCTGTCCGGTCTTAGAACTCCATGGCGTGAAAACTGACCAATGAGAAACAGCCAATTCATGACATAATGACATAAGCAAAAGATTTAAGTTTAACGCTTGCTGCATAAATGCTGCATTAAGCAACTTTCGCTAACTATTCACAGAGAATCATAGTCTATTATAAGCTTTTGACAACGTAACCAATGAATTTTATCATTTTGACAGCAAAAATTCGTCAATTTTTGACCGGTTAACAAAATAATGCAGCGGCATCTGGCAGATACCATTTGGCTGCGTAATATGTAAGCAGTCTTAGCATGAACTTTCCCAGAACTTATCTAGACAAACTTTGAAATCTAAATGCAAAGTGTGTATATATAACTGCCATTTCGTTAATTTGACGTAGCTTTGAAAACTAGCACAACGTTGCACGTGTGTAAAATACGTATACAGATTACGTAAAGTTTTAAACGGATGGGCCTTCATTTCCCAGGACTTTGCGAGAAATTATCAACGCACGATAAAAGTATAACTTCTTTAATCTGGACAAAGAGATGGACAAAAATGGTGATTTGCAGTTTCGACTGAAAAAAATTATAAAACAATATAATAAATCCATTTATCTAAAATTATTTTTAAATTTTTAAAGTTAATAATATGGTTTTCAATCCTGCTTCAGGTAAGTAATGTGCTGTTTTTCCTCTTCCCACCGCTACTCATGAACCTGTTCAGAAGCTACGCACAACACGTCTCAAGGAGCGTGCACTTGATTTGGGCCCTTCTCTTTCTGGTTGGAGTGGGTAAGAGTTCTTAATTGTTATCACATTCTGATGGCTTCTCAGCTTCAATCGATCAATTGCCATCAACCAGGACAACCTTCTAATGTGTATGATATACGTATATTTGATAGATTATTCTGTTAGCTGCTACAGCCTATTTGCAATTCATGTCACCCAAGGTACATATCGCTGTATATCTTTTTTTTTATTTTACTATAAGTTCTTTATAAAAAATAGCTCTTGATTAGCTTTCTAATTAGGTTCCGTATATTTCCACGCAACCTTAAGTCTGTTCGGACAACTGCTTGATGAGTTAGCCATTCTTTGGCTTTCAACAGCAGCAATAGCTCTTTGGTTTCCAAACAGATATCTTCCAACAGCATTCCGACACAAAAGGTAACATGTTCATAGTTATTAATTATTTCTAAACACGTTTAAGGGCATCCTATTGGTTACTGAAATTGCTAGAAGACAGTGCAAAAAGAGACAACACTTTGTATAGTGCATTACTCTTGCATATTAGAACTAAAGTGGTTTTAATATATTCAATGTAAAAAAAAACCAGTCCGACCAGGAGGAAAGATAATCTTTCTGATCTAATTTATTCAGACATCAGGTTTTTTCTCACCTGCAGTTTTGAGGTGGCTGAGTGAGAAAGGAAAAACTTTAGGAACATTTTCAGGACGAGGGCAAATCGGTTCATTTGCAATTTTTTTTCATTTATGCCTTTAAGTCACGGTTAAACTTTGTAAAGGTAACTTTGTATCAAACGTCACTCGGCCCGTCCCAGATAGCAGTCCCACATGGGGACTATGCATAATACATGAGGGTATTTCCACGTACCCACGCATAAATAATGTGTTCTGTTGGGGAATTCCCATGCAGTTACGTGGGATTTAGGAGAGTTTGAGACTCTTTCCGATGTGTATTATGTGCATGTGAACCCATGCATTTCATACGCATATATTTCCATGCATTTTATATGTGGGAATTCCCACGCATATTAATCATGGAATTTTAAAGGGACGGCCACCTTGGGCATACACGATAACTCCATCGAATATATAGACATGAACCTTTATAACTATAGTGCAGTTATAAAGTACTCCTTAAAAGAATTTTAAGCATAAAAATTTCAGTGAAATTGGTATTTCCATGTCTAACTTTCTATTATACTTAGAAAAAAGGCAGCCCTCCACCAAAATATGCAAAATTTAGCAAAATTAAAATATATTATCGCTCAATGGCGGCTGTTTCCGGTCTGCGATAATAAGCCCACATTGTCAGACTGCGCATAATATGCGTATATTTTCCCATGCATTTAATAAGTGGAAATTTCACGCATTAAATACGTGCATTTTACATGGGAATGCCCATATGGGAAATTCCACGTAAAATATACGTGTAATATACAAATGACTTCTAATGAAATTTTACGTGGGGATTCAAAAGTATAATATACATATAATATGCGTTAATTACCCCCTGCATTTTAGAAGTGGGGAATTCTACGTATATTATACAGGGGAATGCCCACGGTGGGCATTACGCGGGAAAAACCATGCAGTTTACGCGTGTATCTACCTGTGCATTTTATACGTGGGAAAGCCTATGTATATTATATGTAGAGTTTATACGGAAATCACACTGTGGGAATGTCCATGTATATTACACATGTTTTCTATGTGGCCATGCCACTTGGGACGAAAAATTATGCTAACTGGGGTGTTACTTCGGAAACCCCTTTAAGGTGTCAAATAGGGTAACTTCGTGCCATAAACTCCATTTTTATGTTCAAAGGTCATGTGATCGGTCTTATTTTGGGAACTGTTAGTGATATTTTTCTTATTTTCACACTCTCAAGCCACCAGTACAAAGTTGCAAACGATATCACCTCATGATGTGGTTTTACCTTAATGTCACGGTTAAAGTTCACGTGACATCTCATATTTGTTCATTTTAAGATGCTTCTAAAAATGCGACTTCTTTCCATCCGAGTCGACCTATTTCTTTACACGAGAAACAAAATTTTTTTCTCTTAGCATTGGTCAATTAATCACACTTATTCTACACTACATTCAGAGGACAAGACCATCCCGAAATTAAGACAAGTCCAGAAATAAGACCGACCCCGAAGGTAGTCTTATTTCTGAGAGTTCTGCGCCCGTATTCAACAACGCAGTCCAAACTCGTACTCAAATCGAATGTAAAACTTGTGAAGTTCAAGCTCATTTAAGTAACTGCACAAAAATTTGAGTTTTTGAGCCTTTCAGCAGAAACTCCGCTGAGCGCTAGGCCCTCTCAGTGGGAAGGTGGGAGGGAGCAAATGTTTGCCTGTATAATTCACAATGACTGAAGTAATTTGGGGACACAAACAAAAGGTCACTAGCTAACATACTGGCCCTCAGTTAATTTTAAGCCACTTACATGCTGGCTCAAAGTGAGCTGGAGTCTATCCTCATTTTGAGTTTAAGTTTTGCTTACTGAACGGGTAAAGCTCATAAAATTTAGAGCTGTGGGTGAGTTGCTGAATACAGGCGCTGGTGTTTTGGCGTCAAGCATTGTGCTCACTTGTTACAGAGACTATTTCACGGGTTTGATTGTGGTGTCGGGAGCCATCAACACGTGTTTTGCCTTTGTTATGCCTCATCTCAACTGCATGTTCCTCTTTTGTTACGCCATTCCTACGCTGACTGCTTTAGTTTTGGAACTTAAACGGTAATTTAACTTCTATAAATGTTCACTCGGTTAAAATAAACAAATTTGTCAAAACAGTGATGTTGTTAATACGACGATGTGCTAAATTATTTACTTATATTAGTATTATTATCAGTATCACTATTAAGTGCTTAGGTCTGATACTCTGCAAAACTAAAAAGATTTATTGTTATTTCAGATGCCGTTTTCAGCGCCCATACAAATTAGGATGTCGAAGTGGTTGCCTATTTATAATAGCCATGACCTGCTGGCTGATGGACAAGTTTTTCTGTCACACAGTCTCCAGTCTGGGACTGCCTCATCTGCATTGGCTGTGGCACGTTTGTATCTCGTTATGCGGCTACCAAGTCTGTGTCTTATTCGCGTATTTCTATGCCGTGGAGCGCATGCCTAAGGCATATCCTGTGATCACGCTGTGGCCACGTGACAACTATGGATTCTGGGGCATACCTTACGTAACTTTCGCCGCGACTCTTCCGGAGAACACTAAGGGCCTTTGATCATTGTAGTTATCTTTCTACGATATTTTTTATTCTTTCTATTGGTAATGTATAAGTATTTGAAATTACAAGCATGCTATACAATAGTAGCTTAATTTCGGGGTTAATAGTGTCAAGGTCACATGTCGAGACACTTTATGTCACTATATTAGTCAAACTGCAAAATGTATAAAAATGCAACATTATAAAAACTCGTAAAGTTTAATCTGCAGTTGTAATCTTGAAAACCATTATTCTGTCGTCATAAATTAGAGCCCCAACACACAACTACACCGAATTACGACCCTCCGGGAAATAACACCACTTTCTTATCCCTTCCCATTAAAGATAATCCCGCTAATAGCTATAAAGATCATTTTTGACCAGTCTCAAAGGGGGGATTCTTGTTTCAGGATTTCTGGTGTATTTAATATCTGCTCACAGATATTTGCGGATAGGTGATTAATTTTGTTCACTCTAAATCCAATATTTTGTTTAGTCATTAAGCACAGCTAAATATAAACACCACGCAATGAAAGCAATGAATAGACTATAATCAAAATAATTGACAAAACTATAAAATCTTTTAAGGCACGGTTTTTAACGCCGTTTTCTTTGTAAATATTACATCTGAGGGGGTAAAGAAATGGTTCATAAATGACCAGCTAGGACCTTTTTCTCGCTTTATGCTGATAGTGCTAAACTACTCTAATAAAAGTCCGAGCTCACAAAGGAACAAAACCTTGTGAGAAATCGCTCAGAAAGTGCATCTTTCCTGAGCGGCTGTGCCCGATCCTTCCCCGTCCGCATCCGTGTACAGATCCATGCCAGGCGGATAGCCCAATTCTCCCAGAACTGCACACGTCACCGGTAACTTCTGGCAATTACGCACCTGTTCTATCTACAAAAAATACAACCGAATAAATTCACTCATTTTGGTATTCTCTATTAGGAAGAGAACAAAAATCCCAGTTTTTTAAATACATATTGACCATACGGGCCAAACTTCTTATATTTTTGAAAATTCCGATGACCCGACATTATTTGGTCATTTTTTGGCAAAACATACATTTATAAAATGTTCTTATGACATAACCTTTATATGACCAATTTTTAAGTAGGTTTTAAGCATTCGAAGTTTTACCTGCATATAATCAGAGGCGCGAGCGCAACATTTTAAGACAAATCTCCTTTGAAAGGTCATTTTTGTGTGTTTTTTTATATTTACTCAAAATGTTCTAGACCCAGCCGGGTCACTTTCTTTATTTGCGATTTTATTGATCCGATCGTGGGATGAGAAACAAGGTTCTGTTTTTCTCCGCTCAAAGTAACATTCATATAACGTTCTTTGCATATGCATTTGCATATTCAGTAGGCGCCTCAACTTCTGCCGGTACATAGCCAAGTTGTACATACCCAAAGTGCGGTGTCACTAGCGAGGGGGCTGTAATTGAAGCCATCACACACGTGCAACGCGTCGCTATGTGTCATTACCATGGCAGCTATGAACACCAAGAGCCATATGATTGATTTCCTGAAATTAAAATATTCATTATTTTGTACACTCAACAAAAAAATCTATTATATTTATTTTTTATTCTTTTCTTTCTTGTTTGTTTGCTTTTATGCCAAAAGCGGTTTATACAAGTAACTTTTAAAGCCATGCATTATTTTCTATTACTTACATATTCAAGTTAAACACATTCTCGGATCGTCAGGTTAAAAAAGTTTTCTTGTGGCCGTTTATACCACAGAGCAACCTATTTTTACTCACTCAACTAGGAAGTTATGAGAAAAAAAGGAAATACCCTAACTACATTCAAACTTTACAAGTGAATTAAATCGTTTCTGTTTATTTACTTTTTTTCACTTTTATTGATATTTAATGTGATTTAACCCGCGCATACCTTGCCATTTTCAGGCTGATTCCAAACTGAATATTGAATCTCGTTTTGATACACAAATCTATGATAAGAAAATTTGAAACAACAACGAAGTTCTGTTCAACTGATTGAGTTGGGCCAGTGTGTCATCACTATGCAACAACACCATTCAGGATAAATATGCTTCATTCGATGGCTCTGTTAATTGATCTTCAGAGTAATAAGAAGGGGAGACTGTTTTCTAAGACAATTCATAATCAATACACAGCAACACAATTCAAACAACTCCAGGGCAAATGTTCCAACTGCGCGTGTGTTTTTGTTTTCTTTTGGCGTGGACTGTTAACGGGGCGCTATTGATTCGGACTATTCCATGCTAATCTACAGTTTTGAAAGGGGGAAGAAGGTAAAAAAGGGAGGAAGGTAACGGGAAAGGAAAACAACAGAGAACAAAAGAAAGAGTGGGTTCTGGAAGACAGAGAAAGAGACGAAGGGAACGGGAGGCAAAGGAGGAGGCAGCAATAAAGAATGACAGAAAGACAGAACAATGCAACAGAAAAGAAGAAGAAGAAGAAGAAGAAGAAGAAGAAGAAGAAAAATCAGCAACTAAACTATGATTAACTGAAGTACTAAAAACCGTGGAGAATTTGCTTGTTAAATCGTGAAGCAAGAATGTCCAGAGACATTGTGCCCAGCTGCAATCTACATAGCTAGGTATCAACAGTCTCGTAAAATCACCAAAATGTGGCAGAAGTACATGTATTTTAAAACGGGTTACTGGTAATTTTTTAAAGGATGATAACTCGCGCAACATCCAGGCAACATTTGAAAGCAATCAGATCAAAACTGTAGGAGACGCATTTTGACAACCATAATTGGCTACCAATTTTTTTCTTTTAAATGACGCCATCTGGCCCATTTTGGCAAATCGCAAAAAAGTGATTTTCCAAGACAGGACTATTTAGGAAACTCTCAAAATTTGAAAGCAGTCGAATCAATGGAAGTCGGCTGGTCTAAAATGCCCACCCATCACAACAATTTTTTTCCAACATTTTACTGCGCGCCAAAGAAAAGGAGCGCCCGTTAAATAAACATGGTTTCATTTCCTGTGGAACTTACTCATTTTAAATACTGGCAATTTACAAAGTCTGGAACGTAAAGCATGTCCGTGGAGACTGTGCCCAGCCGTAAAAGCGACGACATTGTCAAGGTAAAACCGACGTATTTTGACAAAATTTGCATTTGGTAGAAAGCTTGGAAAACACTACTACGATAAATAACCGGACAGGATCTGAAGGACGAACAGCGTTTTGTGTGAGTGTTTAAGCTACCAGTTTATCTGGCCATTTTTTGTCGAACCGACAAAAAATAATACAACTCCATTGTAGTAATACAATGTACAAAGTATAAATACAAGAATGTCCAGGGACATTGCAACCAGCCGAGCCCAACGCAAGGAGAGTAAACCACTTTACCATATCATTGTTGCTTACAAAATCATACATTCAGCTGTTGTATAAATAAAATATGACTGCACCAAAGATTTTTTCGGTAAGATGCACCCCTGTCTGAATCTATTACCCTCCCTCCGATCTCCCAAGAACAAGATCGGTCAAAAGCTGGTTAATTTAATCACTAGGCTGGAATTTTATTTATTTATTGTTTGGAATTTAGATACTTGTGTTAATGGTTACTTGTCGTTCTAGTTTATTGCAAAGACAAAATGACTGGAATTCACCACTACTAACGCACCACCAAAGCAACTGTCATATTTCAAATTTACTAAATTTACTAAACAATGAAGGGAGACATAGCTTTCTCTCTCCTTATGGCTTAAATTGTGCCCCGTCACTCAAACACAACTGACTTCAAGGATCAGGTCGGATCCAACTTTTCGTGAAGGGGATGGTGGGGAAGGGGTTTCAACTTCTGACACCTTGAGTTTAAAAGTTTAAGAAAAACCCAAAGCTCAATAGTTTTTTTTCGAATTTAAGGGGGGAGAGGGTCTTCTGTTAACACTGCATTAAGACACGCATACACAACACGGCTTTTTCTACAGATTCAATACGGTCAAAAGTAACTCTGTTCGTGTGTGTCGGAATGGGGGGGGGGGAGGGAGAGGTAAGAAAGGGCGACAAAGAGATATTAGATTCAACTACTGCTCCACAGATTTTGTAGATATATGTAAAAATATATATATACAAAATATACAAATGTCTGACAATTTTCAAAGTCCCGTCATTATGGCATTATCGCGAAAAAAAGTAACTTTCCGGAAGAGGACCGTGTATAGATTCTACAAGCGTAATATAAACGAGATCCAACCAAAACTGTAGGCGGAGATGCATTTTGAAAAAAAACTTCACCAAAATTTTCAAAGTCCCGCCATTTCATTTTTTTTTCGGTCGATCGCGAAAAAAAGTAATTACCGGTAGAGGATCACCTAGAGATTGTACATGTATAATATTAAGATCCAACCAAAACTGTAGGAAGAGATGCACTTTGAAAAAAAGTTTAACACAATTTTCAAAGTCCCGTTATTTTGGCTCTTTTTCGGCCGATCGCAAAACAAAGTATTTTTCCGGTAGAGGTCCACCTAGAGATTGAACATGTGAAATATCAAGAAGATCCAACCAAAACTGTAGGAGCAGATACATTTTGAAAAAAAAGTCACCAAAATTGTCAAAGTCCCGTCATTTCGGCTTTTTTTTCGGCCGATCGCGAAAAAAATTAATTTTCAAGTAGAGGACCACCTATAGATTTAACATGTGTAATTTCAAGAAGATCCGATCAAAACTGTAGGAGATGCATTTTGAAACATTGTGTAACACACACACACACCCACACATACCGCCGACGGCGAAAAGTGATGGGTAAAGCCCTTCTTCGACAAGTCGAAGCTAGGCTAAAAGGTGCAATATTGGTCGTTGTTAAGAAATATCATATCTTATCTTCCACTAATGTCTAGACAAGAACCAAAGCCCGAGGTTGATCAGATTGATAAGGGATAACGTTGTGACAAATGTCACTACTCACACAGTCTCCCCAGGAGTTATTTACTGAGGTACGTCAAACATTTAATATTAATTTACACATTAGAGAACATTCGAATACGCTCATTTGAAGATTATGCATCCAGGATAATAAAATACTCCACGGTGACCACTTGTACATGTACACCAACAGTTCATTAACTACTGGAATTCCAAGCACGGAATATCTTCGTGATGTCACTATGGCGGGAAAGACAATCTTGTTTCTCAACGCCTTTTTTTTCTAAAAAACCGACCCGGCCCTAAATAAAAAAAAAAAAATACAAATAGGTATTTTGAAGCGTTTGAAGTGTTACTGGTAATGAATTGCTGGAGCCGCAAGCCGGAGGAGCTAAATTTCACATCAAGTTATCCTGGATAAGGCCATTTTTAGTATTTTTCTGCCTCAAAACTCTCACATTTTAAATCTTGTACACCCGACCGAGGAGTTGATTTGATTTTTTAACTCGAAATTGTTTGAACTCCACCCAGTCACTTTTTATGTGCGATATCAGTGACCTGGACGTGGATGCGAAACGAGATTTTTTATTTTTTCCTCGCCTAATATTTCTATGCGTAACCATTGTCATCCAAGCATCAGGAGAAAAACACATTTTCATTCTAATTTTAAAGAAAACCGACCTAGCCGGCCGGCGATTCTTTTAACGCGAAAACTTCTGTTTGTGATTTTAGCCATCCGAGCCGGGGATGAGGACCAAAATTTTTCCCTTATTTAATGATATCATAACTCTAGCACTGTTGTTTAAATAATTAATAGTGTTATTCAGACACGAGTTGAGGATCGATCGGTAGAATCTGAAAATTTGAGGGACAAATAATATGTTGGGGGATCTGTGGAACACTCCTGCAGGAGAATTTTACCATATTTTTAGTGTCAAAGCATATTTATCAAATACAAGTGAAAAAAAAATTACAAGAAAATCTTTATATATACATCGTGTTTTTAGGTTTCATCGGATCACACTCAAATTTTGATCTCAAATTTTCCAGAATTCAGGACAATTCCGGGGAAAAAGTCGTCTCTGAGTCACTGTTCAATTTCGGATAAATTTCTTCTTGGAAAGGCCATATAAAATAATTCCATGAAGTCATTTGTCTCATTTTAGATGGCTGTGTCGCTAACTGGGGCATCGAGAACTACCGCACGCAGATGGACGCTCAGACAGATCGTTTCCCACCACACTTTAACCGTGGCTAGTTTGTTCATCTTAATTACAATGATTTTGTTGTACGTGAGAAAGCCATCTACTATTTACATCTGTAGTCACGGTGACAGCAAGATAAACATAGGAGTGGAGTCTCTAACGGACACGACCCGAAGACGCTACGTCAACGAAGTTCTAACGGACGCAACGGAAATACGCGCTCAATTTCAATCCCTAATTGATAGACACTTAGATGCCTCGCATCCAGATGTGATACACTTTGTGAAGCTGCTCCTCTACCCGCCTTCCAACCACATGATCAAGCCATCTTTAAGCCTGCAACACCTTAATAAAACATTCCTTCCAAGACAAACCAAATGGGTAATGGATCATTTCAAAAGGAAGGTAATACTCGCAAAAGCATTAATATTTTCCTAGAGATTCCATAAAAGGCATACCCGAAACTGGACTAAGAAAGAAAAAAAAAACTCACGAATATGAAAGATGCCTGTCTGTTAGGATTCTGCGAAAGTAAATATGTTGGCTTTTTAAATGTAACAAGTGGAGACCATGTTACAAAAAAATAAATACTGGCTGCACCAATTAAAGCCCGTATAAACTGATATCGTTTCAGCAAGGTGGCTTTTTCGTGGAATGTGGAGGATTCGACGGAGAGCGGGCATCCAACACGCTCATGCTGGAACAAGAGCTTAAATGGAACGGTATCACCAAATCCCGCCCTGCACCGTTTCATATACAGAATTTTAAAGACCATTTGGACAAACGATCTTTTTTCTCGAAAAAAAAAATACACCCAACCGGAGCTAAAATATCTATATATTTGTTTTTCATTCTTTTATTTTTTCCGGTGATATGATGCTGCATAAAATTCTTGTTTCGTTTGTTTTCACAAGATATGGTCTCAAGGTTGAATAAAACCACTAAATGACGTAGCACTTGTAAATATATCCTCTGACAGGTCATTTTTACATCCGGCCAAGGCACTTTTTTATTTGTGATTTTAGTGGCACGCCTTATTTTACACCAATCCTTAAAAATATTTTCGAGGTCCAACGAATACCGCTCGTGTAAAAACAGTAACGACATACACTTTGCCATATGTCTTACCCATAATGCATTTCAAGATTTACAGGGAGATATTCTTCTTGAATATAGGAGTGCTGATCGAAGCAGACCCTTTCTACTTCACGCAAATGTTAGGAAAGAGCCGGAAGTGCTGGGCAATAAACGCGTGCCTAAGCCCTTCAAAACACCCTCAATGGGTAAGGAGAGGATATATATATACTTCAAAAAAAATATATATATATTCATAAGCGGCAAGATTCGTTCTTCGGTGCCAGATTGATTGTAGCCAAATTATAAGGCTTTAAGCGAAATGCGGGGATCTCACCTACAATTGGCATTTCCTTCATACTTTCACAGTTTAATGCTTTGAGGGTATACATTCAAAAATTGAAAAGGAAAAAGTCGGTCCCCGATGTTATTCGAGAAACAAAGACACTGAAAAACAAAGAAATTTCAATCAAAATGCAAAATTCGCACATAATCACAATTGACAATTTCCTCATTTTTTCCTCTCTGAAGAACACGTCATACGAAATGTTTTAAGCAAATAAAAATTTAGTCATCATATCGATAAGAGCATTATGCAATCTTTTTGACAAAATCCCATTGACTCAATAGATAAATGGTGACAACAGTGTAATATGATTTTAAAGGACAATATATCAACACAGGCCCTTCTGGAACAAAATATCAATACAAACCATTTCTGGACACGACACTACTTGTCTTTGAAAAGAATTTTTCGATCCAGACGGATTTAGTAGTTATGCATACTGTGTAAACATGGATTCAAACGATATTCAATGTAACGCGCATTTTGGTCGATAGATGGCGCAGATACCCGCATTTCCCTTTAAGAAGACCGTAGAATTACTCCCTCATACTTACTCTATAACCTGAACTCGAACCGTATAATTTATTTACTGCCAATCGAAATTGTTTATATTCAAATAATACAGTTTGAATGAGAATTCTGAAGCATATTCAAAGCTACACATTCATTGTTATTCCCAAATTCACTTGAAATTATGTGTTGCCAATATTAGAGAAATTCATAATTCAATGATTTTTAGTTAACTCTAGAAGAAGACTCGGGTGGACAAGGAACTATTTTATTTGGCGATATGAAACCCGGACAGCGAGTAGCAGAGGTAAAAAGAACGGGTAAAAACCTGTCCTTTCAAAAGAGCGAACACCCAGTTCGAAACAACATCCCGTGTCTGCCATTGGAATCAATATTACGTGCATTAAATCGAACTTCTGTCGACTACTTAAGTTTAGACGTGGAAGGAATGGAGATGTTTATTTTAGAGAGTTTTCCACATGAAGATATCCGCATAGAATCCATGACGGTAGAGTATAACCACGCTGTCAGTGACAAAATGGCGAAAGAAGATATGAGGCAGAACATTATAAGTATGGGTTATGAATATGTAAGTGATATCAACGTCAGAAATGTCTCTTTACTCAACTGGTCACGTGACTTTGTTTTTATAAATAAACAAAAACAATAAGAAAATATACAGTGTTTTTTTTTCTCTATTGACATGGGCCTAAAAACACCACGTTTACCTAAACACGAGTATGACTGCACAGTACCTGTGTACCTATGCACGAGTACCGTCTACATCTGGTACTGTCCATAAAACGAGCATTCACAGCTTGCTCACTGACGAACATAACAAGGAACGAAAACGCGTGATATAAAATATATTTTATTCGTACCATTTTGGAAACCTGAACACAATACAATTAAGACTATTACCCAAATTTCATACTGCAAACGATACATTAAACTCAGCTGCATGAACACAAAGGTGACTGATAAAAAACTGCAATACATCCCATAGCTCATACACACCTTATATTTCACAAGAGATTCCACAGAAGTAGGAGAAAAACCTCCAAACAGTGAACACCTTCGGGATCGGAAAAACATTCTTTTTATACACGTTCACTTGAAAGAATTCAATTTCTATTACGAACGTCCAAAATTCGTAGAAAATTCTCAGTAACTGAACGTTGTTTACTAGGTAAGTTTTACTCTTATATCTCTTCTTTTTCTCGGCCACGTCTTGTGGAATTTAGTCCGCCCCAATCCCAACCCAGTGGAAATCCTGGATCCGTGAGTGAAGACGCAAAGTTGGGACTTCTCATAGCTCTCACAGAAAGCAGCTCCACGTTTCTCTGTCGTAGGCAGTGCCGATCACCTCGCATTTCAGCGAACTTCTACCTCTTCTTTCGTTCCATCCTCCACCCTCCCTACCCCCCCCCCCAACCCCCCCCCCCCCCCCCAACATGGTCATCTTTAGCTGGTTATTCTTCGGTCGAATTTCTTGCAGGTTTCTCTGATTCTCTTCTTTTCTTAATTAAAATTCCTTTCGTTTTCTTTTTCCTTCAATTTTTTTTAGCAGAAAGACATCACAGCGTTTGGAGAACATCACAGGGGAGCTTCATTTTCTGCAAAGTTAAAAACTTAAAAATAATAATAATAATAATGAAATTGCCACAAATACAAGACAAAAATATGCTAAGTTGGGATAAAATCACAACGACGGCTTTACTGTGCAAAACAAATACTTTCAAAATGTGATTTTTCAATCGCGGTAGCTGCGGACAAAAGGTAACCGGAAACATAAAGACAGGCCCTTCTTAATTAAAAAATCTAGTTTTTTGTTCTATAATAATTGAGAAGAGTTTTCCTCAGATAAAATAAAGGGTTCTTTTTAACCCAGTGCACTTCCCTTTTTTATTTTTTTTCTTTCCTTTTTTAGGAAGCTTGTTACACTATAGGCAAGCGAAATGAGAAGTCAATTAGTTTGCAGAAGAAGAGATAGTGTACTGAAAGTATACCTGTTGTTCGGCGAGTATATCGAGTAACTTCTGAGTAGGTCCGTACTTACGCAAAGTACTCGGACTACCTGCCATGACTAGTTTATGCTTCGCCCTAGTCAGAGCAACATTGAGTCGCCGCAAGTCCTTCAGAATACCGCTCACCTAGTCAAAACAACAAATATATCTATGACCTTATTGACATGACGGCGGTTAGATATTAACGTAATAGTGTTGTTACTCAAAAATGACATCACAAGCAATTTCTTTCTTGTTGCTTCAAATACATATTTTAATTTATGTAGATATCGTCCAGCTGTAAAGATGGCGCATTTAAATTCTCGTGACGGAATCAACCTCTCACCAAAATCTACACCTGGACAATGATCACAGAGGCGATTTCAGACTTCTCATGCCTATCAAAAAAAAATATATATAGTATGACCCTCCTCGAGGTCAAACCAAAAACAAATAAATAAAACGTCCTCCAGTTAGTCAGGCGAGATTTCGGCACGGCTGAAATATCTGTGAAATTAGCAAACGATCGACCTCATCATCAACTGAAACACATTCTGTTAAAACTTCTTGTCAAATTCAGCGACGATGTTATTTGAGAGAAAAGTAAGTATCCAAAGAAAAAAATTCATTGTCGTCTACGATTATTTTCTAATTTTGTGTCAATCGTAAAATCCTCACCACGGAAAATTTTCAAGTGCCCAATGTCGGTGTCAAGTTCGATAATAATCAACCTTTATAACATAGAAAAACACACACAGAATCTTGGCGGAAAAGCACACACACACAGTGCACACCTGGCGCTCATATAAGATTTGTGATCAAGCTGAACAATATTCTGAAGTTTTGCTGCCCAACATGCGTTACAATTTATATTCCGAAAAAAAAAATACCGTTGCATCCTTTTTTAAGAAATTCACCATATTGGACCGTAGAACCATATTGGACCGTAGAACCATATTGGACCGTAGAACCATATTGGACCGTAGAACGAGCCACACGGCATTATCAAGGCGTGCTTGTTGGCTAATACGATTTCGGTCTCTATCGGTCTTGCAAAATTCAGACCTTCCCCTGGTTGCGAAGTTTGATTTCGGACTTAAAAATTACTCAAAAGGGAGAGGAGGGCACTTCTGGTGCCTAATATAGGTGGCTACAGTCTGAAGGCATATATGATTTCAGATCACATGAGAAATCAACCTTGACCTAGTTGGTTTTGAGGCTATCGCGTTCAGAAATTATCCTTAATATACAGGCAGACAGACGGACGATAACGAAAGAGTAAACAGTACTCAAATTTGGCCAAGGGCTAAAATAAAAAAATCGTAAGACTTCGTCTCTTTCTCTAGTTTATTCCACTGTATTGTGATGATGATTATTACATGTGAGTCGTTGCCAGACTGCTTGACGAACGACACAATGACGACACACTTGTCCCGGCCCTGGTACTGGTCCACCGTGTTCACTTCTACGTCATGCAGCGACTGTGACGTCACAGAGTCGCGCAGTAAGCGCACCTGCTGGCTGTACAAGGCTATCACGCCTACGTCACTCTGGCTGACCCCCGCCTGTAACTCAAGATTTTCAAACTTATTCTTTATACCTTTCTTGAACAATTACGGAGCCTCACTCGACATTAAACCTGTAACTTCAAGAGCATAATATTTTATAAATTGAAAAAAAAAAAAATTACCTGTACAAATTTCTCGCACAGATGCGTAATGACAGCAGCTTCCAGCTTATTGATCACACCACTGCTGTGCTGGTAGCCATCGGTGATGTTCACGCCGTCGGTGTCGAGGAAAACTACTTCCGCTCCCGGTGCGCCACTCACACATCTCTGCACCCATGGCGCAAGCTCCTATCCTCCCCGAGGCAAAGACGAGTAACAGCGTTAAAAAAAGAGACACTATATAACCTATAAATTTTCACATCGAAATACATTGTAACATAATACTAGGACATAAGACGTATCATTTACAGACGCGGGGTACGGGTGAAAACCAGAATCCCACTGTGTCTTTCGCGACCGGCAAACTGGGTGTTGAATCTCTCCCTCACCTGAGAGAAAGGTGTCACAGAATGAATGAGAGCACTTGCGATGACGTCACTTCCACATTTCAGCGCCCCGTTGTACACCAACTGATTGCTCAGCCTCATAATTTCCCTGCAAACAGGACAGTAACACTTCATTAAGGGAACAACAGCCTTTGCTGGGAGTTTTGTACTAAGGATCGATTACCGATCAGGCGGCACGTACTGGGAAGCATACTGTACTTTATACAGTACCTGTTCATACGGTACTGCATGTTGAGTTCATAAGTTCCTCCGGTGGCGTCTAGCCTGTGAAATAACGACTCCGCCATTCCCAGGTCCCTGAAAAAAAACATTGCGTCATCAAATAAAATGAAAGAAATAATAATAAATATTATCCACATTTTTCTTATCTTGTTTACACAGGAGACAGTAGCTCATATCTCCGTGATCTCCATATCCGCTCAATGTGACTGCCGCTCAATGCCTCACATGACCAGTCTACGTGACCTTATACGGGCCCTACATCTGCGTCACGTGACGTTACGCGGGCCTTACAGCTGCTGCACCTGGCATACCTGGCTGAAAAGTTTTGAACCAGTTGAGGCTTTTCGTGAAAGGCCTCATGTGAGCGTCACAAGTGACCTTACACGGGCCTTACAGCTGGAGCACGTGATGCTATGCTGGCCTTACAGCTGCGGCACGTGACGCTATGCTGGCCTTATAGCTGCGGCACGTGACGCTATGCGGGCCTTACAGCTGGGGCACGTGACGCTATGCTAGCTTTACATCTGCGGCACGTGACGCACCTTGCTTCAGCACTCTGCACGACCGGCGGCAGCTGGAGGGGGTCGCCGACGAGCACGAACTTTCTGCTGCAGAAGAGTGGGCCGAGGCAGGCGGGTTGCAGCACCTGCGACGCCTCGTCCACGATGCACAGGTCGAAGGCGCGCCTGCTGAACAGCACGTGATTCGTTCCCAGGCACGTTGTCGCCACGATTCTCTACAACACAACAGAGAAACGTGTCATCACATTACAACTAGAGCTTCAGAGAGACACGATCCCCCCGTGTAACATATGATATAGGTGTCCAAACTGGTTTACTATTACTGCCAGTTTCACTACGTTTTTCACAATTTTAACAGGTTTGCAATTTAAAAAAATTCGACGAAAGCTTATTTTTTATTAAAGAATAATCCACTCTGGCAATTTACAGCATCTATGTCATTCGTATGTGAAGTTTTAGAGAAACATCTAAACGATTGGAGTAAAACTTTAGGAGGAGTAGCATTTTAAAAATGGGTCAAAACGGGCACAGAAAGTGCCGCCATTTTGTCAGTTTTTCGTCAAAAGTACCAGCCAGGTGGTGGACCACCCAGGGAACATTCCTGCGTAATATCAAAACGATTAGAGCAAAACTGTAGGAGGAGTAGTATTTTAAAGAAAAAGTTAAACATACGCACATACATTCAAAGCCCCTACAGTGATACGACTAACCCAGTCCGACAAAGTCGGCTGGGTTAAAAAGGGTTCATACTAGGTGATAACTAAGTGAAACATGCGGCTCGCTATTAGGGGATCGGCTACCTCTTCCAATCCCTGTTAAATTAAAAAATAAGACGACGTTGCACATCTACAATATATATATTTTCACTGCAAAAAATTTCAGAACGCTGGATTGAATAGTTTCGGAGAACGCGCCTGGACAAAATCTCCGTGCAAACAGGTTTACATAAAAAATAATATATTTTTTTAGAATTTTTTTTTTTGGATGATTTCAAAAATAAAACGACGTCGCATATCTACAATGTATACCTTTTCACTGCATAAAAATTCAGAACGCTGGATCGAATAGTTTCAGAGAACTGGTCTGGACAAAACCTATTTCCGTGCTAACAAATTTCCTGAAAAACAACCATTTTTGACAGGTCGTATTTTTGAGAATTTTTGACCGATTTAAAAAATAATATGCACATATTGCACACCTTCAGTATACGTCCTAACCGTATGCTAAAGGAAAAGGCTATAGGACCAATTCTTCCGGGATAGACACGAGGGCGGACAGACAGACGGACAAGCTGAAACCTATTCCCCTCACAACACGGGGTATAACGAGTTGTCTATTTCACATCCAATTAATCATGCACGCAAAAATTCGAAATCATTGTTTTTTTGTTTTTTTTATCAGCAACGCCAGACTTAAACCGCAACTGCAACTTACATTTGCTGATTTGTTTATTCACTTTTTGAGAAAATAATAATTCCAGTCTCAGCTGAACTTAAAACATTCACGTTTCATTCCTGTCTGCAACCTAAGAAAGCCAAAAGCTGAAAAATTATCTTATTTTTCTTAATGTTTTGCATTTGCATGATGTTTAAATTTTTTCACTTTCTTCAAACAACATTTACTTATATTCTCCAAAATAATAAAACTGGTTTTCACACTACCTGTTCTGCATAAAAATTGGCAAGTTCTTCCACTTTTGTAAAGTCTTTTGTCAAAATTTCAGCTGCATTGGCCTGGAGATCTTTGTGGATTCTTTCCCTCCTTCCCATGCGGATGAACCGTTCCCCATGCTAAAAAAATAGCTTGTAATACATCACTAATTCTATAGAATACACAGAATCCAGCCATACTTTCTTCAGCTTCACCAGTACATAGAATCTAGCTCTACCTTATTCAGCTTCAAGACTATCACAGATTCTAGCTGTAGCTGTTTCTAGCTTCAGTTATATCATAGAATCTAGTCGTAACTTTCTTCACTTCAGGAGATATCACAGAATCTAGTAGTAGATACCTTTCTTCACTTCAGGAGATATCACAGAATCTAGTAGTAGATACCTTTCTTCACTTCAGGAGATATTACAGAATCTAACCGTACTTTTTTCAGCTTCAGTAATATCACACAATCTAGTAGTACCTTTCTTCACTTCAGGAGATATCATAGAATCTAGCAGTACCTTTCTTCACTTCAGGAGATATCATAGAATCTAGTAGTAGATACCTTTCTTCACTTCAGGAGATATTACAGAATCTAACCGTACTTTTTTCAGCTTCAGTAATATCACACAATCTAGTCGTAACTTTCTTCACTTCAGGAGATATCATAGGATCTAGCAGTACCTTTTTCAGCTTCAGGAGGATGTTGTCGACGGCGGAGTGCGTATAACTCGTGAGCAGCACGGAGAATCCAAGCGCCGCCAGAACGCGAACCAACGCTACGATCGTCGACGTCTTTCCTGCAACGCCACCGATAAAAAACTCAAGCAAAAAGACTACCCCACACACCAAACTTAAATAACGTTCTATTTATGAGATCAAAAAGCATGTGAATTAACGAGCTTCTGTTTTGATATGATAGACTCGATCTCTCCGCGAAGAACGCTTCTGAAGAAGGAGGAGGTCCGTACACGCCCGTAGGCTGAAGGCAAAAAACAATATCATACGCACTCAGAATGATGTATTACTTTTATTATATGCCTACTTTTGCTATTTTTATGTCGTTCTTCAAATTTTATAACGCACTATTTTTGCACTCGGTATGCTCTGATGGGGTGACGCGTAATCGGTACTGCGGTCAGCGAGCATTGATATTTGACTCGGTTTTTGCACTTAAGAAAATAAATATTAAGTATTTATTTGCTACATGTAATGATTATTTGTGACGTAACCCCCCCCCCCCCCCCCCCCCACAGCCGCGGCATTATATCAGTTTTACCTACAATTTACCCTTTAAAATAAATCTTTACCTTCAAAAATGCCTTCATCAGTGATAATACACTTTAATTTATGTGCCTTAAACTCATGTGGTTAAGAACTAACCTCACAAGCTCGCCTCATAAACAAGTATTTTCTCCCATTCGAACGTTCCTTATTTTTGTCAGTTCAACGGAAGTAACTTATTTCAACTCAAATCGCGAAATAACAACGCAACAAATACACAAATGGCGTGATTATATGACATTTGTAATTAGATGACGTTTCGTTTTCAGGCTGTGCTGTAAATATCGTCACAGTAATAACTCATTTATCGATTTTGAGGGCGGTTGCAGTTGATTGTGACCCACTTGCTCTTCACTTTCAAGTCCGAAAACACGGTTTTTTTTTGTTTTTTTTGGTTTTTTTTTTTTTTTTTGTTTACATCTGATCGCATTATGAATATGCTTATAGTGGGTGGCGGGGGGGGGGGGGGGGGGGGGGACCATTCAATCTGGCCTATGAAAACTGCATGCTCGTTTTTTTCTATCATTTCTTTGTACGCGGACCTCTAGGCATATAATAAAAACAGTGCTCATGACAAGTCATTTAAAACGGTTGATATACTAATTTCAGTGAATCTATTAATTCAAGTAGTTGAGGAAGACGTGTGAATTACCTGTACCCGGATAGCCTTTTATTAGCACGTAATCCTTGCACATAAGAACCTTCAGTACGGCTGTCTTCTGCGGCTTATTTAGGCCTTTAAAAATAGCCTTCACTGCAACCAGTCACACACCGCGGAACATACATACATAGCTCATGACATTAGGTCTCAGCATGCGTAACAGCAAACTGCAACCATACTCCTTTTACTTGCATGTGATATTTGAACTTGTTACGCATAAGCACACACACACACGTCACCTTAACAGTCGTTTGGGGGGGGGGGGGAGGTTACGCGAAGAAAACCGTTTATGTAGTTATTGAAATTAAAAATAAAGCCGTTTCATAGTGGATTATAAACTTTAGACATTTACTGAAGCAGTTCCATAAAACGATCATATGATGGTGTCAGGATAATGAATACAATACATGTGACAACTGGGTGTCAAAAAGCTCTACACCAAAAAGACAACAACAGAAACTTGAAAACGAGAGATCCATTACTTTTAAACCGCAATGGATAAAACTAAATTCAGTTTAGGCCAGATGAGAAAGAATTCCACAGAGAAAACGGGCATCTGCTACGATTCGGACTGAAGGCCAAAGTGATATTGTTCTCTTGTTTGATAAAAACCTTTGAAATAAAGAAGGCTATTTTCACATCCCACTGAGGAAAAAGTCAGATATTTCTCTTCTATTTTTTTCTTCGCTTAAAGCAAAACCTACAGACTGATGATCTTCATCTGAAGACACCTTATAATGTCCTATATCATTGTTTTTCCGTGGGCACTTTTTTTTCTCAAAATAATGATACATTTTCTGTGTGTGAGTGCGTTATTTTTTATTTTTTTTTGTTTGAATACGTTTACCTTTTTCCACGGCTGATTTGGAAAGCGTCAGTTCAAACGCCGGCGGTCGTCGGTCTATGATGAGCTCACGCAGCCTTTCACTGTGAAAAATAAACAAACTCAACATCACTCCGACTCATTTCAGCTTTTATTTCTGATAAACGCGCTAACGTTAATTCGTACGCCCTGGTACAGTACAAGTCAAAATGGTTCTAAGCATCCGTGTGAATAGACTGTTAAACACAAATGGAGACAGTAAGATTTGTCCCACAAAAGTTAAAACGATATCCGCGAGCAAATCAATGAGCACCCATTGTAAATCGCTCTACAACAATCTTATTTTAAAGACGCACTCTTTTTTTCAAATTAAATTAAACAAATTAAACGTTTTTATAACGAAAAACTGCCGGAGATTTTTTTGGCAGAGCAGATTTTTTAAATTCTCACCGGCCCGATGAGCTCTTGTAATTAGTCAGAAAATAGTCGAGATATTTTTTTTTCAATGGTATTTGAACCGGCAAATCCTGTGTATGTGTTCCAATGCTCAATTGGTAACTGTACCTGATCTCTGAGTTGTCCATAAGCCTAGAGAGGTTAGTGAAATTCGTGGCCATTGAATTGTACGTGTCGCATTTGTCCAGTCTGTAGATCACATCTTTGTATTCGCAGTTCTGCCGCAAATCCCTGAAAAATGCCACGCAAAATGAAACTTTCATGGATTACCATAGCAATGAACAAAGCCGCATGGCGGACATTTTAAACTTGACTATGTCTCGAGGAGTACGTCTATCCACCGTGGGCGATATGGTGTGTGTAAGGCTGTTGGGTGTACGCAAAATTTAAAAGTGGAAGGATAGGTAGACGTAGTGTCTAACATTTAAACGAATCAATCCATTAACCAGTAGGCGCATGAGACTGCCGTAGGTACGCTAAGTACAGCGCCGATTTTGCAAAATCCGCTATTTTGTCAATTTAAGTCCCATCCCGAAAATTCTTGGTCACTGCACTGCGGAAGGTCCTAAGGAACCCGTGTGTAGAATCTGAAATGAATCCATCTATCAATGCGGCCTGTAGGCGCGTGAGACTGCCCTATATACGCTAAGTCCAGTGCCGATTTTCAAAAGTCCGCCATTTTGTCAATTTAAGTCCCGGAATATTCTTGGTTACTGCACTGCGGAAGGGTCCAGAGAAGCCGTGTACAAAATTTGAAACGAATCCATCCATTAATGTGGCCTATAGGCACGCGAGACCGAAGCGTGGGAGACGGACAGAGGGACAGACAGACCGAAAACTATATCCCTCCGTTCCACGGGGGATAATGTATGATATTGTATAATTAAGGGGTCATCCACACGCTGCAGGCTGGGCTGAGGAGGGCAGGGGAATTCATTGGCTTTACGTATGCAAATTTAACTAGAGCAGTGTGCATAGCCCACATATTCCCCACAGGCCCCCCATCAGTTAAACGCCGCCATCAATAGTCAATCAAGAGCTGAACTTTTCTAAGTCCAGTTGTTGCATTTTCCTTGGACGAACATGGCCAATTTACAATACCAATCTGTGTTTGTTCTTACAGAAGCTACATATCAAGTTTCATTAAAATCCTTGCAGCAGTTTTTAAGTTATCGTGTTAACAAGCTGTTGATGAGAGACCGATACACGGTCGATCGCATACCCCCCCCCCCCCCCCCCCCGCATGTGGGGAATAAAATAGCGAATAGTGACGTCATTTTACTGCGTACAGAAGAGTGAGGGAAAACTGACGGATCATAAACAACCCCTATTTTATCCATTGGTTTTTTTTTTTCACTATGAAAATATTTGAGAGCTTAGTAGATATGAGCAGCTGTTGTATAATCATAATGCTTGGCCCGTGCAAGAAAACAAAGCACAGGAAAGACAGCGGTTGGTAAAAAATCAATGCCGATACTCAGTAAGTCCACACTACCCCTCCCCTCCCCCCCCCCCCCCACATCCCTCCCCCTCCCCTTCCGTGATGAAGCGCATAGTCATGTTGGTAATAACAGTCTTTATATACCTGTCACAGAGTATAGTGACCTTATCGTCACAGATGTTGTGCAGATAACCCATGGATAAGGATATAAGCGGGTGATTCTCGCCGGATATAATAATGCTATCCCCAGGACAAAGGCCAGACAACGACAGCGAAGCCGAAACGCTGAAACAAAAAAGTGATATCTTGGGCTCTGCCTGAAGTTAAAGTCACATAAAAGCTTATCGATCAGCAAAAATTATCACAAAGGCGGCTCATGATAAAACAGTCGAGTTCAGTTATCACGGGCTCGGATATCTCGATCCTCAAATCTCAGAGCCTTGGACTTATCACCGAGTTTGGCATTCACTTCCGGCATACGACTGAATTCTGTTCTGTGTTTCCAACAGCAGGCCACTGAAATCTAATGAATATTTTATATAAAGGTAACTGGAGACTAAGGATATTTATTCAATAATTCACATTAAAATAACTTAGAAACAAGAACCAAAAAAAAAGACATAATTTTGTAACAGTTGTGAAATATCGACTTGGCTTCAATCTAATCACATCGATACAATTCACTTGAAAAAAAAGAGAAGAATCAAAGTTTCTTTTGCAGAGTTAAGCAAATTACATCAAGTCGGAAAATCACACACGCAACTGGGATACAATGCATTATTTAAACGAGTAATACCGCCCGTCTCAACCGACTACTCAAATAGAAAGTTGACGATATCTACAAATATTTCTGCTCACTACAAATCAAATTGGATAAAGTTTGAAAGAGTAAAAAGCCCAGAGTGTTTAAATCACGATTACACTATAATCAGTTATTTCAGTAATGGATTTGGTAGTCTGGATACAGTCAGCTGACGAAACTGCTTCCATGGAAACACTTTCATTTTCACGGTTACACTATAATCAGTTATTTCAGTTATGGATTTGGTAGTCTGGATACAGTCAGCTGACGAAACTGCTTCCATGGAAACACTTTCATTTTCAAAATTAATGTAGGCATCATTTCAACGTGAAGGAAAAACGTTTCGTCTACCTTCTCGCATGAGCGTGTCTTCGAAATACTTGATAAAATTTGCCTTGGTCAGCTTGTGTGCATTCTCCAGGCACCAACGTCATCGCACAAAGGGCCTCGCCAGCCTTCTCCCTGACGGTAACAGAACAAAATGTAAATGGCTCAGTGAAAAAAAAAAACGTTTTTTTTTTTACAAGCTTATTTAATATACTACAAAACAGGAAGACGGCGGAATCGCCCATCTGTGATATGGAAGTAGTCTGAGCATTTTTTTTTCTTCAAAATTTACTGGTAATGATTCAGGGTGATTTTCTAAACCCAAATCTTGATCTGGCTCATACGGTATCCAGACAGAAGGGCCTTGGACAAAAGGGCCTTGGACATAAGGGCCTTTCCCAAAACGGCCTTTCCCGAAAAGGCCTTACCCAAAACGGCCCTAAATGAAAAGTTGGACAAAAAGGCCGTGAGAATTTTTTCTAGGATTTTGAGTTTTAATTATTAAATAAAATATGTCAAAGTGAAAAAACAAACTTCATTGTGTTTTACAGATAACTGCCTTGATGTTTTGTTTCAATTACTCCCCATCACTCTGTTGAGATTTCCGAAGCTCTGTGCCACAGCATAATCCCTGTTTGTACCAATCACTGACTTGATGTTTTACTCATTGCAAAGACTCTTTCAATAACTTCCCATCACTGTCTTGAGATGCCAGATTTCGGAGTCATTATGCCACAAAAGATAATCTCTGTCCTTTGTTTCGTTTCCCTTCACTGCGCTGTTTAAACACACGCGCTAATCCGGATGATGCTGGTGTGTCAGTGTCTTGCCGACATATAAGGAGTTCTAAATTTGGGGTCTTTACTTGAACTGTGACCAACAGCAAATGGATATAAAACAGAATAATAAAGGACAGCCAAAAATTTGTCTCGATGGAAAAATAAAAATAATTTTGAGAACCATATCCAAAAAAAAATATCAAGGCCCTTTTGTCCAACTTTTCATTTAGGGCCGTTTTGGGAAAGGCCCTTTTGGAAAAGGCCCTTATGTCCAAGGCCCTTTTGTCCAGTGCCCTTCTGTCCCGGATTCGGCTCATTGTTATTAAGGATATCATATGCAAAGCAAGTCAATAAACTGAGGTTGTAAAATTCACTCTTAATATTCACGATTTATTACAAGATGCAGTCGAATTATCTTGCAGAGCAAATAAAATGCACTTTGGTATAAAATACAAGCCGTGTGATTTCAATGTAGCTAGTAAATCATCGATAAAATACACAAGGTCGTAAGCAATCCGAGAGACAGAAGGCAATGCCTTGAATACGGGGTTAATGTGGTTAAATGCTCATGTGTTTGTTTTGATACTATTGAGTAGAAATCCAAAAAGAAGACATATCAAATCGTCAATTTTTTAACTATTTTACATTGTTATATAGTCAATGCGACGTAGAATGTCATTATTGGTGTTCCACAGAGAAGTTCTGGTTTTACATTCAGGGTTCATAGCAGGGGTGAAACTTAGGATTTTTTTGCCGTGGCCCGTCGGGCCACGAGCCAAAAAAACTTGGTGGCCCGAGCCAAAATCTGGTGGCCCGGATTAATTTTGCAAATAAAACGATAAAACAAAATAAAATAGAATTAAAACCCTCAAAATACATTTCTGACATTAATATTTACTCATGTGACAATCTTAAAGTTTTCATTCAATGTTTTCCGCCAATCCAAGCGTAAGCCATGCTGCCGTCTCTTCACATTCGATGGATTCTGTGTCAACCGTTTTCGTGATTTCAAAGTCTCGAGCGCAGGGTTTTCTAGCGAGTGAAAACCGACTGGCGTTCAACCCTCACTGACTCCCATTTGAGCCATTTGCTAATGGTTCAGCTAGAATCGAGCGAGATAGCAACATTTGATCCAACTACCGCCATCAACCTGTGGAGCATGGGTGGGATGCGCCCTAGAAAACCCTCTGAAACTTTATAAATAGACAAATGCACATAGATTTACAAATATACTGCAGTCATATTTGGCACGTGGTTTTGCTGGTGACCAGCGGTTTATTATTTAGCTGGTGGTAACGAACTTCTGATAACTTCAACTGGTGGTCAAGTGGCCTACATCTAGCAAGGAGAAACCTCCTGCCCAACGTTTTTTTGCTGATCATGTTACGACAGAGAGAGAAAAGATCGGTGCCGAAGTACCGCCTCTTCGTGTCCCTGAGTTGTCCTTAGTTACGGAGTAGCTGCTAATAATAATGGCACTGACTGCTGAAAGGTGAATCGATGTGCCAGCAAACAGTGCGATGAAACAGAAAAAAGTATAATGTAGATCGTACAGGTCAGCAATCCATCACACCTCTATGAATTGCATGGTAAAGTTAGTTTAGACGTGAATTTTTCGAAGAAGCGCGTAACTGTTTTAACACCGTAAGAAAATAGATTGTAGCTGTTTATGCAAGAGAATGACAGACAGTTGTTGCTTCAAAGTATAAAATATTTACTGAAAGTATTAAAAAATTATTCCTCTCTTTCAAATGTTTCGTGGCCCGCCGGGCCACGAGCCCCCAAATTCTGGTGGCCCGAGTCAAAATCTGGTGGCCACGGGCCACCGTAATTTTCAACCCTGGTTCATAGCGAAAAACAGACGTCAAATTCCAGGATTTTCAAGGACATTTGGAGGTAAAATTCCAGGATTTTCAAGGATATTTGCAGGTGAAATTCCAGGATTTTAAAGGATTTTTCCAAGAACTTTAAAAACATTTTAAATTCAAGACTGTCGTTTATTTGTACTTCTAAACCAAAAAATCCGATTATCTATGTGTACATAATATTTAACACCGTATATACAGGAAAAATAGGTATATTTCATAAATTAGAAAAAAATGAATTAGTAGGAATTCCGAATTCCAGGATTTTCAAGGATTTTTTGTCAGATTCCAGGATTTTCCATGATCCTTGAATGATTTTTCCGAATTCCAGGATTTTCCAGGATTTCAAGGATTGCTATGAACCCTGTACATAAAAGCGATCGCATGCACAGCTGCTATGACTGTCCTTCGTCAGCAACGTGGTTGCCAAACGTACCACACGCGTATTTAGACTGTGTGTACACATCTAGTGGCTACAACGCATACAAAACGCCTTTTATCAATATTATTTGCCCCCCCCCCACTCCCACCCCCATCAGGCTTCGTACAAAGTTAAGACAGTCAGGTTATTTCCAGGACTTCATATATATATTGTATAATCCAAGGTTCCTACTCACTTTTGAAAATGGGGGTTTGTGTACCCCCACCTATTGAAAACTGTGCGTGAATGCGAAAAAATGGGGTTCCGGTCACTTCACAAGTAAAATGTATAAAACGCTCATCGAACATCTCAGGACCATTAGCAGTGGTCAAAATTTACGCAAGTAACAGACAAAAATTACAACTAAATCGATCATTTCGTGGTTATTTTAACGCTTTGTATTAGAAAGCAAACAAAATGGAAAACACTGCCATCACAACAATAAAAGAAAATTGATACATTGCCGTTACAGTAATAGTTTTGAATCCACTGAACTAACCACCTTGCAATGGTTGCAGTAAGATAACTAACTCAAAAATTTTAAATTCAGTCAATCGCCCTGTAACTCTAAAGAGAAATAAATTTCACAAATTTTGCGTGGAAGCTTGAAATTTTTTCGGTACCGTACACATTTTACTTAAACTTACTTCTGTAGGTTCGCATAAATACTTCTCGTGAACGGGAAAGTAAAGATTGTTCATCAAACGTTTTTGACGACGTAACACTTCTTATCAACATCTTGTTTGAAACCGACTGGGAGGACAATTTGTTTGTCAATTTACTATGAATAATATTTTGTTGAGAAAACCCCGTTCACAGGGAACACTTGTGAGAGGGTTAACCTGTAGCATGCAAAATTTGGAAAAATTTCCTGATAGTCGGTCATTACTTTTAGCAAAACCCTGTTAGTTGGTGATTTCTACTGTTATTTACCAGATATCTGAAGTTAAGAAAAGATGGTTTCCTCAGCGCTGATTATTGCATTTTCGCCTTGTGCAAGAGCCTTCAAAATCCCTTCCATTGCCTAGTTTCCATGATTTCTAATACCATTACTATCGATCGGCAGAAGCTTTGGATTCAAAATTAAATTGAGATTCTTCAAAATTTTCATGTCTTCTGGAAATCTTTTATCAAATTCGTCTAGCCTTCTTTTGGTCAAACACAAACCGCACAAAATATGTTTATTATCACAGTAATTTCTGTGTGTGCCTGTACCCCCGACTCTTCAAAAGTGTGTGTGTTTGTGCGTTAATCACGCACAAATGCACGGAAATGGGAACCCTGATAATCGATGTAATCGATGCCTATATATATATATATATAGGCATCGATTACATTCAGGAAAATAAAAAACGTTTCACTGCATTATTCTATTATTGACCCTATATAAGACTGAAAAAACAATATTCGGGGATTTTAAATTTTCTAGACTTTACGGGACTTTTTTGTCTTTTTTTCAAGGATCTTTTTTCAAGGATTTCCACGAATTTTTTTTTTTCGTTTCATTTTCGAGGAATTTTCCAGGACTTAGTTCGAAGCCTGCCCCATGCATCTTGCTACTTAGCAAAACCTTTGCGCCTCACTGAGAAATACCAGGGACGTGGGAAGGGGGTGGGCACTCACGCACAAATTGGTTAGTATGCGTTTCCATAACTTTTTAAAACGTCCCCTAAAGGCGGAGTGCTAATTCTGAAACAACATCCCCATTCTTAATCAAAAGCAGAGAAACAATCCGAAATAACATCCCTTTTTGTGCGAAACGCGGAGTACTTCAAGAAAATTACCCCTTTTTAATGCCACTGGCGCTCCGCACGGACCCGCGTCTGACCTCAAAATTACCCCCCTTTTCTCCGCGTTTTTTTTTTTTTTTTTGGCATTATACTACTTTTCATACCAAGTGACAACACCCCCCTCCCCCGTGAGATACAACTCTTTAAACAAGGTTCTTTTTATAGATTGTTTTTGCGACGCCATACACCTATACAGTACAAGTTCGGTGTCTCGCACACTGCTCAGTATTGAGAAATGTAATGCAGTCCTATGATGTATCATCTCCTTTTATCCGATAACTCAAACATCTTTTTTTGGTTCAGGTATATTGGGTGTATTTTGGTTTACTTTCACATTACTGATTCTATGATATTTTAGCTCTGTATTCCTGTTCAATCAATCAATCAATCAATCAATCACATTTACATGGCTCATCCTCAATAGAATATGGTGCTGAATATAGTCATTACATTGTTTGATTTCAAGCTTTTGGTATTAGTATACTTGCTGTGAGACACTAAACATGAATACCTCCTTTTTCACCAGGATGTCATACGGCACGTTATTAGTTATGACAGGCTTGGAATAAAAAACAGTACAATGCACGCTTCTTCTTTCAAACCTGTGGTTTTTCTTATCACAACAACGTCAAAGGGACCGGAAATAATATAATGCCAGTCTTAAGTCTCATAGTTTTTTTTCTTGTTTCTCATCCAGCGTTTTTCAAGCAAGAATGCCGCCCATGTGGAAGCTCTACACGGCCGTGACCTTACAACTGGGCCTGTGGCTAGCTTTACTCACAGCGATCCTACAGCTCTACAGCCAACAACAACACATCAACTACGTCTCCAGGCAAATCGACCCAATCATCCGGCCCGTGACATACAACCAATCACTGGCCGACCTTGCGAAGAGACGCTACGTCAACGAGCTTCTCACGGACATGGTGCAAATACGAGACCTCTTCCAGACGCTTATTGACAGACGTCTCCCCGCCACGCACCCGGATGTGCTGGGCCTTGTCCGACTCCTCCTCTACCCGCCATCCAGGCATGCCATCAAGCCGTCCATACCGTACCGTTCACTCATAAAACACTACCTCCCAGATCAGGCCCAATGGGTCATCGAACACTTCCGACAAAAGGTACATTTTTTGGGTTGTTTTTGTTTTTATTTTTGCACATCTATATGTTACAGCGAATCTGTAAAACCAGCGAATCTATAGATTCGCTGAAAATTTCAGCGAATCTGTAGATTCGCTGACTAACTTAGCGAATCTGTAGATTCGCTGAAAATTTTCAGCGAATCTACAGATTCGCTGGTTTTTCATCTTTAAAATTATACAGATTCGCTGAAATTGCCTGACGAGTCATCTTTACCGACAGGATTACTTGTGATGGGTAATATTTGAAATTTAATTGCTTTTATGTGGCCTCTTTACTCCAGAGGTGTTTTACACCCCCCTTTTTTTTGGAGGGGAAGGGGGGTCTGATATATTGCAATCGGAACATATAAAGTTACACATATTTTATTGAACTAGCTTAAATTAAGTTTCTTGTTTTTTTTTGGGGGGGGGGGGGTAGGATATATTGCAATCGGAGCTTTTGAAAATACGCATATTTTAATTTAACTAGCTTTAAAATGCATGGTTGAAATGCGAATTTCTAGTCTCAAATGAAAAACAATATTGGAAAGCGTTCGAAAATATCTGCTATCAATATTAACAAAAGCGTAAATTAAGTTTCTCTGTTTGTGTTATCGTCTGTCATAAAAGGGACCACAGCAAATCTTAATACTATTGTTTCTAAATAAATTGCAATCATTACTCCCCTTCTGAGTATCGTTCAAATCGCTATTAGTCAAATTGCAATTTTTCCGTGAGTGCAACACAAAAATATCTTCACCTCCGGGTGATATAAATTGCACTTGATTTACGGTACGCTTATCCAATCAGTGTTAATTTTCGATGCTCCGCATAGTCATACTTTAATTTAACAGAAACTGATAGGACAAGGATTTCAACGAATAGAAACTTTATTCCGGTGTGAAAGCATATAATTGTTGTATTTTCATCAAATGACCAAAAAACCTCAGCTACATTGAATGAGTTAATAGCAATGGAAACAGAGAATGAAGCCCGATTTTAATATATTCCCTTCACACAAACCAAGAAAAAGGTGTGTAAAATACATCTGGAGTAACGTAATCACTCTAAAGCACTTAAATTTCAAATATTAGCGAAAACAAGTGATCATGTTGGTAAAGATTGCCGATCAGGCCATTTCAGCGAATCTGTATATTTTTTTAGGTGAAAAACCAGCGAATCTGTAGATTCGCTGAAAATTTTCAGCGAATCTATAGATTCGCTAAGTGAGTCAGCGAATCTACAGATTCGCTGAAATTTTCAGCGAATCTATAGATTCGCTGGTTTTACAGATTCGCTGTAACATATATACGGAAAACTAGGCCCAGAGCTGTGTTGAGAAAATCACCCCTCCTAGTCTTGTTTCAGAAAGGCGGTTTCTTCGTGGAGAGTGGTGGATTTGATGGAGAGAGGTCATCCAACACCCTGATACTAGAACAAGAGTATGGCTGGGACGGTAAAGTTCTCACTTACTCTCTCTAATAAACTAATTATATAAAGTTTTTTTAACAATTTAAATTTAAAATGTAAATACCGTATTATTTAGGACAAGAATTCTGCAGCAACTAAGAAACCAGGTATTTTTAAAAAGCTATAGAGGAATAGAGTATCCATAAAATTGAATATCGCAGAAAATGAATATTCTTTATATTTGTTATAAAAAAAGAGAAAAGAATACTCCAAGTTATCCCTGGGATATTCGTGTACTGAGCGAATTGTTTGAAACTTTGAACATTTTTAATTTGGTCAAAAACAAATAACAGCAGGCTCCTCTGCCACGGAAGCATGACGTCAGCATTTGATGCAGATCCAGCTTTGGTTTCCAGATTTCGAAAAAAAAACCCCTGTTCTATCTTTATGAGAAAATGGCAAAAGCAAGTTAAAATTTAGCCTCGATTTTGCAGGAGTGCTGATAGAAGCGGACCCATTTTATTTCACGCAAATACTCGGAAAGAACCGGCACTGTTGGACAATCAATGTCTGCCTAAGCCCAACCAAGAAGCTTCAGTGGGTATGGAGATATCCTTAATGTTAAGAAAATATAATATGCCTATTTCTTTCCTTTGTTTTGGAGGAGTAAAGTCAAATTCTCCAACGTAAACAAAATATCTTAGGGAAAAGTGGGATGCTCTTATTTAATTTTGGCTATTATAATTGTTGTTGCTGTCTCTTTTGCTGCCCCTTCCTTTCACTGGTTGTATTAGCATACTAGGCGCAAGTCAGTAAATCAGATAGACTGCCACTAAATTCTAACCCTGACGCTATAAAATATACGCGAGTCAGATCACTGCGCATTGTTTCAGTTGACTCTAGAAGAAGACACGGGTGGTCAAGGGGCTATTCTACACAGCGGCATGAAACCAGGGCAACGCGCGGAAGACGCGAAAAAGGCGGGCATTAACTCTTCCCTTCAGAAGCACCAGCATCCCATATTAAACAACATCCCTTGCCTGCCTCTGGAATCAATATTACGTGCATTAAATCGAACCTCTGTCGACTATTTAAGTTTAGATGTTGAAGGAATGGAGATGGCTATTTTAGAGAGTTTTCCACATGAGGATATCCGCATAGAATCCATGACGGTAGAATATAATCACGCTTCGAGTAACGAAGAGGAGAAAAATGAAATGAGGCATAAGATAACAGAGATGGGTTATACTTATGTGAAAGAAATCTTTGTGGTAAAACCAGAGTTAAGTATGTGGTCACGTGACTTTGTTTTTGTCAAAAAGAATACGACCCAATAAAAAATTATACCAGTGTTTTTTTACTGAAGGAACGATACACTACGCCTGTTCTTGGCGCCGCCCATAGCCCTGGAAACAACGGAACCCCCAGGACAGGGAGACCCACAAGAAAATAGACATCTGGGGGGAGGGGGGGGGGGGTAGAGGAGGATTTCTCCGCTGGTACAGAGTAAGCGTTCTGGGCAATGACGTAAGCATAAACTGTGGGCGATTTTGATTATGGTACGCCATTCCATAATGTGTTTCTTATACGATATAAGTGTTACTTGACACCATAGACAGACACTCAGCTGATGGCCGCGTCATAAAACAGTGTCAAAGCTGACTGATCGGAGAGCTCATTTAAAGAATTGATATAACTTTCAGTACATGTATCGAATGACCCATGCAAATGCGCTGTGATAGGTGTTGGAACATAAATCAATCGATTTATGTCGGCTAGGCTGTAAAATAAGAAGAAAAGAAAAAAGGCAAAGAAAGAAATAAGCATTATCGAACCACGAGTATATCGTTTTTTCCCCCTTTTATCAACATCTAACTGCTGACCTGTCATAGGCGGTGTTACACCACAGCTCCTTGGCACCACTCGGCTTGTTTTTCGTGGCACTTATTTCCAGGTGCATGAGCTTGCACCAGAAGGAAAAATAGTCCAGATATTCCTCCGCCAGGTGGCCGAGAGTACTCGTTAATAGTTCGTTCATGATGTGCCCGGCGGGTACTCGGCGCTTTTCTACAGCCCTAAAATTAGACAATTGTTGTCTTTAGCACAAAGCAAACGTTATATAGGGAATTGGCTCGCTTCAATGTCGAGTTATTAATTAAATTGAAGTTCTTTAAATTTTTTATTCTATTGGAAATTTTCTACAATTATATTGGCATTTTAGTAAAGCCGGTCACTGATGGTTGTCGATCGATTTATTACCTTGAGCAAATGTGTTCGAGTACATTAACGGTTGCTGATTTAAAATGGAAAATTACATTTCCTTAAACCAGTACTTTATTTAGGACACCGTCATGTTAAAACTTCCGTACGAAGAATCTTGTGAAAACATCATATTTTCTTTCACATAGCATCCCCACAAATATCCTTCAACCTCCCCCCCCCCCCCCCCCCCCCAAGCTCCCAATTATCTCTCTGTCCGCACTCACGTTTTTCTCAATCATGGTTTTTATTCATGTTTTCACTATTATCAAGTGAGACAAATCATATGCTTACATGAAAAACAATTGTCTCGATGCTGCCAAGTGTACACTTATCGTTAACTCTGGTGAAACCCACCAGCTGTATGCAAAAAAAACAAAGCAGCAGCTTTTCTCCACACACTGTTATCTGATCCCGCACCCCCCCCCCCCCCGCCCTCCTCCACTCCCGCGACCACCCCCCCCCCCCCCACCCCCACCTTGTTAATCATTCCGGGGTTACTCACTTTTGATAAGCAGTGCAATTTAGGAGGTGGGGACACTTAGAACAAGAACGTATGTTGTTTATTGGCTCCGGTAACACGCCAAATGTACCATTAGCGTCTCGTTCTGCGCTCGTTTTCAGATAATACGCCAGTTCATTTCTCAGCTGTATCAATCCTGCAAAAAAAAAAAAAATCCTTTATTAATGCTATAAAGCACCAAAGAACTGACCATAAGTTGCCAAATTTCGTGCCTCCGATAAAAAGTGGGGTCATTGTAGAACACAAAAACTGCAGAACAGACACCAATTCGCAATTATTAAGCCACTTAAACAGCAAGAATTGAATTTTGCGCAATGGAAAGCGTCACCTCTTTTATTGATGTAGTTGGAGGGTATAGACTTCATGGCGGCTTCCCTGAGGTACAGGAGCAGCCCGCCGTGAGGGTCTTCCCGCCTATCCGAGCTCATCATCGAGTACAGAGTGACCTGTGTACACAGAAAACAACGCGCATAGGTGCATCTTGGTGACCTGTGTACACAGAAAACAACGTGCACGGGTGCATCTTGGTGACCTGTGTAAACATAAAACAACGTGCACGGATTCGTCATGGTGACCTGTGTACACAGAAAACAACGTGCACGGGTGAGTCTTGGTGACCTGTATACACAGAAAACAACCCACACGGGTGTGTCTTGGTGATCTGTGTACACAGAAAACAACGTGCACGGGTGCGTCTTGGTGATCTGTGTACACAGAAAACAACGTGCACGAGTGCGTCTTGGTGATCTGTGTACACAGAAAACAACGTGCACGGGTGCGTCTTGGTGATCTGTGTACACAGAAAACAACGTGCACGGGTGCGTCTTGGTGATCTGTGTACACAGAAAACAACGTGCACGGGTGCGTCTTGGTGATCTGTGTATAGACAACAACGCGCATGGGTGCATCTTGGTGACCAATGTACAGCGTTCATAAGTTTTTCCATTATAAAATTCCCTGACATTGTCCATGACAAAATTAAATTTCCACCTGATACCCCATTTTATGAATACTTATATATGTTATTGATCAGTAAGTAAGAAAACCCAGCAACCGCCATTTTCCTATTCTTTATTTACTTATATGTATTTTCGGCATTTTTTTTTTATCGGCCTCCTCACGCTAAAGCAAGATATCAGAAAATATATTATTAATAATATGAAAAATTACTTAGCAAATCATCCCATTTTCCATGATATTTTTACAAAATTCGCTAAATTTTCCCGCAAGATAAAATTCCCTGACATTTTCCTGACAACAGTACTTCACCAGGTTTTCTCTGACATGTATGAATTATGCTGTGTGTAAAGAAAACACCACGAATGAGTGCATCTTGGTGACCTGTGTACAGAGATAACAACGACATCGGCGAGCGTAAGTCGGCAGGAAGTGGATATTTAAAATGTGTTCTGGTCTAGCACATATAACGGCACTTACAGGTGTATTTTAAATGGCAAGTTAGACATCAAATGAACTGGAAGAGGCTCTAGCCCCGCAAGCCCCGGCCGAAGAAAAACATTACCATCTCTGAACGAAAATGTGTGGAGAATTGTGTGGCTCAGTTATGGCCGATTTAAAGATGTTTGGGCAGTGGGCCTGTTAACGGGGAGAACCTGGCCAAGTACGGCACGGTATCCAGGGTTCGCATTGCCGCCATATATGGCGTACGTAAACAGAAAAATTCAAAATGCACCCCACGATTTGTCACGCACAAATTGTGGTCAGAGGATAAACATTTTCATAGTTAAATATTCTTTATTTTGCTTGACATCTGGCAGCATCACGTTTGTCGTGATTTGCCATTGGATAAGCCGTCTTAGGTTTCACTCAATTCGCAAGAAGATGAGAAGCGCAAAAGATTCGGAACAGCGGCCGTTCACCTGTCCTTTGTGTTCCGCGGAAAAAGTGGCTCTCCCAGTCTTCAGTTCAAGAGGCACCAGCTTTTTACATTTGCTTCTTTCGTTCTGAATTTGAACCTCTACCGTTAGATCTATTTTACCCTTTATGCCAAACCTAAAAGTGAAACATTCAGGCGTAAATTCTTATAAAGCATTTTCCACACCTCTTGGTTCGTGTAACTATTGCACAAAGTCAAAACGTGTAGTTTCTGTACAATATCATACAACTTCTTTACGTGCATCTATTTTTTTTTTCTAACTTAGAACTGTTTTTCAAACTAACCGCTACGCAATACACCGATCCAATGAAGATTCCAAGCATAGCCACGCTATGTATTGCCCCAAATCATAACATGGAGGCTTCATTTCCTCCCAGTTGGGGTTGCACAAGCACTTGGTTTCACAAATTTTCTACCACTTTATAACACTCTCCGGCATCGCATCAAATCCGGATCCGTAACTGGGTATGTGTGGGTTTGTACGCGCGTGTGCACTGCGGCAAGTTTTGTTATCTTTGAGACGTTTTTGTGGTATCTAATCACCTTGGAAGCCAGGCATTATTAGCCATTCACCTTGGAGTTCAAATGTTCTATTTTATTACCTTGGAGACCAGACATTTTCTTCTATATCAGCGATGTTTGTGACTTGGATGTCTTCGTCTTTTTTCACCTTAGTCGGGGCACCAAAAGTGAAAGTTCCCCGCTTCACATACATCTCAACGAACTGCTCAATTTGGGGAATAAACTTCTTGATTTCTTCAAGCACTGTAGTTTCACTGACGCCATCTAAACCGTACCTGTCAGGTAAAGAGCAAACGGCTGCTCACTAGGCAAGGCCCAGATGACGTAAAAATTATCCAGTCATTACAAAGAAGCCATTGTTGAAATCCTTTCTTTTATGCGACCACAAAGTCCCGGAAATTTATGCCGTTAAGCGTGAAAAGTAAAGTCAGGAAAAGTCGTTTGAACGCCTCGACAATTTCCAGGCGCCTGTTATTAATACGATTATTATTTGAGGAAGTCTCGTATGCTTCCCACACTCATAGATGGACACGCAATGCATTCATAGCTTAGCTGAAATCAAACATAAATATTTCGTTCAAAATCAATCTTGCTGTTTATATATTCACCATCACACACTAAATTCATTGTTTACACAGAGAATGTGGTGCGCTAAAATTCGATTGTGATAATTTGCTATCCATTCTTTGGTGCTATAAATCACGGCCGAGTTACAAGACGGACTGAGAGATTATGTCAGTACTTAACAACTCGCCCCCTCACCTAAACGAACTTTCCCACTCACACTCAAACTTACATTTCGTGAAGAAACTGGTTGTTGCGTAAAATTTCAGAAGCTATCTGAAGCATCCTGCCTTGGTCATAAGCCCTCTGTTGTAACACCTCTTGAAAGAACATGTGCACGATAGAGCCGTGCAGCATATGTATGTTTCGACCCTCACAGCCTTTAAACTTCTCATTCAGAACTGACCTAACATTGTGAAAAAAACGATGTATTTGTTCACAAGTGTTTTTTTTATGATTTGATCAGCTGACATAATTTTGACAATAAAGTTAATCAATAAGATATGGTAAATTATTTTTTAATATGCAGCATTGTTAACTTATTAATTCCTTACATTTAATTCCATTAAGCCAGTCCTTTGGGTTCGACCCCTACCCCAATTTGACGTGAATCCTTGTTTTCATTTTTTTTATTTCATATGTTAATATTCATTACCTGCGCATACAGTGCACACAGGACACCACGCTAGTACCGGAAATGAGCAGATCGGGATTCACGATAATATATCCGCCATTATCGCTCACGCGGCACGTGCCTGCCGAGTCAAAGTCGCCCGTCACGTGTATGATGTCGCCAACCCGCACATTTGTGTCACACCTTGCGCAAGACATGGCATAATGTACAGATTTCAACACTGTCGATACTTTTGCACACTGCAAGTCGAACAGTGCACTAATATTTGAGTTTTAAAAAGTTATTTTACAAGACTCTTTCCGTTGGAAGGATGTAAACGGAGCTTGGTTGATTAGTAGGGACACAAAGGATTGTAGGGGACGAAAATGAAATCGTTTAACGACTCATTTCTGTATTTTATTCTTCTTTTTTTTATTTCCTTTACTGATACAAAGCTACAAGATACACATGTAAGATTTTCAACATCAGAAATGTTTACCAAAATCCCTGGAGTATAACTTTTCTCCTATATTCAACACCACAGGCTTTGTCATCTTTCTCCACTTCTAATACAACATCTGCCCTGAACAATATAACAATATAACAATGTCGACAGCGAACATTAAAATCTTTCAATGTCATATCATCTTACGTGATGAAAAATTAAAAAAAAAAAATGAAAAGCGAAAACCAAGGATATACTTCTAATCACGAAGAATATCTCTGAAATACATAATTTTTTTTACCTTTAATTTTATCACATAAAATGTCAGCATTACTGTAGACTGTAGACACCACAGCAGCAACCATCGTAGCACTCACCCAAAATTGCTGACTGCCGTCACTTTATACCTGCCAAAATCTGCGGCTGGAGCTTGGCATTTTTCAGGTTCATATACAGTACTCGAGCTGTAAATATACATGAAATAGCATCTCAGTTTTAAACTTCAACAGCACTTTTTTTACACAAATACTTCAAGAAAAATAATCAAAGCAAAAGTTATTTCGGAAAGGGAAAACCAAGGACACCATGAGCTATGAATACACAGCAGATGGCTATTATAAATGATGTTTGCCTGTTCTGCGATAAGTTGCGTTTCATGGGTGACGTCAGGTCGCCCTCGTGCATGTCCTCGTCTAGGTCTTGTAGCCAGGAGCTGTCATCCAGGAATGACGCACAGGCGGCACTCTGCAAGGCCGGACTGATTGCTCGCTCGGACGTCACGCAGGCGGCACCCTGCAAACTAGGGCTGACTGCAGATTGTGACGTCACGCCGGCGGGACCCTGTGATCTAGCGCTGATTGCAGATTGTGACGTCACGCAAACGGCACCCTTCAAGCTAGGGCTGACTGCAGATTGTGACGTCACGCGGGCGGCACTCTGCAAGCCCGGGCTGATTGCAGATTGTGACGTCACGCAAACGGCATTCTGCAATACCGGGCTGACTGCTGATTCTGACGTCACACAGGCAGCACTTTGCAAGCCCGGGCTTGCTGCTGATTGTGACTTCATGCCTGCAAATTTCTGCGGGCCAGGGCTTGTTGCCGACTGTGACGTCATACCTGTGGTACTCAACAAGTCCGAGCTGGTTGCTGATTGTGACTGTTCGTCTGTATAAAGAAAACATCTTTAGAAAGTAAGGTTTACTTTTTGTTATATACCAATGTTAATTATAGCCTGTCACATTCCACCTTTTCTCAAAAATATGTCTTCAAATAAGAAAAACAATTACAGTTGAGACGTACTATAACGACATCGATTATGACGACACACAACTGGTAACGTCAAAATTTTATGGCCCTAGTAATGCTTTTCGCTGTATAACGGCGCATCCGATATAACAACATCGGTTTTCGATCAAAACCACATCAACAGAGGTATTGTACCTTTAGAGCTTATTTTTGCCGGACTTGTACTGTCCATATTAAAATCAAGTTGTCGAGATATACTGGTATCAAGCTTGTTATCGTGCAGGTCCTTTCGCGCATACAGCTTTCTCTTCTGGCTGCTTTTCCTCGTGGATAACTCATTCTGCTGAGTCAGTGTTTCTTTAAGCTCACTCATAATGTCGAGCAAAGCGTCATCGGCCTCGTTCTCATCCACTCTCATTGTAACCACACTTCTCGAATCTGAGCAGGCTGCATTCGATCGGTCGGATTGACGGGTTGCCTGTTTTGAGGATGGCCTTGATTTATGCTTCTCTTTCTTTCTAATACCCGTAAATGAAATATCGCTCGTGGACAACTTGCCTTCTTTATGATTCAGTTCTCCAAGAATATCACTTAAAGCATTATCCACGTTATGGTCCATTTGGATGCTGGCATTGGAACTTCGCCGCGGTTTTGGTTTTTCACCCCCACTTATCTCGCTTAGTGTCTTAGTTTTAGACTTCTCATTTCCCTGATTGTTCCATGAGAATTTATGCATACTTTCAATATCAGTCGTCAGTGACGTTCTTCCTGAGAAGGACGTCGTGACTGGAACGTCGCCCTTGTCTCCGTCACTGTCACTAGAGTCCCCCTTCGAAGCATGGGGGATTCGCTTGACCTCAATACTCTGCTGTAGAATCATCTTCCCTCTCATACCTCTCGCTTTTACAACATCCTCGAGGAGTATCTCGGGAGTATGCCCTTCGTTCCGACTGCAGTTTCGACGCCGTTTCGGATGGGGCTCCTCTTGAAAGATTCCCACTGACTCTGATGATTTACGGTGTCTTTTCTTCCTGCCATCAGGCTGTTTTGGCAAAGCAGGATCACTCAGTCTTGGTTCTTCCTTTAAATAATTTTTATTTGCAATTTTAGTACGATTTTCGGAATGACTTTTAGCTCTCTGTTTTGCTGCCGTCTCAGCACTTTCCAGGAGAGAGTTCCCAAATTTAGTTTCTTCGCGAATATCGCTGATATTTAGCAAACGTTTATCGGAATTCACATCAGGTTTCGACAGATTATTCAGAAAAGAACTGTGCTTTGAAGTTAGTGCTAAATTTTTAGTATCACATGTAATTCCCATGCTGGCCTGACCGCTTTCAGAAATTCCCATCTCGGTCAAAAGCGAAGACATGTTTGCATTGTGAGAGTTCCAGTTCTGGCTTGGGTGACCTATTTTCATTGGAATATTGTCCGGGTTTTGAGCTTTGCTACTTTGTTTCAGTGACAGACCCTTCCCTTTTTGTTTCTGGTTGTGTCCTGCTTGATTGCTAAGGCCAGGCGGTCTGTTACTTAGCAACGAAGACGTGGAAGAAAGAAAACTCCTGCCCATTGGTCGTTTCTTGGTGGCGGCTGTGTGTGCAGAATGGGGCGTTCCTGAAAATCACAAAGGATATAAGAGATATCTATCTTCAATAAAGAACATTTCTAAAGATTTCTGCGGACGACAACGTACCTGGAATACATTCAAAATCAGAGTCACAGCAATTGGTGTCTTGGTGGCCAGCCTGGTTTAGTGGACTACTCAGCTGGGTGTCAGCAATGCACACCACACTGCCACCAACTGTCTCCACTTTTTGTTCAGGTCCCACCGATTTCTCCACCATCGTCTGCTTGTTTTTAACCTTGAAAAGCATATTATTTATAGAATCTGAAAATACAACAGACTGCGGCTTGATTTTAACTGGTGTGTCTGTAATAATCTCAGCATCGGAATCATATGACACCGATACTCCAATCGCTGGCGACTTAGAAAGGGTCGATATGCCAGCCGCGTTGGTTGTACGTTCTGCAGATGATCTGCAGGCAGACTCCTTGCTCACAGTCTGCTTAACACAAGCAGACACGTTGCTCACACTTCGCTTCTCCGCCAGATACGACTGCTGCTGTACCCCGAGAGTCTTCGAGAACAACGGACTAACCGCTGGTTTGTTCTCTTCCTTCCGCCCTTTCTGGGAAAAAGAAAGAGTCAAACAGTAAACCTTTATAATTACGTCACGATAAATCACTTCACGCGGTTATTAGCATTTTAACTATTCCTTAACGACAATCATTCGCAGTGGTTACTGATTTGGCTCAGTCGATAAACGCGACCGACTGAAATCCACTCGTATTTTCAAGCATTTGTGTAGTTCATGGTTATACCTGGAAGAACGAAGATATTTTCGACTGTCGGCCATCCTCATTCGTTGTTCCCTGTGAATACACACAATTTTATGAATTTAGTTTCATAATCTGAATCTATCTGGTTGAACCACTTGATGTTAGTTTCGAAAAAAAAAAAAACTCATACTAACTGAAACATCAATGAAAATACCCAATAACACACCATTCCATGATGTAATTATGAGGCAGTGTATCAAGAATGCCAACGATCTCTACACATAAATATCACCGATCCAAAGGTTCAAGTTATTACATATGTCGATTTCTGAAGTATTATCACTATATTTCCGGCTATTCTAGTTTATATTTCTACCAAGTATGAATTAATTCGACTTGTTGTGGTTGCGTTACTCGTAGAGTAGACATTTCTTTCAGATAATACACTCACCAAGTCTTTCCCCTAGAATGCTTTTTACATGCATTAATTTAATAAATTAAATTAATGTACCTTTTTCATGGGTTTTCCCATCATTTGTATATGAGTACGTATTCACTCGTTTTCTGATATGTAGGCATATTTCACCTAAAATTAAATAAACATTTTCATGACATCTGACACTTAACTTAAAAAATAATTTAATGTTAAATTTTGCAGTCATCCATTCAGTCAGTGAAGTAGGATCGAGGTTGAAACTATGGTCGTTCTTATGAATTACGCAAAAATTCTGCTTTTCGGATACAAACTAACCTAGCTCCAAGTCAGCTCTTCATTATTTATATTTGGTATATTTCTTTATCAGAGGTACAACGCGTTACATTGTATTGTTCATAGGGATCAACTTGGGTTGCTCTGAGGCACTTTGTCGACACAGTAATCCACATGATGTTAGCATAAAAATATAGTTCATGCTCCCTTTGTGCACCCAAGGTCAAATTTTTGATGCCTTGTGTTTCTTAAAATTATGCATAAAAGGTGAAAAAAAACAGGCATCGGCCGGCTGTCAAATGTTTTGTTTATCTTCCGGGTTTGTTCTACCCAGCATGCCTTTCGACCGTAGTTATAAAACAACTGACCTCTGTAGAGATCTGTCGTTTCTGTATGATATCCGTTTACACTGTAGGCCCATTGGAGATTCGGCGAAAATAATACTCAGTAGGGGGAACTACTTTTTGTAATATATATATCCGCTCTGTGTTTATGCATAACACGTAGATCTCCTCAGAGGTCATCTGTTTATAACAACGCCTTATTGTTGCCGCATAAATTTGCGCATGCGCATGAGGGGAAAACAAAAGATGTCTGTCTGTTGGAATTTGTGGTTAGTGCTAAAACTTGTTCTTTTGTGAAAATATCAAGATATGTACAGTTTTCAACAACACATTTTCTTTGAGGGCACTCCATAAATCTGGGTTTGTATCTTAATGTACTGCAATGTCGCCACAGAGGTGCCTCAAAGCGAGCATAGTCGACTTGCATATAGTTATATAGCCAGGATTTGAAGCCCTCCGCTAACCTCAGTAGCGGATGGCTTCTTGGAGCGAAAACTAACCGGATAAAAAAATGAAAGAAATGAAGGAAATGTCAATATTTCTTCTATATTTTTTCCATTATTTCCTTTATTATTATCCGGTTCCCTCAAAGTCGAAATTCAAAATTCTTGCGCATTTTATCCGAAACACCCAAAGTGTGATTTAGCTTGTCGCGCTCCTTGACATCCTATTATCGCCCGTCTCCCCGGAAAGTCATGCAATTTTACATTTGCAGTACTGTTATAGTTATAAACACCATATCTTCTATTCCTTTTGCATTTTTACAATCCTATTCCTTACTTTGGATTTGGGGAACTTCCGTGTTTTTTTTTTTTCAGGTTTCGAGAACGTTTTGAAGCAGGCGTTAATTTTACCGAAGTGGTTATCTACATGGCAGAGGAGTGATTTTCCTGTCCGGTCAGTGACAGCCTCGGACATTTCAACACCAGACCACAGAAAAAAGTTGAAAGAACAGTGCTTCTCGATATTTTCTTGGTAACCTAAAAGATAAATTCAAAAGGAAAACCGCCAATATTCAATCACTGCTGTTATCTTGGTCAAATAATAGGTAATGTAAGAAACAGATAATAAATGCTTTCTAACAATATTGTTGTCAGAAAATTCTGAAAACTTTCTTTCTTTTCTTTCTTTTATTTCAGTAAATTCAACATAAAATAAGTGCATGCTATAACATATCAATACGATGTGAGCACATAACAATGTTGAACGAACCAAGGATAACCCATTAAAGCGTTAGGCGCTTATTTCCAATGGGGTCCTTATCAAGTACAACTAGTATTTGTGAACGCATAAGTATTTAACAAATTGACTAGAAATAGTAAGAAATACTTTGTGATAATAATAATAATACTGCAGGATATGAAGTGTATGCTAAACGAAACATGATCTAGACCACAAAAGCATTCTTTTCGCGACTAAGACTTCTATTAGCTAAAAATACTTTGACTAGTTTTTTAAAAGACTGTAGTCTCGATTGGCTTTTCACATTATTTGGCAAATTGTTCCAATGAAAAATACCCTGATAATAGAACGACTGTTTAGCAATGCCTTGGACACGAGGTACATAAAAGTTGTGTTCGCTAGCTCTTGTTACATGGTCATGTGTATGCGAAGTTTTAACAAATTTCTCAATTAAATAGGTAGGGGACAGGCCACGACTTATTTTGAACACATGATTAAGACTAAGTTGGCATACTCTATCTGTGACATTTAGTAAACTCAGAGAATTTCGTTGTGGTTGACCAACATGAGATCTCGCTGGAAGTTGAAGAATAAATCGAACTATTTTATTTTGAGTTGTTTGGAGTTTAAGTTTGGTTTTAAGTGTAAGGTTTGGATACCATGCGGAAATGCAATAGTCTAAATGGCATAAAAGGAGGGCAGAACTCAATTTATGACGTATTTTTTGGGATAGGAAGCTTTGTTGTCTATAGAGAAATTTGAGTCTGCATGTAGTTTTAGCTATGGTTCGCATGGCCATTGACTCTCCAGAGAGATCTTGGTCTAATGTTACACCCAGGTACTTAACAGACAGTGAGCTAGATATGGTTTTACCTTGACAAATTACTTGAAAATTTGATACCCTTTTCAGTTTATGCTTTGACGCAAACAGTATACATTCAGTTTTACCTACGTGTAGTGATAGTTTGTTGTCGATTAGCCATTTATTACACGATTCCAAATCTTGACTTAGATAGTTTGACACCACATGAGGGTCTTTTCCATATGCAATAATAACACTGACATCTGCGTATAATAGTAGCTTGTTTTTAACAGAGATTTCCATGTCGTTGCTATAGATCAGATACAGTAGGGATCCCAATAAACTTCCTTGGGGAACCCCACATGTTATTACCATTGGTTCAGAAATTACACCATTTAGAGAAACTGACTGTCGTCTATTAGTTAGGTATTTTCCTAACTTTCCCAAGAGGTTTCACCAGCAAGATATTTCTCAGCTTAAGTCAGTTGGGGTCAACTTGGGGAGACAAAAAAACTTAGGAGACAAAAGATATAAATAATAAGGAACATATTCATAGACCCGATGTTAAACAAGACTGTTTTCGATCGAGAAAAAACATGTATAATGAAAGTAAAATATAAAAATGAAGCATAAGAAATATGAAACATTATACGATTTTTAACATTATATTATTTTTGAGTTTAGGGTCACAAGTGAGATCTTCAGGTTCTTCCCTATATTAATGCATTTATTCCCCCAAAAAATTAAGTTATTCAGCAGTAAACTACAAGGGACCGGAGGTACATGTAAAATGCAGATAAGTAAATGTATATTAAAGGATTATTTTATCAGCAAAATCAGTAGAAGATACATATCTTAGTTTAACCGTCCTAAACCTGGTACTGCAAGAAAAATATCATAAAGTGGATATAGATTTATATTTAAAACCCTATTAGCAAGTAAAGAAACTGGAACTGGTCGTATAAACTGCAACGTCGAGCAATCTCAGTGTGACATAATAATATTGCAGCACACGCACCTTAATTGCTCACAAGCTATTGAAAGTAGAAAGATTAGTATGCCGCCGAGGCTCTTTCTTCTGTTTGTGCTTATAAACGAACTCTAAAGTGGGCAAAATTCCATGCCCATGATTTGCATATAAAATGGAAATAAATTTCAAACAAATTAGAAGAGGATAAGCTAAAAATGCTGCAACATATCCCTGCCAAATTTGGTCGATTACAAACTTTAACAACAAAATTGTCTTTAAAAGACCGGTTTGGTCACTTTCCTTTCTGTCTCTTGCTAGAACCAAGTTTAACATTTATTTTTTACATTCTCTAGCCTGGCTTTTGTTATTCATCCATTAATTTTAGACCCAGACAGGTCATTATTTTTTATTTATGATTTTTGCAAGCCGAATATTATTCACTCTTACCATCCATGACCCTCGAGGGAAAGTTTTGTTCAAATTACCTTTTTTTCATTTATCATGTCTTAATTATATTTTTATGCCATTAACACTTATTTATTTCTATGCATAAGATCACTAAAAGACATATTTTATAACAATTCAAGACAATAATAAATTTATTTGCTATTAATCCAACATTTTTCCTACTTTACTTATCATTTTGTATTATGCATCACACAATGCTTCTCGAAAAGTAATATACGCGCAAAGATGGTTTTTAAAAACGACTATACTTGAAATCATTTGCATGAATGAAAATATCATCTTTGTAAAATTAAAAACAGCTCTTTAAAGCGCAGAAAATCCCAAAAGAGTCTGCACTTTACTTAGTTTGAAATAAAGAAATTTCGGTCAATTTCAGCAAGAACACTCTGTGCAGTGTCCTGTCAAGTAAGAACAGAATGCTGAAATATGTACCATCTGCATAATTTAACAACGCTGAGCTTAAAGTTTGAAGCATTATAACATAATAGATATCAACCGTTAACATATATGTATCAATTGCATATTTCATTGATATCACTTTCAAACCCCAAGTTTAACCTAAATGAAAGGTATGAAACTTCTTCGTTTCTATACATACAGCTACAGACTCAAAACTTCGAACCGTTTCTAGAAAATAGAAATTGTCTGCATAGGGGAGACTGTACAAAATTTTATTCACATTGTGACTTCACCTGTTCAGATTAATGTCCGTTTTTGTATAACCAATTGCAGATCATTACATATATGGTCAACGAACCCGGTAATGCTCATGCGGATCCGATACAGGAATTAGCACACTAGATCTAGATCTCTTCAAGTTTAACTCTATATATTTTGAAACATCTGTTTCCAGTTACAGATGATTCCATATGTAGTCAACGCACCCTGTTGATTCAGATCCGACACCGGATTTAGCTCACTTAATATATGTGCCTTTAAAGGTTTTTAATTTAAAACACTTGTTATTTTAAATTATAACTTAATTTATTTTTGGTTATCTGTTACATATATATTTTTAAAAGCAAAGAAGTTCATCATTTTTGGTTGACAAATGACCAAGTTAATTCTATTTCAAACGTTCCTGATTTTGCCAAATTGTCGGCATGTACCAGCAACAAAAATAACATTTTAGGAATCGAAACTGTTTAAGTTTACAAAGTAATTAAAAACAAACATCACCACACATTTTTACAGCACCAACTGGATTGTAAGTATAAAGCAATAACGCTCTTACCAAAACAGCCACACAAGCCGCTTGGCAATACTCCGTAACTGACAGACAATAATTGAAAAATATATGCAAGTTTTAAAGAAAATGGTCAAAATTGTTGATTGCTTTATTTCTGTACATCAATACTTTTACGCAGAATAGTATCTTGCTCCATAACTGTCCATATTAGAAAAATGTAAAATGCGAAACAAAATAACAAATTTAGCACATATTAACACGCCTAATTAGTTGTAGTATGACTTAAGTTCTCATGACACACATTTCTCTTTTTTACGGTTGCTATTTTTGATAGCCCGTTTTCCTTTGAACATTAGTTACACAGTCATAGTTGGCGCAAACAAGCGAACATATCTAGCAATGTTTCGCAAATCAAATGCCCTTATGCATAGCAACCTAACAAGAAGCAACTATGTTGATGATAATGTTTATACAAAGTAGGACAAAGCACATGACATTTCTTGTTATGGATTTTGCTGGCAGTGTATGAGCTCATTATAACTGTTTTATTTATATATGTATATAAACTGAATTAAGCATAAGGGATAAATTTTTCTTCACTCGTTACTTCATAAATATCTATTGTACCGATAATCAACTAGCAAAAATATATGAAACAAAATGTTAGAGAAAAATTTTATGTTCAAATTAAATGAGGTATATTGAACTGTGTTTCAAAAGACATGACGATAGTATTGTTTTGTAATTTTCTAAAAGCACAAATTTATTAGATGCATTAAAGCTTATGAATGAAGGAAAACAAACGTCTAATAAATGGAACAGACAGCATCGTCCCTTTTACAAGGTGGCGCAAAACGAGCCATACAAAAAATTTGCACATCACGTGATTAACGACGTCATAAATGACGAATTTGTCTATTTCAGCAAAAAAAAAAGATAGAAACGTCAAATCAAAACCGAATTGTAGTGGGATGAGACAGAAAACAAGCCATATAAAAATTTTCAAATCACGTGATCAATGACGTCATAAATGACGAATTTGTCTATCTCAGCAACCAATAAAGATAGAAACGTCAAACCAAAACCGAACTGTAGTGGGATGAGACAGAAAACAAGCCATATAAAAAATTTTCAAATCACGTGATTAATGACATCATAAATGACGAATTTGTTTATCTCAGCAAGCAATAAAGATAGAAACGTTAAACCAAAACCAGACTGTAGTGGGATGAGACAGAAAACAAGCCATATAAAAATTTTTCAAATCACGTGATTAATGACGTCATAAATGACGAATTTGTCTATTTCAGCAACCAATAAAGAAAGAAACATCAAACCAAAACCGGACTGTAGTGGGATGAGACAGAAAACAAGCCATATAAAAATTTTTGAAACCACGTGATTAATGACGTCATAAATGACGAATTTGTCTATCGCAGCAACCAATAAAGAAAGAAACATCAAACCAAAATCGGACTGTAGTGGGATGAGACAGAAAACAAGCCATATAAAAATTTTCAAATCACGTGATTAATGACGTCATAAATGACGAATTTGTCTACCTCAGCAACCAATAAAGATAGAAACGTCAAACCAAAACCGAACTGTAGTGGGGTGAGACAGAAAACAAGCAATATAAAAAATTTTCAAATCACGAGATTAATGACGTCATAAATGACAAATTTATCTATCTCAGCAACCAATAAAGATAGAAACGTCAAACCAAAACCGAACTGTAGTGGGATGAGACAGAAAACAAGCCATTTAGAAATTTTCGAAACCACGTGATTAATGACGTCATAAATGACGAATTTATCTATCTCAGCAACCAATAAAGATAGAAACGTGAAACCAAAACCGAACTGAAGTGGGATGAGACAGAAAACAAGCCATATAAAAAATTTTCAAATCACGTGATTAATGACGTCATAAATGACGAATTTGTCTATCTCAGCAACCAATAAAGATAGAAACGTCAAACCAAAACCGAACTGTAGTGGGATGAGACAGATAAGAAGCCAAATAAAATTTTTTCAAATCACGTCATTAATGACGTCATAAATGACGAATTTATCTATCTCAGCAACCAATAAAGATAGAAACGTCAAACCAAAACCGAACTGTAGTGGGATGAGACAGAAAACAAGCCATATAAAAATTTTCTAATCACGAATAAAAAATTTTCAAATCACGTGATTACTGACGTCATAAATGACGAAATTGTCTATCTCAGCAACCAATAAAGATAGATACGTCAAACCAAAACCAGACTGTAGTGGGATGAGACAGAAAACAAGCCATATAAAAAATTTTTAAATCACGTGATTAATGACGTCATAAATGACGAATTTGACTATCTCAGCAGCCAATAAAGATAGAAACGTCAAACCAAAACCGAACTGTAGTGGGATGAGACAGAAAACAAGCCATATAAAGATTTCTCAAATCACGTGATTAATGACGTCATAAATAACGAATTTGTCTATCTCAGCAACCAATAAAGATAGAAACGTCAAACCAAAACCGAACTGTAGTGAGATGAGACAGAAAACAAGCCATATAAAAAATTTTCCAATGACGTGATTAATGACGTCATAAATGACGAATTTATCTATCTCAGCAACCAATAAAAATAGAAACGTCAAACCAAAACTGAACTATAGTAGGATGAGACAGAAAATAAGCCAAATAAAAATTTTTCAAATCACGTGATTAATGACGTCATAAATGACGAATTTGTCTATCTCAGACAACAATAAAGATAGAAACGTCAAACCAAAACTGAACTGTAGTAGGATGAGACAGAAAATAAGCCATATAAAAAATTTTTAAATCACGTGATTAATGACGTCATAAATGACGAATTTGTCTATCTCAGCAACCAATAAAGATAGAAACGTCAAACCAAAACCGAACAGTAGTGGGATGAGACAGAAAACAAGCCATATAAAGATTTCTCAAATCACGCGATTAATGACGTCATAAATAACGAATTTGTCTATCTCAGCAACCAATAAAGATAGAAACGTCAAACCAAAACCGAACTATAGTGGGATGAGACAGAAAACAAGCCATATAAATAATTTTCAAATCACGTGATTTATGACGTCATAAACGACGAATTTGTCATAAATAACGAATTTGTCTATCTCAGCAACCAATAAAGAAAGAAACATCAAACCGAAACCGAACTGTAGTGGGATAAGACAGAAAACAAGCCATATAAAAAATTTTCAAATCACGTGATTAATGACGTCATAAATGACGAATTTGTTTATCTCAGCAAGCAATAAAGATAGAAACGTTTAACCAAAACCAGACTGTAGTGGGATGAGACAGAAAACAAGCCATATAAAAATTTTTCAAATCACGTGATTAATGACGTCATAAATGACGAATTTGTCTATTTCAGCAACCAATAAAGAAAGAAACATCAAACCAAAACCGGACTGTAGTGGGATGAGACAGAAAACAAGCCATATAAAAATTTTTGAAACCACGTGATTAATGACGTCATAAATGACGAATTTGTCTATCGCAGCAACCAATAAAGAAAGAAACATCAAACCAAAATCGGACTGTAGTGGGATGAGACAGAAAACAAGCCATATAAAAATTTTCAAATCACGTGATTAATGACGTCATAAATGACGAATTTGTCTACCTCAGCAACCAATAAAGATAGAAACGTCAAACCAAAACCGAACTGTAGTGGGGTGAGACAGAAAACAAGCAATATAAAAAATTTTCAAATCACGAGATTAATGACGTCATAAATGACAAATTTATCTATCTCAGCAACCAATAAAGATAGAAACGTCAAACCAAAACCGAACTGTAGTGGGATGAGACAGAAAACAAGCCATTTAGAAATTTTCGAAACCACGTGATTAATGACGTCATAAATGACGAATTTATCTATCTCAGCAACCAATAAAGATAGAAACGTGAAACCAAAACCGAACTGAAGTGGGATGAGACAGAAAACAAGCCATATAAAAATTTTTCAAATCACGTGATTAATGACGTCATAAATGACGAATTTGTCTATCTCAGCAACCAATAAAGATAGAAACGTCCAATTAAAACCGAACTGTAGTGGGATGAGACAGATAAGAAGCCAAATAAAATTTTTTCAAATCACGTCATTAATGACGTCATAAATGACGAATTTATCTATCTCAGCAACCAATAAAGATAGAAACGTCAAACCAAAACCGAACTGTAGTGGGATGAGACAGAAAACAAGCCATATAAAAATTTTCTAATCACGAATAAAAAATTTTCAAATCACGTGATTACTGACGTCATTAATGACGAAATTGTCTATCTCAGCAACCAATAAAGATAGAAACGTCAAACTAAAACCGAACTGTAGTGGGATGAGACAGAAAACAAGCCATATAAAAAATTTTCAAATCACGTGATTAATGATGTCATAAATGACGAATTTGTCTATCTTATCAACCAATAAAGACAGATACGTCAAACCAAAACCAGACTGTAGTGGGATGAGACAGAAAACAAGCCATATAAAAATTTTTTAAATCACGTGATTAATGACGTCATAAATGACGAATTTGACTATCTCAGCAGCCAATAAAGATAGAAACGTCAAACCAAAACCGAACTGTAGTGGGATGAGACAGAAAACAAGCCATATAAAGATTTCTCAAATCACGTGATTAATGACGTCATAAATAACGAATTTGTCTATCTCAGCAACCAATAAAGATAGAAACGTGAAACCAAAACCGAACTGTAGTGAGATGAGACAGAAAACAAGCCATATAAAAAATTTTCCAATGACGTGATTAATGACGTCATAAATGACGAATTTATCTATCTCAGCAACCAATAAAGATAGAAACGTGAAACCAAAACTGAACTGTAGTAGGATGAGACAGAAAATAAGCCAAATAAAAATTTTTCAAATCACGTGATTAATGACGTCATAAATGACGAATTTGTCTATCTCAGACACCAATAAAGATAGAAACGTCAAACCAAAACTGAACTGTAGTAGGATGAGACAGAAAATAAGCCATATAAAAAATTTTTAAATCACGTGATTAATGACGTCATAAATGACGAATTTGTCTATCTCAGCAACCAATAAAGATAGAAACGTCAAACCAAAACCGAACAGTAGTGGGATGAGACAGAAAACAAGCCATATAAAGATTTCTCAAATCACGCGATTAATGACGTCATAAATAACGAATTTGTCTATCTCAGCAACCAATAAAGATAGAAACGTCAAACCAAAACCGAACTATAGTGGGATGAGACAGAAAACAAGCCATATAAATAATTTTCAAATCACGTGATTTATGACGTCATAAACGACGAATTTGTCATAAATAACGAATTTGTCTATCTCAGCAACCAATAAAGAAAGAAACATCAAACCGAAACCGAACTGTAGTGGGATAAGACAGAAAACAAGCCATATAAAAAATTTTCAAATCACGTGATTAATGACGTCATAAATGACGAATTTATCTATCTCAGCAACCAATAAAGATAGAAACGTCAAACCAAAACTGAACTGTAGTAGGATGAGACAGAAAATAAGCCATATAAAAATTTTTTAAATCACGTGATTAATGACGTCATAAATGACGAATTTGTCTATCTCAGCAACCAATAAAGATAGAAACGCCAAACCAAAACCGAACTGTAGTAGGATGAGACAGAAAACAAGCTATATAAAGATTTCTCAAATCACGTGATTAATGACGTAATAAATAACGAATTTGTCTATCTCAGCAACCAATAAAGATAGAAACGTCAAACCGAAACCGAACTGTAGTGGGATGAGACAGAAAACAAGCCATATAAAAAATATTCAAATCACGTGATTAATGACGTCATAAATGACGAATTTATCTATCTCAGCAACCAATAAAGATAGAAACGTCAAACCAAAACCGAACTGTAGTGGGATGAGACAGAAAATAAGTCATATAGAAAAATTTTCAAATCACGTGATTAATGACGTCATAAATGACGAATTTGTCTATCTCAGCAACCAATAAAGATAGAAACGTCAAACCAAAACCAGACTGTAGTGGGGTGAGACATAAAACAAGCCAGATAAAGATTTCTCAAATCACGTGATTAATGACGTCATAAATAACGAATTGGTCTATCTCAGCAACCAATAAAGATAGAAACGTCAAACCAAAACTGAACTGTAGTAGGATGAGACAGAAAATAAGCCAAATAAAAATTTTTCAAATCACGTTATTAATGACGTCATAAAAGACGAATTTGTCTATCTCAACAACCAATAAAGATAGAAACGTGAAACTAAAACCAAACTGTAGTGGGCTGAGACAGAAAACAAGCCATATAAAAATTTTTCAAATCACGTGATTAATGACGTCAGAAATGACGAATTTGTCTATCTCAGCAACCAATAAAAATAGAAACGTCAAACCAAAACCGAACTGTAGTGAGATGAGACAGAAAACAAGCCAAATAAAAATTTTTCAAATCACGTGATTAATGACGTCATAAAAGACGAATTTGTCTATCTCAGCAACCAATAAAGATAGAAACGTCAAACCAAAACTGAACTGTAGTGGGATGAGACGGAAAATAAGCCATATAAAAATTTTTGAAATCACGTGATTAATGACGTCATAAATGACGAATTTGTCTATCTCAGCAACCAATAAAGATAGAAACGTCAAACCAAAACTGAACTGTAGTAGGATGAGACAGGAAATAAGCCAAATAAAAATTTTTCAAATCACGTGATTAATGACGTCATAAAAGACGAATATGTCTATCTCAGACACCAATAAAGATAGAAACGTGAAACCAAAACTGAACTGTAGTAGAAAGATACAGAAAATAAGCCATATAAAAAAATTTTAAATCACGTGATTAATGACGTCATAAATGACGAATTTGTCTCTCTCAAACACCAATAAAGATAGAAACGTCAAACCAAAACCGAACTGTAGTGGGATGAGACAGAAAACAAGCCATATAAAGATTTCTCAAATCACGTGATTAATGACGTCATAAATAACGAATTTGTCTATCTCAGCAACCAATAAAGATAGAAACGTCAAACCAAAACCGAACTATAGTGGGATGAGACAGAAAACAAGTCATATTAATAATTTTCAAATCACGTGATTAATGATGTCATAAATGACGAATTTGTCATAAATAACGAATTTGTCTATCTCAGCAACCAATTAAGATAGAAACGACAAACCAAAACCGAACTGTAGTGGGATGAGACAGAAAACAAGCCAAATAAAAATTTTTCAAATCACGTTATTAATGACGTCATAAAAGACGAATTTGTCTATCTCAGACACCAATAAAGATAGAAACGTGAAACCAAAACTGAACTGTAGTAGGATGAGACAGAAAATAAGCCATATAAAATTTTTTAAATAACGTGATTAATGACGTCATAAATGACGAATTTGTCTATCTCAGCAACCAATAAAGATAGAAACGTCAAACCAAAACCGAACTGTAGTGGGATGAGACAGAAAACAAGCCATATAAAGATTTCTCAAATCACGTGATTAATGACGTAATAAATAACGAATTTGTCTATCTCAGCAACCAATAAAGATAGAAACGTCAAACCGAAACCGAACTGTAGTGGGATGAGACAGAAAACAAGCCATATAAAAAATTTTCCAATGACGTGATTAATGACGTCATAAATGACGAATTTATCTATCTCAGCAACCAGTAAAGATAGAAACGTCAAACCAAAACCGAACTGTAGTGGGGTGAGACAGAAAACAAGCCATATAAAGATTTCTCAAATCACGTGATTAATGACGTGATAAATGACGAATTTATCTATCTCAGCAACCAATAAAGATAGAAACGTCAAATCGAAACCGAACTGTAGTGGGATGAGACAGAAAACAAGCCATATAAAAAATTTTCAAATCACGTGATTAATGACGTCATAAATGACGAATTTGTCTATCTCAACAACCAATAAAGATAGAAACGTGAAACTAAAACCGAACTGTAGTGGGATGAGACAGAAAACAAGCCATATAAAAATTTTTCAAATCACGTGATTAATGACGTCATAAATGACGAATTTGTCTATCTCAGCAACCAATAAAAATAGAAACGTCAAACCAAAACCGAACTGTAGTGAGATGAGACAGAAAACAAGCCAAATAAAAATTTTTCAAATCACGTGATTAATGACGTCATAAATGACGAATTTATCTATCTCAGCAACCAATAAAGATAGAAACGTCAAACCAAAACCGAACTGTAGTGGGATGAGACAGAAAACAAGCCATATAAAGATTTCTCAAATCACGTGATTAATGACGTCATAAATAACGAATTTGTCTATCTCAGCAACCAATAAAGATAGAAACGTCAAACCAAAACCGAACTATAGTGGGATGAGACAGAAAACAAGTCATATGAATAATTTTCAAATCACGCGATTAATGACGTCATAAATGACGAATTTGTCATAAATAACGAATTTGTCTATCTCAGCAACCAATAAAGATAGAAACGTCAAACCAAAACTGAACTGTAGTAGGATGAGACAGAAAATAAGCCAAATAAAAATTTTTCAAATCACGTGATTAATGACGTCATAAAAGACGAATTTGTCTATCTCAGCAACCAATAAAGATAGAAACGTCAAACCAAAACCGAACTGTAGTGGGATGAGACAGAAAACAAGCCATATAAAGGTTTCTCAAATCACGTGATTAATGACGTCATAAATGACGAATTTATCTATCTCAGCAACCAATAAAGATAGAAACGTCAAACTAAAACCGAACTGTAGTGGGATGAGACAGAAAACAAGCCATATAAAAAAATTTCAAATCACGTGATTAATGACGTCATAAATGACGAATTTGTCTATCTCAACAACCAATAAAGATAGAAACGTGAAACTAAAACCGAACTGTAGTGGGCTGAGACAGAAAACAAGCCATATAAAAATTTTTCAAATCACGTGATTAATGACGTCAGAAATGACGAATTTGTCTATCTCAGCAACCAATAAAAATAGAAACGTCAAACCAAAACCAGACTGTAGTGAGATGAGACAAAAAACAAGCCAAATAAAAATTTTTCAAATCACGTGATTAATGACGTCATAAAAGACGAATTTGTCTATCTCAGCAACCAATAAAGATAGAAACGTGAAACTAAAACCGAACTGTAGTGGGATGAGACAGAAAACAAGCCATATAAAAATTTTTCAAATCACGTGATTAATGACGTCATAAATGACGAATTTGTCTATCTCAGCAACCAATAAAAATAGAAACGTCAAACCAAAACCGAACTGTAGTGAGATGAGACAGTAAACAAGCCAAATAAAAATTTTTCAAATCACGTGATTAATGACGTCATAAATGACGAATTTATCTATCTCAGCAACCAATAAAGATAGAAACGTCAAACCAAAACCGAACTGTAGTGGGATGAGACAGAAAACAAGCCATATAAAGATTTCTCAAATCACGTGATTAATGACGTCATAAATAACGAATTTGTCTATCTCAGCAACCAATAAAGATAGTAACGTCAAACCAAAACCGAACTATAGTGGGATGAGAAAGAAAACAAGTCATATGAATAATTTTCAAATCACGCGATTAATGACGTCATAAATGACGAATTTGTCATAAATAACGAATTTGTCTATCTCAGCAACCAATTAAGATAGAAACGTCAAACCAAAACCGAACTGTAGTGGGATGAGACAGAAAACAAGCCAAATAAAAATTTTTCAAATCACGTTATTAATGACGTCATAAATGACGAATTTGTCTATCTCGGCAAACAATAAAGATAGAAACGTCAAACCAAAACCCGACTGTAGTGGGATGAGACAGAAAACAAGCCAAATAAAAAATTTTCAAATCACGTGATTAATGACGTCATAAAAGACGAATTTGTCTATCTCAGACACCAATAAAGATAGAAACGTGAAACCAAAACTGAACTGTAGTAGGATGAGACAGAAAATAAGCCATATAAAATTTTTTAAATAACGTGATTAATGACGTCATAAATGACGAATTTGTCTATCTCAGCAACCAATAAAGATAGATACGTCAAACCAAAACCGAACTGTAGTGGGATGAGACAGAAAACAAGCCATATAAAGATTTCTCAAATCACGTGATTAATGACATCATAAATAACGAATTTGTCTATCTCAGCAACCAATAAAGATAGAAACGTCAAACCAAAACCGAACTGTAGTGGGATGAGACAGAAAACAAGCCATATAAAGATTTCTCAAATCACGTGATTAATGACGTGATAAATAACGAATTTGTCTATCTCAGCAACCAATAAAGATAGAAACGTCAAACCGAAACCGAACTGTAGTGGGATGAGACAGAAAACAAGCCATATAAAAAATTTTCCAATGACGTGATTAATGACGTCATAAATGACGAATTTATCTATCTCAGCAACCAATAGAGATAGAAACGTCAAACCAAAACCGAACTGTAGTGGGATGAGACAGAAAACAAGCCATATAAAAAATTTCCAAATCACGTGATTAATGACGTCATAAATGACGAATTTATCTATCTCAACAACCAATAGAGATAGAAACGTGAATCTAAAACCGAACTGTAGTGGGATGAGACAGAAAACAAGCCATATAAAAAATTTTCAAATCACGTGATTAATGACGTCATAAAAGACGAATTTGTCTATCTCAGACACCAATAAAGATAGAAACGTCAAACCAAAACTGAACTGTAGTAGGATGAGACAGAAAATAAGCCATATAAAATTTTTTTAAATCACGTGATTAATAACGTCATAAATGACCAATTTGTCTCTCTCAGCAACCAATAAAGATAGAAACGTCAAACCAAAACCGAACTGTAGTGGGATGAGACAGAAAACAAGCCATATAAAGATTTCTCAAATCACGTGATTAATGACGTAATAAATAACGAATTTGTCTATCTCAGCAACCAATAAAGATAGAAACGTCAAACCGAAACCGAACTGTAGTGGGATGAGACAGAAAACAAGCCATATGAAAAGTTTTCAAATCACGTGATTAATGACGTCACAAATGACGAATTTATCTATCTCAGCAACCAATAAAGATAGAAACGTCAAACCAAAACCGAACTGTAGTGAGATGAGACAGAAAACAAGCCATATAAAAAATTTTCAAATCACGTGATTAATGACGTCATAAATGACGAATATGTCTATCTCAACAACCAATAAAGATAGAAACGTGAAACTAAAACCGAACTGTAGTGGGCTGAGACAGAAAACAAGCCATATAAAAAATTTTTAAAATCCCGTGATTAATGACGTCATAAATGACGAATTTGTCTATCTCAGCAACCAATAAAGATAGAAACGTCAAACCAAAACCAAACTGTAGTGAGATGAGACAGAAAACAAGCCAAATAAAAATTTCTCAAATCACGTGATTAATGACGTCATAAAAGACGAATTTGTCTATCTCAGCAACCAATAAAGATAGAAACGTCAAACCAAAACTGAACTGTAGTGGGATGAGAGAGAAAATAAGCCATATAAAATTTCATTAAATCACGTGATTAATGACGTCATAAATGACGAATTTGTCTATCTCAGCAACCAATAAAGATAGATACGTCAAACCAAAACCGAACTGTAGTGGGATGAGACAGAAAACAAGCCATATAAAGATTTCTCAAATCACGCGATTAATGACATCATAAATAACGAATTTGTCTATCTCAGCAACCAATAAAGATAGAAACGTCAAACCAAAACCGAACTGTAGTGGAATGAGACAGAAAACAAGCCATATAAAAAAAATTTTCAAATCACGTGATTAATGACGTCATAAATGACGAATTTGTCGATCTCAGCAACCAATAAAGATAGAAACGTCAAACCAAAACCGAACTGTAGTGGGATGAGACAGAAAACAAGCCATATAAAGATTTCTCAAATCACGTGATTAATGACGTCATAAATGACGAATTTGTCTATCTCAGCAACAAATAAAAATAGAAACGTCAAATTGAAACCGAACTGTAGTGGGATGAGACAGAAAACAAGCCATAAAAAATTTTTATAAATCACTTGATTAATGACGTCATAAATGACGAATTTGTCTATCTCAACAACCAATAAAGATAGAAACGTCAAACCAAAACCAGACTGTAGTGGGATGAGACAGAAAACAAGGCATATAAAAATTTTCAAATCTCGTGATTAATGACGTCATAAATGACGAATTTATGTATCTCAGCAACCAATAATGATAGAAACGTCAAATCAAAACCAAACTGTAGTGAGATGAGACAAAAAACAAGCCATGTTTAAAATTTTCAAATCACGTGATTAATGACGTCATAAATCACGTGATTTGCAAACTTTTTGTATGACTTGTTTCGTGCCACCCTCAACTACATTAGGGTTTTGGTTTACGTTTGTGTCTTTATTGGTTGTTGAGATGGAGGTGTATAGACGCCCTTTTTCCAATTTAACCCAATTTTGCCAAGATCTACATATTCTCGGGGATTACCTACAAAATATTACTTCAGACAGTCTTGTTATGGGTGATTTTAATGAAGACCTTTTGGCTAGTAAAAGATAGAGAGTTTGTTAAGGATCATGACTTTGTTCAACTGGTTACAGAGCCAACAACCAAAGGCAATATTGTGCTTGACGCTGCATACATTAAAACCAGCAAAGTCAGCGTCATCCTACAGAAGATACTGCAAACGTACTTTAGCTACCATGAGGCAGTATATGTTGAACTTCTATTCACAGACTGAATTTGGCACTCCTAGTCCTAGCAAAAAAAACTAAATTCTGGTTACGTGTATAACCTGATCTGAAACTTTTGTTTTGCTTTTGTCTACGATTTCGATTTCATGATTAAAACCAGCTGCGAAAGCAGTGAGTTGTACGATTGAACAAATGAGCATTAGCTCCAGCATAGCCATGGAATCTTTATGATATGTTATGAATCTTAATAGCCGCATACGTGCTGCGCCATGAGCTCTCTACGTAGTTGTATTACAGACTATGCGGCTTGTAAATAACTTCATGTTGTTCAAATAAGCCGTTCAAAGAAATATTTTTAACTTTAAATGTTTGTCAAGTGATTTCTCTTGCGAAATACGGTTCTGGTCTTGAAGATCAAATAATCAAATTTAATCCTTCAAGGTACTGTAATTAATAACTACTCGTTATTTAAAAAAAGATATATAAATATATAATCTAGGAAAGCAATGATGAGAAAATATGCAAATGCTAATCGAAACCACGGAATGAGCTCTGTTGTATAAGATAACTGCATTTTCTTTGTATGAGATTTCTAAACAATTGTTTCCTATTCGTCTTATAACTTATTTTCAAACATTTTGTCATTTTAAGTGACGTAAACGCCTTGCATACCATACATCCACTCCATAAGTACTTTTGACACAAACAAAATGTAACTGTCTCAGAATATCTATGGCTAGGAAAAACAACATTATTTACAACTCGCTCTCATGTCACTAAACGAGCGAACAAGAAAGGTACAACGATTATTTTTACAGTAAAAGGCGTTTCTGTTTTTTCAAAGACTCAAGCAGTTTGCTGTTACCGCCAGAGTAATTTTAGTGACTTTTAATCACTTAAATAGTGAATTAAAAAGTAGCATTTCAAATTGCGATTATATAATTTCTTATTTGAAATCCCATACAGTTATTAACCCAGTCTGTGAAAAAGAATTGAAGACAAAACGATATTTTTGTTAATTATTTTAGTCTCAATCAAAACGCTCTAATACATTTACCAGAACACCTATGAGTAGGAATCTGTTTTGAGAAGATTGGATTACGGAAGACATGAGCAAAACAATATAACTCCCCCTCTCTCTCTCTCTCTCTCCCTCTCTCTCTCTCTCTCTCTCTCTCTCTCTCTCTCTCTCTGTTGTGAATATGCACAATTTATTTTATTTTCTCCGGATAACGCAAAGCACTTAAAGATCAAGGCACTTTATGAGTAGTTTTGGAATTAATTTCTGTCGACATGAAAAATGAGCTCTCTTTATTATTTCTTTCATTAAACATATTATACTAAAAAAGCACACGCTTCGCTCACAACAGAGCAGGTTAGTTGATTGATGTTGCTGTTGCAAAGAGGTTTCCTTACTGACAAAACAAGGCTTAAATTGGTCATGTCAACAGAGGTCTTGCACGAATAATCGTTTCAGGGTGAGAGTATCTATTACTGTATGTATATATGTAGCATAACTTTATTGGTTGGGAAATTGTCGACACATTCCTCGACTTATTATTTTGCAGCTATTGAAGTAAACGTAATAAAAAGTTAAACTGAAAACATAATTTGGCTGATTATTTTGGAATTAACTGTAAATAGTTTTTTGCGTCAATCACGTATGTTAAATTTAATATGGAAGAGGGAGCACCGAAATGGTCACTTAATTTTCATTCAGATATATCACGAATAAACAAAAATGGGTCTAAAGTATCTCTCTATCTCTCTATGAGCATTTGTATAGCGCCTATTTAGGCGAAGCCGCTAAGCGCACATAATTATCACACTATCTAAAAATTTATACTGCTATTTTCTAAGATAAAAAATCACGTGTATATACAGTCACTGTCTTGTAAAAAGTAACTTATTTAAATATTTTAATTTATTCATAGTAATTTTTGAAAATATAGGTCTTTAACTTTTTCTTGAATTCAACAGTTGTTGGTATGGTTTTGAGTAACGGGAAATAAAAAATTGGAAGGAGAATTTAGACACGTGGGTATGATTTAATTAAGAAAACAAAGCTCTTAAAACTATACTTTAGCAAACTTTAAAACAAAATAAAACTAAACACACCCAATGCTCATATAAAGGTTATTGCTCTGTTTAAAAAGGTTGCTCCTACATTTTCCCTAGAAAAGTAACGGTTTTATTGGACTTTCATGGAATAATTGGACACAGAAAAAGCAATTTTTCTGTCACAGCTCCCTCAGGAAATTGAAGATAGTCATTCTGTGTTGTTGTTTTATCATAACACAATGAAGTAGTTCCTGTGTATTACTTACTAATATACAGCAAATCCTTGCTTATGTTCACTCCCGAATTATGAACACATTCTGTCAGTCTGTTTTGAAGAGTCTTTGGTTTAAGCCGTTATCCAGTCTAGCTATTGCTGACACTGTGCTTTGGATATCCTAAACTCACACGTAGATAGTAAAGAATGTTTAAGATCTCAAATGCAGAAAGATTAAGCTAAACTTCTGATATGTGTGGGCTGCTCCTAGAAACAAATGATATGAAAGAGTATCTTTCTTTCTAAATATTGCGATAATTTAGATATATAACTTTAAGAGTATTGTGCTTGTTCCCACTCCTAGTCTTATATTTTACAGTCTGCTAAGGATAACCAACAGACTTTGAATTAATCATAATACTTATCTTTATAATTTCAGTGTAGAGACCCCAAGTCATCACGCTTACGCATGTTTATGGGAAAAAAAGTTGCGCATCAAGACTTTCGAAGTAATGTTTGATATAAAAGAAATGGAATACTATTTGAAATAGTCCAGTCATGGCAGTAAGCAAAACTGTTCCAATAAAAAGCATGGCATCTATGAAGCTAGCGCGTGTCTCCCATAATCAGAACTGATAGGCACTTCCATACATAAACCATTCCTGTAGGCTAATGCGACGAGGATCACTCAAACAAATCTGAACAGAGCTGCTTGGATAGAATAGCGCTTTACAGGAATGACAAGCAATAAAGAAGATCTTACAAGTTATCACTACTCCTACTTAATACTGGATGGAATAAGTAAAACTAATGGAGGTTTCCTAACGACAACCATATTTCATCAACTTGGTTGAGAATATTAACCGCGTAAGGCATTTAAGTGCATTGTGACAATGCTTACAAATCTCATCTGGGACATAAGAATGTGACATCAATATTTTGATATATTCAGTATAAAAACAATGAAGAAAGAAGTTAAACAATGTCGCGTGAATTTGAAATATTTACTTGTAACTTAGATATCATCTCGAGAGCTTGCGTAAGATATCAGGTGTAAATTACTATTTAAAAAACCTGTGAATTGGCTTATGTCATGTGGCTTAATCAAGAGAAGGCATTCATTGATATGACAACTTATACAGCAGACAGACCCCGTTGTTAATTCTTTAAGTTAAGGTTTCTGTTCTTAGTTCTTAATTTTCTTTCATTGCTTATATCTACGAAACACCATTAAAAACCTACCAGGCATGTCGTTTTCCCGTTTACTAACCACTGATGTTTTTGAGGTTAAGCTGTGCATCCTCACACCAACTTCTTATAATTAGTATAAAGAACTATGATTTGTGCATGTTTTCTACCAAACAAACCGTGCACATTATCATAGCCACCATGCTAAAACAGAAATGCAGTCCTTTATGTCTAAATATTCTTGTTATTATATATATATATATATATATATATATATATATATATATATATATATATATATATATATATATATATATATATATATATATATATATATATATATATATATATATATATATATATATATTATTGTGCACTGTAAAAGTGAAAGCTACAGCTCTTTAATGAAGTCAGTTCCAAAGTGAACCCAAAAGTACTAGACACAGAGATACATTTTTAGTGTTTTACAGATAGTGCTCTATGTTTATTTTAATACTTAAACAGCTTAAAAACAAAGCGTGTTGCCTTGAGGCTCTGTGTTTGGTGATCTCGTTGCTGGAGGTTGATAAGTCTCGGTAATGTAATGCTTATTACAGTTAATGGGATTGATGACAATGCGCAAATATCTCTGTAGATGGTAGGGTAATGGCTTCTTTTATGTGAGAACTTGTTGATTCAGACACAGTTAATACTTTCCCTTAGTAATTAGCAAGCCTGTTTACATTCTGTTGGTTGAAGTGGAAGGAACATTTTACGTCTAAGCTTTTACCATGTCAACTCTCTTGTCTGATATAAGAAAACAAATTGGGTGGCTGGTTTCAAATTAAGTGCATTTTTCTGCAAGTAGCATCCAACTTGATTATATTCGCAAAATTCACATAAAATTTAAAGCATTGCAGCTATTTATAAACACGTATGTATTTGACATGCCTTAGAGGATGGGCAAGACTGTTTGATTTGAATGAAAGTAACACAGAAAGTGGAAAAAGCGAAAGAGCATCTAAACAAAAAATGGCTGGCGATTTTGCCCGAATAAAACATGCAGGGTACAAACTATAGACATCAAGATGACTGAATGTGACATGTGATTGACGATAGGGTGTCCATCACTACAGCCCCATTACCCTCCTTGAGCTGTACTACACATTATTACATAATACTACTAATAATACCAATAATAATTATAATAATCATAACTATTGGTATCACAAGAATTATAATAATAATGTATACTAATGTTATTCATAAAGTTATTTTTCCTTTATTATAAAACTAAGGAGTAGTAGTGGTAGTAGTAGTAGTAGTAGCAGTAAAAGTAGCAGCACAAATACTAACAGCAAAACCAAATGTAGTAGTTACAGCAGCAGCAATAATATTATACTCTCAATTGAAAACAATAAATTTTTATATAGAAATCTTATTTATAGCGTAAAAACTGGATATTGTGTATGAGTCGTTGACGAATATCGCCGCTTTCATTTCGACCTGTCAAGTATTTTAATTGTTTTTTTTTTCCACAATCCAAACAGCTGATATGCATATCCGTAACAAGGAATCCAATATTTACCTTAACCTATATTCGGAACTAAAATGGTTATTATAAAAAGTACAGAATAAGCCATCTCTGAGTGCCATTGCGACCTGGCGTTCAATACTTGGTCTGCAGTAATAGGTTTTTCTAAGACGGTAAAAGAAAGAGACTGCTATGAAAATTGTCCAGTTCTGTCACTGCAATGCCAATTACTGCAGCTTGGACTAATATTATCAATTTTCTCTCTGTTAATAACAGATATGACGAGCCTGTAGCATTGCCAGTCAGGCAAACAAACAAGTGACCCAGCAGGGAGGAGTAAGGTGGTGGGATGGGCAAAAATACAACTAAATTGATGAAAAGCAGAAAAACTGACAGTTCTAACAGTATGCAGTTATTGTGAATATCTGATATTTATCATATCTAAAAATTTGCCAGAAATTTTCTGGAAATTAAAAGGAGGGCTGAAATTATCAATGCAGGGAATAATAAAAAATTGCAGCTGCGTTAGCCTTCCAAGCAAATGATCGCATTTAATGCAACACTTCTTTGCGTGTTTTGTACTGGTATCGCAACGGGTTCTGTTTCCGCTGAGCGATAATCGACATTTCCTAAGCCAATATATTAACATCCGTAAGTGTTGTGTAAGCTTCAACCATGATTTAGCAAAAATATGGTACTTTGGCGCCAAATCCCCTGTAAAAAAAAAAGAGGCTAGATTTAAGAAAGGCACCCAACGAGTTTTCCTTCAAACATATATTCGTTTATGAAACCCAGGCAGCTGGCCAGAGTAGCATTGGGTACTAGAGAATCGATCCCCTGCTGCTAGCAAATATACATATATACAACTTATATATATATATATATATATATATATATATATATATATATATATATATATATATATATATATATATATATATATATATATATATATATATATATATATATATATATATATAATGCAAACGCACATCTAAAAATAAATAAACCTGCATTGATTAGAATGGAGCGCATTTTAATATTCTTAGCAAGCAGATGCATGGGACAAGCACTTCACTGTGCAGACAGAGCCAGCGAGGTAAAGGATAACGCATACACTGAATAGTAAGAACAAATATGGTTTACAAACTGAACTAGCTGGCAAACAAAATGAGGAACTACCTGTTCGATCCTTAAAGCAGGATGTTGCCTAGCTAGTAGCATTTTAGAGCGAATAACTAGCAAAAGAACATTGTTCTTAAATGATAGACATGTTTTGGGCATAGTTGAATAAAAGAAACTTTAAAAAAAACTTAAAATTTTCGTTCGCTGGGTGCCCTCCATCTCATTTTTACTTTAACGGTATTATTACTTATTGGAATGTCAGTTTTTCAACACAACTTAAATAGAAATGCGCTGTGATGGCAAGCCAATGAGAATGTCGCCACACCGCAAAGAATAAATTGCAAAATAAACAAAAAAAATTGCAATAGGTAACTTGTTCGAGAAAACCCAAGAAATTTATTTCGAAGCCGGAATCGTGACATAAGCATTGATCTCAGTAAATACATTGTGATTTATGGGCTTCGAGAAAAAGTCTAAGCCTCGAGCATAACAGCGTTCACCCAGTGTTGATATGGGGGTAGCAACCTCTTTCTACCGGGAATTTAAGAAAAAACTGAAGTTGTCATTTGAATGATGCTCTTTATCTTCATTTCCTCCTTAGATTTTGCCTTAAAATGGTCAAGTTTATATGCTGCAAATACGCCTGCATAAATCAAGATGAGGCAAACTTGATATTTAAAATCACCCCAGCTAGAATTAAACTATAAAATTGTAATTCTGAATTATCAGCCTTTTGTTTTTCACATTCCAATTCTCGCTGCTACTGTGAAATAATCTCGTATACGATTACAGTTTCTGACACAATTGCCATTTGTGTCATTTTAATGCATCTGTAATTCAGAAAGCCTTTTTATCCCTATCCTCATATTTATGTCTACAGTCCTCATTTATTTTACACAGAACTCATCCACAGATCTTGGACTTTTTAATGTTTCTGGGCCGTAAAGGATTCTGGCTTTTAGTGAGGTGAGACAGTTTGCCTTCACTGCATTTTACCCGGGGGGGGGGGTGATGGGGGGGGGGGTCATCACCGATAGACCAGTCAATGAAGGGGGTGCTGCCTTTGCAAGAAGCAAATTAGCCAGAAAGTGCAATATTTGTGTTGGGAAGCGGAGAGACCGCAAAATTTTAAAAAAGCATTACTCATAAAAACGTTATGGAATGCGATCTGGATCCCCACGACACCCGATGACTGCCCTTGATCTGCAATTCGCATCACAATAATAAGTTCTTTCAGTTAATGAATTAATCCAATATGTCTGATGCAGTCATGGGTCTCGTGTTGTTGTTACTGCATGGGCAAACAGTCCCAAACCAGCAAAATAATTTAGAATTCACCGTAGAGAACATTCTGTGGCTGACGCCAACCATCCATTTTTCTAACCACTGACAAGTAACTACCCCTTCCCTCCCACATTCCCCCCCCCCACCCCTTTCCAGCAAAGGTGGTCGGTTTTTGCGATTGATTTCCATTGCAGTACAAATGTCGCAATGAACATGACAAGAAAATGCAATAAGACAGAGCCAATCAAAAATCTCAAGGCAGTGGAAAAACAAATTGAATCTCAAAATATTGAGAACCCCGTGCTTAATCGCATCATATACACCCACTCTTTATTATGAAGCACGTTCCACAATATTTAACTACATTTCTTAACTGGAAAAAATATACTTTCTTTTTGAAAAAAATATCGCCATATAAAATATATTTTCTTTGAAATAGCTTTATAAAATACTGCGGATTCAAAAGTCAAAGTTTTTATTTGGGTATACGCATAACAACTTTATATATTACGGTTATATTGTACTTAATGTTGTTTCCTATGTAAACCTCATTAAAGGTTAAGAGATGCTTTTGTCATTAAAGAGCAACACAGTGGGTTTATTCTGCACATTATTTTTCCCCCACCATTTTTTGACAGAATATCTGCCATTTTGAAATGTCATTTTCTATTGTTATTCTTTGTAACATTGAGACAAAATAGACAACAGCGATTCATACGTTAACGGGCCTAGAAGTCTAAAATGTTAAAGCTTTGGCCTCCAGTCTCAAATTGATTACCCTTCCTGATTGTATTAGAGATGGCTAAGGATGGAGCAATCGCAAATAATTCCATTTCACGCCTGGTCCACACTGTCTTTGCGAAACTTTGCAGCATATCCCCAGATTAGAAAAGGATGCATGGTTTTCTTACGGCTTGCTTCTCCAGCTTGGTTTGGGTCCGTTGTCGTGGATTGTCCTTCACGCGGGTAGAACTGTGTCCTTGAATCATCCACGCCTTTATGCCTATGCCGTGGATTCATCTTTGTGCAGTAGATGTACGCGTAGATGAGGGCAAGGATGACCACGAGGCCACCAAGCACTGCGCACGTGACCAGTAAGGTCATGGCCGCCTCCATAGTTCATGGGGTGGATGTTCACTTTACTCTCTGGACGGTTGCGAGAAAGACGGCTTTGATGAATACCGGCAATTAGCATTTGAAATGGAGTTTTCTTAACGCAGAATGCGATTTCTATTTGAATTATTTAATGAACACTGTTTGTTTGAAAATTCAACTATCCAAAAAGAAATTAAAAGTCAATGCCCACATACTGAGAGGTAATAACCACACTTTCTCACTAAACTGTATCCGTGTCGTGTCTATGACGAAGCCTATGCTAAAAAAGCAAACAATGTTGAGGGAATAATAATTTTTGCCGTTCTTAGACGCAGGAAAAATTGATGATGCTGTTTTGATAAAACTTTTCAACGGTATTGAAATTATTTTACAGCACTGCAGCTGAACGCTCATAAATAACGCTACATAAATGTGCTTAACTTTCCTTTAACTATTAGCAGAACAGTCCCCAAGCTGAGTAGAAATAAACATGCAACTTGATCACACATCATGCGGCGAAATCTTTGCTTGATTCTGTGAAAGCAACAATATGGGCTTAGAGATTCAGCCAAAGTCTCTCAAAGCGCAGCGTGTAAGAGTGTCATTGTATCCGGACAGATGCAAGCCTGAAGTGCATGATAAGTATCCCCTCTTTTATTGTGTCAGCGGCAGGAAAAGCTCTGTGTTCACAAATGACTCGTTGATGTGTACTAATATGGATAGCATCATTTAAGTCCAACAAGGGAAGCTTCGTCCACACAGCGAGCATGTGAGGGATACAATTATCCTTTTCCAAAAAGCCATCTGACTGTCTTATCTTTTCGAGTTTGCAAAACCAGTTGACAATGCTGAACTTTTTTTAACGATGTTAACACAACACACTGTGAGCAGGGCGATAAATTTAGCGCAACACTGGCGGCAATTGTCCCTCTTCCCCCCAAAGCTCTCGTTTTTACAGCATCGTCGTGTTAAGTACAGGCTTGTCCTCTACAAAATCACGCCACAGCGGACACTATATAAAGCTCTGGTAATGATAGGGGAGAGAGAAAAAACAGCGTTTTACGCACTTACACCGGAGAGCAACTCTTAGAGCTCTCGTTACTTGCGTTACATTAACCAAAGGTCATAACAATATCGATCTGAAAGTGTGAGACCAAGAGGACGGTATCGTTTTCTAGAATACAAAAATGTCTATTCATTTGTGATATTTACCAATTAGTTTCCCATAGGCTCTCTATTATATGCTGCTTTTTCCCCAGTAGATTAAGCCCCTCCAGCCTGGGCCAGTTGTTTTTGTTCTGTGCCACTAATGCCATGTGAAAACCAGTGATGTTTAGCTCCATATAATGAAGGAAATACAGGCAGCAATCAGTTAATCAGGGCGCAAACACGACTTGCCTTGAACCTCCAAGCCGCGATCAGGGCATAAAGTGACCACCCCTTCATATTGGCTATATTCGAAAGTTCAACGTTAGATCCATGAAAGACACGTTTTTGCTGGTTTTTCGAACTACATGTTTATTAAGAAAACTCAGCCTTTAAAATATGCTGTACTGGATCTTTAGACCAAATAAAAATTTCTCTAAAATTGAAGCGACTTCTTTTCAGATTCCTGCAATGTGTTCAATTCACTTGGATCTAAGATACGAATTCGCGGCGTTGTACGCAACTTTCACTTAACTCACGTTCTTTATCGCATTGTATTAAACACACTTTTAGTAGGCAATTGCCATATGTTTATATGCGTTTTACAGAATGAATATTAATACAATTTGCTATAAGACAACAAAAGGTCACAACATGTGTTTCCGATAAATAAGCCTTTAGTACTGTTCAAGACAATCTCCCCTTTTAAAAGTTCTTTCTAGGAATTGTTGGATTAATTTTATTACTCATTTTGAGGCGTAACCCCTTATGGTGCCATGTTTCTAGTCGACAGAAATGTAAACATGACACAGTAAGAGGTTATGACTCAAAATGAGCAATACAATTAATGGAAAACATCACTGACATATTGGACTAATCATTGGCGTACAAATAACAATCCAAAATCGAAATTTTTAAGTGACCCAAAAATTTTGCAAAGTTTATTTTATAATCTCAGGGTTGACGATATTTCGGGTTTGTAGTAATTTGTCAGCCATGTCTACATATCTTTGCATCTACAGGTCACTGTTACTGCTTATCTTTAAGTCTAAATATCTCCATTACTACGTATATCTATGCCTAAAACTCTATAATTATATATCTTAATGTCTACATGTTTCTCTCTACATATTCACGACTCCTTATGACTGCACTTCATTGTGCCAACACCTTGATTATCTTGTATAATATTTCTTTACACCTATATCTTCTTATGACAACACATTAGTTTTCTGCTGTGAAGCTTTTGTTTGCCCAGCAGTATAGTGTACACCTGTACCACACTACTGCTTTCAGTATGACTATATTCTATAATGTGCCAATATTTTAGACACAAATCATTTTTTTTCGACACGCACAGTGTGTGCCAGTGTCGCTTCTGATGCACTCATGGTGCTGTCAAGTGAACCCCTCCACCATTTTTATTTCTCCCTTTTGAGGACACAGTATTCTGACAAAATCTTTCTTCTATAAAACATTAATTTTGTTCATCGTAACGAGATTATGGAGATTCTATGATCGGTATGAGCTGTTTTCTCCGCAGAAGAAAAGTTTATACTATGTGAAGGGCAGTGATTCCAGTCAGAGAAGGTCAATTCGAAATTGAGTAAGCGACGAGAACTTAGCAAGACAGAAGAAAAGGACTTCCCATGTGGTGCGCACTGCTGGGAGTGTCTCTAATCAAAGCCTTAGACTTTGAAGTTAGAGCTTGACATAACTATGATAAATCACTAAATATCGCACCTTCTGTCTCGCCTTTGATAACTTTAAGATTATTGTCCTTTGATTCTTTCGAAGTCTCTGTGGCTCGTTTTTATCGCTTGAAATGTCATGTTTTCAGTTATGATATGCACCTTTTCATGTTTGGCTAGCTTTTCAACGAGAACTAACACATCAAACGGACTTTTCTTTCCAAACAAATCATATTAATTTGCACGAAAAGGATTAAGTAACAGTAATAAAAGATCAAAATGAAAGAGATTTAACAAGACACGAAAGACATTGAAAATGACATGAACGCCTCTTCTCTTGGACCCGTCTACTCAATCTCACCTGGCCACCTTGGTGATTACAATTTTTACCATCCACTCCTCCTTTAAAATGAGCAACAGATATTTCGATACCTTGGAGCATGCTTACATTCGCCAGCAAGTGAAATACATTAGCAGCAGACACTGATCAGGCAAATCTCAAAACACTCATTACGATGAGAAGACGTCATGAGGCCCTTGTAATTATTACGGAGTTGATTTGAATGGTCATTAGATTATCACAACTCTAGAGTATGCTTATAATTTTCCAGGGAGAGGCTGGTCTGTTTTTTTTCTCTTAAATTTATCTCATTTAATTAAGAAGAAAATTTTAACTGCGAAGGCATATGAAATTTATCAAAGGGACTTCCATATTGAGATAATTTTATGGCTCCTGACCAATATATACCTGATATCAAGGACTTGCGATATACTAAACTTGTTTAAAATCTAGTCAAGATAGAAAAGGGCGACTCAGGATTCCCATACCCGCAAGACTTGGAAATGCATTTCAAAATAGTCTTTTCATGCTCTTCTATGCCCCCCCCCCCCCCCACAATATGCATACAAAAGCTGGTAACAATATTAAGGTGTTATTCCTGAATGACGACCAAAACCACAGACAGCCAGTCTGCCAGGCTGATTAACCATACAGCAGTGAAGGCAATTTGCGAGATGACAGAAAAACACCATAAAAACAGTGAACAACGGGTGAGATGCATTCTGGGATAACATACTTAGACCTACGTACATTTATGTAGCGCGAGCATAAAAGACAACCACTGCAAAAAACCAAACATGTTAAAGGTGTCGTTTTGGGGAATAAACCTTCTGGAAACATAGACAAAGACCGTATATAAAATGCTTATGCCATCCAATATTCTTTCAGGGTTAAGTTGTTCTACAGTCTTTGTTCTCGCTATCTGTTTTTATTTTGTAATCAAGTTTTCTTACCGATCTATCTGTTCATTTGTCTGAGCGAATTTTTCAAAAGAGGAATAGTACCAGCAGACTAGTTTTACTGGTTGTTTCTTTTTTTGGAGGTGGGGTCTTTTGATTCCTTAAATATCCATTTGCCAGTACTTTAAAGAAAAAAACACCAAGAAATTATTCCTTTCAGTTTTCACAGCATACATTGATGTCATCGTCTGTTGTTACCTGAAATTATTGGCTTTTGAACCACTTCAAAGAAATTATTGCAGGAGAGGCAGCTCCTTAAAGAAAAGCTAAATTTATCGTCACTTTGAAGGATCAAAATAACACAATGCTAAAGTGAGATTGAAACAAAAGTTCAGGCCGTTCAACGTCAGGTCTCAATCCTTTCATCCTAGCCAATGACGTCATGATTTTCCTAAACTCCTTTGTCATGTATGGAACTTGTTTATAAAAGAGTACTGATAGACATTGTGCGCAAACAAAGTATCTTTTCACATGCAGGTCTGAGTGAAAAAGGCACAAAACTTTCATCCCTTAATCCCCTAATGATCCACTTCTGCCGTAATATAATATACATTTTCTGAGTACTCGAGTCTAAGAAAATAGTACTGAAAAGCGCCGGTATGTCTGAAGGCAGGTACATTTTAGCCATATCTTCCTATAGGGCATAGCAGCATGTGACAAGCAGATGCAGACAAAGAGAGGTGATATGCTGCATCCACACACACACAGCAATGAAAATCTGCGATGCACAGTTAGTAAACTATGGAGTGCAAAACTTACTACAGAGAGACGGATGAAAAAGCTCACCCTTATGCCCACGACATGATTTAATTAGTAATAAAACATAGTTAGATACAATTTGCTTTTCCATGGAGAAACATTTGCAAAACATCAGTTTTTATGCTCTAAAAATAAATAGATGTTGATGCACATTGTTCTAGCATGTCTAAAAAAGCCTCACGTGATCTCTGCTTAAAGCCCTATTGTTGCGTTCATGTTGTTAGAAATAATATGTACAACGTAATTGTTTATACCTCTTATCCACAGCTTTAACGTAAATGAATCCACAACACAACAGGGACAAGAGAAAAAAAATTGTTGACTTATTTTCAAGAATATTTTTTACACCCTAAAAATAATATTTAGTCTATTCTCCAGCAATACACAAAATTACAATACATAAAACTGAACCAGTTCAGCGATAAAATAAACAAGACAGGAGAACGAACAGACTGGCACCTATGCTTAGATGTTAAATCGTCTACTCTCCGTCCACCGCTCGCCGAAATATAATACATTGTATTTGCTTACGTGACGCTTATTTCGAGCTTGGTCGGCCTGTTGTCCGGTGTTGAACGACGTCAAAATCCCCGGTATGATTAATTACTCAAACACCAAAAAAATCGGCCGCTACCGATGCCCGTTGGAGCCTCAGGTTCTCCGTTGCGAGCTGCCCCTTCCGGTCGACAGTTATCGCAAATTTCTTCGGATGTCTGCTGGATGAACACAAAACATCGACAATTGTGACGTCGGATACATTTTGCAAGTAACAGTAGTATCATTTGTAATAGGTCTTTTAATCGCTCATTCTTTCTACTTAATAAGACAAATGTGCTTCGACGAATCTTGATGATGAGCACTATTTATGGAGTTCTACGGAAGCTACTTCGAAAGTCACAAACACCTCGGTATATGATTAGGAACAGAAATATGGAAATTAAAATCAGATACTACTCCAGAAATTACCGGCACCCACCCACACTCAGTAAGACAAAGTATATTCGTATAAATAATTGCCCAAAACATAAACAAATGCTGCAATTAACTTTAGGTTTGAATTAAAATACAATATTCCAGTTAATAACCTGTATTATTATTGCAAAGTATCTTCTTAATGCTCCATAGGTAATTTCGTTGACCTTTGAACGATATTGCACGTGCCATTTTTCAACAGAGGCTTGAAATTACATCTAAAACAAACCCTTGTATCTTAGTTTAATACCAGTCAAACAATATGGGCAAAATAGAACAAGGCATATAGCATTGCAATATACCACTAGGTAATAATCAGGTCAAACCATCTGCTTAACCGCAAGAACCAGGAATGTAAAATTCTTTTGCAATTACTTTACTTTACTACCTTGACTGAAACATTTTAAAGATGATTAACCGCATGCGCGAAATCGGTTATTATCTATATTTTATGTGTTGTTTTATTGGCCCGCATCCAGAAGGGTACTGTAGGTTGGTAGATTTGGTCCGCCTGTTAATCCATCCAACGCCAACTAACTTTATTTCAACAGAGTTGCTTTCCATGGTAATATTTTTCCGGGAGAAGCAATTGTGGCATGTTATGGTAAAAATTTCACACCTGCCTGACAGATTGCATTTTTGTACTTCACTGTTTTAATTTTTGGACTGATCGGATCATCTCGATTTTATTTGAGGATTATCGACCTTATTTGGGAGCACGAAAAGTAGGTATTTTTGGCCGAACATTTGTTTCGAGAAAGCAAATTGTCACTAGTAAACTAACAAAGATCCTTGCGTTTTACCCGCAACAGCCAGTCACACTTTTTCTACCGATACATCATTTCGTCAGACGATCTATTTCTAATTCTATAGCAATGAAATATTACCTAAAGGTCATAATTCTCAATTATCAAAAACAGGAAACAAATGGGGAAGACAAATCTAGAGTATAGCTTTTATGTTAAATAAAAACATGTTTAATATTTTATGTTAAATAAAGAAACATTTAAAATTAATTTTGAAACTATTCATTCATTCGTGTTTTGGCAGCTTTTAGTGTAAAACATCGTGCGCTGTGCCTTGTACTTCAACCCTCCCCTTTCTACTCAAAAATGTGCCAGGAGTACCTGTTTTACCTCCTCCTCATGATTAAATTTGACAATTAGTGATTGCATGATACATGCGAAAGGCAATGGTGCCTATCGCAAGACATCGCTTTTACAATACTAAAAAAGTTTTTCATTTTAAGGTGAATTTTTATGTCGATGAAAAGGAGGTAGCTCCCTATTGCCCTACCAGCCACTTGCTTGGTACGGCTACTGGGAGTGAGTCTTGAATTCTAGATATGGTGTCGGTGTTGATTAGCGTAATGTATCATTTTGCTTAAAGCTGTCCTAGACGTGTCCTTTTAACATGTCACCAACTGGATAAATTCTCTTTCATCATATTTAGGCTACGTCTTTAGGAGCAAGAAATGGGAAAACAAACAGTCCATCAATTCCTATAATAAAATGCTTGGAGAGTATTTGAGCTTTCTAAGTATGTTTAAACTGATATAGATTTGGAAGTGTTCCACGTCATTGACACATGGTTATTTTTGCATTTATAGCTGTCTTGCAATTCAAGTGCAGTTCATTAGATAAAAATAATTGAGAGTAATACTTAATCACACCAATTTTAGTGTGTTATGGTGTGTCCAACAATAAAAACTCTAACCTATTACCTTTGAACATGATAAACAATGTTTATCGTAAAAAATGTCGAATTGAACCTGCTCCGTCACACAAACATTGCATTAAATCAGCAGCTATTGTTTACGTTTTACTACGGCTTTGCTACCATTTACTCGAATGAGCAATCTGATGTACTGAAACAAAGAAGCAGGTGCAAGATAATTACACAAAGAGAACGGCCATTGTTGGTCATTGCCATTTGCAAGCACAAGTAAATCTTCAAAGACGAATTAAATCACTGTAATTACACGCTTCTAATTATTCTCTTCATCTCCAGGGGAAGGAGGCACTGTATGTGTCTGGAAGGGGTGGGGAGGCACTTGGCATTCCGCACCCAAAACAAAAAACGATGAGAAATATGGGCATTTTGAAGAAAAGTGCGTCCGCTCGGAGCGACAGTTTTGCTAAGAAAAGGAGAAATTTTCATTCAGTACTCGGCGTTTCCCACAAAAACGTATCTTCTTTCAGAACCGCAGTCAGCGTTTGGTGAAAAAGGACATATTATTTGAAACTTAATACTAAAGGGTCTATTTGAAAAGCCATGGGCATGAAAGCATTTATTTTGTACTTATGCTAATTATAGTCCGCTCTGTTTTAAAAATTGAAATGAATTACTCAAATCAGAGTTGAATGAACGAGTATCGTATGCGCACCTATTCAACTACAAAATATACATGAAAACAATAAAAATGTATGTGAATCAACCTTCTCGTTGATAATAATTTAGTGAGAAAAAAATTGCTATCGGTTGTTTACTTCATTTAATGCGGGAGTGAGCCTCATAAGGACAAGCGGCAAGCCCATGTCAATTACAAGCTTTTATTTGACAGTGACGTTTATTCAGTCACGACAGGTCAGAGGCAATTCATTAGTGGGGATTGTGAAGGGGATTTTACATGGGATTAAACAAAAGCAATGACGTTTATTAATCGTGCCTCGAAATAAGCAGCAAATGAATTGCTCGAGGTCGAAGGTTTGCTTAAAGGAAAATGAGGGCATACAAATGTCTAATTCGCCAATGTGATCTAAGTAATTTAAGTAAAAACGAAATAAACAGACTAAGCATCAGAACGTAACTGATCAGGTGAGATCGCAACGGATCATTTCACAATGATGTTCTGCTTTGAGGCATATAACTACTTTAATTCTCGCAAAGTTTCAAGTGTTTTTCGCAACTGTTTTAATCTGTAACTGAACAAGGATTTAAATTTATTAAATAAGTAAATATGGTTCTTGCATAGAATATCGTGTTTATTCTAATCCACATACAACAGCTATTTTTGCTAAAATATTCTGCTGTTGGAGTATTTCCAGTGTTCTGGGCGGATAATTTCACAAGGTTAATTTTTGCCCCAATTTAATACGTATGTTGTAACTTTATTCAATGAGACTCTGAAAGGAAGTGTGATGAATCGAACAACTTCTTGCAATACGTCTATGTGTACACTGTAACACATGTACACCATTCAGTTTAACCCTTAAATGTTATTATATTTAAAGCCGCATATAAATTGAATCTTTTCAGTTTTAAAACTGCAGAATGTTTTATCCCTAACCACATTTGCAAAATTGATAATAAATCAGTTTCTATACTGCAGTATACGTACAGCATACGGATTATCCGTTATATGTTGTTCTGTTTCAAACCGTAAAATAAATTTAATAATATTTCCAAAAATAGAATGTTTGATACCTAACCAGAGAACAAAACATTTTGAGAAATTCAAAGGCGATTATTATGTAAGGGAGTAGTTAGTTACAAGATTTTTTTAACTATGTAACGGGATATATTACCATGCCACCCTTCTAAAACCCCTGCTTATTTTTAATCTCAGACTGCTTTTCGAACGACTTTTTTCAGAGCACGGCTTCATGAGTTCTTATTATGAGTTATTTGATTTGACAGAACGACACATTTCTTTATCTTCCTCTACACATTTGCAATAAAGATCAGTACGTCCAGAACAGCCACTACAATTTTATTTTTAATTATAATTGGGAGTTTACAACTCTTCGGTTGTTCCAAAGTATCCATCCGAAACAGTACCCTTTTCAATAAAAGGAATACCGAGAGAAACATTTAAGTGTTTAGTTATGAATTAAATGACATTAAAGATGCCATAATTTTATCAGTCTATTTTTGTATCTACAGAGGATTCGAAAAATATGTAATGTGGAATTTCGTAGCACAAAAGTGTTAGAATGTTTTAGTGAATAACACGATTCATTGTATTCTGTTATCAAAAAGCTGGTTGCTGCGCCACTTAAGATTCTTGGCACAACAAATTTTACCATGCGGAAAGAGCATTTAAAACAGGAAAGTCCTGTTTTAAGTTTGAAAACATATTAGAAAAGGTGTATTTCATGTTGTCAAAGGAAATCCTGCTAGCTATGCAACTCGTGAATTGTTGGAAAACAGAATTACACAGTTTCTATCTTGACTTCGCAAATCGTTGCGATAGCTTTTTCTCAATTTTACCTTCTAGTTCAGTATGACGAAAATATAAAGTTGATTTGTTACAAAAGCTGATAAAAGGCGCTAAAAAGCGGCAATATCCGCAGTATTTTATTTAAAACCACATAATCGTTTCGCCTAAAGAAACAAAAAATACTGATGAACTGTTTAAAGAACTGTTTTTCATTAAAAGATGTTTGGGTAATTACTTTAACAAAGCGAAACAATCTGAAACAACAGTAAAGGCTGGCGATAAATACAGTTATTATGGGTCCGCTTGTCATGGATCTGAACAAAAAAAGACATAAAAATGTGCAAATTACAGTCAACAGCAATGCTGATATTTGTTGGCGTATCGATCTGAAAAGAAGTGCAAATTTATCACGTTTCATCTTTCAAAGGTCAAAACATCCGTTATTTCCATTGTTTTGAAAATATAAAGGCCATCCAAAAAGCTGAAATGACTGTAATTTAGGGAAAACAAACACACTTAATTAGCAAAGTAATTACAACTCTAGGCGCCACAAATTGATGCGTGACCGTAGCTCTTTTAAAGACAGAGCATCTTCCGAAACCACTAAAACAACGGAAATAATGTCACTGGTTGAATGTTATGTTTTGTAATGAACTCATATAGTTTGCTAATGAAACAGCAAATAACATCTAGAAAGATCCACAGCAAAAGAACATGCTTGACAATATAAGGTATAATTTTTATCTATTATTTTCAGTAGATTTATAGGTCGTGCTATATTTTCTATCTTTATCCGCGCGAATAGTGATTACAGTATTTATTTCATACACCTATTCAAGCTTTCAATAAATAGTATTCGTAAAACATTGTTTTATAAAGAGACAACTGTTAGTTACATAATGGATGCCCAAACACTAAAATAAGTTACCGTATAGGTTGTTTATTAATCAAAAGCAGCATGTATTTATAAAACGATTCCAGCGGCACTGTAAGTTGTGTCTGCAGTGTGATGACTAATCAGTCTTCTTTGATATGAAGAAAGGAATTGTTGACAACTTACAATGCAGTAAGTCATTTACTGGATGTTCGGCTGACGTTTCAAGAGTCAATAAATTGCCTTCCTGTACTGTTCTATGTAACAACCTAACCATACATACTATTAACATCATATTCGAGATGTCAGAATTTTTTAATAAATGAGGAAATAATATTATTTTTATAAGATATTTATCCTCTAATGAAAACTTCATTTACCTTTAAATTTCTTTTACAGCATACAGTATCTAGCCAGGAGAAACTAAGGAAGAAGTTTTTAAGAGAACAAGTGAAACACATGTTTCTAAATTTTAACCACCATTTAAGATTATTAACAAGACCAAGTCCTTACTAATTCAAGCGTAATTAACAGGTTAATTTGATCTTCAATTGACCTTTTCGTGTGGTGCGCACTCCTGTATTTTACGAAAAGAGACACGTTACAAAAAACTTAGCTTGTGACAAATTTTATCCACTTGATCGCTTGTTATAAAGAAATGGCCAAAATCCTCAGTAGGAGTTTCAAATTCCATGACAGATCATTTAAATCACTGCATTCGTTTAGTTAAAGCAATTGGGGCTATTCCAGACCAACGCTCTAACCCACTGAGCTATCCGTCACCGCCTTATTTAAGTAAAATAATTAAAGTCAACACATTATTTTTCACCCATCAAGGCTGTCTATAATACGTGAAATTATTTCGGAGTAACCGCAGGAATGTTTTGATCCCATACATCAGGAACTCTTCGTTTTGACTGACTGAAGAAATTGCGTTTTAGTTTCTGCCCTGCGTGAAGATGCCAGATAAGATGAATGACCAACTCTAGAATTTCCACCATAGTAATGAAAGTAATTCCTATCCAGAGATTCAAAATACCTCCTAGGGATCCAAACAACAGTTCTCTAGAGAGTGAAGGCACATCTGTTGAAATCGTCTCACCTTTACCCTAAAAGTGATGATACATCACATAATTTCAGTGCAACAAAATTAAATAGGAGATAAATATGACAAGCATATAAATCATGAAAAATTTATAACTTACGTTTTTTTCTTTCAAGTATTTTTATACAAAATGGTTTGTACAACACCCTCTCGGATAAGATGTAACCACATAAACTCACTGAAATACATTTTACCACTTTCAGAGCTATTTTCCCCGTTTTGCAGTGTTTGTTTGGTGTTTAACGTCGCGTTCACAGACCACGAAGGCTATATTGTGATAAAATTGCTAACGAAACAACTGTAAAAAAGAAGAATGGAGAAATAGTTAAAAGAGCCAGAAAGGAAAAACATTCTGAGCGACATTCACGGAAAAGAAAATCGCGAGTCTATTCTCAAGATTCCCAAACCCCACGGGGAAACCACACAACAGTCACGACCAAAACGTGTAATCGGAACAAAGAAGTACTGACCACGAATTGTACTTTAAGCTGAATGAAATTTCTTTGTATAAGGTCCGTTTCGAGCAATCTACGGAAACCTTCGCTGGCATTTCTGGTCATTGCTTCAGCGATATCGTCATAAACTCTAAAATAATCGCCGAATTTGTGTGCCCTGGGATCTGTACTGTTGATAAGGCCTTTGTATAAAGCTAAATGATGACCTGTTATAAATAAAACAGAAAAGCTTATCAATACATCAGCTCTGATGTTCCAGAATAAAAGCATTACTGACATTACATTTTGCACTTAATCTTGGCAGTAAAACAACGCACTTGTCACATGACAGCGGGGCTTATTCTAATAACCGCGTTAAGTGGGCACGCACAGCGTTCGCAGTCAGTGATTGCTGAATTTGTTGAATTTGCTGAATTTTGTTCTGAAGTTTCACATTCATCAAAAGTTGCATTTTACTCGGAATAGTCATTTCAGTAAACTCTGTCACACAGTGCCAAAGTAAGAATGATGTTCACTTCAAACAGGATTATTTTACTATGTACAAAAGAATAAAAAATGGAAAAAAATATCTACGTACTCTGATGTGGCCAAGTTGTCATCATGACATTGGTCTTGTATTTATATTCCTTACAAGGCAAATTATAAAAACAATTATCCTCATGATCGCCATTGCTAATATCAACGTACAGGTTAAAATAACATATTATTTTTTCAACAGAATCTGTCAAATTTGTAATTTGGTCATGCTCAAAAAACATCTGACTGCATAGATCTACTCCCGGGTACTCGTAAGCCAGTCCTGCGGTGGTGGGCAGGTAATGATTAAAACAGCCACACGTTTTTATACATTCCTCCTGCCAGCACCTGTACATGGCCGACACATCGGTGTATCTGTAACGAATCATTTGACTTTGAACTGCTGACGGATAGCCTGAGATATCTTCTATATATTTGCGGTTCGAGCACGAACTGTATGGATCGGGGGCTCTCTCGTACCTTTCTGCGTCCAAATTGACAATAACTTCGTGTCCAGGAGGGATGTCGAAACCGTCCTTCATGAATGGATACGTATCTGGTGGATGCACAAGAATACGTGCCCCAAGCGCCTGTGACCGGAAGATATGAGATGACGTATATTCCACGTTCGTCTGAGGAAAATCATGCAGATACAGTGTGGCTTCAAAGGCGGACACGTCACTCTCATAGCCGTCGTGACGCAAGTGGGTGCCATTCAGGTGTATCGTGTAGCATTGTAAGTAGTCTGAATTATACGTGTTAAATATGCTGTGTGACCGACAGTTTTCTCGCCAGTATTCCATATGGTTCCAGTCATACCTGAATAATGGAATCGATTCATAAAGAGTACACATCTGGGTCGCAATCAGAAACGTCATTGAAATTTCTAAAAGAAAGTCAAACCAGCATTTTTACCAAAGCTTTCTGTGGGAGAACGACTTTCCTTCGGTGATGAATATCATTGGGACGCCTGTCATAGGACCTTCTTAAATTATACTTTAAAAACACTAACAGCGCTTGTGAGCATAAAATAAATAGCAGTAATAAACATTACTTTTGGTATTTATTTTCTGCTGATTTTTAATGGCATCTTTAGAACTTACCATCGGCAATCATGAATCAAGAAATTAGTTCCATGTTCGGAAAAGAACAAGAGCATAGCTTCCTCCTCATCGATATTTCCCAGAGCATTCTGAATATAGGTTTCTAGGGAACGCAATTCGTGCAAAGCAAAACCAATTTCGTCTGTATATACGTTATTTTCTTCCATAAAAGATGTCCAGTTGGTGTTTGCAATATTTTCCTCTAAATCTGCATAAAAGTCTGGGTACGTCATTTGAAGTCCTTCCCCCCATTCCTGCAGAAACAGCAACGGATTCAAATTGCACAATGTGACGTCAGGGAAAGGTGGTTTACAATCGTTGCAGTGGTTTAATTTTGTCACCGAATTATAACTATAATATCCTTTGAAAAGATTATAAAGTTGATACGTAGCAAAAGTGAAGCCAAACACAACTGCCGCTAGCCATAACAGACGGATGGATATGAAATCAGTTTTGGTTGCCTTGGAAACTCCTTTCACTGTTGATGTGTACAGAAAATTTTTTACGCATGTTTTAATGCAATGTTTGTCTGCACTTTGTTTTTCAGTGCCTGCTGATGTGAGTTCTGGTTTGCCGCCATTCCCGAATTTTACTTTTTGATTTTGCATGATTTATTTCCTTATGTTATTAATTTCATTGCCGTATAAGATCTCCAAGTAAAAGGACTAGCTATGCCGAGCTCTAGAATCGCATTTATCTAAGAATTGAGTTTCTGCCTTTCTATTCTACCTTTAAATGAAATCAATACGGGCAAGTTTTTTTACAGTGTAGTTATTAATTAATGTGTTGTTTTTATCTATATGTAATAAGTAATACGATATTCAGCTTGTACATTAGTTTACTCCAAGGGGGTTTATGTGTGCATTGCTAATGGAAAACAGTATAGATTATCAATGGTTCTGATTTGTCAACCGCAAAAATTTCAGCAACCACCGCGCCATTTGATTGAGCGCAGCAAGCTACAAGAGACGCTAAGCACTTTTTTATCGCTTGCATATGTTAATCGTTGCTGTTTTCTTACGTCCCGTGGGTAGGTGAAGGGAGCAATTCTTGTGATTAAAATCTTGTTTCTTGTCACCTAAAGACTCCCCCACCCCTACCTCCTATTACCATATCCTACAGGGTGGATCCATATACTGGACGACCACATGTTGCTGTTAAGAACGGTTATAACGTCCGTCACTGAAAGCATGTAGTCCAGTTTTTCCATTTGGGTCAACATTACTTAGTTACCGAAATTCATTGTCCTCTGGTCAATTCCCAAGCAGTTGTCTGGACAAATAATTATAATGACCCATCACACCAGCAAAGCTTTAATTTAATAACAATGTAGACGCTAACTTACTTTGAAAGCCTTGAAATACTTTCAATATTTGCATTACACATGTTTTACCTATAAAATATGTCGACCTACATTTCTCATGCGGCACCTCTTAAAACAAGAAAAGGTATCAGTTTAACAGTACTTAATCCCATAAAGTCCTCGTAAAGACAAGTACTTTGCCACATGAAGTGCTCTGACAGACTAATTGTACTTTGCCACACACAGTATTCTGGCGAACAGGTTGTACGTTACCAGATAAAGTTTTCTGATGGACGAATTGTACCTTGCCACATAAAGTTTTCTGGCGGACAAACTGTGAGTTACCACATAAAGGTTTCTGGCGGACAAGTGGTACTTTGCTACATAAAATACTCAGCAGACAAGTCGAACTTTGCCACATAGAGTTTTTAGTGGCGGACAAGTTGTACTTTGCTTTTTGACGGAAAAGTTGTAATTTGCTCCATAAAGTATTCAGATAAGGTTAGACCAGGAAAAATCTTGCTTCTCAATGGCCACCAGCATATGGGAAAAAAACAGACCCGATCTGGGCCAATTATTATTATTATTATTATGTCTCCCTTTAAGGGAGACATATATAGCATTTGGTGTGTCCGTCCGTCTGTCTGTCCATCCGCAGTGAGTTCTTATGAAATTAAATGAGATCGAATTTTCTCAAACATACATACATATTGGGATATGTGTCTAGATGATGAGCGTGTTATTTTTTTTCGTTCTTTCATAAAATTCTATTTTGGCAAATTTTTGAACATAGGGGGGGGGGGGGGGGGTTCGTGCATTTTTTTTTCACTTTGGCAAGCTAAATCTCCAAAACAGTTCGTTGGATAAGGCTGAAACGTGGCAAGAAGAACCCATGTATAGTGCAAATGTTAACTGCAAAGGTTTGCTTCATTTTCTATAAAAATGTATTTTTGGCAATCTTAATTTTTTTTAAATTTTTACTTTGCACTTTTAAGCAAGGAATTTTTTCCACGTGACTGGTTGGGGGTGGGGGAGACATATCCATTTTTGTTTTAACAAAAACACTGGCCAGTCTAGTTATTATTATTATTATTATTATTATTATTATTATTATTATTATTATTATTATTATTATTATCGAAGTTTGGTTCACACAGCATTTATTAAATTTCTCATTTCAGTTTTATCCCTCATAGTTATACATTGTTTCGACACTTCTAAAAATCTAAAAAAAAAAGTAACAATTTAACTGCAGAGCCTTATGCATAATAAACTATCCAAAGTTGTCGTTCTGTGTTTTATTAAGTCTTTTACTTGGACGATAGCGGTGATACCGTATTGACCGGGGAAGTATTTTTCTCCAACGCATGGCCGATTCTCCATTTCTTGCCAGTCAACAGTGTACCCTTTGCTTTCTGCCATGTGTAAAAATGCCAAATGAGCTGAATGACCAATTCTAAAATCTCGACAAAAGTAACGAAAGTGATTCCTATCCAAAGATTCAAAATCCCTCCCATTGATCCAAACGCCAATTCTCGAGACAGCGAAGGCACGTCTGTTGAAATCGTCTCACCTTTTCCCTGAAAAACAAGAAGAGCGTGACCTCTTAACCTGCAGATATTGACAGGTCTTTCCACTTTCCTTAACCGAGTATCTGCACGAGGAAAACATTCCGTGCAAATCTGTAAGTATCTATAAGTGCAAATCTAGTAATTCCCCTAACATTTATACAGTTCCAAACCCAGTTTAATATTGCGTTTTATTAAACACATCCATGTTATCTATTGGAAAAAAATTGAAGACGCTATAAATTACATACCACAAATTGTACTTTGAGTTGTATAAAATTCCTCTGTATAAGATCAGTGTCACGGAGCCTGAGGAAGCCTTCAGTCTCGTTTTCGTTCATGGTTAGTGCGATGTCGTCATAAATTCGGAAACGATCTCCGAATTTCTGTGCCGTGGCTCCCGTAGTATTGATAAAGCTCTCGTAGAAAGTTAAATGAGTGCCTGTTAGAAAAGAAGTCCAACTTTTAATTTTTTTTTAATTATCAAAAAAAAAAACACATAAAATATCGAGTACTAAGAATGGATTGTGTTTCTGATGACTGTTAAACAATATTGATCTTATAACTATATATCTTCTAAATCAAATACATTTTTTTTGTAGGAAAAAATGTATTTGTAAGTTTTTCCCTGAAGAAATCAAATGTGGTTTACATACTTGGGTGTGGCCATGTTGTCTGTATAACACTAGTTTTGTATTTATATTCCGTGCAAGGCAAATCATAAAAGCAATTATCTTCGTGATCTCCATTGCTGATATCAATGTATAGGTTAGTATAACATAGAGTATTTTTGACAGAATCTGTGAAATTTACAATTCCGTGTTGATCAAAGTACAGAGTAGTGCACAGGTTGACTCCCGGATGTTCATAGACAAGTCCTGCGGTGGCGGGAAGGTATTGGTTAAAACAGCCACACGTTTTTATACATTCCTCCTGCCAGCATCGGTACATAGCCGCCATATCGGTGTATCTGTAGCGAATCATTTGGCTTTGAAATGCTGACGGATAGCCTGAGATGTCTTCTATATATTTGCGGTTCGAACACGAGCTGTATGGTTTTGGAGCTCTCTCGTATTTCTCCGCCTCCAGATTCACAATAACCTCATGACCAGGAGGAATGTTAAAACCGTCCTTCATAAATGGATACGTGTCGGGAGGATGAACGAGAATACGGGCCCCAAGCGCCTGTGACCGGAAGATGTGAGAGGACATATAATGAACATTCGTCTGTGGGAAATCATGCAGGTAGAGCAGCGCTTGAAAAGCGGATACGTCACTCTCGTAGCCGTCGTGACGTAAGTGCGTGCCGTTCAGGTGTATCGTGTAGCAGAGGAAATAGTCAGAATAAAAATTTGTAAATATGCTGTGTGTCTTGCAGTCTTCTTTCCAATACACAATATGGTTCCAGTCATACCTAGGAAGGAAGACATATCTTAACGAACTGTGTAGCTTACCTATCGGAAATATATTCTTTGCATTAAATCTGTAAAGGCACCGTTTGTTTTCTTCGTTATTATTATTATTATTCTTATTATTCTTATTATTATTGTTGTTATTATTATCAAGTCACTTACCAACGGCAGTCATGAATGAGGAAATTGTTTCCTAGCCAAGTGTAGTAGATTCGAGCTGCTTCCTCTGCACTTAGTCTTCCCAGGGAGTTTTGGACAAACGTTTCTACAGAGCGCAATTCCTCTGTGACAAATGCAGTATGCCATGGAGATGCGTTATTTTCTTCCATGAAAGATGTCCAGTTGGTGTTTGCAATGTTTTCCTCTAAATCTGCATAAAAGTCTGGGTAAGTCATTTGAAGATCTTCCCCCCATTCCTGCAGAAACAGCAACGGATTTAAATTGCACAATGTGACGTCAGGGAAAGGTGGTTTACAATCGTTGCAGTGGTTTAATTTTGTTACTGAGCTGTAACGGTAATATGCCTTGAAGAGATAACACAGCTGATAGACAGCGACGCTGAAGCCGAACACGACAGCTGCCAGCCAGATCACGCGAAGCAATGTTAAATCGGATTTGGTTGCCTTGGAAACTCCTTTCACTGTTGACGTACAAAGGAAATCTTTGAAACAAGTCTTAATACACTGTTTCATTTCAAACACGTCTTCTTTGTTCGCGGACATTATGCTCTTATTTTGTGCACTTAACGTCACAGAGTAATTTTTTCTTTATTTGTATGTGAACTAGGTTAGAATTTTTGAAGCAAAACTCCCATTCTATACAAGCGCAAAAACTCTGTGCATAAATAATATATTTATGCCACTGACAAAAACGACACACTTTATTATAGCGTCAAACAGTTTTAATTGTGTTTTATATCAGTTTCCTTCGGGCTTTCTGTACATATTACTTAGGATGTCTCTGTGTACGTAGCTAATGGATGATAATGAATTATCAATGCTGCTGAGCTTTCAACGCAAACGGCCTTAGCCATGCTTCAAAACTAATGCATCAGGACTTAATTGAAGTGAAATATCAGAGGTACGCATTTAAAAAGCCAAGTTGATGTTTTAGGGCATAGATACACCATCAAATATCAACCTCCTGCAAAACAAAGACATTTGTTTGTACCCAACAAACAAAAAACCTCTTGTTTAAAGTGAACTAAAAAAAATAAAAAATCGAGATGATCACAAGAATTTTATTCCATGCATGAAAATACATTTTTTACAACACTGACAAAACAATTCAGTAACTAAACGTACATGAATAATCTTCAACCTTGTGTTGTTTATTTGGTTAGTTTTTCTGTTGTAGGGGAAGAGGCAGGATTTGAAATGCCCCCACACCCCCAACGTCCTACAGGCCTAGCATTACAAGAAGCTAAACACCATTGCCAAAATACTCATATTCACATATAAAACTCTCTTTATCGGCACATGTGGCGTCATTCCACTTTTCCGTGTTGGAGCGCATGTTCATGCAATTCTCTTCTCTGCCGCCATTGGGCTCGTTCTTGTTCCAATGGCCGTCGGCGTCGTCAATGGGGGCACCTGTTGCTATCCAACGCCACGTTCCCTCCTCCTCTTGGTCACTTCCGCCCAACCACACGTGATCCTTTAAACCTGCAATTGGTTTGTTTTTTTTTTGTTTTTTTTGTTTTTTTTTTTGTTTTTTTTTTTTAACCACACTTTTGAAAATGAAGGAGTCCAGCACGCAAAGAAGGGCATCCGATGTTGTTTTAATACAAAAAAACACAACAAACAAACAAAAAAACAAAATTAGGAAAAAAACGCCGGGAGTTACCATGTAGGCCATCTATGTTAGACTTGTCAATTTCTACTCCACCATCCACACAAGAACATACAGTCTAATAAAATTGCTTGTAACGAAAAAATGTACGCGTGTCTCCATATTAATTATTTACTCTAGTGTGCATAAAATTGAATTACTTTTCATTAAAGAGACGAGAATTTTGTTTTCCTCGTCGCTGGTGACGTCAGCAAGATGGCCGCCTGCCTTCTGGCAATGTGCACTGGCATTGTGCCAACTCTTCTTTGTTTTCACGAGTTCATAACACGAACTGCCCAAAACTTCTCCCTCGCAGTTTTCTGGCGAATAAACACGCGACCCAACAAAAAGTTCTAACGAAATACGCCCAAGAAGTTGAAGAAAATGTTACAAGCAAGTTCATTAAGAGAATAATCTTTTCTTAAAAAGAAAACATCCGGATCAAAAACGCAGTCCGCAAGAGCACTTATGAATAATTCACAATTTTTTTTTGTTATTATTGCAGAAATTTATGTGGCCATAACAGGAAGAGGCTGTGTAATTTTTGTCCTTAAGTGTTATAAGGAATGTCACTTGAGAAATAAATTATTATCCGTCTGCATCGGAAGAGGCCAAAGCGAGGTGTTTTATTTCTTTAGTCTATAGGTTCATAAAAACTTTAAGTGGTATGTGACTGATGGATAGCAAGCCGGCACCTGTAAGATATCAATATCCGTCCTGCCCTACAACCTCCCCCGCCCCTCCTCATCTACCTTCCCACGCCTGGTACTTTCGTTAAGAAATCCATCCCAACCTTTCACTGGCTCCAAGTGAACGGCACACTCACACGTCGCGCAGACCAACAACTGATCCTCCAGCCTTCTGAGGCGTTGCTGGTTTTCCTCCAGCATCTGAAAGTTAATGCCTAACGTTCTAACATTTGAATCTTTACGTTAATAGGAATATAAAGCAAAGCTTAGAGGTTTTGTCACAAACATTAAAAATAAAAAATAAAAGCAGAGTCTAGTACAAGTTGCAGATTTTTCAATGACAATAAATTAATTAAATAATTAATTAAATAAGTTCTTCCAGCAAACCTTTAGAAAAAACTACAACTCTACTCGTAAGCAAGGAGGAATCTGATTATCTCACCCTGAGCAGACACGTGTTTTTCGGTTCGCCATGTTCCGTGAGTTCGTCATCCCTACACGCACCACAAACCACCGACGACAAACTAACGACAGTCGTCACGACTACGAAGAGCACCCCACTCATCGAATTCATGTTTTTACTTTATTTTATTTCTTTATTTTTTGGTTGTTTGACTGCAGCGCTTGATGTCAATCTTGTCACAGCGTTAACTAAATGTTTACATTTTTCTTTAAATTTCCCTTTCTTTTCTTTCATCTTAAATTTGTCTGCCTTTTCACGCCACTCAGACAGAAGATACCCACAGCTGTATCTTAACAAGACAATCGAAACACATGGTACATCTATGAAAACCACATTCCAGACAAAAAGTACAAAAAAACATCTGACTCACTTTCCAGTCAAGCAAAGGAAGGCTGACAAAGAAATGAACCATTCCACTCCTGAAATAAAAGGTTGTAAAGGCACGTACAATAAAACAGATAGACTCGTGTGTTAAGAAAACAAACTTCAACCACAGAACAAAATTATTCTCCTACTTCTGAAATGCTGCACCATGAGGGATGTGCAGCGCGAAAAATGAGGCTATTATCGACCAATCACAACACAGATAGATCACGTGACCTTTATACTTTGAAGATCGCGGCAACAAACTTGCAAGGACTCTCAGTACTGTTGCCGATATTTTCGAAAAAAAACAACAAGCAATGACTTTTGTGATAATATTTATTTTCCAGAAGGAACACACTGTACAGACAATGAAGGTACACATTCCAAGCGTTCTCAAATACCACGGGAGAAAGACAGAGAAACCAACTACTGACTTTCCTGTTACCACGAATCATCACAGCTCTTGTTTGTGAATTATTTGTGCGCAATATTTCCTGCCTGCACAGGACAGCAATGACACATTTCCTGTTTTACCAACTAAAAACAAAATACAACTTCTTACCTTAAAAAGACTTTAACTTGACAATTTTAACTTAACAGTTTGAACACTTTTATAACCGATTCCTTACATTCTTACACTATCATTAAAAAGGAGAGAAAGGAAAAATGAAAACATACTTATGACGTAATTTATTCATGATACCACAGGATCTAAAATTGAGGCTCGCTTTTGATTTTTGGATCGGAAAAGAAGTGGACCATTCTGTTTCCCGTTTACACTTTAGTGGCTCGGAATTTACGAACAGTTTCAGCTGATATTCGACACGTGCATTGCATATTTAATATGTGCGAAAAGGTGTACTCAGAGCGAACAGCAGTGACGTCAGTGACGTCAACATGCTACTGCACTGACAGACGCAAAAAACAACTGACACGTTAGGGGTACCTTAACTAGCCAGTGCTGCACACATAACTGCCACGTTAAGCGTATACTTAACTAGCCAGTGCTGCATAAACAACTGTCACGTTTGGCTTACATTCAACAAGCCTGTGATACAAACAACTGCCACATCAGGCGTACACTCTACTGGCCAGTACTGCACAAACAACTGCTACTTTTGGCTTACTATTAACTAGGTAGTGATGCACAAATAACTGCCACGTTTGGCATACTTAACTAGCCAGTGCTGCACAAACAACTGCCACGTTTCGCGTACACTTAACTAGTATTTGGGTTTATAACAGGTTACCATGGCAACAAACAGGCATTAACGTCCTAAAAAAAAAACGTTCACCTTGATAGTTAAAGACGTTGAAAAAGCCCAAAGCTACCAGTCCTCACGCAGAAATTCCACAGCTTGAAAACCTTAAACAGTGTTTAAAGAACATTATTTACATAGAATGGGCCATCCACAATGTTCATGTCCACGGGGTGGGGGTGAGAGTGAGCCTGCGTCAATGTTATAGTCACTGGGAGACATCACATATCTAGCGTACAGCGGAGGAGGAAGTGGTAAGAAAAATCCGATTTTTTTTTTTTTTTGATTTTTTTTATTTGGCGTGAGTGCTGACAGTGCCCGTGGGAAGAGAAAATAGATGAGGCCTATAAGCGGAAGATGCTGAACTACCAAGAACTGGTTGATGGTTGCCGGGATAGAGGACGGAGGACCTGGATTTTCCGGTGCAGACTGACTGCCGCGGATTCCCTGGCAATTCAGCTTGCCGCGCATTCAAGGTGCTTGGCGTGATAGGAAGAGAGAGACGCAACACCATTAGTGAAGCTTGCAAGACGGCCAAGAGGTCCTCCGCATGTGACTATGGAACTCAAGAGAACAGCGAAGACGCCCACCAGATCCTAACTGGATCTGATCAACCCAGATGCCGCGAGACTGTCACTGCACTGGGGGTCGAAACAGTCAACGACCGAGGGAGCAGTCTGATGGAGGGATCTGGTGACACTCACCCAAAAGTGATCTAGGTAGGAATAGCCTCAAGATAAATACTGAAAAATAATGACAATACTGTTTTAATAGACAAACTAGTACACAATCAACACGAAGTTAAGGACCTGCCTTAGTTTATAAAGACCAAAGGGTAAAACAATGTACATACCTTCTTAAGTTCTATCCACATGTGAATATACATGCATGAACTCTGACCCAACCTTTTATCTGATAACACATTATCTACAAATGGCACTCCGCAAATAGGACTACTTCACAAATAGAACCACTTCTCACTGCTCCAGTCTTGCAAAATTCCTCGGAAGAAAACAAGCATGTCCAAGGACATGACCCAGCCGAGTTACCAAACAAGGAAAGAGAGAAAAACTCTGAAACGAACACTGTTAGGCTAAAAAATGAAGAACTTTGTTTCTGAACGTAACTTTTTCATGATTTTAATATACACAAACGAGTTTTCCCGGATGGAAGCTACTCGAAAAGGGATGTTGGAGAGGTTGGGTTTTGACGATTCACGTATTTACCGACATTTACACAATTTTACAATTTTTTTAAATTCCACCATTTTGACATTTTTGTCATTTGCTGAAAAAAAGCAAAGTCCAGATGGGGGACCACCCAAAGATCATTCCTGCATAATATCAAAACGATTGGAGCAAAACTGTAATAGGAGTAGCATTTTAAAGAAAAAGTTTAACATACGCACATACGCATTCATGCCTCCTATAGTGATACGTCTAACCCAGTCCGACAAAGTCGGCTTGGTTAAAAAAAAAAACAAATACTGAAAGACATGAGGACAGATCAATCGACCCCCCTTGTCACACTCCTTTTGTCTTCGGTTGGTGAACTGTGTACAGCTAAAAAAATAACGTAGACGATTTCCTACACATAAAATAATAAGTCATGTATTCCCGTGACGCATACTTCAAATAAAAAGCAATAAATATGAGCATCCGATGGATCCGAAGTGCTCTATAAAACAAGCTGTGGTAAAGGAATCCCCTGACAACTGTATCAATGAAATGTGTGGTGTCCACAAGCGACGTCCATGACTGAAATGACGACCAAATAAAAACGCGCATGACTTAAATGATGACCAATCAGAGACGTGCATGGCTGAAATGATGACCAATCAGTGACGCACATGACTGATATGATGACCAATAAGAGACGTACATGGCTGAAATAACGACCAATGAGAGACGCGCATGACTGACATGACTGAGTCGACAACAAAATATAGTTTTCCACAAAAAAAACTGGAAATAAAAACTTCTTATATTTCATATATCAACTTTTTATATGTGTCTCAACGGTAAACACTATGGTGCTGGAACTTACGCAAAAGTAACCAGATATTCCCTGCGGTTTAGCATTATCAGAAACTCACAAATATGAGAACTACTTTGCCGGGGAGGCAGCGCCGACAAATAATAACATTTGTATATATTTATATATGTCTGATAAAATAAATAAAAGAAACACGAGGCAAGAATACAACATGACTAAACTGTTCGCTTTTGAACATTTTGGCTAAATGCACAAGTACATCACACACAAACTGCACAGCAGTAAACATAGCTCGACATACATTAACATATCCTTAATATCAATCAAATTTTTTTCTCTCTTTTAATTCGCGCAATCTCGCGTTACTTGTATAGTCCCAGTTTTTATTCTACGGGCTGATTTAAAATTCTTATGTTGAGATAATATTCAGTATACTCTGAATCAGATAACGCAGACATTGTTTCTCAGTATGTAGATATATTACATGAACTGTGTATGGTTACGTACAAGCGAATCCGGGACAGAAGGGCCCTAGACAAAAGGGCCTTGGACATAACGGCCTTTTCCAAAACGGCCTTTCCCAAAAGGGCCTTTCCCAAAACGGCCCTAAATGAAAAGTTGGACAAAAGGGCCTTGGGAAATTTTTTCTTGGATATGGTTCTCAAATTTATTTTGATTTTTTATGTAATAAAATAACTCCAAAAACAAAGTTTATTGATTTAAAAAAAAATGGTCACACTTCAAGTAAAGACCTCAAATTCAGAACTCTTTATATATCGGCAAGACACTGACACGCCAACTTCATCCCGATTAGCGCGCGTTTTTGAACAGCACAGTGCAGAGAAACGAAACAAAGGACAGAGATTGTCTTTTGTGGCACAATAACTCCGAAATCTGGCATTTAAAGACAGTGATGGGAAGTAATTTAAAGAACCTTTGCAATGTGTAAAACATCAATCCAGTGATTGGAATAAACAGGGATTATCCTGTGGCACAGTGCTTCGGAAATCCATATTTCAATAAATAATTAAAACTCAAAATCCTTGAAAAAGTTCTCAAGGAACTTTTGTCCAACTTTTCATTTAGTGCCGTTTTGGGAAAAGCCTTTTCGGGAAAGACCGTTTTGGGAAACACCCATATGTCCAAGGCCCTTTTGTCCAAGGCCCTTCTGTCTGGATACCCGTATAAGCAAATAATCTAAACTAGATAAGCATCGCCGGTACTCCAGTGACTAGTATGTTCCACATGAAACTAGAAACAACTCCAAATTCACAAGGCAACTAGAACAAACACATGTTTCAGCATCATATTACCGTCCACCAACATTTTAAACAAGTATAAATTGGTGCCTTTGTTAGACAACTTAGAAGAAACTGTCACCCAAAGCACACCTTTCGGCACAACATGGGCAAGTTTAAATGCCAACTTTGTTGGTCAAACACCTAATACATAAGCTAATCCGCTTGCTGTTATTATTATCAGTTACTAATACAAAGTTTTATACGGACTTTGAAATGATACGAAGTCAACACGAAGCCGCCTGCTGAACTGGTGATCAGTCTGCTGTGGGTATATGATAAAATTACGAGTGTTGAAACTGAAACAAGAACATACCACGATTAGTGACGGTTACCCTCGTCAAAAGTCGATTCCTTTCGTGTTGCGAACCTTTACCGCAGTCACTCAATTTTTTCATTACCTGCATTTTTACTTTAACCCTTTATATTTCACGTATAATTATACAAAACCATACATACAGTTACCCAGAATAATCAAAATAAAAAAAAATCCTCAAGAAAAAATATTCCGAAAAAAAAGGAATCGGAGCAGTCTTGAAAATGGTGCCACTTTCGCAATACCGCTACCGCCTAGAGCTCATTCCGTGCTCTTCTCCTTGCAGCATTCTTCTTTTCTCCATCCCTTCTGCGGAAATACCCCGAGCCACAGAACTCCGCTCCACACCAAAACTCCGCTCCAGACCGGAACTCCGTTCCACACCAAAACTCCGCTCCAGACCGCAACTCCGCTTCTCTACTGAATCCTGTTTTTCATCTTGAGGTGAGACTGGCGGACTTGTTAAGTCCGAGGAGCCTCCTAAATGGAACACAGCTCCATGCATTTCTGAACTCTCGAAGCTCTGCTTCGTGAAATGGTGTTTCGAGGGCTTGGGGGTTCCGGTTAATTCTCCGTTTATAAATTTCTCCAGCTTTTCCACGCATGCGTCTTGGTAGTCGTGTATCCATCTACAATAACAAAAAGAACATGTATGTACCACGTGACATCATTCCATTTTCAAAGCTTCTACAATAAATTAGGCAATAATTCGTTCATTAACCTGCAGCCTTATACCACTGGCCTTATAATCCGGGCGCAGACTTATGGCAACCCTCTCACCAAGCCGGCACCACATAATACCTCACACATTCCTGAGATCGCACCGCAGGTGATACCACAGCGCAAACAAAAATCATGTGTCTTATCTGTAGATACTGAACAATACTACTGATTCATTATATGAAGCATTAATTAAGACAATTAGGTTTTATCTTGAATGCCTGCACGTAAATGCTGGATATATTTTAGTTTTTTTACCGAAACTGTAAAATTAATTAATCACAAGTAAAATAGATTCCAGGACACATATGTGTTCATTGATTTTTATCTTTGCTATAGCAAGCTGGAAGACATTTAAGTACAGTAAAATAAGCCAAGATTAAACCTGCAACATGTATGAGCAGCAAAATATTGAAAAGCAAACACACAATATTAACAACCACCTTCCCCACCCCACCCCCCTCCCCTCTCTGCCGCTTTTTCCGAGTCAAGAATGGATATCTTGTCGCTCTGCTCAAGTTGTTGGTCGTCTTCCAAAGACTTATCAATTGTCTCTGGCTGCCTTATAATCTGAGTTGTAAAGCGGCCGCCCCACGTCGTTTTAGGGTCGCTTAGCACAACGTTACCGGGCAACCTTCTGCTTTAAGACACAAAACAAACGGTTCTTCTACGCGGGAGGGTGTGCTAATGTGGGGCTGTTCTACACGGATGAAGTTGGCCCTCTGCATCTAATATTCAACACACCAATATGCAAATGAGCGGCTGTTCTATATTGAATCATCTGACCCTCTGCCGACACTGAAGGTAGCCTTTTGTCTGTTGAAATCAGTCACCATTGTCTCGACACATTCGTCCTGTTTGGCGCCGTTCCAGCTGTTACGTTTATGTGAAACAGATTAAAAAGAACATCACGAACAAAAAAAGTCTTTACAGTCGTTAGTTTTTACACAAAAGCAAAGCAAACTACTATGAAAATGTGAATATTATTGGAAACGATGCAATGTTTAAACAGCATGCTAAACAGCCAAAGCAGTCACAGCAAAATTATTAAACCATTTTCAAAATAACATTAAGTGTATGGAATCTTTTATGTTCTTTTGAAAAATACCTTCGAAATTTAAACTGCACCTGTGAGCCTTATATTCTGGCGGGACGGACAGTCGCAGGGAAATGGGACGCGACTTCGTTGTCAACAAAAATGTCCAGGGACATTGTAACCAGCCGAAATCTAGTTAATCAAGTATCAAAGGACTTGTAAGATTCTCAAGAAATGGTAGAAACATTCTAACAACAGCTGGTTACTGAAAAGTTTTGAGCGGCCGGCAGTTTCCCAATCTTTGGCGTATGCCCCATAAAAAAGGCAGCTGGTCTAAAAAACAAATTCTTAATTTTAAAATAAGTGACCATACGACACCAAAACTTTTTTTCCTCGCAATAACACCACGCACACAATCCTACTAAAATCTACAATCATTACTATGTAAGATTTATTAACTTGAAAGCTAAAGAAAAAGTCAAGCCGTAGGTTGACAAGAAATATAAAATGAAATTGAAAGGAAACACAGAAAAAGTCTTCAAAGAGTAGAATTTGGTTCGTTTTTGTCATACAAGATCGCCAGGAAAATAATTCAGAGATGCTGAGCAAAGTAAAATCAATTTCCATTGTTTAAAGGGCAGGGAAGGGGGCGGATGATGAGGCTGTTAGAAAACATTCTAAAATGATGTTTCTCTGGTTTAAAATGCAGCATGCAACAGTTAAAATTACATCAGGTTATTTGCCCTTTTTGCTTGGAAAAGACCACAACATATGAAAAGTTGGACACACAAACACAAAGAAACTGAGTAAGACTACACCCTCCCAAGGCACTGCAAACAATCTATATGCGCAAAAAAAAAAATAAATAAATAAATAAACACAGCCAGACCCGAGTGCGCATGCGCCAGACTGGGTACCTGATCCCGTTGAAGTAACAGATGGCCCTCATGTCCTCGGGCAGGCTTTCAGGCTTGGGCCACTCGAAGTTGTGGTCAGTGACGGGAATGATGTTACACCCACCCTCCAAAGCAGCGACAATTTCCTGTCAGTCACACATTAATACATTAATTCTTTTTACTTATAAATTACTATTTATTCCTTAATGGCGCTTACAGTTTTTTTTGTTTTTTTGTTTTTGCAATAACAACCACACTGCCTCAATGCACCTATCACCTTTGCAATATTTTCCTTTATACCTGCACTTATGCGACACACCCTATTTTCACTCTCCTCCTTCGTAACTTGACATTCAGTCGGTGCACCCAGTGTTCTCCCCTACACAACACTCACGCCCTGCACCCACCACAGCCCCGTGCCCACACTCCCCCAGTGCACCCTCTGTCTTCTCCCGCCCCTTACTCACCCCGGGGCACCCTCTGCCTCCCCTCCCCTGCACCCTCTGCACACTCTGTGCACCCTCCCGTCCTCACACTCACGCCGTGCACCCAGTCTGCCCGTCACAACACTCACTTGTTACCCTTCCAGCCCGCCCCCCCCACACCCTGTGCACCCCCCACCCACAATAGTCAACCTGTAAACCTTCTACGCCCCCCTCCAACACACACTCACCCGGTGCACCCAGTCTCCCCCCCCCCACCCTCACACTCACCCGGCGCACCCAGTCTGCCCTATCCACCCCCCGCTCACACTCACCCAGCGCACCCAGTCTGCACCCCCCCCCCCGCACACTCACCCGGTGCACGCAGTCCCCCCCCCCCCCCCACACACACACGGGTCTAGGACAATTCCCCCCCC